>CM038681.1:113466605-114132237 GCA_021605205.1 Aegilops longissima | reverse complement strand
CGACAGTTGGCCCAGCTGAGCATATTTTGGATCCGTAAACCTTCGGCGCAGCAGAAAAGGCTTACCAGCTACAATATCCCCGGCCTGGCGCAGCTCTTCCTTCATAGCCCGCATTGCAGAGCGGGCATTCTTAACTTCTGCGGTGGCCTTCGCAGGTCTTCTTGCCCCGCTAGGCGCTCCTTCCCAAGAGCCTCATTGCGGTCGGTAGCATCTTTTAACTTCACGGCCATTTCGGCTATCTCTTCCCTGCTCCGGCAGTGTGCGGCCCTTTCGGCCGCTAACTCCTCGGCCGCCCTCGAGGCCGCCGCATTACTCCTTCTAGCCTGCTCCTTGGCTTGAGCAAGTTCGGCCCGAAGGCTCTCCACAGCAGCGGCACTATCTGCATTTCACGCACATGTTGTAAGGAGATGGCTTGGCTCCTTACCAAGTGACCGCGATAACGCTTACCTTGCGACTCATCAAGTTGCTGTTGATCAGCGTGATGTCCGCATCTGCAACATCGAGCTGCCGCTTTAGTTCGGCAACTCCATCGGTCCGGCTGGCCTCCGGACGACCCGCCACCTACATCGGTATGGCGGGAATTTAAACCTCACGATTTTGATCCTCGACGCCGCTGTCGATTTCGACAACCTACCGAGTCTCGGGGCTACTATCTATCTGAGCGCATTCTATATGCAAAACTGTTAAAAGGTGTGTCATTTTACGTACCTCAAACCCCTTGATAAACTCGGCGGCATCGTGCAACCGCCTTGGCGAGACGAAATCCTTTCAATCACCATGCTCATCAATGCGTGCTGATCTTCTGAGATAGACGCCTTCTCAAGCAGATCCTTCAGCGTACACTAGTTGGCGCCGAACTATCTGGCTTTGCCAAACCCGGGGGCTCCCTCCGTGACGACACTTCAGGCTTGTCCGCCCTATCCGACGGCGCCTCGGACGGAGGCGTCTCGCTCTCTATCATCTCCGGACGAAGGTCCCCCGAAGATGAGCTCATCTGCGAAGGACGGAGATCCGAACTACAAGGTAAAAACTTTAGTTATCCTCAGAAGCACAAATAGGGATGTCCCTTATTATAAAACTCTTTTCTTTCTACTTACGGCTCGTTGGAGGCTGACTCATTAAGGGAGATTGTGCGGCGGGGCCTCCCGGACGCAGGACCCTCTGGCGAATTTCTTCCCCGTTTAGGGGCTTTTGCCCCAGGTCCTCGGAGGCAGATCCTCTTCTCCCCTTGGGGAGGATTCTCGATCCCCCTCTTTCAAGAGCCTCCTTAGGCGAGGCGGTAGCTTCCTTGTTTTCCCCTTCGTCTTCCTCTGAAGGCACAACCTCAAGCATCCGGACCAGCCACAGGATCCGCGCGGTCTCGGGGAGGGGGGTTGGACACCGTATCAATTTGCTTCCGCTATCCACTCCCGTGTAGAAGGAAATTGGTCATAAAGCGAATCGTCGAAAGGCAAACAAGCGGTATGTCGGACTCGGAACTACTTACTTGAGTATCCAGGCGATTGCAGCAGGCTAGCATCCTTGGTCAATTCGGACGCACCTCTTGCGATCCGAAGAATAAGTTATACATCTCCGGTGTCATACCCATGAAGTGTTGAAGAATCCGTGGGCCCTCGGTTGAACTCCCATAGCCGGAGAGGGCGGCGTTTGCAGAGGCGAGAGGCGCCTAATCAGCATAACTGCATCACCACCACCATATCGATCTCCCTCGTTAGGAGACCTCGAATCCGGCCCTGCGGTAGGGGCACGTCCTTGACGGCCCCAGTTGAATATGGTTGACCCACGACATCAACCGTCGTGGAGGTCCCAGGCGGAATAGGCGGCGGCTTTGTCTGCGGCCCCTCGGAGCGGTAACATACAACCACTCTTGCTGCCTGGGCGAGCTCCTCTGGAAGGAGCCAGCGGGCCACGGGGCATCAGCCCTCTTACTTATGGCGCCTCGCCACACTCCACTTGGCGCCCCGATCATCTTTGGCGCCACATTAAAGGTCTTGACCACAGGCCAAAGTGAGGGTGAGCGGAGGAAGGCTTCATGACGACTATAAATGCGGAAATATGGAGGATGGACTTGAGCCAAATCGTGGAATTCAACCCATAATAAAACATGAGCCCTCTCACAAAAGGATCCATCGGAAGCCTAAACCCAGCGGAGGTGGGGTACAAAAGCGACATACTCGCCGGGCTCGGGGTGGGGATGGCCTGCCCTTGGTGGCAACCTGTCGAAATCTCGTAAAACAGGTACTTGGCCTCCTGCAACTTTAGCACGTCCTCCTCCGTGATGGAGGAGGGCATCCACCACCCGGAGGTCGGAACCGGACATCGTTGAAGTCCATGGCTCGAATCTGGAGCTCTAGGTGCTGGAACTTGGGCGGGGAGAGGATTCGATGAAGGATTGAAGAAAAAAGCGAGCCTTGGTCCCGTTATAAAGAGGAGAATACCAAGAGCCATCTTCGTGACCGTTTGGGACTCGCCGATAGAGGGGTGTGGCGAGCAGGCGGTTGGGGTTACGTCCGTATTAATGAGAATCCGGATTAAGGGAAACACGATCTTTGCTTCGACAAAGACATGCCAAGAAACCGCCTCGCTAAATCGCTAAGGTGGTGAAGTAAAAACAATTCAAGTAATGGCTTGGTAGTGGTGTGGCGTCATGCCACAAAAAAGCGTCGCAGATTGAACTTGTGTATATATTATTATTCTCTCTACGGTAGAACGTGGAATTTATTTTGCGAGCGGACACTATCTGGTGTTCACAATCTTCTATCATTCGGAGGAGGAACCCGCCTTGCAATGCCAAGCAATATCTGGCGCCGGACTTATCGTCATTGAAGCCTGGTTAGGGAGACTCTTGAGGAGTCTGGATTAGGGGTGTCTGGATAGCGGGCTACCATCATCAGCTGAACTATCATTTGCGGACTATCATCATCGACCGGACCCCAAGACTATGAAGATACAAGATTGAAGACTTCTCCCGTGTCCGGATGGGACTTTCCTTGGCGTGGAAGGCAAGCTTGGCGTCTGGATATGTAGATCTCCTACCATTGTAACCGACTCTATGTAACCCTAGCCCTCTCCGTGTCTATATAAACCGGATGGCTCTAGTCCGTAGGACCACGATCACAACAACCCTTACAATCATACCATAGGCTAGCTTCTAGGGTTTATCCTCCTTGATCTCGTGGTAGATCCACTCTTGTAAACATCCACAATATCAATATCAATCGAGAAGGACGTAGGGTTTTACCTCCATCAAGAGGGCCCGAACCTGGGTAAAACATCGTGTCCCTTGTCTCCTGTTACCATCCGCCTAGACGCACAGTTCGGGACCCCCTACCCGAGATCCGCCGGTTTTGACACCGACAAAGACCTTCCCCCATGTCCGGATGGGACTCTCCTTTGCGTGGATGGCAAGCTTGGCATCCGGATGTGTAGTTTCCTTTCTCTGTAAACCGACTCTATACAACCCTAGGCCCGTTCGGTGTCTATATAGACCGGAGGGTTTAGTCCATTGAGACAATCCTAGTCATACAGGCTAGACATCTAGGGTTTAGCAACTACGATCTCGAGGTAGATCAACTCTTGTAACCCCTATACTCATAAAAGTTAATCAAGCAGGAAGTAGGGTATTACCTCCATTAAGTGGGCCCAAACCTGGGTAAACATCATGTCCCCTGTCTCCTGTTACCTTCGATCCTTACACGCACAGTTCGGGACCCCCTACCCGAGATCGGCCGGTTTTGACACCGACATTGGTGCTTTCATTGAGAGTTCCACTGTGACGTCGACAGAAGGTTCGATGGCTCATTCGATCATCAACAATGATCCCGTTTCCGGGGAAGCTTTCCTTCCCGACCAGATTTTTGTGTTCGGCGGCTCTGTTCTGCGTGCCAACTCAATTGGCCACCTCGAACAGATCGACAGCTACACCCCTGGTCATCAGATCTGTTTTAGGAACCTAAACTATGTCGCCGATATCCGAGGAGACTTGATCTTCAAAGGGTTCGCAGCCCCGACCACTGCACTGGCCTTAGATCCGGAGCAAACCACCAGTTCCGAAGATGGGAGTTTGGAGCCCACCGGACCCTCCGCTGCAAAAACTGCACTATCGAGGATCCGGAGGTGATTCTGTCCGCGGCGAACTCGGAATCAGACCAGGTTCCCCCTATCATTGAAAGGCCGGACTCACACCCGGACTCCAGATCCAAACTCTTGAAGTACGCGCCAAGCAAGCATGGCCAGGAGGCCTACGCCCCGGCCAGCCCCGCGAACTCTCGTTTCCCCGTCCAAACCTTGCTCTTAAACGAGGCTCTGGACTTAATGCGATCCCTCGCCATTACAGAGGAATCACTTCTGAACTACGCCCAACACGGACTAGGAGTTGAGAGCGGGGAATTTTACATCCCACCCACCACCCACTTCATAGGAACTGTCAAAGATTTAACCGACATGCTGGACTACACCTCCGAAGACATCGACGGCATGGATGACGATGCCGGAGACGAACAAGGCCAAGACCCGCCGATCATCGGACGTTGGACGACCACTTCCACATATGACGTGTATATGGTGGACACACCCAAAGAGGATGACAATGACGGCAGGAAGGATCCAGTATAGGAAAAGCCTCCTGAGGCACCTCCAAAGTGTCGACATCAGCGGCGCCGCTCAAAATCGCGTCTCAAAAAGACAGCAATACCGACAACGGAGACAATAATACCCCGAAGAACGCTGAAGACCCTGAAGCCCCCGTCGAGCCCACATCCGAACATGATGATTGGGGGGAAGGCAAGTTAACCCTGACAATCCGGTTGGGAACGAGGACTCGGAGGATACCTATCTACCAAACTCCGAGGATGATGTGAGCCTCGGCGACAAAGACTTCATCATGCCAGAGGAACCACTCGAGCAGGAGCGCTTTAAGCGTCAGCTAATCGCTACTACGAGAAGCCTAAAAAAGAAGCAGCAACAGATCCAAGTCGAACAAGATACACTCAACGACAGATGGACTCAGGTCCTTGCTGCCGAAGAGTATGGCCTTCAACGCCCAGCAAAGAATTATCTGAAGCGTCGGCTACTACCACAATTTGACGATGAGGCCCTCGAGCCCATACCTTCAAGACATGACCGGGCTGATGAACCAGACCACCCACCACGTGGGCGAGATAAAGCGACCACCTACGCTGAACATCAACCCACACCACCTCGCTGTATAGGCAGAGAGACAGTGGCACCAGGATACACGTACGACCTACGACAGGACCTGGACAATAGAGCAGGCCAAGCCAGATCAATCTATCGATCAAGGGGGTGTGCCCCAACGTGAGAAGATGGCCATCAGGCCTGGCGCGACAGGCACAACCTAACCCAGGCCAAAAACTGTACAGAGACTTCATCTGAACTGCGTCGTGACGTCGCCCGAAATAGAGGCGCTGCACACCCCTTATGCTTCATCGATGAGGTAATGGAGCACTAGTTCCCGGAAGGGTTTAAACCCGTGAACATTGAATCATACGATGGAACGACAGATCCCGCATTATGGATTGAAGATTTTCTTGTCCACATCTACATGGCTCGCGGTGATGATCTCTGTCGGTGTACAAAAGTAGGGGCTCTGCTTTTGACCCCTTTACTTGTGCACGGCCAGTCAAAACCTCCCGCCACGGCCACGCATAGACATAGCGGGAAAGGGGAGCTGGAGAGAAGCCAAAGCCACGAGGACAAACGAAGAAACAACAAGGACCAAGGCCACAAAGATCGGATAGGCGTAACAGGTTCCCCCGGCAAGGACCCTTGCCGGGGCAGCCTCAGCAGCCCTGGTAAGACCCTTGTCGGGGCAGCTCGCCCACGCCGGACGAAGTGAGCCGCCCTTGAGCCCACCAACGCTCGCAAATGCATTGGGACAGGGCTCAGGAGGCACCTCCGTGGTGGCATGCAGATCTTTGTGAAGACATAGAATGCTCAAGATCAAATGAGGATAAGAGGGCAACCATCCTCACCGAAGAAACCCACAAGACCCCCGGCAAGACCCTTACAGGGGAGGCCAGATGTACTGCGGCAAGACCCTTGCCCGGGGGAGGCCATGTGCACAGCAAGACCCTTGTCGGGCCACCCAAGCAAGACTCTTGTCGAGCCACCCGACAAGGCCCTCGCCAAAGTGCACCATTTGGGCCTTTGCCGAGCCCCTTGCAGATAAGTTTTCAGCGCGTTAGCATGCAGCAGCCTACCCAACCAGCTGGGCAGGCACCTGTGTGGCAGGATGCAAACCTCCTTGGAGGCTCCACCACCGCGCCACCTCAGCTGCCTGCCTACATGGCACCGCATGCATCGCTGGCCAGGGCGAGTGTCAAAGAGGGTAAGAGCGGCGACGGACGGGACGTGCCTCTCCCCCGTCCCCAATAAAGCGAAGGGACACCTAAGCCTCGCATTAAAGGCGTCTTGTCCTGTAATACTAGAGAAAGACTCGCGACACTGTAGCACTTTCCACCTCCTACGTGCCACTGTGGCAGCCCGTTTCGCCTACAAAAGGAGGCCCATGGCACACAGAGAAAGGATTCGGCTCTTTGGAACCTCGCAGCACCTAGAGCTAGTTCAAGAGCTCAAGAACACTAAATACATCCACCAAAGCAGGACAAGGGTTTTACGCATCCTCGCGGCCCGAACCTTGGTAAAATCCCTTTGTGTTGTCTGCTGGTCCCGCTCTTCTCATGATCCCCGTTCCCCGCAACCGTAGAAGGGATTCAGGTGATCCCATCGGTGTCGTTTCCCACCGACATCTTTGGCGCGCCAGGTAGGGGAGTGCTGTTGTGAGAATCTGGTCTAGCAGTTGACCTAGTTGTTCTTCATCACCATGGCTCCTAAGAAGAAGGCAACCATGGCGATCGGTTCGTCCGGAGCCGGGGTGGTACCGGCACGGACTGGCAGCGGGCCAGTCACGGAGAGGACCCGTGGCGCGGCCCGCAAACATCCATATCACCCTGATGGTCCGGGCCTGGCGAGCGGTGTCATTCGCGCGCCGGGCGGCGAGCCACCAGTTGCGGGCTCCGGAGACAGAGTCGGGCCCCCCGCAGGCAGTGCGGGGCCCTCCAGGGGTGCCGCCATCACGCCAGGTGGCGGCACGGCGATCTCCAAGACGCCAACACCGGCGCCCACCGCGCGCTTCTTCTCAGGTTGTGCGTGATGAGCAGCGTCATCCTGCTGGTGCCCCTGCGCGCCGCCCTGGAAAGAGTCCCGTGCGTCCTTCACATGAAGGAGAGGGCCAGCATGCGCGCTGAGGTACTGATGGAGGTGGCGAACGGCTGCGGAGCCGCGACGCGGCTCCTTCTAACATGGTGAGGAGTCGAGGCGCATCGCGGTATACCCTGCTCTCACCGCCACCCATGCCAGCGGAAGCCCTAACGCGCGCAACTGCTCCTCGATTTTCCTCCTGCCGCGGAGAAGCTCGACGAATGAAGGGCCACCGTCCGGAGCCTCGTCGGCATCGCCAACGATGACATGCTGCGGCCAGCGGAACCCGTCGGCCGTCGCTCCGCCGGGCTGCCACCTGCTAGCGGAGGCGATGCGGCCACGATGTACTCCCCACATCCATCCCGACCGCCCCAGGCGTCGGCCCGTCGCGGTGACGCTCGTGATGATATCTCCATCGCGTCGTCCGACCCGCGGACCAACCACGATCAGCGCCAAGTCCTTCAGGAGCGGGCTCACGAGGACGCTCGAACTACGATCGAGCACCGACGTGACGCGCGCCACCAGTCGGACAGGTGGGCAGGGCCCGCTACAGACCACCCAGCGTCGGGAGGCTACGGTGGCCTACCCTACGAGGTGGGTTGTCCAGCCTTCACCCGTGAGCTGCGGCAGTTCCAGTGGCCCTCCCACCATACGTTCAAACCCGACGTTGGTGAGAAGTACAACGGCAAGACTCACCCGTCAGAGTTTCTCAGTGTCGGTGTCAAAACCGGCGGATCTCGGGTAGGGGGTCCCGAACTGTGCGTCTAGGCGGATGGTAACAGGAGACAAGGGACATGATGTTTTTACCCAGGTTCGGGCCCTCTTGATGGAGGTACCCTACTCCTGCTTGATTAATATTGATGATATGGGTAGTACAAGAGTAGATCTACCACGAGATCGGAGAGCCTAAACCCTAGAAGCTAGCCTATGGTATGATTGTTGTTCGTCCTACGGACTAAAACCCTCCGGTTTATATAGGCACCGAATAGGGTTAGGGTTACACAGAGTCGGTTACAATGGTAGGAGATCTACATATCTGTATCGCCAAGCTTGCCTTCCACGCCAAGGAAAGTCCCATCCGGACACGGACGTAAGTCTTCAATCTTGTATCTTCATAGTCCAGAGTCCGCCAAAGGTCATAGTCCGCTATCCGGACACCCGTAATCCAGACTCCTCAAGAGTCTCCTGAACCAGGCTTCAATGACGACGAGTCCGGGCGCGATATTGTCTTCGGCATTGCAAGGCGGGTTCCTCCTCCGAATACTTCATAGAAGATTTTGAACACAAGGATAGTGTCTGGCTCTGCAAAATAAGTTCCACATATCACCGTAGAGAGAATAATATTCACACAAGGTCAATCTGCTGACGTATTCCGTAGCGTGACATCACACCACGGCCAAGCCTTCATTTGAATCGTTTTCACTGTCCCACCTCAGCGCGTTAGCCGAGGCAGTTTCCTTGGCACGTCTTGTCAAGGCAGAGATCGTGCCCCCTTATTCCAGGATTCTCATCAATACGGGCGTGGGTAACCCAACCGCGCCATTGATTACGGCGCTTGGGAGATAAGAGAGTTTTATCAGGCCGGTGGGGACGCATAGCTTTGTCCGCCCATATAAGGGGATAAGGATCCACTCTTTCACACACGCCTTCTTCCTCTTTGCCTATCCGTTTCCGCGCACTCGAGCTCCAGCGCCCAAGTCCGCACATCCCACCTCAACCTTCTCCAACCATGTCCGGAGCGGGAGGCAAGTGGATGTCCTCCTCCGTCACGGAGGGGCACATAAAAAAGCTACGGATGGCCGGATACTTGTCCGGCGACATCGCGTGTCAGCTCCCCAACGAGGGGCAGCTCATCCCCACCCCCGAGGCCCCATGAGAGGGTGGTGTTCCTCCCCCACTTCCTCCACGGACTAGGCTTTCCACTTCACCCATTCGTCCGGGGGCTCATGTTCTACTACGGCCTAGATTTCCACGACCTGGCCCCGAATTTCATCCTCAACATCTCAGCGTTTACCGTCGTGTTCGAGGCCTTCCTCTGCATCCAGCCCCACTTCGGCTTATGGCTGAAGACCTTCAATGTCAAGCCGAAGGTAGTGGGCGGCTGCCAAGCGGAGTGCGGAGGTGCCATGGTGGGCAAGATGGCCAACGTCCTATGGCTCGAAGGCTCCTTTGTGGAGACCATAAAGGGGTGGCAATCGGGGTGGTTCTACATCACCGAGCCGCGCGACTCCCAATGGGCGGCGGACCCCGAATTCTGATCTGGCTTCCCCACATGGCTCACATCATGGAAAGAGACGGGCCTGACGTGGGGCGATTCAGAAGAGCTGACCGGACTCCAAACCTGTGTCCGAAACCTGGTCGACAAGAATCTCAAGCTTGTCAACGTAATCCAGGTGATGCTCATCCACCCGGATTCTCCCATGCCAGCAACGGGCCTTCAATTTGTGGGAGTTTGATCCGACACAGCACCGAACCTTGAGCCGGCTCTTCGACACTACGTCCGAAGATGCCTGGAAGGTGCTGTTCAAGGGCGCCGAAGCTCCCGCATCCGCTACCGAAGATCGCGGATTCAGCTCGCAGCGTCAAGCCAGCGAGGTAAGTTATTTTACCCTTTACGGGACTCTTTTTGCATAGTTTGACTCTATGTAGGATCTAAAACTCCCTCACCTTTGACAGGACTGGCTGAAGACGTCCGGACAGATTGATTGTCTGGCTCCCTTGCCAGAAGAACCAGCGGACGCCCGATTGACGGGGCTGCTAGCTCCGGCACCTCACGTGGTGCCGGAGAAGAAGGCCAAGAAGAAGGCCACGGGAACTCGAAGGAGCTCCCGGCGCCAGGTGCTGTCGGACTCATCATCCGATGACACCGAGGCAGACTCCCCCCGCGAAGACGAGGAGGAGGAAAAAGAGGCCTCTCCCCCAGCGGGGGGAGAGAAGAAAAGGAAGGCCGCCCCAACTGGGGAGGCCGGAGGGTCCAAGAAGGGAAGGACCCTCCCTCCGGACTACACCGCCAATGCCGACGACGGCGAAGAGGGGTAAGCACCGAGGACCAAGCCCCTGGCGAAATCATAAGTGTCCGGACACCAGAATAACTCATGGTGTTCCATTTGTCGCACAGCATTTTCTAACGCCGAATATAACCATGCAGCCCGCCCAAGGATGGGCTCGACGATTCATCGAGCGGCTCCCTGGACTCGTCGGATGTGAATAGCGCCTCACTTCCGACCGCCTCGTCTCCTCCCGACGTGGATGACGCTGAGGTGGAGTCCCAAAAGGGGCCCAGCCAGGAGGAGGTGGCGCTGGAGGCGCCGCAAGGCGACCTCCCGGACTCCGGGCGCAAAGGGGATAAAACCCCTAAGGGCTTTAAGTCCCGCCCTATGCCAGACGCCATACCGGAACCTTCAGTGGTTCCGGAGTCCGGCGGGCGACCCCTTCATAAGAATGGCAAGACTGCGACGCCGGTGACCTCCGTCCAACCGGAGGCACCGGATAATTGGATGGAGGCGCTCAACGGCGCTTCCATCAACGAGGAGCACGGCACTGTTATGAGTGTGGTGATCCAGAAAGTTCAGTCCGCCAAGAGAGGGCTGACTAAAGCCTGTGCCAGCCTTCTAACAGGCTTTGAGGTATGTATTTAAGATATGTAAAAATATTACCGCATAGATAGTAGCCCCTGATGTCAGTTTGGTGTTCGGGAAGAAAAGCCGAACTGAGGATCTAAAAGATATACGCAGGAGACTAATATAAGTTTGTCAACATGGGAATGCAGGCTACGCTACTGACTCTGCCGCACTGATTGTGGAGGTTGATGAATTAAAGCAGAGCCTCGAGCGGCCCGAGAACGAGCTCGGACTTGCCAAGAAGCAGCTCGAGGACAAGGAAGGTAAGTAATACATTATGGGAGTATTTAAAAAATGTGGTTGCAAAAAATGACGGGGATAACGGGAATATTGCAGGGGCCACGAACGAGGTGGCGACCCTGAAGGAAGCGGTGTCCAAGGCCGAAAGCAATGCCGCCGCGGAGCGTACCGAGCGGGAGAAGCAGGAGGCGCGGGTGGAGTAGGTGCGGCAAGAGCTCCAGGCTCTCGTGGAAAAACACGAGAGTTTGGAGCGTGACTCAAAGACTCGAGAGTCCGAGCTCGCCTCGGCCCTTGAGAGCGCCACGGCCGCTAAGGCTGAAGCCCAAAAAGCCCTCCAGGAGATTGAGGCAATGAAGAAAATAGCGGCGGGTAAGGCATTCTATATGCAAAGCAAGCATGTGAAAGTGAATTATCTGTTACTTACCCGAATCCGGAGCTCTCCAGGAGCATTCGCAGATCTGCCTGCGAAGGTGGCTGATGCTGCCGATTCTACCGAGCCGAGGAAGGAAGCTCGACAGAAAAGGTGTTCTGGTCTCAGTATGCTGAGGCCGGACACCCGGTGCCCTTGAGCGACCAGCTGAAGCAGCTGGTCGAGCTCCATAAGGTGGCCAAACAGGCCATGAAGGGCCTCATGGGTCGGCTGTGGCCCAAGGAACCCATGCCTGGGAGTTACTTCGGGCTGGTGAGGCGGCTGGTGGACACCTGTCCGTGGGTTGAAATCATCAAGAGCTCCGTCTGCATCGAAGGTGCCCATTAGGGCCCTTGCCCTTGCTAAGGTGCACTGGGGCAAGATGGACGCTGAGAAGCTTGTGACGGACGGACCACCACCGAATAAGGAGCATCGCAAGCCCGAAATGTATTATGAGGGCGTCCTGAAGGGTGCCTGCCTTATAGCGGATGAATGCTCCAAAGATATTATTTTTGAGTAGACTCGCATTTGTTATCCTGTGCGCTGAAGACTTGTTCATATGCGCGAAGCAACACTGTTGAATTTAAAATATTACCTTCTGTGCGGCCGTTTATTAAATTTGAGAGATGGCGAGTCGTCGGCTTCATCCCCCATGCCACGAGTGCTCGGGTGTTCGGGATAAACTTGAGCGCTCTTGTTCCCATTCTTGGGTCCTTCGAGGGAGGCGCTCAACGCAACGAACAAGGCAACCGGGCTATAATGCTTGAACACTCTCACCTAGCCATAGAATTCTATAATTTTAAATTTCGGCGAAGCCCCTACTATTCAGAAGACCGAGTTCGGGGCGCTATCCACGCCTTGGGCCGAACAATGCCGACTCCTCGCTCTAAGCGGCATAAGTCTTTAGGGACTCGAAAACCTCTCGAACAGCGACCGGCCCTCGCCCTATCATGACAGTTAGTTTTAGCTTTCTCCACTAAGGTGCTTAATCCAGCTCAACCGGGGCACAATCGTAGTGGTTCTCCCAGTGCTACCTTAGCCGATATAACGGAACATAAGGTACCAAAACATGGGAGCCGGGCAAACCCAACTATTGACCCAAGACATGATTCGGAGCCGATGCATATAATGCTATAAGTTCGGGGTGCCGCACTTGTGAAAGTGTTCGGACTTATCACACCATATTGCGGGGTACTTAAGCCCCTGGTGTATTGCCCATACCAAAGTGTACGGTTGCACAATGTCATAAATGAACATATATATATATATAGAAAAAAGGGAATTCAATAATAGGCAGAAGCTATATATTGTTTATTCAAAAGAGCTATAGTAAGAGCAGAACGATACAAATAGTGCGATAAGCAAGGGACAGGACTTTTTAACATGTCCCCCTCCAGGGGTAAGCCGCGGGATGGTGTGTAAAACAGATATATTGCTCGTAATAGAGACCACCTGGACACTCAACGTAGCTTTCTGCTTCCCTGGCTGTTGCATCGTGTGTTCGGCGATTCTAATGCCGGATAGGGCTTCATAAGAACGGAGTCCTGAGAAAAAAAGAAAAAGAAAAGAATGACACAATGGGGAGCCCCTGGTGCGATTAAGCCGCATTCTGGGCATGCCGTGGTCGTGCCTTTCCCCCTATGCCCATGGTATTTCCAGAGCGTAATTATGTACGCATAGTACTGGTTTCGCAATGTCGCGAGGGCTGGGGTTTGGGCCGCATTGCTATGCGTGCTCGGAACGTTCTAGGCGGTCTTGTTGTAGGTTACTCCGGGCGCGCTTGACGGTGTCCGGGCATTTAATAGCCGGACTTGAGAATTGCCTTAAGAGGCTACTTTGTACTTCCGCCATGTAGGGCCGCCAGATGCTCCTCCGCTCGAGAGAGCGCTCGTGTTTCCATTGACCGTAATGACTCCTCGAGGACCTCGCATCTTGAGCTTGAGATAAGCGTGGCAGGCACCGCATTGAATTTTGCAAATGTGGTTCGTCCGAGTAGTGCGTGATAGCCGCCATGAACGGGACTATGTCAAGATTAACTCCTCGCTTCGAAGTTATCCGGGATCTCAAGACCACTTCAAGTGTAACGAGCCTGCATAGTTGGCCTCTACACCTGGTATGACGCCTTTAAAGGTCGCCTTCATAGGTTTAACTTGATGGGTCTATGCCCATTTTGCGACCGTATCCCGATAAAGCAGGTTCAAAGGCTGCCGCCATTCATTAGGACTCTAGTGAGGTGAAATCCACAATGATTAGGTCTAAAACCAATGCGCGAATCCACCATGGAGGATGCTGGTGGATGGTCCTTCGATCAAAAGTGATCGGGCAGGAAAACCACGGGTTGAACTTTGGGGCGATGGCTCCATCGCAGATACGCCCCTTTAGTGCATGCTTCCGCTCCCCTTTGGGTATGTGGGTTGCGATATCATGTTCACCGTCCGCACTTGTGGGGGAAGCCCTTCGTCCTCTATTGTTCGGGCGGTCGGGCTCTTCCTCGTCATCGCTATGCAGCCCCTTTTCATTGTTTTCGCATTTAACTTGCTCTGCTTGAACACCCAACAATCCTGTTGGTGTGGTTATTGGCTTTTCGGGTGCCGTGTATCCGCATGAGCGATCGAGTATTCGGTCCAAATTGACGGCCTGGAGTATTTCTTTTAAATGTCTTTTTCCGCCGACCGGGTTTAGAGCCTCTGAATCCGGCATTGACTCCCGTATTCTCAGCATCATCGCCGTTAATGCGGCCCTTGTGCTTGTTGCGACGCGACCTGCCATTGCTGTCCTTGATATCCAATTACTGTGGCTCTTGGTCATGTTGTTACTACGAGCTAGCCAGCTGTCCTCTCCGTGCAAAAGCGGGTCATGAGTGATTTGAGGGCTGCCATGGATTTCGCTTTTCCTGTCCTAGGTGCCGGGCAAGCCACTCGTCATGGATGTTGTGTTTGAAGGCTGCAAGGGCCTCGTGATCCGGACAGTTGACGATTTGATTTTTATTGGTTAGGAACCGTGTCCGAATTGTCCGCCGATTCCTCCGGCTGCTGAATTATGTGGCTTAGGTCATCGGCGTCTGGTGGTCACACATATGTGCCACGAAATTGTCGAGGAATGTGGCTTCGTGTGTTCCCAACAACCAATTGACTCTGCTGGCAAGCTGTTAAGCCAATGCCGGGCTGGTCCTTTAAGCTTGAGTGGGAGGTATTTGATGGCGTGTAGATCATCACGCAGGTCATGTGGATGTGAAGGAGATAGTCCCCGATCCAAACCACAAGATCTGTTGTGCCATCGTATGATTCAATATTTACGGGTTTGAAACCCTCGGGGATTTGATGATCCATTACTTCATCTGTGAAGCATAGTGGGTGTGCGGCGCCTCAGATATTATATCACGACGCAGCTCAAATGAGCTTTGTCTACTGTGTTCGGCCCGGCCGGAGTTGCCATATCCGGCGTGACGGTTATCGTCACGTATCGTGGGGCGCCCACGCGATCCGTAGATCGATCTTGTTTGCCTTGCCTTGTCTTCCAATATATCTCGCAGGTTCGGCGCATTTCCCCGTGCCTTTGTATTTTTTGAGCGGCGCCGGGGTGCGGCTTGAGTTGAGGGCCGAGAGGCCTTCTTCGTCATGCCACGAGGTGGCCGGTCAGCCATGTCATGCACTGGTGATGTAGGTTTGGGTGCTTCCTCCTCTAATCGGGTAGCAACCTGTGTCTTGGTAGTTTTGAGGGCGCCCGAGTTCATACTCTTCGCCGCAAGGACTTCAGTCCATCTGTCAGCTAGCAAGTCTTGGTCAGCTCTAAGCTGTTGCTGCTTTTGTTTGAGGCTGCTTGCCGTGGCCATGAGCCTGCGTTTGAAACGCTCTTGTTCGACGGGATCCTCGGGCACGACGAATTAGTCATCGTCGACGCTTGCTTCATCTTCAGAGGGAGGCATGTAATTATCGTCCTCTACCTCTCTTTCTGCTGCTCTCTCATGAGGGCTGGCTTCTCCATCCTCCTGCGCTGAATCCTGCTGGAGGGGTTTGTCTTTGGCACTGTCCGGGGTGTTATTGTCTCCCGTGCCGGAATCGCCGTTTTTGCTGTGGCAGGATTTAGAGCGGCGCCGCTGACGCCGGCGCTTAGGCTGTTTCTTGGAGGAGTCATCCTCCGCTATACCATCGCCATTCCCATCTTTTGGGATGTCCACCATGTATATGTCGTATGACGAGGTGGCCTTCCAGTGCCCTGTGGGCGCTGGTTCTTGGTCGTCTCCTGCATCGTCGTCCATACCGTCGATGTCTTCGAGTCGAAGTCAGCATGTCGGTTAAATCATCGGCGGTGGCAACGGTGGGTGGTGGGTGGGCTTTGATTTTCTTCGCCGTCCGATCCCAACCTTCCTGACCATAACCCGCCAGGCTCTCCCGATAAAGAGAGAGACTTTAATGAATTCAGAATGTCGCCAAAGGGCGAGTGCTGAAAGATGTCCGCGGCAGTGAATTCTATGATCGGCGCCCAATCGGATTCGATTGGCAGGGGCGCGGAAGGCTCGGAGTCCGGAGAGGAGTCCGGCACCATGGAGTTACGAGCTTCGCAAAGGACGGCGTAGGTGTACGGCTCAATCGCCGTAGGTATCGCAGCCCCCGAGGCGGTGTCCAGCCACCCGTCCTCGATCGGCGCGGTCGGCTCCGAGCTAAAGGTCGGAGCGGACTCTGGTGCGGCCTCCAGGAAACTGTTCGGCGGCAGAGCTAAATCATGCCCCTCGTGACAGTGCGGCGCGCATGGCCGTGGCTCGAACGCATCGAAGATCAAGTCTCCGCGGATGCCAGCCGTGTAGTTCAAACTTCCAAATCTGACCTGATGGCCAGGGGCGTAGCTTTCAATCTGCTCCAGATGGCCAAGCGAATTGGCCCGCAGTGCAAAGCCGCCGAATACGAATATCTGTCCGGGGAGGAAAGTCTCACCCTGGAGCGCATCGTTGTTGATGATCGGAGGACCCATCGGGCCTATAGGTGACGACACAGTGGAACTCTCAATGAAAGCACCAATGTCGGTGTCAAAACCGGCGGATCTCGGGTAGGGGGTCCCGAACTGTGTGTCTAGGCGGATGGTAACAGGAGACAAGGGACACGATGTTTTTACCCAGGTTCGGGCCCTCTCGATGGAGGTAAAACCCTACTCCTGCTGGATTAATATTGATGATATGGGTAGTACAAGAGTAGATCTACCACGAGATCAGAGAGGCTTAACCCTAGAAGCTAGCCTATGGTATGATTGTTGTTCGTCCTACGGACTAAAACCCTCCGGTTTATATAGGCACCGAATAGGGTTAGGGTTACACAGAGTCGGTTACAATGGTAGGAGATCTACATATCCAGATTGCAAGCTTGCCTTCCACGCCAAGGAAAGTCCCATCCGGACACGGGACGAAGTCTTCAATCTTGTATCTTCATAGTCCAGGAGTCCGGCCAATGGTCATAGTCCGGCTATCCGGACACCCCCTAATCCAGGACTCCCTCGCATCCACACCATCGCGATGCAAGCTGCCGGTGCCCGCGACGACAAGGTGCTTGCCAACTACTTCCCGTTGGCACTCAAGCCTAATGTTATGTCATGGTTGATGCTCTTGCCGGTGGATTCCATCTCTTCTTGGGTGGATCTGTGCCATGAGTTTGTTGGCGCCTTTACAGGAGGTCACCAAGCTCATGGCCAGGCGAGTGATTCATATCATCCCCCAGAAGGAAGGAGAAAACCTGCGCAAGTACATCCAAAGATTCAGCCAGGTGCAGTACAACATCCCCGATATTCATCCCGCCTGTGATCGCTCGCTCCATCGTAATACGCGCAATCGCAAGATGCGTAAGAGCTGGCGATGAACAAGGTTAAGGATGTGGCCGAGCTCTATGTTCGCCGATCGGTGCGCTGCGTGCCGAGGAAGGAAGGAAGTACTCGCGAAGATGCCGGCGCGAAACCGACTCATCGGGCGATACCGCCACCCCAAAGAAAGAAAGGCCGACGCCGTAATAGGAAGCGCAAGGGCAAGGTTGTGCTTGCCGTTGAGGGATCCGACGACACTGGTACCACCAAGAAGACCAAGGCGAGCGACCCCGGCAAGGAGATTACCAGGTGTGACGCTTGTCGGGCCTTGGCGGCTGCCGACAAGCAGTACTGCAAGATCCACCGCACCAAGGGACACGATCTCCAAAACTGCCGGCAGGTAGAGCTGGACGTCGAGAGGCAGAAAGCTGAGTATGGGCGGCGGGACAAGGAGAAAGGCCCAGACGGTGCCGAAGGATCCGGTAAGAAACGTGGCGGCCAAGGAGGCCGCCGCGGCAAGGAGAGTCAGCAAGAGAGGCCCGCCCGGGGCCGCGACAAGAAGCAGGAAGACGATGATCATGACGAGGACGACGAGTCCGGCGACCACGAGTTTCAGAAAGCCAAAGAGGCCATGTGCGTCGATGGTGGCGCCTCGCTGCATTCATCCCACCGCCAACTCAAGCAGTGGGCACGGGAGATTACAGCGGTCGAGCCATCGTTCGACGCACGGAAGCCGCTGAAATGGTCCAGCACGCCCATCATCTTCGACACCGAGGATCACCCTGACCGCACTACTACGGTCGGGTGCTTGCAGTTGTTGGTTTCACGAACAATCCGCAACCTCAAGGTGACAAAGATGTTGGTCGACGGCGGGGCCGGCCTGAACTTGATCTCACCTGTCGTGGTCAAAAGGCTGCAGATCCTCGATGGAGACCTCGAGGAGACGGGTACGTTCCAAGGGGTTAACCCGGGGAGGAGCCAGCCAAAGGGAAAGATTATGCTGCCCGTGACATTCAGAGGCGAGCTGAACCACAGGACGGAGAGGATTGTTTTTGATGTAGCCGAGATCCCCTTGCCTTACAACGGGATCCTCGGCCGCCCAGCACTGGCCAAGTTCATGGTGGCTTCACACTACGCCTACAACATGCTGAAGATGACCGGTCTGATGAACATCATCACCGTCCCCTGCGACAAGAAAGATGTGTTGATTTGTGCTGACCAACTCTACCGGGAAGCAGTTGCAGCAGCTGCCGCTAAGGTACCTGTTCCTGCCAACGGAGCCCCGGGGGGGGGGGGGGGGAGAAGACCGGCGAGACTCCTAGCACCCACGCCGGCAAGCGCACCTCTTCGGCGTGTTGCGCTCCCGTTGAGGACGTGCCAGAGAGCTCCACCGGCAAGAGCAAGAAGTCCAGAGCCACGCCACCAGAGACCAAGAAGGTGCCCGTCAAGGAGGACGGTACGGGAGAAGTTTTTACCATAAGCTCCACCTCGACGGCAATAGGAAAGCGAAGCCTGTCGCCTTCCTGGGAGAATGTCGATGTGTTTGCATGGCAAGCCTCCGACATCCCCGTGTTCCCAGGAGGTGATTGAGCACCACCTTGCTGTCTGTCCTCATGCGCGGCTCGTCAAGAAGAAGGTCAGGAAGCAAGCTCTGGAGAGGCAGGAGTTCATCACGGAGGAAATCAGAAAGCTAGAGGCGGCAGGCTTGGAGAGAGGATTACTCCATCCAACGTGGTTGGCCAATCCGGTAGATGAGGAGACAGCAACAGCGGCAGAGTCGACGGTTGGCGGGTCGAACCCTCGGCAGGGCTCATTTCAAAGAAGGCTGAGCCCGGCAGGTTCGCCCCAGCAAGACCTGGCGCCCATGCGACGGGACCCACACGACCAGGTGAAGAAGCATGTAAGAAGAAATGGTGCAGCACCCAGTTTATGCCGCAGCTCCCTTTTGGGGGCTAGGTCGAGGTACTCAGGTGTGCAAAAGCTGATCTTCGGCCTCCTTATGGCTTCAAGGAAGCTGCGCCATTACTTCCAAGTGCATGAGATCACGGTGGTCAACCGCCTCCCATTGCAACGGATACTGCAAAACCCAGATGCAACGAGGAGGATCGTGGAATGGGCCCTTGAGCTGTCAAGTTTCAGTTTAAAGTTCGAAAGTACCTCGACGATTCATAGCAGAGTCTTGGCAGAGTTTGTTGCAGAACGGACCTCGACGCCCGACGAAGAGGTACGAGAGACCACTCTCCCCGGCAAGGAAATGAGTCGCAACTGGATCATGTACTTTGATGGTGCCTTCGCTGCAAGGCGCCGACGCTGGTGTGCTGCTTGTCGCACCCACCGGAGAGCACCTCAAGTACGTCGTCCAGATGCACTTCCCCCGGGAGATGTCAACCAACAACACCGCCGAGTACGAGGGTTTGCTTGCCGGTCTCAGGATTGCGGCGGACCTCGGGGTTAAAAAGCTCATCGTCAGGGGCGACTCACAGCTCGTCGTCAGGCAGATCAACAAAGATTATCAAAGCCCGTTGATGGAAGCTTACGTAGATGAGGTGAGGAAACTGGAGGAACGCTTTGACGGTATACAAGCGGAGCATGTCCCTCGGGCGGAGAACGACATCGCCGACTACCTGTCAAAGCGCGCTGCCCTCAAGCTACCTGTGGAACCAGGTACTTTTGTGCTTCAGTTAACTCAGCCATCCGTTGAGCCGTCGATCAGGCAGAACAAGAGGAGGAAGCTAGGACCCGGCAAGTACTTCACCACCGAGCTCCTCGGAGCCGCGGGTGAAGATGTTGCCGTGGATGCCGATCCTGCCACGGGGCGACCGACTCCGGCAGGACCTCAGGTCAGGACCGTGGAGGCGGCCGCCCTAGTAGCAGAAGAAATGCTTTTGGTCCTTGTCGTCAAGCCACAGGCTCTGGCATGCGCACAGCACACCGTCCGACTCTTTCAAAAGGGAGAGCTTCCTGAGAAGCAGGAAGAGGCGGAAAGAGTAGCCCGCCGGTCTGCCCTATACCAGTTCGTTGATAACAAGCTATGTAGAAGAAGACCAAATGGGGTGAAATTGAAGTGCATCTCCCGAGAGGAAGGACTAAAGCTTTAGGCAGAGATACATGGAGGCATATGTGGCTCCCACATAGGGTCAAGGGCCCTTGCCGGCAAGGTTTCTTCTGGCCCACCACCCTCCAGGATGCGACGGCACTAGTAACCAAGTGTGAAGCGTGCCAGTTCCATTCAAAGAAGCTCCATCAACCAGCTCAAGCCCTTCAAACTATCCCTCTCTCATGGCCCTTCTCGGTCTGGGGGCTCGACATATTGGGCCCTTTCCCACGCGCTGTTGGGGGCTTTGAGTACTTGTACATCGCAATCGACAAGTTCACAAAGTGGCCAGAAGTGAACGTAGTGAGGAACGTGACAGCGCAGTGAGCCATTAAGTTCTTCAAGGGACTAGTCTGCCGTTTTGGGGTGCCCAACAGGATAATCACCGACAACGGCACGTAGTTCACAAGCCATGCCTTCATGCAATACATTGAGGATCTCGGCAGCAAGGTCTGTTTTGATTCCGTGGCACATCCACGGAGCAACGGCCAAGCGGAGAGAGCAAATGCTGAAGTCCTGCGAGGCTTAAGAACGAAGACTTTCTACAGGCTGCGCAAGAGTGGAAGGCGCTAGATTGACGAGTTGCCAGCGGTTCTTTGGTCGATCAGGACGACGCCAAATCGAGCCATCGGCCAGACACCCTTTGCCCTGGTTTACGGGGCAGAAGCAGTTCTCCCCACGGAACTCATATGCGGGTCACCTCGAGTGCTCGCTTATGATGAGCTTGCGAACAGCGATTGCGGCAAGATGACACGATGCTCCTTGAGGAAGATCATGTTGGAAATATGCCCTAGAGGCAATAATAAATTAGTTATTATTATATTTCCTTGTTCACGATAATCGTTTATTATCCATGCTATAATTGTATTGATAGGAAACTCAGATACATGTGTGGATACATAGACAACACCATGTCCCTAGTAAGCCTCTATTGACTAGCTCGTTGATCAACAGATGGTTATGGTTTCCTAACCATGGACATTGGATGTCATTGATAACGGGATCACATCATTAGTAGAATGATGTGATGGACAAGACCCAATACTAAGCCTAGCACAAAGATCGTAGTTCGTATGCTAAAGCTTTTCTAATGTCAAGTATCTTTTCCTAGACCATGAGATTGTGCAACTCCGGATACCGTAGGAATGCTTTGGGTGTACCAAACGTCACAACGAATCGGGTGACTATAAAGGTGCACTACAGGTATCTCCGAAAGTGTCTCATTGGGTTGGCACGAATCGAGATCTGGATTTTTCACTCCGTGTAAACGGAGAGGTATCTGGGCCCACTCGGTAGGACATCATCATAATGTGCACAATGTGACCAAGGGGTTGATCACGGATGATGTGTTACGGAACGAGTAAAGAGACTTGCCGGAAACGAGATTGAACAAGGTATCGGGATACCGACGATCGAATCTCGGCAAGTACAATACCGCTAGACAAAGGGAATTGTATACGGATCGATTGAGTCCTTGACATCGTGGTTCATCCGATGAGATCATCGTGGAACATGTGGGAGCCAACATGGGTATCCAGATCCCGCTGTTGGTTATTGACCGAGAACGCCTCGGTCATGTCTACATGTCTCCGAACCCGTAGGGTCTACACACTTAAGGTTCGATGACGCTAGGGTTATAAAGGAAGTTTGTATGTGGTTACCGAATGTTGTTCGAGTCCGGATGAGATCCGGACGTCACGAGGAGTTCCGGAATGGTCCGGAGGTAAAGATTTATATATGGAAAGTTGTTGTTCGGGTTCCGGAAAAAGTTCGGGTTTTTTTCGGTATTGTACCGGGAAGCTTCCAGAAGGTTCCGGAGGATTCCGGAGGGGTCCGGAGGTCCGGAAATTATTCCACCACGTCCAATACAGTAGCATGGGTTGTAGGGGGGCGTCCTAGCCATAATGGGCCAAGGGCACTAGCCCCCCCAAGGCCCATGCGCATGGGAAGGGGGAAACCCTAAGGGGGAGGGCCTCCACTTGACTTGGGAGGCACTCCTCCCCTCTGGCCGCCCCCAAGTCCCATCTAGGGCTGGCCGCACCCCTGGGGTGGAAACCCTAAAGGGGCGCAGCCCTCTTTCCCCTATATATACTTGAGGTTTTGGGCTGTCCAACACACATGAGTTCTCTCCCTCTTGGTGCAGCCCTGCCTCTCCTCCTCCTCCTCTCCCTTGGTGCTTGGCGAAGCCTGCGGGATTGCCACGCCCTCCATCACCACCATGCCGCTGTGTTGCTGCTGGATGGAGTCTTCCTCAACCTCTCCTCTCTCCTTGCTGGATCAAGGCGTGGGAGACGCCACCGGCTGTACGTGTGTTGAACGCGGAGGTGCCGTCCTGCTCGCACTAGGATCTCCGGTGATTTGGATCACGACGAGTACGACTCCTTCAACCCCGTTCTCATGAACGCTTCGCTTAGCGATCTACAAGGGTATGTAGATGCACTCTCCTTCCCTCGTTGCTAGTTTCTCCATAGATAGATCTTGGTGACACGAGGAAAATTTTGAATTTCTGCCACGCTCCCCAACAAAGTGGCATCATGAGCTAGGTCTATTGCGTAGATTCTTTGCACGAGTAGAACACAAAGTAGTTGTGGGCGTTGATTTTGTTCAATATGCTTACCGTTACTAGTCCAATCTTGTTTCGACAGTATTGTGGGATGAAGCGCCCTGACCGACCTTACACGCATTTCACGTGAGACAGGTTCCACCGATCGACATGCACTTGGTGCATAATGTGGCTAGCGGGTGCCGCCTCCCACTTTAGTCGGAACGGATTCGATGAAAAGGGTCCTTATGAAGGGTAAATAGCAATTGGCATATCACGTTGTGGTTTTATGAGGTAAGAAACGTTCTTGCTAGAAACCCAAAGCAGCCACGTAAAACATGCAAACAACAATTAGAGGACGCCTAACTTGTTTTTGCAGGGTATGCTATGTGATGTGATATGGCCAAGAAGAATGTGATGAATGATATGTGATGTATGAGATTGATCATGTTCTTGTAATAGGAATCATGACTTGCATGTCGATGAGTATGACAACCGGCAGGAGCCATAGGAGTTGTCTTTATTTATTGTATGACCTGCGTGTCATTAAACAACGCCATGTAATTACTTTACTTTATTGCTAACCGTAGCCATAGTAGTAGAAGTAATAGTTGGCTAGACAACTTCATGAAGACACGATGATGGAGATCATGATGATGGAGATCATGGTGTCATGCCGGTGACGATGATGATCATGGAGCCCCGAAGATGGAGATCAATGGAGCTATATGATATTGGCCATATCATGTCACTACTATATAATTGCATGTGATGTTTATTATGTTTATGCATCTTGTTTACTTAGAACGACGGTAGTAAATAAGATGATCCTTACAAAATTTCAAGAAGTGTTCTCCCTAACTGTGCACCGCTGCTAAAAGTTCGTCGCTTCTAAGCACCACGTGATGATCGGGTGTGATGGATTCTTACGCTCACATACAACGGTGTTGACGAGCCTAGCATGTATGCACATGGCCTCGAACACACACAATACACTTAGGGTTAACTTGACGAGCCTAGCATGTACATACATGGCCTCGAACACGAGACCGAAAGGTCGAGCATGAGTCGTATGGTAGATACGATCAACATGAAGATGTTCACCGATGATGACTAGTCCGTCTCACGTGATGATCGGACACGGCTTAGTTGACTCGGATCATGTAATCACTTAGATGACCAGAGGGATGTCTATTCGAGTGGGAGTTCATAAGATGAACTTAATTATCTTGAACATAGTCAAAAGACCTTTTGCAAATTATGTCGAAGCTCGCGCTTTAGTTCCACTGCTTAGATATGTTCCTAGAGAAAATATAGTTGAAAGTTGTGATAGCGATTATGCGGACAGTAGATAGCTTATGTCCTTAATGCACCGCCAGTGTGTTGAACCCCAAACGTCGTCTGTGGATGTTGCGTAACATCGCCACATACGCTTTTGATAACTACATGATAGTTCAGTTAAACGGTTTAGAGTTGAGGCACCAAAGACGTTTTCGAAATATCGCGGAACATATGAGATGTTTCGAGGGCTGAAATTGGGATTTCAAGCTCGTTCCCACGTCAAGAGGTATAAGACCTCCGACGATTTTCTTAGCCTGCAAACTAAGGGAGAAAAGCTCAATCATTGAGCTTGTGCTCAGATTGTCTGAGTACAACAATCACTTGAATCGAGTGGGAGTTGATCTTCCAGATGAGATTGTGATGTTTCTCCAAAAGTCATTGCCACCAAGCTGCTAGAAGCTTCGTGAAGAACTATAACATATCAGGGATAGATATGATGATCCTTGAGCCATTCGCAATGTTCGACACCGCGAATGTAGAAATCAAGAAGGAGCATCAATTGTTGATGGTTGGTGAAACCACTAGTTTCAAGAAGGGCAAGGGCAAGAAGGGACACTTCATGAAACAGCAAATCAGTTGCTGCTCCAGTGAAGAAACCCAAGGTTGAACCCAAACCCGAGACTAAGTGCTTCTGTAATAAGGGGAACAGCCACTGGAGCGGAACCACCCTAGATACTTGGTAGATGAGAAGGCTGGCAAGGTCGATAGAAGTATATTTGATATACATTATGTTAATGTGTACTTTACTAGTACTCCTATTAGCACCAGGGTGTTAGATACCGGTTCGGTTGCTAAGTGTTAGTAACTCGAAATAAAAGCTACAGAATAAACGGAGACTAGCTAAAGGTGAGCCGACGATATGTGTTGGAAGTATTTCCAAGGTTGATGTGATCAAGCATCGCACGCTCCCTCTACCATCGAGATTGGAGTTAAGCCTAAAATTGTTATTTGGTGTTTGCGTTGAGCATAGACATGATTGGGTTATGTCTATCGCAATACGGTTATTCATCTAAGGTGAATAATGGTAACTCTGGTTATTTGAATAATACCTTCAATGGTCTTGCACCTAAATAAATGGTTTATTGAATCTCGATCGTAGTAATACACATTTTCATGCCAAAAGTATAAGATAGTAATGATAGTACCACTTACTTGTGGCACTGCCATATAAAACATATTGGTGTAAAACGCATGAAGAAGCTCCATGTTGATGGATCTTTGGACTCACTCGTTTTGAAAAGTTTGAGACATGCGAACCATGTCTATTGGTGCATACGCATGAAGAAACTCCATGCAGATGGATCGTTTAGACTCACTTGATTTTGAATCACTTGAGATATGCAAATCATACCACATGGACAAGATGACTGAAAAGCCTCGGTTTCAGTAAGATGGAACTAGATAGCAACTTGTTGGAAGTAACACATTTTGATGTGTGCAGTCCAATAAGTGCTGAGGCATGCAAGTGAATATCGTTATTGTTGGGGAACGAGCAGAAATTCAAAATTTTCCTACGTGTCACCAAGATCTATCTATGGAGAAACTAGCAACGAGGGGAAGGAGAGTGCATCTACATACCCTTGTAGATCGCTAAGCGGAAGCGTTCATGTGAACGGGGTTGAAGGAGTCGTACTCGTCGTGATCCAAATCACCGGAGATCCTAGTGCCGAACGGACGGCACCTCCGCGTTCAACACACGTACAGCCCGGTGACGTCTCCCACGCCTTGATCCAGCAAGGAGAGAGGGAGAGGTTGAGGAAGACACCATCCAACAGCAGCACAACGGTGTGGTGATGATGGAGGAGCGTGGGAATCTTGCAGGGCTTCTCCAAGCATCACAAGATATGAGGAGGAGGAAGAAGAGACGCAGGGCTGCACCAACGAGAGATGGAATTGCCTCTTATGGGCAGCCCCTAGGCCTCATATATATAGGGGAAGGGGTGGAGGGTGCGCCCCCTCTAGGGTTCCCACCCCTAGAGGGGCGGCAGCCCTAGATGGGTTCAAGGGGGGCGGCCAAGAGGGGAGGGAGAGGGAGGCGCCCACTAGATGGGCCTTAGGGCCCATCGCCTTAGGGTTTGCCCTCCCACTCCCCCTTGCCTTGGGCCCCTTTTGGGGCGCACCAGCCCCTTGGGGCTGGTTCCTCCCACACTTGGCCCACGCAACCTTCTCGGGGCAGGTGGCCCCACTTGGTGGACCCAGGACCCTCCGGTGGTCCCAGACATTACCGATATCGCCCAAACTTTTCCGGTGACCAAAACAGACTTCCCATATATAAATCTTTACCTCCGGACCATTCCGAACTCCTCGTGACGTCCAGGATCTCATCCGGACTCGAACAACATTCGCAACCACATACAAACTTCCTTTATAACCCTAGCGCCATCGAACCTTATGTGTAGACCCTACGGGTTCGGGAACCATGCGACATGACCGAGACGTTCTCCGGTCAATAACCAACAGCGGATCTGGATACCCATGTTGGCTCCTACATGTTCCACGATGATCTCATCGGATGAACCACTATGTCAAGGACTCAATCGATCCCGTATACAATTCCCTTTGTCTAGCGGTATTGTACTTGCCCGAGATTCGATCGTCGGTATCCCGATACCTTGTTCAATCTCGCTGCAAGTCTCTTTACTCGTTCCGTAACACATCATCCCGTGATCAACCCCTTGGTCACATTGTGCACATTATGATGATGTCCTACCGAGTGGGCCCCGAGATACCTCTCCGTCAACCGAGTGACAAATCCAGCCTCGATTCGTACAACCCAATGACACTTTCGGAGATACCGTAAAGCACCTTTATAGCCACCCAGTTACGTTGTGACGTTTGGTACACCCAAAGCATTCCTACGGTATCCGGAGTTGCACAATCTCATGGTCTAAGGAAATGATACTTGACATTAGAAAAGCTTTAGCATACGAACTACGATCTTGTGCTAGGCTTAGGATTGGGTCTTGTCCATTACATCATTCTCCTAATGATGTGATCCCGTTATCAACGACATCCAATGTCCATGGTCAGGAAACCGTAACCATCTATTGATCAACGAGCTAGCCAATAGAGGCTTGCTAGGGACATGGTGTTGTCTATGTATCCACACATGTATCTGAGTTTCCTATCAATACAATTATAGCATGGATAATAAACGATTATCATGAACAAGGAAATATAATAATAACCAACTTATTATTGCCTCTAGGGCATATTTCCAACAGTCTCCCACTTGCACTAGAGTCAATAATCTAGTTCACATCGCCATGTGATCAACATTGATAGGTCACATCGCCATGTGACCAATATCCAAAGAGTTTACTAGTGTCTGTAAACTAGTTCACATCATCATGTGATTAAGACTCAATGAGTTCTGAGGTTTGATCATGTTTTGCTTGTGAGAGAGGTTTTAGTCAACGGGTTTTAGTCAACGGGTCTGAACCTTTCAGATCCGTGTGTGCTTTGCAATTCTCTATGTCATATTGTAAATGATGTTTCCACGCTCCACTTGGATCTATTCCAAATGGTTGCTCCACTATACGTATCCGGTTTGCTACTCAGAGTCACTCGGATAGGTGTTAAAGCTTGCATCGACGTAACCCTTTACGCCGAACTCTTTATCACCTCCATAATCGAGAAATATGTCCTTATTTACTCCAAGGACAATTTTGACCGCTGTCCAATGAACCATTCATGGATCATTCTTTTACCCCTTGACTGACTCATGGCAAGGCACATCTGGTGCGGTACACAGCATAGCATACTATAGAGCCTACGCCTAAAGCATAGGGGACGACCTTCGTCCTTTCTCTCTTTTCTGCCGTGGTCGAGCTTTAAGTCTTAACTTCATACCTTACATCTCAGGCAAGAACTCCTTCTTTGACTGATCCATCTTGAACACCTTCAAGATCATGTCAAGGTATATGCTCATTTGAAAGTACCATTAAGCGTTTTTTGATCTATCCTCATAGATCTTGATGCTCAATGTTCAAGTAGCTTAATCCAGGTTTTCCATTGAAAAACACTTTTCAAATAATCCTATATGCTTTCCAGAAAATTCTACATCATTTCTGATCATCAATATGTCAACAACATATACTCATCAGAAATTCTATAGTGCTCCCACTCACTTCTTTGGAAATACAAGTTTCTCATAAACTTTGTATAAACCCAAAATCTTTGATCATCCTATCAAAGTGCATATTCCAACTCCGAGATGCTTACTCCAGTCCTTAGAAAGGATTGCTGGAGCCATCATACCTTTTAGCATCCTTAGGATCGACAAAACCTTTTTGATTGTATCACATACAACCTTTCCCTACGAAAACTGGTAAGGAAACTCATTTTGACATCCATCTGCCAGATTTCATAAATGCAGCTTATGCTAACATGATTCCGACGGACTTAAGCATCGCTACGAATGAGAGGATCTCATCGTAGTCAACTCCTTGAACTTGTGAAAAACTCTTCGCCACAAGTCGAGCTTCGTAGACGGTGATTGTACCGTCCACGTCCGTCTTCTTCTTAAAGATCCATTCATCTCAATGGTTTGCCGATCATCGGGCAAGTCCACCAAAGTCCATGCTTTGTTTTGATACATGGATCCTATCTCAGATTTCATGGTTTCTAACCATTTGTCGGAATCCGGGCCCACCATCGCTTCTCCATAGCTCGTAGGTTCATTGTTGTCTAGCAACACGACCTTCAAGACAGGATCACCGTACCACTCTAAAGCAGTACGTGTCCTTGTCGTCCTACGAGGTTCGGTAGTGACTTGATCCGAAACTTCATGATCACTATCATAAGCTTCTACTTCAATTGGTGTAGGTGCCAAGGGAACAACTTCCTTTGCCCTGCTACACACTAGTTGAAGTGACGGTTCAATAACCTCATCAAGTCTCCACCATCCTCCCACTCAACTTTTCGAGACAAACATTTCCTCGAGAAAGGACCCGATTCAAGAAACAATCCCTATTGCTTTCGGATCTGAATTAGGAGGTATACCCAACTGTTTTGGGTGTCCTATGAAGATGTATTTATCCGCTTTGGGTTCGAGCTTATCAACCTGAAACTTTTTCACACAAGCGTCGTAGCCCCAAACTTTTAAGAAATGACAGCTTAGGTTTCTCTAAACCATAGTTCATACGGTGTCATCTCAACGGAATTACATGGTACCCTATTAAAGTGAGTGCGGTTGTCTCTAATGCCTAACCCATGAACGATAGTGGTAATTCGATAAGAGACATCATGGTATGCCCCATATCCAATAGGGTGCATCTATGATGTTCGGACACACCATCACACTATGGTGTTCCAGGTGGTGTTAGTTGTGAAACAATCTCCACAATGTCTCAATTGTGTACCAAACTCGCAACTCAGATATCCATCTCTATGATCACATCACAAACATTTTATCCTCTTGTCACGAAGATCTTCAACTTCACTCTGAAATTACTTGAACCTTTCAATAATTCAGACTTGTGTTTCATCAAGTAAATATACTCAACATCTACTCAAATCATCCGTGAAGTAAGAACATAACGATATTCATCAGATGCCTCAAAGACTCATTGGACTGCACACATCAAAATGTGTTACTTCCAACAAGTTGCTATCTTGTTCCATCTTATCAAACCGAGGCTTTTCGGTCATCTTGCCCATGTGGTATGATTTGCATGTCTCAAGTGATTCAAAATCAAGTGAGTCCAAACGATCCATCTGCATGGAGTTTCTTCATGCGTATACACCAATAGACATGGTTCGCATGTCTCAAACTTTTCAAAAACGAGTGAGTCCAAAGATCCATCAACATGGAGCTTCTTCATGCGTTTTATGACTTACTCCCTCTGTTCCTAAATATAGGTCTTTTTAGAGATTTCAAATGGACTACCACATACGGATGTATATAGACATATTTTAGAGTGTAGATTCACTCATTTGGCTCCGTATGTAGTCACTTGTTGAAATCTCTAGAAAGACCTATATTTAGGAACGGAGGAAGTACATGGCAGTGCCACAAGTAAGTGGTACTATCATTACTATCTTATATCTTTTGGCATGAAAATGTGTATCACTACGATCGAGATTCAATAAACCATTCCTTTAGGTGCAAGACCATTGAAGGTATTATTCAAATAAATAGAGTAACCATTATTCTCCTTAAATGAATAACCGTATTGCAATAGACATAATCCAATCATGTCTATGCTCAACGCAAACACCAAATAACAATTATTTAGGTTTAACATCAATCTCGATGGTAGAGGGAGCGTGCGATGCTTGATCACATCAACCTTGGAAACACTTCCAACACATATCGTCACTCATCTTTAGCTAGTCTCCGCTTATTCCGTAGCCTTTTATTTTGAGTTACTAACACCTAGCAACCGAACGGTATCTAATACCTGGTGCTACTAGGAGTACTAGTAAAGTACACATTAACATAATGTATATCCAATATACTTCTATCGACCTTGCCAGCCTTCTCATCTACCAAGTATCTAGGGTGGTTCTCGCTCCGTGTCTCATTCCCTTATTACGAAGCACTTAGTCTCGGGTTTGGGATCAACCTTGGGTTTCTTCACTAGAGCAGCAACTGTTTTGCCGTTTCATGAAGTATCCCTTGTTGCCCTTGCCCTTCTTGAAACTAGTAGTTTTACCAACCATCAACAATTGATGCTCCTACTTGACTTCTACTTTCGCGGTGTCAAACATCGCGAACACTTCAAGGATCATCATATCTATCCCTGATATGTTATAGTTCATCACGAAGCTCTAGCAGCTTGGTGGCAATGACTTTGGAGAAACATCACTATCTCATCAGGAAGTTTAACTCCCACTCGATTCAAGTGATCGTTGCACTCAAACAATCTGAGCACAAACTCAACGATTGAGCTTTTCTCTCTTAGTTTGCAGGCTAAGAAAATCGTCGGAGGCCTTATACCTCTTGACGTGGGCACGAGCCTGAAAACCTAATTTCAGCCCTCGAAACATCTCATATGTTCCGCGACGTTTCGAAAACGTCTTTGGTGCCTCAACTCTAAACCGTTTAACTAAACTATCACGTAGTTATCAAAGCGTGTATGTCCGATGTTCGCAACATCCACAAACGACGCTTGGGGATCATAGACATCGAGCGGTGCATTAAGGACATAAGCTATCTATCGTCCGCATAATCGCCATGTCAACTTTCAACTATATTTTCTCTAGGAACATATCTAAACAGTGGAACTAAAGCGCGAGCATTTACATAATTTGCAAAAGGTCTTTTGACTATGTTCAGGATAATTAAGTTCATCTCATGAACTCCCATTCAGATAGACATCCCTCTGGTCATCTAAGTGATTACATGATCCGAGTCAACTAAGCCGTGTCCGATCATCACGTGAGACGGACTAGTCATCGGTGAACATCTTCATGTTGATCGTATCTACTATCGAATCATGCTCGACCTTTCGGTCTCTGTGTTCCGAGGCCATGTCTGTACATGCTAGGCTCGTCAAGTTAACCCCAAGTGTTTCGCTGTGTAAATCTGTCTTACACCCGTTGTATGTGAACGTAAGAATCCATCACCCGATCATCACGTGGTGCTTAGAAGCTTATTTAACTGTAGCAACGGTGCACGGTCGTGGGAGAACACTTCTTGAAATTTCTGTAAGGGATCATCTTTTTACTACCGTCGTTCTAAGTAAACAAGATGCATAAACATAATAAACATCACATGCAATTATATAGTGACATGATATGGCCAATATCATTTTGCTCCTTTGATCTCCATCTTCGGGGCTCCATGATCATCATCGTCACCGCATGACACCATGATCTCCATCATCATGATCTCCATCATCGTGTCTCCATGAAGTTGTCTTGCCAACTATTACTTCTACTACTATGGCTACCGTTAGCAATAAAGTAAAGTAATTACATGGCGTTGTTTAATGACACGCAGGTCATACAATAAATAAAGACAACTCCTATGGCTCCTGCCGGTTGTCATAATCATCGACATGCAAGTCGTGAATCCTATTACAAGAACATGATCAATCTCATACATCACATATCATTCATCACATTCTTCTTGGCCATATCACATCACATAGCATACCCGCAAAAACAAGTTAGACGTCCTCTAATTGTTGTTTGCATGTTTTACGTGGCTGCTATGGGTTTCTAGCAAGAACGTTTCTTACCTACGCAAAACCACAACGTGATATGCCAATTGCTATTTACCCTTCATAAGGACCCTTTTCATCGAATCCGTTCCGACTAAAGTGGGAGAGACTGGCACCCGCTAGCCACCTTATGCACCAAGTGCATGTCAGTCGGTGGAACCTGCCTCACGAAGAGTACGTAAGGTCGGTCCGGGCCGCTTCATCCCACAATACCGTTGAAACAAGATTGGACTAGTAACGGTAAGCATATTGAACAAAATCAACGCCCACAACTACTTTGTGTTCTACTCGTGCAAAGAATCTACGCAATAGATCTAGCTCGATACCTTTGCTGGGGAACGGCAGAAATTCAAAATTTTCCCACGTGTCACCAAGATCTATCTATGGAGAAACTAGCAACGAGGGAAGGAGAGTGCATCTACATACCCTTGTAGATCGCTAAGCGGAAGCGCTCATGTGAACGGGGTTGAAGGAGTCGACTGTCGTGATCCAAATCACCGGAGATCCTAGTGCCGAACGGACGGCACCTCCGCGCTCAACACACGCAGACAGCCCGGTGACGTCTCCCACGCCTTGATCCAGGAAGGAGAGAGGGAGAGGTTGAGGAAGACACCATCCAACAGCAGCACAACGGCGTGGTGATGATGGAGGAGCGTGGGAATCTTGCAGGGCTTCGCCAAGCATCACAAGATATGAGGAGGAGGAAGAAGAGACGCAGGGCTGCACCAACGAGAGATGGAATTGCCTCTTATGGGCAGCCCCTAGGCCTCATATATATAGGGGAAGGGGTGGAGGGTGCGCCCCCTCTAGGGTTCCCACCCCTAGAGGGGCGGCAACCCTAGATGGGTTCAAGGGGGGCGGCCAAGAGGGGAGGGAGAGGGAGGCGCCCACTAGATGGGCCTTAGGGCCCATCTGCCTTAGGGTTTGCCCCCTCCCACTCCCCCTTGCGCCTTGGGCCCCTTGTGGGGGGAGCACCAGGCCCCTTGGGGCAGGTTCCCTCCCACACTTGGCCCACGCAACCTTCTGGGGCAGGTGGCCCCACTTGGTGGACCCCCGGGACCCTCCCGGTGGTCCCGGTACATTACCGATATCGCCCAAACTTTTCCGGTGACCAAAACAGACTTCCCATATAGAAATCTTTACCTCCTGACCATTCCGAACTCCTCGTGACGTCCGGATCTCATCCGGACTCAACAACATTCGTAACCACATACAAACTTCCTTTATAACCCTAGCGCCATCGAACCTTATGTGTAGACCCTACGGGTTCGGGAACCATGCGCACATGACCGAGACGTTCTCCGTCAATAACCAACAGCGGATCTGGATACCCATGTTGGCTCCCACATGTTCCACGATGATCTCATCGGATGAACCACTATGTCAAGGACTCAATCGATCCCATATACAATTCCCTTTGTCTAGCGGTATTGTACTTGCCCGAGATTCGATCGTCGGTATCCCGATACCTTGTTCAATCTCGTTACGGCAAGTCTCTTTACTCGTTCCGTAACACATCATCCCGTGATCAACCCTGGGTCACATTGTGCACATTATGATGATGTCCTACCGAGTGGGCCCCGAGATACCTCTCCGTCAACCGGAGTGACAAATCCAGCCTCGATTCGTACAACCCAATGCAGACACTTTCGGAGATACCGTAATGCACCTTTATAGCCACCCAGCCACGTTGTGACGTTTGGTACACCCAAAGCATTCCTACGGTATCCGGAGTTGCACAATCTCATGGTCTAAGGAAATGATACTTGACATTAGAAAAGCTTTAGCATACGAACTACGATCTTGTGCTAGGCTTAGGATTGGGTCTTGTCCATCACATCATTCTCCTAATGATGTGATCCCGTTATCAACGACATCCAATGTCCATGGTCAGGAAACCGTAACCATCTATTGATCAACGAGCTAGCCAATAGAGGCTTGCTAGGGACATGGTGTTGTCTATGTATCCACACATGTATCTGAGTTTCCTATCAATACAATTATAGCATGGATAATAAACGATTATCATGAACAAGGAAATATAATAATAACCAATTTATTATTGCCTCTAGGGCATATTTCCAACAGTTATGTTCTTACTTCACAAATGATTCGAGTAGATGTTGAGTATATTTACTTGATGAAACACAAGTCTGAATTATTGAATGGTTTAAGTAATTTCAGAGTGAAGTTTAAGATCTTCGTGACAAGAGGATAGAATGTCTATGATATGATCATAGAGATGAATATCTGAGTTACGAGTTTTGGCACACAATTAAGACATTGTGCAAATTGTTTCACAATTAATACCGCCTGGAACACCATAGTGTGATGGTGTGTCCGAACATCATAGTTGCACCTTATTGGATATGGTGCGTACCATGATGTCTCTTATCGAATTTCCACTATCGTTCATGGGTTAGGCATTAGAGACAACCACACTCACTTTAATGGGGCACCACGTAATTCCGTTGAGACGACACCGTTTGGAGAAACCTAAGTTGTCGTTTCTTAAAAGTTTGGAGCTATGACGCTTATGTGAAAAAGTTTCAGGTTGATAAGCTCGAACCCAAAGCGGATAAAATGCATCTTCATAGGACACCCAAAATAGTTGGGTATACCTCCTAATTCAGATCCGAAAGCAATAGGGATTGTTTCTTGAATCGAGTCGTTTCTCGAGGAAAAGTTTGTCTCGGAAAGTTGAGTGGGAGGATGGTGGAGACTTGATGAGGTTATTGAACCATCACTTCAACTAGTGTGTAGCAGGCACGGGAAGTTGTTCCGTGGCACCTACACCAATTGAAGTGGAAGCTTATGATAGTGATCATGAAGCTTGGATCAAGTCACTACCGAACCTCGTGGGGCGACAAGGACGCGATCGCTTGCTTGAGTGGTACGGTGATCCTGTCTTGATAAACCTACGAGCTATGGGGAAGCGATGGTGGGCCCAAATTCCGACAAATGATTAGAAGCCATGAAATCCGAGATAGGATCCATGTATCATAACAAAGCATGGACTTTGGTGTACTTGCCCGATGATTGGCAAGCCATTGCAATAAATGGATCTTTAAGAAGAAGACGGACGTGGACGGTAATGTCACCTTCTATGAAGCTCGACTTGTGGCGAAGAGTTTTTTCACAAGTTCAAGGAGTTGACTACGATGAGTTTTTCTCATCCGTAGCGATGCTTAAGTCCGTCGGAATCATGTTAGCATAAGCTGCATTTATGAAATCTGGCAGATGGATGTCAAAATGAGTTTGCTTACCAGTTTTCGTAAGGAAAGGTTGTATGTGATACAATCAGAAAGTTTTGTCGATCCTAAGGATGCTAAAAGGTATGCTGGCTCCAGCGATCCTTTCTAAGGACTGGAGTAAGCATCTCGGAGTTGGAATGTGCGCTTTGATGAGATGATCAAAGATTTTGGGTTTATACAAAGTTTATGAGAAACTTGTATTTCCAAAGAAGTGAGTGGGAGCACTATAGAATTTCTGATGAGTATATGTTGTTGATATATTGATGACCAGAAATGATGTAGAATTTCTGGAAAGCATATATGGTTATTTGAAAGATGATTTTCAATAGAAAACCTGGATTAGGCTACTTGAACAATAAGCATCAAGATCTATAAGATAGATCAAAATGTTTAATAATACTTTCAAATGAGCACATACCTTGACATAATCTTGAAAGTGTTCAAGATGGATCGATCAAAGAAGGAGTTCTTGCCTGAGTTGTAAGGTATGAAGTTAAGAGTTAAAAGCTCGACCACGGCAGAAAAGAGAGAAAGGGCGAAGGTCGCCCCTATGCTTGAGACATAGGCTCTATAGTATGCTATCTTGTGTACCGACCGAAGTGTGCCTTGCCATGAGTCATCTAAGGGTACAAGAATGATCCAGAATGGATCATTGGACAGCGATCAAAATTGTCCTTGGAGTAAATAAGGACATGTTTCCGATTATGGAGGTGATAAAGAGTTGGCGTAAAGGGTTACGCCGATGCAAGCTTTAACACCTATCCGAATGACTCTAAGTAGCAAACAGGATACGTATAGTGGAACAACCATTTGGAATAGCTCCAAGTGGGGCGTGGAAGCAGCATTTATAATATGACCTAGAAATTTGCAAAGCACACACGGATCTGAAAGGTTCAAACCCGTTGACTAAAACCCTTTGACTAAAACCTCTCTCACAAGCAAAACATGATCAAACCTCGAACTCATTGAGCCTAAATCACATGATGATGTGAACTAGTTTCTGAGACACTAGTAAACTCTTTGGGTGTTGGTCACATGGCGATGTGACCTATCAGTGTTAATCACATGACGATGTGAACTAGATTATTGACTCTAGTGCAAGTGGGAGACTGTTGGAAATATGCCCTAGAGGCAATAATAAATTAGTTATTATTATATTTCCTTGTTCACGATAATCGTTTATTATCCATGCTATAATTGTATTGATAGGAAACTCAGATACATGTGTGGATACATAGACAACACCATGTCCCTAGTAAGCCTCTATTGACTAGCTCGTTGATCAGCAGATGGTTACGGTTTCCTAACCATGGACATTGGATGTCATTGATAATGGGATCACATCATTAGTAGAATGATGTGATGGACAAGACCCAATACTAAGCCTAGCACAAAGATCGTAGTTCGTATGCTAAAGCTTTTCTAATGTCAAGTATCTTTTCCTTAGACCATGAGATTGTGCAACTCCCGGATACCGTAGGAATGCTTTGGTGTACCAAACGTCACAACGTAACTGGGTGACTATAAAGGTGCACTACAGGTATCTCCGAAAGTGTCTCATTGGGTTGGTACGAATCGAGATCGGATTTGTCACTCCGTAAACGGAGAGGTATCTCTGGGCCCACTCGGTAGGACATCATCATAATGTGCACAATGTGACCAAGGGTTGATCACGGGATGATGTGTTACGGAACGAGTAAAAGACTTGCGGAAACGAGATTGAACAAGGTATCGGGATACCGACGATCGAATCTCGGGCAAGTACAATACCGCTAGACAAAGGGAATTGTATACGGATCGATTGAGTCCTTGACATCGTGGTTCATCCGATGAGATCATCGTGGAACATGTGGGAGCCAACATGGGTATCCAGATCCCGCTGTTGGTTATTGACCGGAGAACGCCTCGGTCATGTCTACATGTCTCCCGAACCCGTAGGGTCTCTACACTTAAGGTTCGATGGCGCTAGGGTTATAAAGGAAGTTTGTATGTGGTTACCGAATGTTGTTCGAGTCCCGAATGAGATCACGGACGCCACGAGGAGTTCCGAATGGTCCGGAGGTAAAGATTTATATATGGAAAGTTGTTGTTCGGTTAGGAAAAAGTTTGGGTTTTTTCGGTATTGTACCGAGGAAGCTTTCAGAAGGTTCCGGAGGATTCCGGAGGGGTCCGGAGGTCCGGAAATTGTTCCACCACTTCCAATACAGTAGCATGGGTTGTAGGGGGGCGCCCTAGCCATAATGGGCCAAGGGCACCAGCCCCCCCAAGGCCCATGCGCATGGGAAGGGGGAAACCCTAAGGGGGAGGGCCTCCACTTGACTTGGGAGGCACTCCTCCCCCTCTTGGCCGCCCCCCAAGTCCCATCTAGGGCTGTGTAACGCCCCGCCTGGCTTATTAGGGATGATAGACTACTCATATCAATAAGGAATTCCTTCTTTTCCGGGATCCCATTCGGACAGAACTCCAAAGTTAAGCGTGCTCAGCTTGGAGTAGTTTCAGGATGGGTGACCGACCGGGAAGTTGCTCCCGGGTGCGCGCAGTGAGGACAAAGTGTGCGAGTAAAAGACTAGTATTGATCTGTGGGGCCAGTCTAGATCCCGCCAGGAGTAACGACCACCGGCGGGTGTGTCCGGGGCGTTACAAGTTGGTATCAGAGCCTCGACCGACCTTAGGAGCCCCCTTGTTTGTTGGCCGTTGTTGAGTCTAGAAGAAAACTATTTTGAGTCTTAGGATTATATATATCGAGAGTAGGATTCTTTTTACTCCTCGGTCCCTTAAATCGCTCTGGTGAGGTCTCCTGACGTAGATGTTTTGTCTTTCCTCTCCTCAAATTTCACTAAATTTTTTTTAGGATCACGCGGGTATCTTGGAATCGTTCCGATGGTTTTGTGACGAGAACATTGTTCTTGGTGCCTCCTGACATTTAGGGGTTGTGGCGGTGTCCGGGAGTTGAGCTCCGAGGTGTTGTCGTCACAATTTTATCGTTGCAGTTCTGGAATACCTGAGTTTTACCGACATCGAAATCTCTTTTGTGCAGTTGTTGGTGAGATAACCCCGATAGCCCAAGATCGAGGCGAAAAGGGAGTATTGCCATGACTTGTATAACGGATGTTTTTCAAGGTCGAGGTACACGATTTCGAGGATTTCTTGGTTATGTGTTGACGGATGGATACAATTGGATCTAGGTATTGTTAGTTTGGGTGATATATTTTGTGTCCCTGTATCCCTACACCAGATTGCATAACCAGAAAGTTTCGGAGTTTTATAGGTGGGAATTCTAGTAGCTTACAGGATATTCTTTCCGGCGGATGTATGATTTGAGATTGGGGTTCAACGTCTAGTGGTCCGCCCATTCACGGTCGATTTACAAAGTGGTCATGAGACGCCTTAAAGAATCCTTGGCTATGCTGATTCGGGGACGTCTTGTTTGTCATTCGTGACGTCCGCTATACGTCGTGTCCGTGTGGGCCCCACCACGAACACTTTGGGCGAAATCTCTATCATGGGTTTGTTCCGGCTTATTCTGCAAGCCAAATCCTTTGTTTTGTTTTATTTGTGGTATTCGAGTTGCTTCGAAGTCAAATGTTGAATCCATACCTTTCCTAAATGGTGTTCTCATATTGCTATGGGAATACTAATCCTTCTTGTTCATCGAGGTCGTCATGTTAATTTTTTCCCCAACCGGCGTGCTTCTCTTTAAGTGGATCTGATCATTTCAACATCTGCAAGATAAATTCTAAGTTTTCTCAACGGTATCCATTTCATCCGTCCCAAGTTGTCTTTGTTTTCCCGCCCTCCCACCCTTTTTTCTTCAAGGACTCAGATTTCTTAATCATGCGTCTTTTTATTTGTGGAAGTCTCTTCATTCTTTTCTTTCAATGCTCTTATCCGGTGATTTCCCATGAAGATGCTCAACAGTTTCAAGTTCATCATTCATCTTCTCGTATTCTTTTCCGGTGGATTTAAATCAAGCTTTCAGTGTTGATCATATTCTTTTCCTTGTTTCAAATGTTTCTCCACGTCGGTGCACCTCTTAATTGTTCACCTCCCTTTATTCTTGCCCGGAGTGCTCAAGATATCTCAGAAGAATCATGTTTCCTTTCTTAATCCGTTCGAGTTACTTCAAGTTTTCTCTCTTTCAAGCCATTTAATTCTACCTGTGTAATCTTTATTTCAAGCAATCATTCAACGATGTTTCTTTTGAGTGGGCCTTAACCCACAGGTCTTTTCCCAGGATCTTACCTGACTCTTCTAATTCTCCCGGAGTTATTCTAAAATTCTTTTCAAAGTTTGACGTAAGAATGAGTTATCATCAGTCAAATGTCTTTCTCCAAAATCTTCCAAATTCTTTTCATCATTGGTTCAACCTTTCCAATTTTCACCCCGGTGTATCTCAACAATTCATGGCGGTGTTTCTCATCGTCATTCTCAACATTTGAAGACCGAAGAAGAGTTTCTCTTAAATCTTGCTCCATTCTCTTCAAGATTCATGGTTCTAGCCTCATGCTATCCTCATAATCGTTTTCATTGTGAGATTTATTTTCTTACCATCCGGAGCATTTCATGAGTTGTTTCCATTTCTTTCCTCCGTAGGCCATCATGTCATAATTCCTAATTCTCAGCTTTCAGCTCTCGTTCTCTAAATCTTACCGGTGGATCGTTCAAATATCCTCTAATCAGTTCATGATTTCTTCGTTCTCATGTATCTAAATCCCTTCAAGTATCTTCATTCGCTTTCAAATTCTTCCCGTGAATTGTGCCTTTGCCTTGTTCATTTTAATTCTTACGGTGGTTCGCTCAAGATTTCTCTTCCTTCGTTATCATATCAATTCATTCATTCTTTCGTTGTTTCAAGTCCACCGGTGGTTCCATCAATACCTTCTCAAGTTTGCGCTATATCTCTATCTGTAATCATTTTTCTATGAGAATAAGTAGTATGCCTAATCCGTTGCTTGTCATCAATCTAAATTGGTGAAGGATACGCATAACATAATTCTTGTTCTTGTTTTCATCCAAGTGATTAACTCCTCCTTTCGGAGTTTGTTCATGATGAATAAATTCTCGGTTTCAATTCTTTCATCTTTTCTTTTCCCGGAGTTCCAAGCTCTCATCATCACGAAGATCCATCTAAATCATTGCAAGGCTTCACCTTATGTTTTCAACTTCTCTTTCTTTTATCATCCTTTTCTTACCGGATTTCTTCATGGAGGCTCTACATGCTGCTTCGTCAAGGATTCTTTTCATTCTTCAATTGTTCTTCAAGAATTCTCTCGAAGTTATGATCCGCCAAGCTATACTCTAAAAATAAGCATGGTGCTCAACACATGTTTTGTTTTGAGGAGTTCAAGCATTCTTCCTCTTGCATTCCGAAGTGCAATTCTTTCTACCTTATCTTTTGAGGTGGTGTTATGTCATTCTTGACAATTTGAGTTCGCGTTTCATGATTCACTTGTTGTTAAGAATGAGATATTTAAATCCATCATTTTCTCTTTGTTCAAGAGATCTTTTCAATCCATCAATCTCTTCGTTGGAGTCATCTTGGGCCATATTTCACCTAAAGCCTTCCCTAAGGAATGTTGCTATTTGTGGTGCTTATCAATGATCCAAATTTCTCCTTCTCATCTCGGTGAAGAAGTTTCTCTTATCTTCACTGATCTCAACCAATCAATTGTTTCTGTTAATGGCGGGTTGTCACCTCATAGTCTTGAGATGTTTCCATAACCCCACCACAAGCTTATTCTTTTCGGCGTTTTTTTTCCAACAACTCCGTCAAATTCTTCTTTGCAAGGATGCTTTTCAAGTTCATTTGTGGCAGAAGTTGGCATTTTCTTCTCCATTCTTTTATTCCAATGATCTATCTTCTATTCTTTCTTCCGGAGGCTTTGTGATGTTACTCTCGTCGACCCATCATCTCATTTTGCAAATATCATGTTATTTTCCTTGCTTATCCGTTTAGCCGGAGTGTTGTGTTCTCATTCAAGTTCTTTCATCTTATCAAGTTTTGCCTCTCTTTTCAACCTGAGTGCTGTCTGAAATCCCTCTTACCCATTGCAGTGTGTTGTTGATTTCATCAAGTATCCTCTCAATTGTCAAGTTCATGTTCAATTTCTTCCATTTACAGTCGGAGTGCTGTCCAAATTATATCATTCTTATTCATTCTCATCTCGTTTCAACGAGAGTGTTTTCAATTCCTTCTTGTCCATGGTGCTCGTCATTTATGTCTTGGCAACCTTCAAGTTCTCGTAATACTCCTTGTTCCTCTTTTCTACCGGATTGTTTCCAATCTCGTTCATCTCTAATTGCTCAACCTCTCAAGGTTCGTGGTTTCACTCGTTCGTCAAAGAAGTAACTTAGTTTTACCTCTTCTCTTCCTCTTCCGTTTCTCCCCGGTACGATCCTAGATCTCGGGACGAGATCCTCTCGTAGTGGTGGAGTGTTGTAACGCCCCGGATGCAATTTTCCATATTCGTAACTCCAACTCTTGCCTTTTCCGGAGATGTGATTTATTATTTCCTCCGTGGTTGGGTTTTTGTCTGTTGTTTTGCATTTTGTTCATGTCTTGCATTTCATCTCATGGCATCATCTGCATTTCATCCGCATGTTTTTTTCAAAGCTTGCATCCGTTCGTGTTCCGTCAGTTCTCTCTGTTGTCCGTTCCGAGCCCCGATACACTCGCACGCGCCCGCGGCACCTCCGAAATATTATTTTATAAGTGGCATAAAATGTTCTCGGAATGGGTTGCAACTTGTCGTGCGGTCTTATTATAGTGTAGACAGGCCGCGGTCAAGTTTCGTCAGATTCGAGTCCGCTTGATAGCCCAACTGTTAAACATAGCGGTACCATTGCGGTACCTTCGTCCGGACGTTTCGGTCTCCGGAAACAGTTGCCGGGCTGCTTTTCTATTCTCTCCCTCAGTCCAGACCCTCTCGTCACAGCCCAACCGCAGCCCACCTAGTTCCCCCTCTGTCCGGAGCCGCTCGATCGCGATCCAAGGTCCCAAAACCCCAAAAACTAAACCCTAGCCCCCTTTCCTATTTAAACCCCTCCTTCCAAATCTGGTCGCCTAACCCTCCTCCTCCATTTCCGCGCCCTCCAGCTCCTGATCGCCACTTGGCAAGTCGCCGTTAGGCGCCCGCCGCCATCATCCGCCAGGCCAACCGGCGCCCGCCATGTGGCCTGGGCCCAGCCCCAGCCTCCTCCCACCTCCCGGCCCGAACAGGCCGCCCGGGCCAGATCTGGGCCCGGAGGGAGCCCAGCGCCGCCGCCTCCCCCGGCGCTTCGCCCGCGCCCGTCCCTGCTCCCTCGGCCGACCCAGTTCCTCGTCGTTCGTCGCCGGCGCCCGCGTCCGCCCTGCCCGTCGCCGTCTTCGTCCCTCCAACCAACCCCGGCCACGCGCTTAACGCCAGCCGAGCCCCGCCTCCTCTTATCTCCTTCTCCTCCTTCCTTCTCATGCTCACCTCGGTCTCTCTCTTCTCTCATGAGCCGCCGCCGCCATGGCCTTCATCGCCGCCCCGAGGCTCCCCCGCCGCCGCCGCCCGGAACGGAACCCGACGCCGGATCCGCCTCCCCTCACCGGATCTGGCCTCCTCCGCCATCCCTCCCCGCCGTCGGCTTCCTCGTCCCTGGCCGCGCCGTTCCTGCCTCTGCAGCAGCGAGCGAGAGGAGGACGGCGATCTCAGCCAAGGCCTCTCGCGTGGGCCCCCGCAGCCGCAGCCTGCGCCAGGCCCAACTCCCTCTAGGCCAGCGCCCCCCTGCCTGGCCTCCTCCCCACCGAGCTGGGCCGAGCCCAATGTGAGCAGCAACCCGAGCCCCCTGTGCACTGTTGGGCTAGCCGGATTCGGCCCAGCGTAGTCTTTTTTTTTTTCGTCTGCGATTTGTCTATTTATCCAGTGATTTTAACAGATTTGCAGAAAACCCCCTAAGCATCATGCATTTAATATCTCTCAAACTGTGCATCGGATTAAAATAATTTATATATGTAGAATGCTCATAAAATTGTGTAGATTAATAATATGTCACTTTCATCCCATGTTAAAATGTTTAACTTGCTGTTTATTTAAATTTGCTAATATGCCATGTTAAAATGATTTAATTCATAACTAAATAACCGTAACTCGGAATTAAATGTTCTTTATATGTAAATGGGGTAGAAAAATGCCTAGTTTAACATGGTGGACTTTATTTTGCTGTTTAACAACATTAAAATTGTGTATAGGGCAGAACAGTTCCGAATCTAAAATATTGCTCATGAGGATTTTCCGGAATTGTTGTTTCTTATTTCCGGCCTCATTTAAACTTGCCTAAATAGTTAGTTTACTTATGCTTCACCTCTTGCCATGTTTAACAACATTTAATATTGTTGTGTACCTAAACGAGAGCAAACTAAATATGTCAATGTGGTGTTTTGTCAATATGCAACTCGTTGCATATTGAGCTCCACTTAATTTGTAGTATTGTTTGTTGCACTTTGCCATGCCATGCCTCATTAAACCGGACATGCATCATACTTGATTGTGCATCATGCCATGTTTATGCTTGTGCATTTATCATGTTGTTTGTTTCTTTCCGGTGTTGCTTCTCAGTTCCGGTAATGTTGCGATTGTGAGGATTCGTTCGACTACTTCCGTTCGTCTTCTTCATGGACTCGTTCTTCTTCCTAGCGGGATTTCAGGCAAGATGACCGCTACCCTGGGTCTCACTACTATCATTGCTATGCTAGTTGCTTCGTTCTATCGCTTTGCTGCGCTACTTATTACCTGTTCATCAAGCCATCCCAAATTGCCATGTCAGCCTCTAACCTTTTGCACCCTTCCTAGCAAACCGTTGTTTGGCTATGTTACCGCTTTGCTCAGCCCCTCTTATAGCGTTGTTAGTTGCAGGTGAAGATGAAGTTTGTTCCTTGTTGGAACATGGTGATGATTTGTTCCTTGTTGGAACATGTTTACTTGTTGGGATATCACAATATATCTTATTTAATTAATGCATCTATATACTTGGTAAAGGGTGGAAGGCTCGGCCTTATGCCTGGTGTTTTGTTCCACTCTTGCCGCCCTAGTTTCCGTCATATCGGTATTATGTTCCCGGATTTTTGCGTCCCTAATGCGGTCGGGTGATTTATGGGACCCCCTTGACAGTTCGCTTTGAGTAAGACTTTTCCAGCAAGGCCCAACCTTGGTTTTACCATTTGCCTCACCACCACCTACCTTTCCCTTGGGTCGGCCAACCCAAGGGTCATCTTTATTTAGCCCCCCCGGGCCAGTGCTTCTCTAAGTGTTGGTTTGAACCGAGCTGCCTGCGGGGCCACCTTGGGGCAACTTGAGGGTTGGTTTTACTCGTAGCTAGTCTCATCCGGTGTTGCCCTGAGAACGAGATATGTGCAGCTCCTATCGGGATTGTCGGCGCATCGGGCGGCTTTGCTGGTCTTGTTTTATTGCTGTGAAATGTCTTGTTGCCGGATTCGAGACTGATCGGGCTTCCGTGGGAGAAGGTCTATTCTTCGTTGATCGCGAGAGCTTATCATGGGCTAAGTTGGGACACCCTGCAGGGTTTGAACTTCGAAAGCCGTGCCGCATGTTATGTGGCAGATGGGAATTTGTTAATGTCCGGTTGTAGAAAACCCAAAGTTGATCTTAATTAAAATACACCAACCGTGTGTGTAACCGTGAGTGTCTCTTTTCGGGGTTGATCGAGAGGAGAACACGGTTTCTGGGTTATGTTTGACGTAAGTAGGAGTTCAGGATCACTTCTTGATCATTGCTAGTTGGCGACCGTTCCTTTGTTTCTCTTCTCGCTCTCATTTGCGTATGTTAGCCACCAGATATGCTTAGCCGCTGCTGCAACCTCACCACTTTATCCCTTCCTTTCCTACTTAAGCTTTGCTAGTCTTGATACCCATGGTAATGGGATTGCTGAGTCCTCGTGGCTCACAGATTACTACACCACTAGTTGCAGGTACATGTTATGCGATGATCATGACGCGAGAGCGATGCTTGCTTGCGTGAGCTCTTCTTCTGCTTCTTCGTTCAGGGGATAGGTTCCAGGTCGGCAGCCTGGGCTAGCAGGGTGGATATTGTTTGAGTTTCTGTTTATGTTTCATCCGTAGTCGGATGTTGTTCTTGTATTTGATATGATGTTGTATTCGTGTGGCATTGTATGCCTTATGTATGTATCCCCACTATTATGTAATGTTGATGTAATGATATCCACCTTGCAAAGCGTCTTCAAGATGCGCTTCTATCCTTGGTGGGACCTTCGAGTTCCTTTAGGATAGGGTCGCATCTTGGGCGTGAAAAGTTGGTATCAGAGCCGACCCTCGCGGTTACACGGATGGTTGCGGACAGGTGCGTGGTCATGTTGTTCATGTCGTTTGTGACCCGTCGTGGCACCCGACATGGCACATGTACGGACTGGAAGCATGACGTTTGTGCCAAGAGGGAACGTTTCTGTGGCCCGACGAGGACGTCGGTTCCTCCGAGTGGGGGTGTATGTAATAGCCTGGCTTATTAGGGATGATAGACTACTCATATCAATAAGGAATTCCTTCTTTTCGGGATCTCATTGGACAGAACTCCAAAGTTAAGCGTGCTCAGCTTGGAGTAGTTTCAGGATGGGTGACCGACCCGAAGTTGCTCCCGGAGTGCACGCAGTGAGGACAAAGTGTGCGAGAAAAGACTAGTATTGATCTGTGGGGCAGTCTAGATCCCGCCAGAGTAACGACCACCGGCGGGTGTGTCCAGGCGTTACAGGCTGGCCGCACCCCTTGGGGTGGGAAACCCTAAAGGCGCAGCCCTCTTTCCCTATATATACTTGAGGTTTTGGGCTGCCCAACACATGAGTTCTCTCCTCTTGGTGCAGCCCTGCCTCTCCTCCTCCTCCTCCCTTGGTGCTTGGCGAAGCCTGCGGGATTGCCACGCTCCTCCATCACCACCATGCCGTTGTGTTGCTGCTGGATGGAGTCTTCTCAACCTCTCCTCTCTCCTTGCTGGATCAAGGCGTGGGAGACGCCACCGGCTGTACGTGTGTTGAACGCGGAGGTGCCGTCCGTTCGCACTAGGATCTCCGGTGATTTGGATCACGACAGCACGACTCCTTCAACCCCGTTCTCATGAACGCTTCCGCTTAGCGATCTACAAGGGTATGTAGATGCACTCTCCTTCCCTCGTTGCTAGTTTCTCCATAGATAGATCTTGGTGACACGTAGGAAAATTTTGAATTTCTGCTACGTTCCCCAACAGATCATCTCCAGGCGGCTGTGAGAGCAGCATGCTACCAGCAAGCCTTGCGCCGCTACCATAGCAGCAAGGTTCATGCCCGGAGCTTTGAGGAAGGCGACCTTGTTCTTCGGCACGTTCAATCGGCCAAGAATTCCAACAAGTTGACGCCGAAGTGGGAAGGGCCTTATCGGGTAACACGAGTCACCAGGCCCGGCGCAGTCCGGCTGGAGACCGAAGATGCCACTCCAATGAGCAACTCCTGGAACATCGAGCATCTCCGCAAGTTTTACCCATAAGGCGCGGCTTGCCGGGCCTCCCGGCAAGCTACCCTGTTGTACAAGCCTTGCTGGCAAGGCATGTAACACTTTGTACAAAGCCAGGCGCAGATCCTGAGCATAAATAAACCAAGCGCTGGCGCCCTAAGTTATTGCGTGCATGCTAGGTTGAGTCTCTTCCTTGGTTAGGGTTGATAGTGCTTAGCAGGGGCTAACCCCTAGCTTGGAGGTCGAGTGCGCGTGTCTCTGTTCTTCTCTGTCTTCTTTGATACGTAGTGCACGTAAGTATTCTTGCCGAGCTGTTTTGGAAGAAAGGGAACAGACCGGCGCCCGGGCCTCGGCAAGCCAGAATTGCCAGGGGCTGCAAGAACAAGGATCCTTCCGCGGCAAGCCAAGATCGCCGAGGGCTGCAGATCCAGATAAGTCCTTTATCCTCTATCATGCATTTCGTTATGGAGTGGGATACACGAAACCCCGTTCTATCTCTAAGCTACCGTTCTCCCCCTTTTCGGCACGCAAGGATTATCCCCTGGGTCTGGATTTGGTCGTAGCCGCGGCAGCAAAAACAAAGGAACGGGGGGCCTAAGCCCACCTCATCCCTGCCTCCGCCAAGAGAGTGAGAAAGGTCGAGCGAAGTGGGGAAACGGCAAGGCCTGTTGCCGGGCGAGGAAACATTTTTCTTAAAGATAACAAGGATTCACTCCTTGTCGTGGTTTCCTCCCGTGAACGAAAATCCCGGCAAACATCCCTTTTTCATTAAAAAACATCCCGTATAGGTACAGTTCATACGAAATGAAAAACATGAGCATACAAGCTTTAAATTCTACTAAGGCCCGAGGGCTTACAAACTAAAAAGAGATAAGGTGCCCGTAATCCCTTTCTTGTCCCTCTCCTTAGGAAATGGAACAAGAAAAGCAGGAGGGCAAAAGGGGCACCTAGGCGACCTACGGGTGGCAGAAGACACCAAGAATACATCTTGGTAGCCGTCCAAGGGCTGGATGATGATGGCAGCGCCGGAGGCAGAGCTCGAAGACGAGGCGGCAGGACGTTAGTACGCGACGAAGGCGTCGGTGCCCGCGTACTCCGACTTGACGGCCCTGCCGCCCGCCCTCTGCCTCTTCCGCAGCCTCCCTACGCCAGCCTCCCAAGAAGACGACCCCGAGAAGTTCAAGGAGCCGGCGACACGGATGATGGGGTCACCGGTGCCGCTTGGAGCGGTGCCCGACGCCTAGTCGGACCCGTCATCCTGCCGCTCGCTGCCCTCATCGTTGCTGCCGTTGTCTTCCTCGCCACTCTCGCTTCAGGAGGAATCTTGATCACCGGAGGAGCTCTCCACGCAGCATCTCACGCTGGTCCCGAAGTGCCCGAAGATCATGACGGAGAGGAGGCCGCCCTCCATCAGTTTGAAATGGAGAGCGAGCCCATCCGGCAAGCTGTGGAGGCGAGCGAAGGTCTTCCACCCTCGGTGAAGATACATGACGTGAGGGGCGGGGAACTCGACGTCGACCCATGTTTTGTTGTTCCCACAACCCCTCATGTGCAGCCGCAGAGCTTGCGGCGGATCCAGCTCCATCTCCCGCGCAAATGGGGTCGGGAGGCGAAGGCGACGGCGCGGTGGATGGCGCAGCCTGACAAAGAATTCACAGGGGTTGTCCCCGGTGTGGCCCTCCATTGGAGGAGGGGCTGCTGGGGGAGGCAAGGCCAATCTGCCGCCCCGTCCTCCTCTCCCTCGAGCACCGCGGCAGCCTCGACCTCGCCCCCTCCCCCTCCCTCTAGCGGCCGGCTCCACCGCTACGAGCTCTTGGGGAGGAGCAATGCGCTGTCTGGCCAAAACTCTCGCCGGCACCGATGAAGCGTCGCCACGCCCCCTCGCCATGGCAGGAGAAGAAAGGAAGCAGGAACGGAGAGAGCCAGACGGCGAAAGATTGAGGGGCACCGCTCCTCCCGCTCCCCTCTTTATAAAGGGGCGGGGGCGGGGCTCGGCCGCCCCCTCTCGGCCAATCCAACTTCTTGAAGTGACAGCAAGCGGGGCCGTCGACCACCCTCTCCGCTCCATTGAAGGCGCGTAGGAATCGACCCGCACGCGCGCGACTACCCACGTCCCGTGCGCCTGTCACTTTCTCTATGTTATGCATGCGGCGAACGTGGCGCAAGGGGTGGGCACAGTGGGACACGTGGAACGACGGTTCCCGAGCGAGGGCAGTAAATGGGAGGCGGCCCTGCAGTTTCGAAGAGACACGCAATCCGCCTCTTTACTGTCCACCACAAGGTGACACCAGCATCCTCCCGTCATGCGCGCGCGCACGACCCCCACACCGCGCGTTCAACACGGGTCGTAGGGAAGCACGGCGGATGGAACAGTGGCCGCGGTAAAAATCCTCCCCAACTACCCGCGCACCGTTCTGGGCCTGGCCCAACAACGTGCTGTGCTTATGTGTGGCCCAGGCCCAGGGGCTCCTGTAGGCGTACAAAAGTCGGGGCTCTGCTTTTGACCCCTTTACTTGTGCAGAGGCAGTCAGAGCCTCCCACCACGGCCACGCATAGACATAGCTGGAAAGGGGAGCTGGAGAGAAGCCAAAGCCACGAGGACAAACGAAGCAACAACAAGGACCAAGGCCACAAAGATCATATAGGCGTAGCAGGTTCCCCCGGCAAGGACCCTTGCTGGTGCAGCCTCAGCAGCCCCGGCAAGACCCTTGCCAGGGCAGCTCGCCCATGCCGGCCGAAGTGAGCCGCCCTTGAGCCCACTAACGCTCGCATATGCGTTGGGACAGGGCTCGGGAGGCACCTTCGTGGTGGCATGCAGATCTTTGTGAAGACATAGAATGCTCAAGATCAAATGAGGATAAGAGGGCAACCATCCTCACCGAAGAAACCCACAAGACCTCCGGCAAGACCCTTGCCGGGGAGGCCAGCGTGACATGGCAAGACCCTTGCCGGGCCACCCGGCAAGACTCTTGCCGGGCCACCCGACAAGGCCCTCGCCAAAGCGCACCGGCTGGGCCACTGCCAGGCCCGCACCAGATAAGTTTTCACCAATGTTCGCATGCAGCTGCCGACCCAACCAGCTGGGCAGGCACCTGCGTGGCAGCATGCAAACCTTCCTGGAGGCTCCACCACCGCGCCACCTCAGCTGCCTGCCTACATGGCACCGCATGCATCACTGGCCAGGGCGCGTGTCGAAGCGGGGAGGAGCGGCGACGGATGGGACGGGCCTCGCCCCCGTCTCCAATAAAGCGAAGGGACACCTAAGCCTCGCATTAAAGGCGTCTTGTCCTGTAATACTAGCGATAGACTCGCGACACTGTAGCACTTTCCACCTCCTGTGTGCCATTGTGGCAGCCCCTTTCGTCTATAAAAGGAGGCCCATGGCACACAGAGAAAGGATTCGGCTCTTTGGAACCTCGCAGCACCTAGAGGTAGTTCAAGAGCTCAAGAACACTAAATACATCCACCAAAGAAGGACTAGGGTTTTACGCATCCTCGCGGCCCGAACCTGGGTAAAATCCCTTTATGTTGTCTGCTGGTCCCGCTCTTCTCACGATCCCCGCGCCCCGGAACCGTAGAAGGGATTCTAGTGATCCCATAGGTGTCATTTCCCACCGACAATCTCCATGCCATCAAGTACCTCCCCCTAAAACTCGAGGGACCAGCACGACACTGGTTAAACAACCTCCTAGAAAACTCCATTGGTAGCTGGGAAGATTTGGAAGATGCCTTTAGAGAGAACTTCCAAGGTACCTATGTTCGGCCTCTAGGCGCCGATGACCTTAGTCACATAGTACAGCAACCCGGAGAGTCATCCCGGAAACTCTGGACCAGGTTATTAATTAAAAAGAACCAAATTGTCGATTGTCCGGACGCAGAAGACCTCGCAGCCTTTAAACACAACGTCCGTGATGAGTGGCTCGCCCGACAACTCTGCCAAGAAAAACTAAAGTCCATGGCAGCCCTCACCGCACTCATGACCCGCTTTTGTGCAGGAGAAGATAGCTGGCTAGCTCGTAGAAGCAACAACAACAGCGACCCTGGCACCTCCGAAGCCAGGGATGGCAACGTCAAGCCACGACGCAACAAACACAAGTGTCGAAGCAACAACGAAGATACCGAAGATATGGCGGTCAACGCCGGATTCAGTGGCTCTAAACCCAGTCAGTGGAAGAAGCAATTCAAAGGAAACAAAGATGGTCCATCCAGTTTGGACAGAATACTAGATCGGCCCTGCCAGATTCATGGCACCCCGGACAAGCCCGCCAATCATACCAATAGAAATTTTTGGGTATTTAAACAGGCCGGTAAGATAAACACCGAACATAAGGGGAAAGGGCCGCCTAGAGAGGATGATGACGAGCCTCGCCCATCAAACACAGGGGGGCAAAAGAAATTCCCCCCCGAGGTAAAAATAGTGAATATGATCTACGTTACTCATATCCCCAAGCGGGAGCTGATAACCCACAAGTATAGGGGATCACAATAGTTTACGAGGGTAGGGTATTCAACCCAAATATATAGATTCGACACAAGGGGAGCCAAAGAATATTTGAAGGTATTAGCAGCTGAGTTGTCAATTCAACCACACCCGGAGATTAATTATGTGCAACAAAGTGATTAGTAGCAAAGTAGTATGATAGTTTTTATAGTAGTGACAACAGTAATGGTAATAGTAACAGTGATAGCAGTAATTTATAGCAAGTGTAACAGTGATGATAGCAATAGTAACGCAGCAAAAACAATATAGGATAAATTCGTAGGCATTGGATCAGTGACTTGTTGGATGATATTCATCATGTGACAGTTATAACCTAGGGCGATACAACACTAGCTCCAGTTCATCGATATAATGTAGGCATGTATTCCGTCAATAGTCATACGTGCTTTATTAAAAGAACTTGCATGCCATATTTTGTCCTACCCTCCCGTGGCAGCGGGGTCCCTATTGGAAACTAAGGGATATTAAGGCCTCCTTTTAATAGAGAACCGGAACAAAGCATTAACACATAGTGAATACATGAACTCCTCAAACTACGGTCATCACCGAGAGCAGGCTCGATTGTTGTCACTCCGGGGTTGTCGGATCATAACCGTAGTAGGTGACTATAACTTGCAAGATCGGATCTAAAACATGGATATAATGATGAATTCATAAACGGTTCAGATCTGAGTTCATGGCACCCGGGCCCAAAGTGACAAGCATTAAGCATGGCAAAGTCATAGCAACATCAATCTAAGAACATAGTGGATACTAGGGATCAGGCCCTAACAAAACTAACTCGATTACATGATGAATCTCATCCAACTCCTCACCCACCAGCAAGCCTGCGAAGGAATTACTCACTCCTGGTGGTGAGCATCATGGAATTGGCGATGGAGATGGGTTGGTGATGACGAAGAACGAAGATCCCCCACTCCGAAGCCCCAAACGGACTCCAGATCTGCCCTCCCGAGGAAGAACAGGGCTTGGCGGCGGCTTTGTCTTGTGGATCATGATAATTCTGTCTCCCTTATTTTTTTCTGGAAATATGTGAATTTATAGTATCAGGGGGTCGTCAGCGGGGCCACCAGGTGGGTACAACCCACCTGGGAGCGCCAGGAGAGAGGGGCGCGCCCTAGTGGGTTGTGTGCAACCAAGGGCCCCTCTCTGGTGGGTCTTGGCTCCAGAAATTCTTATTATTGGTATAAAAAATCCTCGCAAAGTTTCGTTCCATTCCGAGAACTTCTATTTCTCCATAAAAACAACACCATGGTAGTTCTGCTGAAAACAGCACCAGTCTGGGGTTAGTTTCATTCAAATCATGCAAATTAGAGTCCAAAACAAGAGGAAAAGCGTGAGAAAAATTAGATACGTTGGAGACGTCTCAACTCCCCCAAGCTTAAATCTTTGCTTGTCCTCAAGCAATTCAGTTGATAAATTGAAAGTGAGAAAGAAAAACTTTTACGAACTCTTTTGCTCTTGTTTGCATAAATAAGCTTAAATAGCACCAAGGTTTTCAGCAAACATTATAACTAACCATGTCAACAATAACTATCAAAGATTATAATGATTCATATCAATGACATAATCAGCTAGCGAGCAATAATAAAATATCTCAAATAGCAACATGTTGTCAAAACAACCATGATATAATATACAATAGTGGTATCTCGCTAGCCCTTTCTGAGACCGCAAAACATAAATGCAAAGCACCTCCAAAGTTCAAGTAGCGACTAAACATTGTAATTCATGATAGAAAAGATCCAGTCATGATGCAACCAACATTAGCTATACACAATGCATAAATCATGACAGCTGTGCTCTACTCAGTTTCTGGTGCTTGTTTTTAGAAGGTGATGACACAACATAAAAGTAAATAGAAAGTCCCTTCGCAGAGGGAAGCAGTGATTTGCAGAGGTGCCAGAGCTCAATTTTTAAAACAGAGATAAATGATGTTTTGAGACATGCACCCTTCTCATTCACTTCACGACCATCAGTTATCAACATCTTCCATGCTAAGCACACTAGTGGCGGTTCCCAAGCGGTAATGGTAAAGGTTTACTACCCCTCCACCATCAATCACACTCCACGGCTTGTTCGAAACAACGGGTGCCGTTGATACGTCTCCAACGTATCTATAATTTTTGATTGTTCCATGCTATTATATTACCCCTTTTGGATGTTTATGGGCTTTATTTTACACATTTGTATCCCTTTTAGGACTAACCTACTAACCGGAGGCCCAACCCATATTGCTGTTTCTTTGCCTATTTCAGTATTTCGAAGAAAAGGAATATCAAACGGAGTCCAAACGGAATGAAACCTTCGGGAGCGTGATTTTTGGAACGAACGTGATCTAGAGGACTATGAGTGCAAGTCAAGAAGCTTCCGAGGAAGCCACGAGATAGGAGGGCGCCCCCCCCCTATAGGGCACGCCCACCTATCTCGTGGGCCCCTCGGGCGGCCACCGACGTACTTCTTCCTCCTATATATACCTACGTACCCCGAAAACATCGAGGGGCAGCACGAAACACAATTTCCACCGCCGTAACCTTATGTATCCGCGAGATCCCATCTTGGAGCCTTCACCGACACTCTGCCGGAGGGGGAATTAACCACGGAGGGCTTCTACATTAACACCATAGCCCCTCCGATGAGTCGTGAGTAGTTTACCACAGACCCACGGGTCCATAGTTATTAGCTAGATGGCTTCTTCTCCCTTTTTGGATCTCAATACAATGTTCTCCCCCTCTCTTGTGGAGATCTATTCGATGTAAACTCTTTTTGCGGTGTGTTTGTCGAGATCCGATGAATTGTGGGTTTATGAGCAAGTTTATCTATGAATAATATTTGAATATTCTCTGAATTCTTTTATGTACGATTAAGTTATCTTTGCAAGTCTCTTTGAATTATCAGTTTGGTTTGGCCTACTAGATTGATCTTTCTTGCCATGGGAGAAGTGCTTAGATTTGGGTTCAATCTTGCGGTGTCCTTACCCAAAGGATGTAAAGGGTTGCAAGGCACGTATTGTATTGTTGCCATCGAGGATAACAAGATGGGGTTTATATCATATTGCATGAGTTTATCCCTCTACATCATGTCATCTTGCTTAATGCGTTACTCTGTTCTTATGAACTCAATACTCTAGATGCATGCTGGATAGCGGTCGATGTGTGGAGTAATAGTAGTAGATGCAGGCAGGAATCGGTCTGCTTGTTATGGACGTGATTCCTATATACATGATCATGCCTAGATAATCTCATAACGATGCGCTTTTCTATCAATTGCTCGACAGTAATTTGTTCACCCACCGTAATACTTATGCTATCTTCAGAGAAGCCACAAGTGAAACCTATGGCCCCCGGGTCTATCTCTTATCATATTTGCTTTCAATCTACTTTTATTTGCATCTTTACCTTTTTGCATCTATATTATAAAATACCAAAAATATATTTACCTTATCATACTATCTTTATTAGATCTCACTTTCGCAAGTGGCCGTGAAGGGATGGACAACCCCTTATTGCGTTGATTGCGAGTTCTCAGTTTGTTTGTGTAGGTGCGTGGGACTTTTGAGGAGCCTCCTACTGGATTGATACCTTGGTTCTCAAAAACTGAGGGAAATACTTACGCTACACTTGCTGCATCACCCTCTCCTCTTCGAGGAAAACCAACGCAAGCTCAAGACGTAGCAGCCGTCCATACCAACATCAGTCCCGGGGGAGTTTTGTTTAATTATTTGCATTTTTGAGTTCGGGACTGGGAACCCCTATTACCGCCCATTTCCTCGTGCGATAGCGAGTGAATAAACACTCAACCTGAGGATAACATGCTTAGCACGGAAGATATCGACCACCTCCTATCGTTCCATGAACGATCCAGGCACTCAAAACGGATAATTTTTTAGAAGTTTTTAGAGGTGGCACATGCAAATTTACTTAGGACAGAAGGGTAATACCGTATATAGGTAGGTATTGTGGAATCATCTGGAATAACTTTGGGTTCATGTTTTTTGATGTACAAGCTCAATCCCCACTTAGTACAGGCGAAGGCTAGCAATTTAAGATTGGGAAGCGGCCAGCTAGAGAGCAACAACGATCATAACCAGGCATTATGCATAAGTAACATTGGACACTAGCATGAGTAGGATATGAACACCATGAACATAAATATTATAGAGGCTATGTTGGTTTTGATTCAACTACATGCATGAACATGTACCAACTCAAGCCACTCGAACATTCAGAGGAGGATACCATATCATCATACTACATCACAATCATTTTAACGCTATGTTGATATCCAAGATAATTCATTATCAACTCCCAGCTACTTATGCATGGCATGAGAAAATATAATCTCTAATTGTCATTGCAAACATGTTTAATCATAATGGGCTGAATCATGGGCACTAGGTTAAACATATTTACACAACAAGAACAAGTCGAGTTCATACCAGTTTCTCTTTGCCACGGCCAGCTCATCGAATATCATCATTATTTCCTTTCACTTGCACGACCGAATGATAAGAAAATAATAATAGTGCAAGAGTTCCATGGACTAAGCTCGAATCTGCAAAACATTTTATTCAACAGGACAAGACAAGGTAAAATATGCTCTTTATTAGTTCAACAGTTATTCATATGAGAGCCACTCAACATTTTCATCGTGGTCTTCTCCTTGGTAAGATTCGAAAATAATTCAGAGAAACACGCTAAAATATTTTTGGAGTTTTTGGTTTTCTTCAACAAGCAAATAAAAAGCAAAAGCGAAAACGAGAAAAACTATTTACATGGGAAAGCTCCCAACAAGCAAGAGAAGAACAAGGAAATTTTTTGGATTTTCTTTTTAATACTACTACTAAGCACGCATAGAAAGTAAATTACTACAACTAATTTTTTTGGTTTTTCTAAAGTTTTCAAACACACAAGAAGAAAGCAAGAAAATAAATCTAAGCATGGGTGATACAATGAAAAAGTGTGAACACCAACAGATAGAATGATATGTGAACATGAATGGTGAGAAACACGTACTCCCCCAAGCTTAGGCTTTTGGCGTAAGTTGGTAATCGATCAGTAGCCTGGAGGGTACTAGTCGGCATGGTAGCTCACGGAGGCTCTCGGTGCGGATGCCTCAGCATGACGTGCCGCCAACACTGCTGTGTTATGAGCTCGGGCCTCGCTCTGAAGAACAAAATATCTTCCCCTACTGTTACAGTAAAAGAGAGCAGGCGCAGGAAAATATGTGTCCACAACATGTGATTGGTTAAACAACAAATTATAAGTGAAGTCATCAACACTTCCCTTTAGAATCTTATGATTTTTTAAAGCATCAAAATCTAAGTATCGAGTGGGTAGGATAGGATCAAAAGACAAAGGTGAAACACCCAGGCCTCGTGCTAGACGTGTGGCATAAATTCCACCATAGAACTAGCAACTTTTGGCGTTATGTTGAAGTCTACATGAAACAATTGCTCCAAGGTTATAAGTCCTTTCACCAAAGAGAGAAGTGTGAATGAGGCTCAAGTCTGGCGAGCAAAGTATGCTGCAAACTTGCTTGCCTACTATCACTACAAAAACAACATACACTTCCGTGATGATACGTGTTTGTCACAGTAGGTCGCGTTTTTTGTCATGCATGTACATCCATGACAAATTTATGACAGAATCAAGATAGTCATACCTGTGCTATCATAGAAGTGTTCCATGACATTACCAAAATTATCATCACGGAAGTGTCCACTTCCATGACGATAAATCGCGCATCACAGAAGTGCTTTCGTCAAGGGTGACCGACACGTGGAATCCACCTTAATGGAACACCGTTAAGCTATCGGGTCCGGTTTTGATCCGATAACCCATTAACAGCCTCGAACAATGGGGATTTTCCATGTGTAAAATCATCATTGGCTGGAGGAAACACGTGTCGGCTCACCGTTGGGACAGAAGTCATCCACTCATTGGACCCAAAGCGCCTATGATACGTCGACACGTGGCACGGGCCAACAGAGGCCCATTACTGTGAAAAGGCCGGCCCGTTTGACTTGGTCAAAAGGTGGCGGGCCGGCCCACGGCAACCCTGTTAATGGCATGTTCGCATATAGCCCATTTACAGCCCGCTAACCCAGGGCCCGTTTACGGCCTATCCGAATTAGGCCCAGTAGCGTCATCTGGGCCATCCAATATAATTCCATCCCGTTTTAACTTCCGGCCCATGTATGGCCCATGACGTCTTTTGGCCCATCTGAGGCCCTTAGTAACCCTCGGCCCGTTAACAGCCCGTGGTAAAACTGGCCCGTGATGAACAGTGTATCACTTTATACCCATTGACGGCCCATTATACCATTGGGCCGTTTCCAGCCCATGTTATCCTTCGGCCTTCTCAGGTCCCATTTATTCTTGGGCTCATTTCTAGCATTCGTTTACTTACGGCCCATTACAGGCCTTTTCTGCTTGTGGGCCAAATTCAGCCCGTGGATACAGTCGGCCCGTTTGTGGCCCATTAATCTGTTGGGCCATTTTATAGCATCATCAAATACGCCCGTTTAACGACCCGTTATGGTCAGCCCATAAAACGTACGATTTCCACTCTAGCCCATTTACGGCCCCTTATACGGCCCGTACAAGGCCCATAGATGAGACGGCCCGTACAAGGCCCATTAACCCGACGGCCCGTAGAAGGCCCATTGACCCGACGGCCCACAGAAGGCCCATTGACCCGACGGCCCATAGAAGGCCCATGGATCCGCTGGCCCATGGATCTGACAGCCGATAGAAGGCCCACGGATCCGACAGCCCATAGAAGGCCCACGAATCCGACGGCCACATAAGGCTAGGGATTGTCCGTCCTGTAGATGGCCCATGGAACGTACGACCTGTGGAGGGCCATGGTCACTACAACGTTTGGGCGAGTTGGCCCCCGTTTGAACGATTTAGCATATTCAAAGAATTATCCTACTCTATACTATCACCTCTAAAAATCATACACTATATACAATAAAGAGACTAAGGCATAGAAACGTAGAATAATCCTACACTATACACTAAAGAAATTACAGTCGATTATACCCACTGGGCATTATGGTTCGGCACCAGTGATAATAAAGCATACACAAACATCAAATTACATACACTGGGCAAATACAGCTCATACATCATGGACGCGCATCAACATAACTTACCATTTGAACTATAATCTCTTTAGAAAATAGGATTGGCCGTTTTTAGATAGCAGAAATTTCAGTCTGCAAAATCTCCAATTCCTTCGTTGTTACCTCAGTGTCTTGTTTCATTTTTTTTGACTCATGCATCTAATACCTGCATGTCCAGTCTCAACTTGTTGGTTGTACGTTCAGAATCATGTACACGTTGTCTGGCCACCTCTAGTTGATGCTCGAGAACATCAGCACATTCCAATTCCAATCCATAATCATTCGGTAACGGCCATGCCGCACTGCTCGCAGATCTTTATGTTGATTTCACTTCATCCTGAAATGTTTCTGTAAGTACACATGACTAGGGCAAAAATATAGTTACAACAGTGAAGCGAGCAAGACAGACTATTTTGTACATGGCAAAATAGGACTAATAATAATGTTACACATCATGAAGCATAAGCAGGTGATATTTTAAAAATTATAAAAAAAGGTAGTCTATGCAGCTTGCATACAGAAATCTCTCTTAGCTCACTAGAGGAGCATGATGTTGGGGCCCAATCCAAAACACAGACAAGTTACAAATTTAGGCAGCACGTTGCGTAGAAGTAAGCAAGCAGTTGGCCATTCTGTAGCTCAATTAAAGTCTTAGGGAGCATAATGAACAGCAGATGATTTCATACAAACATACTACAACAAGAAAAACTATGCAATCATCAGCCTAGTATAAACTAGATTGTGAGCCTCATTCAATAATAGTTGGTTAATAGACTTCAAAGCTTCAGGCACTCTTCGGTAGAGTAATTAAATGGTAAGGCCTTTAATTATGTCAACTAATAGTTATACAAGTACCCAACATTAGGCATCATTCTTTGGGCATCTCATTAACAGAGGACAAATAAAGCAATTGAAAAGAGCAAATTAACTATGCCTGAAACAAACAAGGAATTGAACTGTTGAGTTGGATATAGTGACTTACCTTAACAGGTTGAAGAGGCTCAGCGCAGCTCCTACTTCTCTTGCAAGGCTCCTTCCTAACATCTTGTACTTGGAAATCCTCAATCTTATCTTCATTGCACCCCCTCTACAAGGTGACACAAACTAGTTACTCGTCTCCGTGGAAGATAAATATGCATACTTTCCAGTCTGTGAACACAAAAGGATGAGATTATAACAAAACAACACCACATAGTGAAACATGCCACATCTCTTGCAATTGCACACAATGAAATGAGCATTTACTTATGGATATTCTGCGAAACATAAAACATGCAACAGACAGGAACTGGCACTGGGCACTGGATCAATATGTTAGTCCCAAAAATAATATAAAAAGTTGCCAAAAAGTATATGAAAGTGAATAATATTGGCATAGAACAATAAAAAATTATAGATACGACGGAGACATATCAGCATCCCCAAGCTTAATTCCTGCTCGTACTCGAGTAGGTAAATGATAAAAAAGAATAATTTTTGATGTGGAATGCTACCTAGCATAATCTTGATCATATGTCTAATCATGGCATGAATATTAAGACACGAGTGATTCAAAGCAATGGTCTATCATTTGACATAAAAACAATAATACTTCGAGCGTACCAATAAAGCAATCATGTATTTTCAAAACAACAAGGCCAAAGCAAGCTTATCCCTACAAAATCATACAGTTTGGCCATGCTTCATTTTAAATCACACAAAATGCCCCATCATGCACAACCCGATGACAAGCCGAGCAATTGGTTCATACTTTTTAACGCGCTTCAGCTTTTTCAACCCTCACGCAATACATGAGCGCATGCCATGGATATAGCACTATAGGTGGAATAGAATATAATGATGGAGGTTATGTGGAGAAGACAAAAAAAGGAGAAAGTCTCACATCGACGCGGCTAATTAACGGGCTATGGAGATGCCCATCAATTGATGTCAATGCGAGGAGTAGGGATTGCCATGCAAAGGATGCACTAAGAGCTATAAGTGTATGAAAGCTCAACAAAAGAAACTAAGTGGGTGTGCATCCAACTTGCTTGCTCATGAAGACCTAGGGCATTTGAGGAAGCCCATCGTTGGAATATACAAGCCAAGTTCTATAATGAAAATTCCCACTAGTATATAAAAGTGAAAGCATAGGATACTCTCTCTATGAAGAACATGGTGCTACTTTGAAGCACAAGTGTGGTAAAAGGATAGTAACATTGCCCTTGCCCCTTGTCGGTGTCAAAACCGGCGGATCTCGGGTAGGGGGTCCCGAACTGTGCGTCTAGGCGGATGGTAACAGGAGACAAGGGACACGATGTTTACCCAGGTTCGGGCCCTCTTAATGGAGGTAAAACCCTACGTCCTGCTTGATTGATATTGATATTGTGGATGTTTACAAGAGTGGATCTACCACGAGATCAAGGAGGCTAAACCCTAGAAGCTAGCCTATGGTATGATTGTAAGGGTTGTTGTGATTGTTGTCCTACGGACTAAAGCCATCCGGTTTATATAGACACCAGAGAGGGCTAGGGTTACATAGAGTCGATTACAATGGTAGGAGATCTACATATCCGTATCGCCAAGCTTGCCTTCACGCCAAGGAAAGTCCTATCCGGACACGGGGGGAAGTCTTCAATCTTGTATCTTCATAGTCTTGGAGTCCGGTCGATGATGATAGTCCGGCAAATGATAGTTCGGCTGATGATGGTAGTCCGGCTATCCGGACACCCCCCAATCCAGGACTCCCTCAGTAGCCCCTGAACCAGGCTTCAATGACGATAAGTCCGGCGTGTATATTGCTTGGCATTGCAAGGCGGGTTCCTCCTCCAAATGATAGAAGATTGGGAACACCAGGTTAGTGTCCGGCTCTGCAAAATAAATTCCACATTCCACCATAGAGAGAATAATAATATATACACAAGTTCAATCTGCTGATGTTTTCCGTGGCATGATGTCACACCACTACTAAGCCATTACTCGAATTGTTTTTTACTTTTACCACCTCAGCGCATTTAGCGAAGCGGTTTCCTTGGCACGTCTTGTCGAAGCAGAGATCGTGTTTCCCCTTAATCCGGGATTCTCATCAATACGGGCGTGGGTAACCCAACGCGTCATTGATGGTGACGCTTGGGAGATAAGCGAGTTTTACCAGGGCGGTGGGGGCGATAAGACTTCGCCCGCCCATATAAGGGATAAGGATTCACCTTCTCACCTCGCCTTCTTCCTCCTTTGCTTATCCGTCTCCGCGCTTTTCGAGCTCCAGCGCCCAAGCTCGCGCATCTCGTCTCAACCTTCTCGACCATGTCCGGAGCGGAGGTAAATGGTTGGCCTCCACCGTTAAGGAGGAGCAAATCGTAAACCGCGCGATGCCGGATACCTCTCCGGCAACATCGCGCACCGCTGCCCAACGAGGGCAGCTCATCCCACCCCCAGGCCCCATGAGAGGGTTGTCTTTCTTTCCCACTTCCTCCATGGATGGGCTTTCCACTTCACCCCTTTGTCCGGGGCTCATGTTCTACTACGGCCTGGATTTCCATGATCTGGCGCGAAATTTCATCCTCAACATCTCGGCGTTTATCGTGGGTGTGCGAGGCCTTCCTCGCATCCAGCCCCACTTCGCTTGTGGCTCAAGACCTTCAATGTCAAGCGAAGGTAGTGAAGGGCATTCAAGCGGGTCTGCGGGGCGCCATGTTGGGCAAGATGCCCAACGTCCATTGGTTGAAGGGGCCTTCGTGGAATCCGTCAAGGGTGGCAATCGGGTGGTTCTACATCACCAAGCCGCGACCCTAAATGGGCGGCGGCCCCGAGTTTAGATCTGGTATCCCCACGCAGCTCACCTCCGGAAAGAGAAGGGCTTGTTGTGGGGCAGTTTGAAGGAGCCGCGGGACTCGGACACTGTATCAAGAAGCTGGTGAGGAAGCTCGGGCTGGTTAACGTGGTCCAAGTCATGCTCGTCGCGGATTCTCCCATGCCAAGTGGGCATTCAATCTATGGAGTTCGATCCGAACAGCACCAGCGCTGAACAAGCTCTTCGACACAACGTCTGAAGGCGCTGGAAGGTGCTGTTCAAGGCGTCGAAAGCCCGCATCCGACGGAAGATCGCGGATTTCGCTCCTGCGCTAGGTGACGAGGTAAGTGATTCTACCCCTTACGGACACTTGTTTTCATAGTTTGACTCTATGCGGGTATTAATTTCCCCTTTTCCTTTGACAGGACTGGATGAAGAAGGCGGAGCAGATTACCTGTCCGGCTCGTATGCCAGGAAATCCAGTAGACGCTCGTCTAGCGAGGCTGCTGGTTCCGGCACCGCACGTGGTGCCGGAGAAGAAGGCCAAGAAGGAGGCCACGGGTGCTCGAAAGAGCGCCCGTTTTCAGGTGTCCGACGACTCCGGGGCTGACTCCTCCCCTGAAAATGAGGAGGAGGAAGAGGACTCTCTCCCAGAGGAGGGAGAGAGGAAGAGGAAGGCTTCCCCAGCTGGAGGGTCCAAGAGGGGAAGGACTATTCCCCCGGACAGCTCTGCCAACATCAACGTTGGCGAGGAAGAATGGCCTTCAAGGGCCAGGCCTCCGGCGAGATCGTAAGTATCCGGATTCCTGAATGATTTATAATTTCTGTTTTTGCGTCACATAGTGTCATTCTAATGCCGCATGCTGCCTGCAGTCCGGCCAGTGATGATCTCCCCGCTTCATCGAGCGGGTCGTTGGCTTCGTCGGATGTAGACTCCATCCCGACCGCCTCCACCCCTCGCGACGCCGAAGACGCCGGGGTGGGATCCCCAGAAGGGACCCATCAGGGGGAGGCTCCGGAGGCGCCACAAGGCGCCCTCCCGGACTTTGCGCCGGACTCCACAACAGAACCCGCAGTGGTTCCGGAGTCCGGCAGGCGGCCCCTTCGATCGAAGGGCAAGACCGTGACGCCGGCGGCTTCCGTCCAACCGGAGGCGCCGGGCATTTGTTGAGGCGCTGCAGCGCTTCCATCGAGGAAGAACACCGCACTATTATGAGTGCGGTGATTCAAAAGGTGCAGCTCGCCAAAGGCGGGCTGACCGAAGCCTGTAATAGCCTTCTATCAGGCTTTGAGGTAAGAAGTTAAAAGTATGCAATATAATACCGCATAGATAGTAGCCCCTGATGCTCGGTTCGGTGTTCGGAAAGAAAAGACGGACTGAGGATCTTAAAAAAGATATCGCAGGGTTGCTAAAAATTATGTCAATATGGGTTGCAGGCTGCTGCTGCTGACCTCTGCCGACTTGACTGCGGAGGTCGGTGCGTTGAAGCAGGAGCTCGGCGGTCCGGCAAGAGCTCGGCGCGCCAGAAGCAGCTCAAGACAAAGAAGGTGAGTAACACCGCTTTGAATTTGTACCTTCTGTAAAAGGATTTAGGTTGCGACAAAAAATAACAAGGATAACATGGGTACTGCAGGGGCCACGAACGAGGTGGCGGCCCTGAAGGAGGCCGTGTCCGCGGCCGAATGCAATGCGGCGACGGAACGGGCAAAGCGAGAAAAGCAAGAGGCGAGGGTGGCGGTGGTTCAGCAAGAGCTCCAGGCTCTCATGGAAAAGCATAAGAGTTTGGAGCGTGACTCAAAGACTCGAGAGTCCGAGCTTGACTCGGCACTCGAAAGTGCCAAAACCGCCAAGGCCGAGGCCCATAAGGCCCTTCAGGAGGTTGAGTTGATGAAGAAGATAGCGGCGGGTAAAGCATTTTTCATGCAAAGCAAGCATGTGAATGTAAATTACGTGATACTTACCCGAATTCGGAGCTCTCCAGGGGCGTTTGCAGATCTGCCTCACAGCGTGTCTGATGCCGCCGCATTCTACCGAGCCGAGGAGGGGAGCTCAACGGAGAAGGTCTTCGGTCTCGATATCTTGAGGCCGCCATCCGATGCCCCTAGCGACTAGCTGAAGCAGCTGGTCGAGCTTCACAAGGTGGCCGAGCAGGCCATGAAGGGGCTCATAGTCCGGTGTGGCCGGAGAGGCCATGCCAGGAGCTACTTCAGCCTCGTCGACGGCTGGTGGATGCGTGCCCTGGGTGGAGGTTATCAAGCGCTCGCTTGTATTGAAGGTGCTCGTCGGGCCCTTGCCCGCGCAAAGGTGCATTGGGGCAAGCTGGATGCGGAGCAGCTAATCACTGACGCGCCACCAGCGGGCAAGGAGCATCGTACACCCGAACTTTACTATAAGGCTGTCCTGAAGGGTGCCCGCAAGATTGCGGATGAGTGCCCCAGGGATGTAATTATTGGGTGAATTCGCAATGTGTTATACTGTGCGCTGAAAACTTTGTTCATATGCGCTAAGCAACGCTTGTTTAATTTAAAATATTACCTTATGTGCGGCCGTTTATTAAATCGAGAGATGGCAAGTCGTCGGCTTCAGCCCCCATGCCACACAGTCTGGGGTGTTCGGGATAAACTTGAGCACTCTTGTTCCCATTTTGGGTCCATGTAGGAGGCGCTCAACACAACGAACCAGGCAACCGGACTTATAGTGCTTGAACACTCTCACTTAGCCATAGAATTCTATAATTTTAAATTTCAGTGAAGCCCCTAGCATTCGAAGACCGAATTGGGCGCTATCCATGCCTTCATCGGACATAATCCGAACTTCGCTCAAGCGGCGAGGTCTTTAAGGACCCGAAGAACCTCTCGAACAGCGATTAGTCTCACGCCTTATCATGCGGTCAGTTTTAGCTTTCTCCATCGAGGCGTTAACCGGCTCAACCGGGCGCAATCGCAGTGGTTCTCCCAGTGCTACCTTAGCCGATAGAAGCGGGAACGTAAGGTGCCAAACATGGGAGCCGGGCAAACCCAACTATTGACCCAAGACATGATTCGAGCCGATTCATATAATGCTATAAGTTCGGGTGCGCACTTATGAAATTGTGCGGACTTTATCACACCATAAAGCGGAGGGCATAAGCCCTGGTGTGTTTGGGCGTACCAAGATGCACGGTGCAACATGTCGTAAATGAACACATATATATATATATATATATATATATATATATATATATATATATATATATATATATATATATATATATAAAGTAATGCAATTAAAGGCAAAAAGTGCTGCATTTTATTCGAGAAGATATGCTATCGGTGCGGAATGATACAAATAGTGCGGAAAGCAAAGGATTGGGCGAATTAAAGGCGTCTCCCTCGAGGGTAGGCAGCGGAATGTTGTATTTTAACAAATTTAATGCTCGTGATTGAGACCACTGAGTGTTCATCGCGCCTTAGTCCTTCCTGTGCTGTTGCATCAAGAGTTCGGCCGGTTCGCCACCGGACTGAGTTCTGTATAAAAAAGAAAAATAAAACAAAAAAGCGACACACTTGGGAGCCCTGGTGTGGTCGAACCGCACTGGTCTGTTGTGGTGGTGCCCTTCCCCTATGCCCATGGTATCTCCAGGCGTGCATTATGTCTGTGGAGAGTTTGTCTTGCAATTTTGCGAGGGCTGGGGTTGGGGCCGCATTACTCTACGCGATGCACGGAACGTGCTGTGGTCTTGGTTGATGTTGCTCGGGCGCATTTGGTCGTGTCCGGTCGCTTAACGGCCGGACTCGAGAATTGCCTTAAAAGGCTGATCTGTACTTCTGCCACGAGAGCCGCTGTATGTTCCTCCGTTCGGAGGGAGCGTTCCGTATTTCCGTTGACCGTGATGACTCCACGAGGTCCTGGCATCTTGAGCTTAAGGTATGCATAATGCGGCACCGCGTTGAACTTTGCAAACGCGGTTCGTCCGAGCAGAGCATGATAGCCGCTATGAACGGGACTATGTCGAAGATTAACTCCTCGCTTCGGAAATTATCCGGGGATCCGAAGACCACTTCCAGTGTAACTGAGCCTGTACAATTGGCCTCTACACCTGGTATGACGCCTTTGAAGGCCGTCGTTGTAGGTTTAATCCTTGAAGGGTCTATGCCCATCTTGCGCACTGTATCCTGATAAAGCAGGTTCAGGCTACTGCCGCCGTCCATAAGGACTCTTGTCAGGTGAAATCCATCAACGATTGGGTCTAAAACCAATGCGGCGAATCCGCCATGGCGGATGCTGGTCGGATGGTCTCTTCGATCGAAAGTGATCGGGCAAGAGGACCATGGGTTGAATTTTGGGGCGACTGGCTCCATCGCGTATACGTCCCTTAGTGCACGCTTCCGCTCCCTCTTGGGAATATGCGTTGCGTATATCATGTTTACCGTCCGAACTTGAGGGGGGAATCCCTTTTGTCCTCTGTTGTTCGGCGGCCGGGTCTCTTCCTCGTCATCGCTATGTAGCTCCTTGTCACTGTTTTCGGCGATTAATTTGCCTCCCTGCTTGAATACCCAACAATCTCTGTTGGTATGGTTAGCTGGCTTTTCGGGGGTTCCATGTATCTGGCAAGAGCGGTCGAGTATTCGGTCCAGATTGGACGGGCCCGGAGTGGTTCTTTTGAATGGCTTCTTCCGTTGACCGGGTTTGGAGCCTCGGAAACCGGCATTAACTGCCGTATCCTCATTGCTGTCGCCGTTAATGCAGCGTTTGTTTTTGTTTCGACGCAACCTGCCATTGCGGTCCTTAGTATCCGGACTGCCAGCGCTTTTTGCTTTGAGGTTGTTCTCGCGAGCGAGCCAGCAATCCTCTCCCGCATGAAGCGGGTCATGAGGGATGTGAGGATGCCATGGATTTCGCTTCTCTGTCCTAGGTGCCGGGCCAGCCACTCGTCGCGGATGTTATGTTTGAAGGCAGCGAGTGCCTCTGCATCCGGACGGTCGACGATTTGATTTTTCTTTGTTAAGAACCGTGTCCGAATTGCACGCCGATTCGTCCGCTGCTGGATTATGTGGCTTAGGTCATCTGCGTCGGTGGTCGCTTTATACGTGCCTGGAAGTTGTCAAGGAATGCGGCTTCCGTGTCTTCCCAAAGATCCAATTGACTCTGCGGGAAGGCTGTTAAGCCAATGCCGAGCTGGTCCTTTAAGCTTGAGGGAGATATTTGATGGCGTGAAGATGCCGCCGCGGGCCATGTGTATATGGAGGAGATAATCCTCAATCCAGACCATGGGTCTGTTGTGCCATCGTAGGATTCGATATTAACGGGTTTGAACCCTTCAGGATTTGATGATCCATTACCGTCGGTGAAGCATAGTGGGTGTGCGGCGCCTCAGATTGAGCAATATCGCGACGTAGCTCGAGAGAGTGTTGTCTGCTGTGTTTGGCCCGGACGGAGTAGTTGTATCCGGTGCGACGGTATTCGTCGTGGGTCGGGCGCCCACGTGATCCATAGATAGATCTGGATTGTCTTGCCTTGTCCTCAATATATCTATAAGTCCGGCTCATTCCCCCGTGGCTTCCTTCTTTTAGAGCGATGCCGGGGTACGGTTTTGGTGGAGGGCTTGCACGCCTCTCTATCGCGGCCACGAGGTGCTCGGTCTGCCGTATTGTGCGCTGGTGATGCTGCCTCCTCTAATCGGGGGAGCAACTTGCGTTTTGGGTAACTTTTGGAGGGGCATTCGAGTTCATACTCTTCGGCCGCGAGGACCTCGGTCCATCTGTCGGCCAGTAGGTCTTGATCAGCTTGAAGCTGTTGTTGCTTTTTCTTTAGGCTGTTTGCCGTGGCCATTAGCCTGCATCTGAAACGCTCTTGTTCGACGGGATCCTCAGTCACGACGAATTCGTCGTCGCCGAGGCTTGCCTCGTCTCCGGAGGGAGGTAAGTAATTGTCATCCTCGACCTCTTCGTCTGCCGCCCTCTCCTGAGGGCTTGCTTCTTCCTCCTCCTGCGCTGGATCGTGCTGGAGGGAGTTGTCTTCAGCACTTTCTGGGGTGTTATTATCTCCTGTGACGGAATATCCATTCTTGCTGTGGCGGGATTTAGAGCGGCGCCGCTGACGTCGGCGCTTGGGCTGTTTCTTTAAGGAATCGGCCTTTGCTGCTTCTTCGCCGTCCCCATCTTTTGGGGTGTCCACCATGTATATGTCGTATGACGAGTTGGTTTTCCAGTGTCCTGTAGGCACTGGTTCTTGGTAGTCTCCGGCATCGTCGTCCATACCGTCGATGTCTTCGGAGTCGTAGTCGAGTACGTCGGTTAAATCGTCGATGGTGGCTACGAAGTGGGTGGTGGGTGGGATCTGAATTTCTTCATCATCTGCATCCCAACCGTCCTGGCCGTAGTTCGGCCAGGGTTCTCCGGATAGCGAGAGATGCTTCAATGAATTTATGATATCGCCAAAGGGCGAGTGCTGAAAGATGTCCGCAGCGGTGAATTCCATGATCGGCGCCCAATCGGATTCGACTGGTATGGGCGCAGGAGGTACGGAGTCCGGCAGGGAGTCCGGCACCTCGGAGTCATGGGGTTTATGTGGAACAAGGTAAGTGTTCGGCTCCATCGCCATAGAAATTGCGGCTCCCGAGGCAGTGTCCAGCCATTTGTCCTTGATTCGAGCGATCGGCTCCCGACTATGAGTCGGAGCGGATCCGGGTGCAGCCTCCAAGGTGCTGTCCGGCGGCAGAGTTAGGTCATGCCCATCGTGACAGCGGCGGCGCTTCGGCGTGGCTCAGATCCATCAAGGATCAAGTCCCGCGGATATCGGCCGTGAAGTTTAGGCTTCAAACCTGACACGACGGCCGGGGCATAGCTTCGATCTGCTCCGGATGGCCAAGGAGTTGGCCCGCGATGAAGCCGCCGAATACGAAGATCTGTCCGGGGAGAAAGGTCTCACCCAGGACTGCGTCGTTGTTGATTGAAGAGGCCATCAAGCCTATCGGTGACGACATAGAGGAACTCTCAACGAGAGCACCAATGTCGGTGTCAAAACCGGCAGATCTCGGGTAGGGGGTCCCGAACTGTGCGTCTAGGCGGATGGTAACAGGAGACAAGGGACACGATGTTTACCCAGGTTTGGGCCCTCTTAATGGAGGTAAAACCCTACGTCCTGCTTGATTGATATTGATATTGTGGATGTTTACAAGAGTGGATCTACCATGAGATCAAGGAGGCTAAACCCTAGAAGCTAGCCTATGGTATGATTGTAAGGGTTGTTGTGATTGTTGTCCTACGGACTAAAGCCATCCGGTTTATATAGACACCGGAGAGGGCTAGGGTTACATAGAGTCGGTTACAATGGTAGGAGATTGTAACATCCCAAAATTCTAAATTTTGGAATGTTATAATAAATAGATAGATTTGATTGTTTGCTTGATTGATTGACTGAAAGTGAGTGAATTCGAAACTTTTTGAAACTTAAATGAGAGGGAATAAAAGGACTTTCCCAAACTTTCATTTTGCTTTTATGATCTTCGGGAATTCAAATTCTTCTCATCACAAAACCCTGGAGAGAAGATGACATGACTTCTTCCATTCATTTAAATGACAAGGGGTGTTGAAAATATTTGAATTTCATTTGAGAATATTTCCAATTCTGAAACTTTATGCAACTCAATGATTTTCACGAGTGAAGATAAAATGACTTCTTCAAAACATATGAAATACGAGTTGGGAGTTTCAAAGAATTAATTTCAAAGTTCTTTTGAATTTATTTTCAATTTGGAGTTATTTGAGTTTTATTCAAATTATTTTCTCCAAAAATAAAATATATGGAAAATAGGTAACATGATTCCTACAACAGAAAATTGAGAGGAATAAATTTGAATTCATTTTGGTATTTTTAAAATGATTTTATTGGATTTTATTAGAGCTGAAGCACTCTTTGCTTTATTTAAATTTGTATGTATTTTATTTAATGCTATAATAATGTCCATGTTGTAGAAAATCTTTTTCTGCAAATTTTGGTATATTATATGCCTATATAAAAGTTTTAGTCATTTTGTTTTTTTTATTTTAGTTCTCTGAAATTTTTGTTATAAAAACAAATCCACAGCGCCTTGGGCAAAAGGCCCAAGCCACAAGCCACCGGCCGGCCAAGGCCAAGGCCATCATGCGCGCCGCACCAAGGGAGCCAGGGAGCCGCTCCTTTTCCTTTTCCTAATACTAGTAGGACTCTTTTCCTACTTCCGTTTATTCCATATCTGTTTTTAGATCTTTTCCTCTTGTTTCCTAATCCTAATCTATTTCTTGTCCCCTACCCCAAGCAAAACCCTCCCCTCCCCAATATAAATACCCAAGCACCCCCCCCCCCTCTAACACATCAAATCAACACCTCTCCTCTCTCTCCTCAGCAGCAGTAGCAATAACCACCACCCGCCTTGCCCCCCCAGCCATTGCCGCCACCTAACGCCGCGCGCCGAGCCCTCGCCTCTTCGAGGTACTAGCCCCGCGCCGCGTCACCTTTTCTTTGCCGTTCCGATTTCCGTTCCGGTTTTCTAGATCGGTTTTTCGTTTCGGTTTTCTTTCCGAAACCCTAGATCGGTTTTTCTTCACCGGTTAGCCCCTGATTTTCAAACGGCTATAACTTTTTACTCGTTAGTCCAAATCCAACGAAACCAACGCCCACTTCTTCGTTACGATCCCCTCTATCCAGTAATACAACTCAAACATGTTTTTGAAAGTTTAAAATTTGAATTAGATCAGATTTGAATTCAAACTTCATTTGATCATAACTTGAGTTTCGTAAGTCCAATTTAGTTGATTCTTTTTGCAAATCGAAGCTCTTGACCTAAACTTTCTGATAAGGCCAAATACACATGATTTTGGTACTGTTAGAAATTGCTTTATGTTGCGAGAGTTATTCGCTTGGTTTTGATGTTTTCCGAATCGATTTCTTTGTTCTTTCCGATCTTTTGAGTGATTGCTTATGTGTGGTTACTATTGCTTGATTACGATAGATTGAACGGAGTGTGACGAGTAGAACTATCAAGAGTTTTGAGTGTGAATCATCTTCATCAACATTGCAGGCAAGTAACACTTTGATCATACCCTTCTCAAACCCAGTTTTTACGCATTAGATCTATTCCTCAAACACTTGCATGATTAGGATCTAATTAAATTGTGGGATGGGAAGTAGTTTGAGGTAGTACCTATTACCTGTTTTATTATCAAACCCTTGGGAGTTACTTCTACGTTTGCTTATTATGCCATGCTATGCTCGTAGACGTGGATTGGGTTTGAGTGAATATCCATGACAGATGTGAGATTGATAATTAATGGTTTATCTAAGGTGGCAACTTAAACACACATCTGGGTGGATTGAGGCACCTGGTTACTCCAGGACTTGCCTGTCTAGGCACCTAGGTTTCCAGGACTTGCCTGTATTTTCTTCAGACCGCCACCCAGGCTCAAAGGGATCATAAGATAATTCATACTAGTAACTTACGTGTGCAGCCACAAGCCATTATGGGCTCTGGCATAGTTGACTAAGTCATGCGAACTCTTATAGTGGTGGACTAGCAGATGTAGGGGATGTAGGTGTACCGGTCCACCCATCGTAAGGTGCTAGCGCTTCTGAAAGACTATGTATCGGTCATCCGTCTCTCAAACACCATGTAGTGTGAGAAACCAAACGGAGGCGATCGAGTCTTGTGGGGAAAAGTGCGCAAACCTCTGCAGAGTGTATAAACTAATCATGATTAGCCGTGTCCTTGGTTATGGACATCTTGAGTATCTAGTTCTTGGATTATCCTGTTGATCTCATCACGTTACTTAATATAATTTGTTTGGATTTTAATGAGTACTTTTAATTGGGATTGAGGATGCTGTCAACCATTCTCAATGTTCAACAACCACCATGATAGTTAAATAAATTTATTCCTTTGCAGTAGGGAAAAATTGGCTTTTCGCAAAACCTTATAACCATAGAGCTTTTCCACCAGCCATATATGCATGTAGTAAAGGCTTATTCTTTCATTACTCTCTATGTGTTACATTGCCAGCATATTCCATGTGCTGACCCATTTTTGGGCTGCAACTTTTCATGTTGCAGACTTTTCAGACGACGAGTAAGTGATACGTTAGGGTTACGATTTCCTATACTCAACTTTGCCGTTGGTGTTGATGGGAATCCACAACCTTGTTGCTTCCGCTATATTCTGGATTGAGGTAATAGTATTTACGTTACTTTATACATGTGATTTACCTCTGTTATAAATCCTTCAAGTATTGTGTGTGTCAAAGATACCGATCCGAGGATGACACAAAGCACGAGACTTGATCCATTCGTGTCGGTCGCTACAAGATGGTATCGAGCACATGTTGACTGTAGGACGTGACCCTAGAAAATGGCAAGCCCATAGGAAAGATTTTTCTCTACAACTTCCTTTTCAAAAAGATCTTTTACCTCTCTTCTCTTCTGAGCTTATTCAAAAAAAATTCCTTTTAGTGAGACCATACCCCTTTTCCCTTTTGACCACTCGAAGATTCGACTGATGAGACCACTCCAAGAAGTATAAGATGTCGGACAACTAAGACCAATGGGAATGAAGAGGATTTTACCATGTAAATGGAAACTACAACTGTTGAAGTCTCCGAAGACTAGGAGAATATGAAGAATTTCTGAATTTGTATGACCTAGGAAGGTTACGCTTATGGAACTTGGTAGACTATGGAAGTTATCAATACCCGAGATCAAGGTGTATTGGAGTAAGACCGGAACATGGAGAGTTAGAAACTCAAAGTTTTGTCAAGGAAAACCCTAAGGCAGGAGATATCAACTATGGAGAGATAGCTCATGGAAATGACAAGAGCAGAAAGATGGCCATCCATGATGTTATCATTCGCCTATGCTATTGTCACCGTGCGGAGTTAAGTATGCAGATACATGGAAGGATGGATGGTAGAAGGCTGATGGAGCATCTGTCAGCAAAAGATGCAGTTCTAAATCTTAGCTGGTGTATCACCAGGATCTGGAGTATTACATCAGGAAGTTAAGATGGACCTACAAGAAGCAATATTAGACAAGAAGGCAATTGGTGAAGAACTCAGGAACCGAAAGCTGAAGTAACCAACCCGGAGGAACAAAACCTTGAGATACCGGAGATTCGTCAGGACTGAAAGACAATAGGATCATGGTTCATGTCAAGGAAGTTGAAGTCAGAAGTTTGGAATGCCACTCCAGAAATATTAAAAGGACGTCGCGATAGACTTCGCGTCAACAGAGATGATCTGGCAAAAGAACTTGAGCAGGACAAGCATGATCATAAGGAGCCATCGGAGACAGGAACAAGACTTGAAGAGTTTGATGACTTTGAAGATTTATTGACCTTTAGAAGACCAAAACCCTGTTTATACCTACGTTAGATGCGACGATTGTGAGCTTTCATTTGTTTGATGTTTTTCCGATAGCCACAATAAAATATGTCTTTTCAAAACTTTTGTTTGTATTGTGTGTATCCCTCCCTGTCTATCTCTCTTATCTCACCCCAAAACCCATGGACCCGATAGAAGATGAATGGAGATGAGCTTGTATTTTCTGGACCGATGAGTCAATTGGAGACGGACCGATGGATTCAGAACACGGAGGATCACATGGAGAATAACCCTATACCCAGAAAGGATATGGCCCAGCATGCTCTTCAATGCTTTGAAAGAGATGCCGCTACTTGGTGGAGGATGTACCAAACCATCAACGGATGGTAAGGAGATACCACTTGGGGAAGAATTTAAGTTGACTTTGCTAAAGTCTCGGTTTGTGTCCCAGAAATTGAGGCCTTATGGAAAGGATATGAAGAAACCTTGTGCATGCAAGCTCTGTGGAGAAATAGGACACACCCATAAGAAACACAAGGATGAATGCCTTAATTGTGAAGGAAGTCACCCAACTGAAGAATGCCCAACTAGACAGATTACTTGTTTCTTGTGTGAAGGAACTACCCACTACCCTGTTCAGTGTCACATTTACACTATGGTACAAAGAACCATCCAACAGAAGAAAGAAGAAATGAAAGGAGCCCTCATGGAGATGTTAGAAGAACCTGTGACGAAGGAAGATGTTGAGGACACACACTAAGGAAACAAAATTAAAGCCCGCACCAAGTCATGCTATTCATGTGGAGAAGAAGGACACATCTCCCAAGATTGTCTGAATGGAGATCTAGTAGAATTCCCGATAGAGGAAGTAGAGTATGACCCACAGGAAATAGAAGCCCTGATTGGAACGGAAAAGTCCAGAAGAGGAATAGATTGGATTCGGGAAGGACTGAGTCATGTCACCTCTTACAAATGCAAGGAGTCGGGGCACTACATCAACACTTGCCCAAAATGGAAGCCGAGGACCCAAGGAGGCTATGTGATCATGAGGAAACCTCGAAACCTGTCAGAAGTAATATGTTTCCGTTGTAATATAGCAGGGCACTTTGCCAGAGATTGTCCGAAGGAGAAGGAGACTGGTGATATATAGTTGAATTTGTAACAAAATAAATGGAGTAGTAGAAGTGAGAGCTTTTTCTTTTATATTGAGGTGTTAAGTTGAGACATGTAATGGAAGAGCGAGATGATTGTAATAATTTAAGAATCAATAAAGTTAGCAGTGTTGGTACTACTTTGGATTTTATGAGTTACCCTGTGAGGAAAGATGTTGACCAATTTCGAGGATATGAGAAATATGGTCTATGGAATATTGGAACATTTTAAGGGTGGTAGTACCCTGTAAGAACCGTTGACCCCTGGAAAAGAAAAGGATACCCACTGAATGGATTTCAGACAAAATGAATATGAGATTTGTCTCGATATGTTTGATACCCCAAGAAAGTGTGGGATGACGTTGGAGACCATCAGTTGTTTGGACCAAATGTGATCAAGGATGTCAGAAGAGAATGTTAAGTTGATTCGAGATAAACTGAAGGTAGCTCAGTCCTGGCAGAAGAGTTATGCAGTCTCAAAAAAATGCAAGGAGGTAGTCTATGAAATTGGAGACAGAGCATGTCTTCATGTGTCCCCTCGGTGAGGAGTTAAACGATTTGGAGTCAAGGGAAAGTTAGCCACGAGATTCGTAGGACCATACCAAGTTTGGAACGTATGGGAGAATTGGCTAACAAGTTGAAGTCGCACGAAGGACTGTCAGGAGTTCATGATGTGTTTCACGTTTCCCAGTTGAAGAAATGCCATGCAGAGATGGCCAATATTCCCATGTAAGGATGCTTGACCCTGGAAAGGATAATGATGTTCCACGAAGTGGAGTATGGACTTCTTAAGTATAAGTTTTTATCTCGGTATGTGGGACATCCCACGAGGATGAAGAGATAAATTACTATTGGACATAAAGGGGGTATGATGTTGGAAATATGGATCAATGGAAATTCCATGATGAGTCTGAGTAATCATGTCCTAGTTTGGTGCCAATAGAAGAAAGGAAGACAGTACAATTGGATGAAATTTTAAGTATGCCAGAAAGTTGGAAGTTGGAATAATGATCAGTTGCCCAGATGATGTGTTCAAGGATTTTAAGTGATGAGATGGGCCATAACCCACAGGCCCCATGACCTGCCAAGAAACAAGCACACTCTTGCTGAAGGAAAAACCCTGGAAGAAGTTACGATTTTATCAACCGACGAATTCTATAGGAGTTTACGCAAAACCTGAGAGTTGTTAAGGAACGATAGATGTTTGTTTGGCTTGCAGAATCAATGGATTTTCCGAACTTGGTTAAATCGACAAGAGAAATTCTGCAATGCTTGTGAGGATGACCGAGTGTTAGAATGCGAGATTCGCTAAACCATGTACAAGGTAATGATTTGGGTGCGGGATGGATTGATCACCATACCGACTTACTCTTATTATTCGCTTTGCTATATGGGATGGTAAATCTGAGTGACTTACCCATAGTAGAGAGACGACGATCAAAACCTTGTTCAAAACTTTAGAATGGTATAGGTATTTCTTTTCCCCTTGTACAAGGCAGTTGTTGCCAACCGTAGGAAATACGGTGAGGTTCAACCCAGACCCGTTTTCTGCAGGAGAAACCATAAATCGTTGACCACCATGAGATATCGATAGTTGTTTAGAATTGGCGCCAGACCCGACAGCTATGAAGACCCAATCTCGGAATAACCTTACCAAGAGGAATGGATAAAGGAATTGAGGAAAAGGTTATGCCACTACCGGAGAAGAGCCTAGAGAAGGAATTATCCTTACGACCTGAGAGGACCGACACTGTCAGTAATAAGGATGGAGTATATGAGTTTTGATGGAACCTTAACAATGCTTCTAAGGGTGGTAGCACCCGAGACCCCGGAGACGATCGATGGATTTTTAACCCCCAAACCCTAACCTATTTCTTGCTAGCCTCTCCGAATCTCGAGGACGAGATTCCTTTTAAGGGTGGTAGGTTTGTAACATCCCAAAATTCTAAATTTTGGAATGTTATAATAAATAGATAGATTTGATTGTTTGCTTGATTGATTGACTGAAAGTGAGTGAATTCGAAACTTTTTGAAACTTAAATGAGAGGGAATAAAAGGACTTTCCCAAACTTTCATTTTGCTTTTATGATCTTCGGGAATTCAAATTCTTTTGATCACAAAACCCTAGAGAGAAGATGACATGACTTCTTCCATTTATTTAAATGACAAGGGGTGTTGAAAATATTTGAATTTCATTTGAGAATATTTCCAATTCTGAAACTTTATGCAACTCAATGATTTTCACGAGTGAAGATAAAATGACTTCTTCAAAACATATGAAATACGAGTTGGGAGTTTCAAAGAATTAATTTCAAAGTTCTTTTGAATTTATTTTCAATTTGGAGTTATTTGAGTTTTATTCAAATTATTTTCTCCAAAAATAAAATATATGGAAAATAGGGTAACATGATTCCCTACAACAGAAAATTGGAGAGGAATAAATTTGAATTCATTTTGGTATATTTAAAATGATTTTTATTGGATTTTATTAGAGCTGAAGCACTCTTTGCTTTATTTAAATTTGTGTGTATTTTATTTAATGCTATAATAATGTCCATGTTGTAGAAAATCTTTTTCTGTAAATTTTGGTATATTATATGCCTATATAAAAGTTTTAGTCATTTTGTTTTTTTATTTTAGTTCTCTGAAAATTTGGTTAAAAAAAATCCGCAGCGCCTTGGGCCAAAGGCCCAAGCCACAAGCCACCGGCCGTCCAAGGCCAAGGCCATCACGCGCGCCGCACCAAGGGAGCCAGGGAGCCGCTCCTTTTCCTTTTCCTAATACTAGTAGGACTCTTTTCCTACTTCCGTTTATTCTGTATCTGTTTTTAGATCTTTTCCTGTTGTTTCCTAATCCTAATCTATTTCTTGTCCCCTACCCCAAGCAAAACCCTCCCCTCCCCAATATAAATACCCAAGCACCCCCCCTCTAACACATCAAATCAACACCTCTCCTCTCCTCTCCAAGAAGCAGCAGCAATAAGAGCACCACCCCGCCGCGCCCCCACCCCTTGCCCTCCCCTCACCGCCGCCATTTAACGCCGCCGCCTTGAGCCCTCGCCTCTTCGAGGTACTAGCCCCACGCCGCGTCACCTTTTCTTTGCCGTTCCGATTTCCATTCCGGTTTTCTAGATCGGTTTTTCGTTTCGGTTTTCTTTCCGAAACCCTAGATCGCTTTTTCTTCACCGGTTAGTCCCTGATTTTCAAACGGCTATAACTTTTTACTCGTTAGTCCAAATCCAACGAAACCAACGCCCACTTCTTCGTTACGATCCCCTCTATCCAGTAATACAACTCAAACATGTTTTTGAAAGTTTAAAATTTGAATTAGATCAGATTTGAATTCAAACTTCGTTTGATCATAACTTGAGTTTCGTAAGTCCGATTTAGTTGATTCTTTTTGCAAATCGAAGCTCTTGACCTAAACTTTCTGATAAGGCCAAATACACATGATTTTGGTACTGTTAGAAATTGATTTATGTTGCGAGAGTTATTCGCTTGGTTTTGATGTTTTCCGAATCGATTTCTTCGTTCTTTCCGATCTTTTGAGTGATTTCTTATGTGTGGTTACTATTGCTTGATTACGATAGATTGACCGGAGTGTGACGAGTAGAACTATCAAGAGTTTTGAGTGCGAATCATCTTCATCAACATTGCATGCAAGTAACACTTTGATCATACCCTTTTCAAACCCAGTTTTTATGCATTAGATCTATTCCTCAAACACTTGCATGATTAGGATCTAATTAAATTGTGGGATGGGAAGTAGTTTGAGGTAGTACCTATTACCTGTTTTATTATCAAACCCTTGGGAGTTACTTCTACGTTTGCTTATTATGCCATGCTATGCTCGTAGACGTGGATTGAGTTTGAGTGAATATCCATGACAGATGTGAGATTGATAATTAATGGTTTATCTAAGGTGGCAACTTAAACACACATCTGGGTGGATTGAGGCACCTGGTTACTCCAGACTTGCCTGTCTAGGCACTGGGTTTCCGTGACTTGCCTGTATTTTCTTGGACCGCCACCCTGTGCTCAAAGGGATCATAAGATAATTCATACTAGTAACTTCGTGTGCAGCCACAAGCCATTATGGGCTCGCATAGTTGACTAAGTCGTGCGAACTCTTATAGTGGTGGACTAGAAGATGTAGGGGATGTAGGTGTACCGGTCCACCCATCGTAAGGTGCTAGCGCTTCTGAAAGACTATGTCTCGGTCATCCGTCTCTCAAACACCATGTAGTGCGAGAAACCAAACGGAGGCGATCGAGTCTTGTGGGGAAAAGTGCGCAAACCTCTACAGAGTGTATAAACTAATCATGATTAGCCGTGTCCTCGGTTATGGACATCTTGAGTATCTAGTTCTTGGATTATCCTGTTGATCTCATCACGTTACTTAATATAATTTGTTTGGGTTTTAATGAGTACTTTTAATTGGGATTGAGGATGCTGTCAACCATTCTCAATGTTCAACAACCACCATGATAGTTAAATAAATTTATTCCTTTGCAAGAGGAAAAATTGGCTTTTCGCAAAACCTTATAACCATAGAGCTTTTCCACCAGCCATATATGCATGTAGTAAAGGCTTATTCTTTCATTACTCTCTATGTGTTACATTGCCAGCATATTCCATGTGCTGACCCGTTTTCGGGCTGCAACTTTTCATGTTGCAGACTTTTCAGACGACGAGTAAGTGATACGTTAGGGTTATGATTTCCTATACTCAACTTTGCCGTTGGTGTTGATGGGAATCCACAACCTTGTTGCTTCCTCTATATTCTGGATTGAGGTAATAGTATTTACGTTACTTTATACATGTGATTTACCTCTGTTATAAATCCTTCGAGTACTGTGTGTGTCAGCATACCGATCCAGGGATGACACGAAAGCACAGAGACTTGATCCATTCGGGTCGGGTCGCTACAGAGATCTACATATCCGTATCGCCAAGCTTGCCTTCCACGCCAAGGAAAGTCCTATCCGGACACGATGGGAAGTCTTCAATCTTGTATCTTCATAGTCTTGGAGTCCGGTCGATGATGATAGTCCGGCAAATGATAGTTCGGCTGATGATGGTAGTCCGGCTATCCGGACACCCCCCAATCCAGGACTCCCTCACCCCTTCTCTCTTTTTCTCTCTTTTTTTTTGGGCCTTCTCTTCTTTTGTGGCCTTTCTCTTTTTTTATTTTTTTTATTTTTTCCGTCCGGAGTCTCATCCCGACTTGTGGGGGAATCATAGTTTCCATCATCCTTTCCTCACTGGGGCAATGCTCTAATAATGATGATCATCACACTTTTATTTACTTACAACTCAATATTACAACTCGATATCTAGAACAAAGATATGACTCTATATGAATGCCTCCGACGGTGTACCGGGATGTGCAATGATCTAGCGTAGTTATGAAAACATCATGCTAGCTATCTTACGATCATGCAAAGCAATATGACAATGAATGCTCAAGTCATGTATATGATGATGATGGAAGTTGCATGGAAATATATCTCGGAATGGCTATGGAAATGCCATAATAGGTAGGTATAGTGGCTGTTTTGAGGAAGATATAATTAGGCTTATGTGTAACAGAGCGTATCGTATCACGGGGTTTGCACCAGCGAAGTTTGCACCAACTCTCGAGGTGAGAAAGGGCAATGCACGGTACCGAAGAGGCTAGCAATGATGGAAGGGTGAGAGTGCGTATAATCCATGGACTCACATTAGTCATAAAGAACTCATATACTTATTCCAAAAGTTTATTAGCCCTCGAAGCAAAGTACTACTACGCATGTCCCTAGGGGGATAGATTGGTAGGAAAAGACCATCGCTCGTCCCCGACCGCCACTCATAAGGAAGACAATCAAAGAAACACCCCATGCTTCAAATTTGTCACACAACGGTTACCATACGTGCATGCTACGGGACTTGCAAACCTCAACACAAGTGTCTCTACAATCCACAACCACCCACTAGCATAACTCTAATATCACCATCTTTATATCGCAAAAATATTGCAAGGAATCAAACATATCAAATTCAGCGATCTACAAGTTTATGTAGGATTTTATGACTAACCATGTGAATGACCAATTCCAGTCATCTCTCTAAATAGATATAAGTGAAGCAAGAGAGTTTAATTATTTCTACAAAAGATATGCCCATGCTCTAACAAGTATAAGTGAAGCAAAAGAGCATTCTACAAATGGCGGTTGTCTATGTAAAGAGAAACAGGCAATCCAAACTTCAAATGATATAAGTGAAGCACATGAAGCATTCTATGACAAAAGCATAGGGGACGACCTTCGTCCTTCCTCTTTCTTCTGCCGTGGTCAAGCTTTGAGTCTTACTCAACTTCACAACTTGTAACTCAGGTAAGAACTCCTTCTTTGACTGATCTATTTTGAACTCCTTCAAAATCATGTCAAAGTGCGTACTCATTTGAAAGTACTATCAAGCGATTTTGATCTATCCTCATAGATCTTGATGCTTAATGTTCAAGCAGCTTAATCCAGGTTTTCCATTGAAAAACACTTTTCAAATAACGCTTTATGCTTTCTAGAAATTCTACATCATTTCCATCAACAATATGTCAACAACATATACTCATCAGAAATGATATAGTGCTCCCACTCACTTCTTTGGAAATACAAGTTTCTCATAAACTTTGTATAAACCCAAAATCTTTGATCATCTCATCAAAGCGTATATTCCAACTCCGAGATGCTTACTCCAGCCCTTAGAAGGATTGCTAGAGCTTTGCATACTTGTTAGCATGTTTTAGGATTTACAAAAACTTCTGGTTGTATCACATACAAACTTTCCTCAAGAAAATCGTCGAGGAAACAATGTTTTGACATCCTATCTGCAAGATTTCATAAATAATGCAGTAACTGCTAATATAATTCCAACATACTCTTAGCATCGCTACGAGTGATAAAGTCTCATCATAGTCAACTCCTTGAACTTGTCGGAAAACAACTTAGTGACAAGTCGAGCTTTCTTAATGGTGACACTTACCATCATTGTCTGTCTTCCTTTTAAAATCCATCTGTACTCAACAGCCTTACGACCATCGAGTAGTTCTTCCAAAGTCTATACTTTGTTTTCATACATGGATCCTCTCTCGGATTTTATGGCCTCGAGCCATTCATCGGAATCCGGGCCCACCATCGCTTCTCCATAGCTCGTAGGTTCATTGTTGACTAGCAACATGACCTCCAAGACAGGATTAAGTACCACTCTGAAGTAGTACGCATCCTTGTCGACCTACGAGGTTTGGTAATGACTTGATCTGAAGTTTCATGATCACTATCATTAGCTTCCACTTCAATTGGTGTAGGCGCCATAGGAACAACTTCATGTGCCCTGCTACACACTAGTTGAAGTGATGGTTCAGTAACCTCATCAAGTCTCCACCATCCTCCCACTCAATTCTTTCAGGAGAAACTTTTCCTCGAGAAAGGACCCAATTCTAGAAACAATCCCTTTTTCTTTCGGAACTGAGACAGGAGGTATACCCAACTGTTTTGGGTGTCCTATGAAGATGCATTTATCCGCTTTGGGTTCGAGCTTATCAGGCTAAAACTTTTCACAAAAGCGTCGCAGCCCCAAACTTTTAAGAAATGACAGCTTAGGTTTCTCTAAACCATAGTTCATACGGTGTCATCTCAACGGAATTACGTGGTGACCTATTTAAAGTGAATGTGGTTATCTCTAATGACTAACCCATGAACGATAGTGGTAATTCGATAAGAGACATCATGGTATGCCCCATATCCAATGGGGTGCAGCTATGATGTTCGGACATGCCATCAAACTATGGTGTTCCAGACGGTGTTAGTTGTGAAACAATTTCCACAATGTCTCAATTGTGTACCAAACTCGCAACTCAGATATTCATCTCTATGATCATATCATAGACATTTTATCCTCTTGTCACGACGATCTACAACTTCACTCTGAAATTACTTGAACATTCAATAATTCAGACGTGTGTTTCATCAAGTAAATATACTCAGTATCTACTCAAATCATTTGTGAAGTAAGAACATAACGATATCCACTGCGTGCCTTAGCACTCATTGGACTACACACATCAAAATGTATTACTTCCAACAAGTTGCTTTCTTGTTCTATTTTACTGAGAATGAGGCTTTCAGTCATCTTGCCCATGTGGTATGATTTGCATGTCTCAAGTGATTCAAAATCAAGTGAGTCCAAACGGTCCATCTGCATGGAGTTTCTTCATGCGTATATACCAATAGACATGGTTCACATGTCTCAATCTTTTCAAAACGAGTGAGTCCAAAAATCCATCTACATGGAGCTTCTTCATGCGTTTTATACCAATATGACTCAAATGGCAGTGCCACAAGTATGTGGTACTATCATCACTGTCTTATATCCTTTGGCATGAACAAGTGTATCACTACGACTGAGATTCAATAAACCATTCATTTTAGGTGTAAGACCATTGAAGCTATTATTCAAATAAATAGAGTAACTATTATTCTCCTTAAATGAATGATCGTATTGAGATAGACATAATCCAATCATGTCTATGCTCAACGCAAACACCAAATAACAATTATTTAGGTCTAACACCAATCTCGATGGTAGAGGGAGTATGCGATGCTTAATCACATCAAGCTTGGAAACACTTCCAACACATATCGTCATCTCACCTTTAGCTAGTCTCCATTTGTTCCGTAGCTTTTATTTCGAGTTACTAATACTTAGCAACCGAACCGGTATCTAATACCCTGGTGCTATTGGGAGTACTAGTAAAGCACACATTAATATAATGTATATCCAATATACTTCTATCGACCTTGCCAGCCTTCTCATCTACCAAGTATCTAGGGTAGTTCTGCTTCAATGACGGTTCCCCTCATTACAGAAGCACTTAGTCCCGGGTGGGTTCAAACTTTGGGTTTCTTCACTAGAGCAGCAACTGATTTGCCGTTTCATGAAGTATCCCTTCTTGCCCTTGCCCTTCTTGAAACTAGTGGTTTCACTAACCATCAACGATTGATGCTCCTTCTTGATTTCTACTTTGCGGTGTCAAACATCGCGAATATTTCAAGGATCATCATATATATCCCTGATATGTTATAGTTCATCATGAAGCTCTAGTAGCTTGGTGGCAATGACTTTGGAGAAACATCACTATCTCATCTGTAAGATTAACTCCCACTCGATTCAAGTGATTGTTGTACCCAGACAATCTGAGTACAAGATCAACGATTGAGATTTTCTCCCTTAGTTTGCAGGCTAAGAAACTCATCGGAGGTCTTATACCTCTTGACGTGGGCACGAGCCAGAAATCCCAATTTCAGCCCTCGAAACATCTCATATGTTCCGCGACGTTTTGAAATCGTCTTCGGTGCCTCAACTCTAAACCGTTTAACATTACTCAACTATCACGTAGTTATTAAAACGTGTATGTCAGATGTTCGTAACATCCACAGACGACGTTCAAGGTTCAGCACACCGAGCGGTGCATTAAGGACATAAGCCTTCTACGAAGCAACGAGGACAATCCTCAGTTTACGGACCTAGTCCGCATAATTGCTACTATCAACTTTCAACTGAATTTTCTCTAGGAACATATCTAAAACAGTAGAACTAAAGTGCGAGCTACGACATAATTTGCAAAAACCTTTTTGACTACGTTCAGGATAATTGAGTTCATCTTATGAGCTCCCACTCAGATAGACACACCTCTAGTCATCTAAGTGATACATGATCCGAGTCAACTAGGCCGTGTCCGATCATCACGTGAGACAGACTAGTCATCGTCGGTGAACATCTTCATGTTGATCGTATCTTCTATACGACTCATGTTCGACCTTTCGGTCTTCCGTGTTCCGAGGCCATGTCTGTACATGCTATGCTCGTCAAGTCAACATAGGTGTGTTGCGTGTGTAAATCTGGCTTACACCCGTTGTATTCGAATGTTAGAATCTATCACACCCGATCATTACGTGGTGCTTCAAAACAACAAACCTTCGCAACGGTGCACAGTCAGCAACAAGTGCATGTCAGTCGGTGGAACCTGTCTCACGTAAGCATATGTGTAGTGTCGGTCCGGGCCGCTTCATCCCACAATGCCGCCGAATCAAGATAGGACTAGTAACGGTAAGAAAATTGTACAAACCATCGCCCACAACTACTTGTGTTCTACTCGTGCCAAGAATCTACGCAATAGACCTAGCTCATGATGCCATTGTTGGGGAACGTAGCAGAAATTCAAAATTTTCTACGCGTCACCAAGATTAATCTATGGAGATTCTAGCAACAAGAGAGAGAGGAGTGCATCTACATACCCTTGTAGATTGCTAAGAGGAAGCATTGCAACAACGCGGATGAGGTAGTCGTACTCGTGGCGATTCAGATCGCGGTCGATTCCGATCTAAGCGTCGAACAACGGCGCCTCCGCGTTCAACACACGTGCAGCCCGATGACGTCTCCCATGCCCTGATCCAGCAAGGGAAGAGGGAGAGGTTGGGGAAGACTCCGTCCAGCAGCAGAACGACGGCGTGGTGGTGGAGGAGGAGCGCGGTACTCCAGCAGGGCTTCGCCAAGCACTGCGAGAGACGAGGAGGGAGAGAGGTAGGGCTGCGCCAAGAGAGAGTTCATCTCGTGTGTTTTGCAGCCCCCAATACCTCAAGTATATATAGGGGAAGGGGAGGCGCTGCACCCCCATCTAGGGTTCCCTCCCTAGGGGTGGCGGCAGCCCCCAAAACCCATCTAGGGTGCGGCCAAGGGGGGGAGAGAGGGAGGCGCACCTAGGGTGGGCCTTAAGGCCCATCTGGACCTAGGGTTTGCCCCCTCCCACTCTCCCTGCGCCTTGGGCCTTGGTGGGGCGCACCAGCCCACATGGGGCTGGTCCCCTCCCACACTTGGCCCACGCAGCCTTCTGGGGCTAGTGGCCCCACCTGGTGGACCCCCGGGACCCTCCCGGTGGTCCCGGTACGTTACCGATAGCACCCGAAACTTTTCCGGTCACCAAAACGGGACTTCCCATATATAAATCTTTACCTCTGGACCATTCCGGAACTCCTCGTGACGTCCGGGATCTCATCCAGGACTCCGAACAACATTCGGTAACCGCGTACATCTATTCCCTATAACCCTAGCGTCATCGAACCTTAAGTGTGTAGACCCTTCAGGTTCGGGAACCATGCAGACATGACCGAGACAACTCTCTGGCCAATAACCAACAGCGGGATCTGGATACCCATGTTGGATCCCACATGTTCCATGATGATCTCATCAGATGAACCACGATGTCAAGGATTCAATCAATCTCGTATACAATTCCCTTTGTCTTCCGGTATAGTACTTGCCCGAGATTCGATCGTCGGTATCTCGATACCTTGTTCAATCTCGTTACCGGCAAGTCTATTTACTCGTTCTGTAACACATCATCCCGTGATCAACTCCTTGGTCACATTGCGCATATGATGATGTCCTACCGAGTGGGCCCAGAGATACCTCTCCGTCACACGGAGTGACAAATCCGATCTCGATTCGTGCCAACCCACGGACACTTTCGGAGATACCGTAGTGTACCTTTATAGCCACCCGATTCGTTGTGGACGTTTGGTACACCCAAAGCATTCCTACGGTATCCGGAGTTGCACAATCTCATGGTCTAAGGAGATGATACTTGACATTAGAAAAGCTTTAGCATCTGAACTACGATCTTTGTGCTAGGCTTAGGATTGGGTCTTGTCCATCACATCATTCTCCTAATGATGTGATCCGTTATCAACGACATCCAATGTCCATGGTCAGGAAACCGTAACCATCTATTGATCAACGAGCTAGTCAACTAGAGGCTTACTAGGGACATGGTGTTGTCTATGTATCCACACATGTATCTGAGTTTGCCATCAATACAATTATAGCATGGATAATAAACGATTATCATGAACAAGGAAATATAATAATAATAACTAATTTATTATTGCCTCTAGGGCATATTTCCAACAGTCTCCTCCAGCACCATCTCCTCTCAAAACCTTAGTTCATCTCTTGTATCCAATTCTTGTCTCCAAGTCCGGGATTGGTACTAGTAGGTTGCTATTAGTGTTGATTACTCCTTGTAGTTGATACTAGTTGGTTTATTTGGTGGAAGATCATATGTTCAGATCCTTTATGCATATTAATACCCCTCTGATTATGAACATAATATGCTTTGTGAGTAGTTACGTTTGTTCCTGAGGACATGGGAGAAGTCTTGCTATTAGTAGTCATGTGAATTTGGTATTCGTTCGATATTTTGATGAGATGTATGTTGTCTATCCTCTAGTGGTGTTATGTGAACGTCGACTACATAACACTTCACCATTGTTTGGGCCTAGAGGAAGGCATTGGGAAGTAGTAAGTAGATGATGGGTTGCTAGAGTGACAGAAGCTTAAACCCTAGTTTATGCGTTGCTTCGTAAGGGGCTGATTTGGATCCATATGTTTCATGCTATGGTTAGGTTTACCTTAATACTTTTGCTGTAGTTGCGGATGCTTGCAATAGAGGTTAATCATAAGTGGGATGCTTGTTCAAGTAAGAATAGCACCCAAGCACCGGTCCACCCACATATCAAATTATCAAAGTACCGAACAAGAATCATATGAACGTGATGAAAACTAGCTTCACGATAATTCCCATGTGTCCTCGGGAGCGCTTTTCTCTATATGAGAGTTTGTCCAGGCTTGTCCTTTGCTAGAAAAAGGATTGGGCCACCTTGCTGCACTTTATTTACTTTTGTTACTTGTTGCTCATTACAAATTATCCTATCACAAAACTATCTGTTACCACTTATTTTAGTACTTGCAGAGAATACCTTGCTGAAAACCGCTTATCATTTCCTTCTGCTCCTTGTTGGGTTCGACACTCTTACTTATCGAAAGGACTATGATAGAACCCCTACACTTGTGGGTCATCAAGACTCTTTTCTGGCACCTTGCCAGGGTGTGAAGCGCCTTTGGTAGGTGGAATTTGGTAATGAAAAATTTATATAGTGTGCTGAAATTTACTATCACTTGTTACTATGGAAAGTAATCCTCTGAGGGGCTTGTTCAGGGTATCTTCACCCCGACCAGTAGAGCAAAGAGTTGCTCCTCAACCTACTGAACCTACTGAAAATGAAAATGAAAATGAAAATGTCCACTTTCATATTCCTTCGGGTATGTTAGAAAAACTGCTAGCTAATCCTTTTGTAGGAGATGGAACAAAGCATCCTGATGAGCACCTAATATATGTGGATGAAGTTTGTGGGTTATTTAAGCTTGCAGGTATACCCGATGATGTTGTTAAGAGGAAGGTCTTCCCCTTATCTTTGAAGGGAGATGCATTGACATGGTATAGGCTATGTGATGATATGGGATCATGGAACTACAAACGATTGAAATTGGAATTTCATCTGAAATTTTATCCTATGCATCTTGTTCATCATGATCGCAATTATATATATATTATTTTTGGCCTGGCGAATGAGAAAGCATCGCTTAAGCTTGGGGAGGCTTAAATCAATGTTATATTCATGCCCCAATCATGAGATCTCAAGAGAAATAATTATTCAAAAAATTTATGCTCGGCTTTCTGAAAAAAATCGCACCATGCACTTCTTGTGTTGTCTTTTTTAAGATGAAGACTATTGAATTCAAATGGAATTTATTGTATAGAATTAAACGCAACTCTGAAGATTGGGATCTCGACGAAGGTAAGGAGTCAGGTATGATGCCTAAGTTTGATTGTGTTAAATCTTTTATGGATACCAATGTTTTCCGTAAGTTTAGCACTAAATATGGACTTGACTCTGAGATAGTAGCCTCTTTCTGTGAATCTTTTGCTGCTTATGTTGATCTCCCTAAGGAGAAGTGGTTTAAATATCAGCCTCCCATAGAAGTAAAAGTAGCCGCACCTTTTAAAGTTGAAGAAAAGACTATCACTTATAATGATCCTATTGTTCCTACTTCTTATGTTGAGAAACCACCTTTCCCTGTTAGAATAAAGGATCATGCTAAAGCTTCAACTGTGGTTCGTAAAAGCAATATTAGAACTTATACACCTCCTGAGCAAGTTAAAGTTGAACCTAATGTTGCTATTGTTAAAGATCTCTTGGCTGATAATATTGATGGGCATGTTATTTATTTCTGCGGTGAAACTGCTAGAATTGCCAAACCTTGTGCTAAAGATAAACATACACCTGTGGTAGGCATGCCTGTTATTTCTGTTAAAATAGGAGATCATTGTTATCATGGCTTGTGTGATATAGGTGCTAGTGTTAGTGCAATGCCTTCTGACTTATACAAATAAATTATGCTTGATATTGCACCTGCTGAGATAGAAGATATCGATGTCACAATTAAACTTGCCAATAGAGATACTATTTCACCAATGGGAATTGTTAGAGATGTTGAAGTCTTGTGTGGGAAAACTAAATATCCTGCTGATTTTCTTGTTCTTGGTTCCCCACAAAATAGCTTTTGTCCCATTATATTTGGTAGACCCTTCTTGAACACTGTCAATGCTAGGATAGACTGCGAAAAGGATGTTGTTACTATAGGCTTGGGTGATATGTCTCATGAGTTTAATTTCTCTAAATTTAGTAGACAACACCGTGAAGAAGAATTTCCTAGTAAGGATGAAATTATTGGTCTTGCTTCTATTGCCGTACCTCCTAGTGACCCTTTAGAACAATATTTGCTAGACCATGAAAATGATATGTTTATGAATGAAAGAAGGGAAATAGATGAAGTATTCTTTAAACAGGAACCTATCCTGAAGCACAATTTGCCTGTTGAAATCCTAGGGGATCCACCTCCACCCAAGGGTGATCCCGTGTTTGAGCTCAAACCTTTACCTGATACTCTTAAATATGCTTATCTCGATGAGAAAAAGATATATCCCATTATTATTAGTGCTAACCTTTCAGAGCATGAAGAAGAGAGACTATTGAAAACTCTGAAGAAGCACCGTGCTTCTATTGGATATACTCTTGATGATCTCAAGGGCATTAGTACCACTCTATGTCAACATAAAATAAATTTGGAAGAAGATGCCAAACCAGTTCGTGATCATCAACGAAGGCTGAATCCTAAGATGAAAGAAGTGGTAAGAAAGGAATACTAAAGCTCCTTGAGGCAGGTATAATTTATCCCGTTGCTGATAGTCAGTGGGTAAGTCATGTCCATTGTGTCCGTAAGAAGGGAGGTATTACTGTCGTACCTATTGATAAAGATGAATTGATTCCGCAAAGAATTATTATAGGTTATAGGATGGTAATTGATTTCCGCAAATTAAATAAAGCTACTAAGAAAGATCATTACCCCTTACCTTTTATCGATCAAATGCTAGAAAGATTATCCAAACATACACATTTTTGCTTTCTAGATGGTTATTCTGGTTTCTCTCAAATACCTGTGTCAGCCAACGATCAATCTAAAACCACTTTTACTTGCCCTTTTGGTACTTTTGCTTATAGACGTATGCCTTTTGGTTTACGTAATGCACCTGCTACCTTTCAAAGATGCATGATGGCTATATTCTCTGGCTTTTGTGAAAAGATTTGTGAGGTTTTCATGGACGACTTCTCCATTTATGGATCCTCTTTTGATGATTGCTTGAGCAACCTTGATCGAGTTTTGCAGAGATGTGAAGAAACTAATCTTGTCTTGAATTGGGAAAAGTGCCACTTTATGGTTAATGAAGGTATTGTCTTGGGTCATAAGGTTTCTGAAAGAGGTATTGAAGTTGATAAACCCAAGGTTGATGCTATTGAGAAGATGCCATGTCCCAAGGACATCAAAGGTATAAGAAGTTTCCTTGGTCACGCCGGTTTTTATAGGAGGTTCATTAAGGATTTCTCAAAAATTTCTCGGCCTCTGACTAATTTATTACAAAAAGATATACCATTTGTCTTTGATGATGATTGTGTAGAAGCATTTGAAATATTTAAGAAAGCATTGATCTCTGCACCTATTGTTCAGCCACCTGATTGGAATTTACCCTTTGAAATTATGTGTGATGCTAGTGATTATGCTGTAGGTGTTGTTCTAGGGCAAAGAGTTGATAAGAAATTAAATGTTATTCAATATCCTAGTAAAACTCTAGACAGTGCTCAGAGAAATTATGCTACTACTGAGAAAGAATTCCTAGCAGTTGTATTTGCTTGTAATAAGTTTACTCCTTATATTGTTGATTTCAAAGTAACTATTCACATGGATCATGCTGCTATTAAATATCTTATGGAAAAGAAAGATGCTAAACCTAGACTTATTAGATGGGTTCTCTTGCTACAAGAATTTGATTTGCATGTTGTTGATAGAAAGGGAGCTGAGAACCCCGTTGCAGACAACTTGTCTAGGTTAGAAAATGTTCTTGATGACCCACTACCTATTGATGATAGCTTTCCTGATGAGCAATTAAATGTCATAAATGCTTCTCATACTGCTCCATGGTTGCTGATTATGCTAATTATATTGTTGCTAAATTTATACCACCTAGTTTCACATACCAGCAAAAGAAAAAGTTCTTCTAAGATTTGAGACATTACTTTTGGGATGACCCACATCTTTATAAAGAAGGAGTAGATGGTGTTATTAGACATTGTGTACCTGAGCATGAACAGGAACAGATCCTACGCAAGTGTCACTCCGAGGCATATGGAGGACACCACGCTAGAGACAGAACTGCACATAAGGTATTGCAATCCGGTTTTTATTGGCCTACTCGCTTCAAGGATGCCCGTAAGTTTGTCCTGTCTTGTGATGAGTGTCAAAGAATTGGTAATATTAGTAGACGTCAAGAAATGCCTATGAACTATTCACTTGTTATTGAACCATTTGATGTTTGGGGCTTTGATTATATGGGACCTTTTCCTGCCTCTAATGGATACACACATATTTTAGTTGCTGTTGATTACATTACTAAGTGGGTAGAAGCTAGTCCAACTAGTAGTGCCGATCATAACACTTCTATTAAGATGCTTAAGGAAGTTATTTTCCGAGGTTTGGAGTCCCTAGATATTTAATGATTGATGGTGGTTCACATTTTATTCATGGTGCTTTTCAAAAAATGCTTGCTAAATATGATGTTAATCATAGAATTGCATCTCCTTATCACCCACACTCTAGTGTCCAAGTAGAATTGAGTAATAGAGAGCTCATATTAATTTTGCAAAAGACTGTCAATAGATCTAGAAAGAATTGGTCCAAGAAACTTGATGATGCATTATGGGCCTACAGAACTGCATATAAAAATCCTATGGGTATGTCTCCGCATAAAATGGTTTATGGTAAAGCATGTCACTTACCTCTCGAACTAGAACATAAGGCTTATTGGGATATTAAAGAGCTCAATTATGATATCAAACTTGCCGGTGAGAAGAGGTTATTTGACATTAGCTCACTTGATGAATGGAGAACCCAAGCTTATGAGAATGCCAAGTTGTTTAAAGAAAAAGTTAAAAGATGGCATGACAAAAGGATACAAAAGCGTGAGTTTAACGTAGGTGATTATGTATTGCTATACAACTCTCGTTTAAGATTTTTGCAGGAAAACTTCTCTCTAAATGGGAAGGCCCTTACGTTATCGAGGAGGTCTATCGTTCCGGTGCCATAAAAATCAACAACTTCGAAGGCACAAACCCGAAGGTGGTGAACGGTCAAAGAATCAAACATTATATCTCACGTAATCCTATAAATGTTGAAACCAATGTTATTGAAACCATAACCCCGGAGGAATACATAAGGGACACTTTCCGGAACGTTTAAGACTCCGAAAAGGAATAGGTATGTGGTACGGTAAGTAAACCGAGTCCAAAACAATTTTTATGGCAATATTTCTCCGTTTTGGAATATTTAGAAAATAGAAAAATAAGAAGCAGTCCGGGAAGGACACGAGGCCTCCACAAGGGTGGAGGGTGCGCCCTACGCTACTCGGTGCGCCCCCCTACCTCGTGGGCACCTCGTATGCTCTCCGGAGTCCGTTTTCTTGCATGTTATGTATTTTGGTCGGTAAAAATTCATTATATAATCTCCCGAAGGTTTTGACTCCTCTATCACGCAAATATCCTCTATTTTCGTTTCGAGCTGTCCTGATGGAGATTAGAGCAACATGTCGTCCTAGGATTATGAAGGAGAAAGCTATGTGGCTGATTACCTTGCAAATCCTAAGGTCTATGGAGATGTGGAGCATTGTGGTTGTACTACCGAAGAAGAAGAGGACTATGAACCCAAGAGAACGGAGGAGACGAGCTCAGATGAAGATGAAGTCTCATTACCTCAACCTGGAGACATGCATGTGCAGTTCAAAAAGTCAAGCCTCCCTGGTAGAACAAAGAAACTTAAGATCGAGTTTATCCCTTTTCGTCTCTTGCAGGAAAACAAGCAAGAACTATGCAAAAAGATATTAAGCCTGGAGCACGAGATTGATGACTTGAGGGATCAAAATTCTGTCCTCACGTGCAAATTAAGGAAGAAGCCTACGGCATCAACTAAACCATCACCACCATCTTCTTCCCCGAAGAAGGAGACATAATCACATGGGTATGGGCACTCCCCTTGGCAACTGCCAAGCTTGGGGGAGGTGCCCCGGTATCATATCACAACCACACTCCTATCTTTACCGTTTTTCTTAGTTCGATCCTATTAGTAGTATCTTGATCTAGTAGAATAAAAGTTTTGGTATGATCTAGTTTTGAGTTTTTCTTTATGATCCCTCTATGTAATCGAGTCCGTGAGCTATATAATAAATATTAGTGTTGAATCAAGGGCTTGATTATTTTGCCATGATCTTGAGTGAATAAGAGAAAAGATAAAAGAATAAAAATAAACAAAGAGATCATATTGATCTTATTGAGAGTAATGACTTCACATAGAAAAAGTATGATGATTAAAAATTGTTGGGACTTGGCAAACATAGCTTTGGTCATTGTTGCAACTAATAGGAAGTAATAAGGAAAGAGAGGTTTCACATATAAATATACTATCTTGGACATCTTTTATGATTGGGAGCACTCATTAAAATATGACAGGCTAAAGATTTGATGTTGGACAAGGAAGACAACGTAATGAGTTATGTTTTCTTATATCTGAGATAAAGTATATTGTCATGGATCATCCAACATGTTGAGCTTGCCTTTCCCCCTCATGCTAGCCAAATTCTTTGCACCAAGTAGAGATACTACTTGTGCTTTCAAAAACCCTTAAACCAGTTTTGTCATGAAAGTCCACCATATCTACCTATGGATTGAGTAAGATCCTTCAAGTAAGTTGTCATCGGTGCAAGCAATAAAAATTGCTCTCTAAATATGTATGATTGATTGGTGTGGAGGAAATAAGCTTTTATACGATCTTGTGATGTGGAAGAAATAAAAGCGATGGACTGCATAATAAAGGTTCATATCACAAGTGGCAATATAAAGTGACGTTCTTTCGCATTAAGATTTTGTGCATCCAACCCTGAAAGCGCATGACAACCACTGCTTCCCTCTGCGAAGGGCCTATCTTTTACTATTATCTTCTACCTTATGCAAGAGTCATGGTGATCTTCACCTTTACTTTTTTACATTTTATCCTTTGGCAAGCACAGGGTGTTGGAAAGATCCTGATAAATATATCTAATTGGAGTAAATTAGCATGAGTTATTATTGTTGACATTACCCTTGAGGTAAAAGGTTGGGAGGCGAAACTATAAGCCCCTATCTTTCTCTATGTCCGATTAAAACTCCGTAACCACAAGTATTGCGTGAGTGTTAGCAATTATGAAAGACTAAATGATAGTTGAGCATGTGGACTTGCTAGAAAGCTCTGGCATAGACTCTTTCTGATGTTATGATAAATTGCAATTCCTTCAATGACTGAGATTATAGTTTGTTAGTTCTCAATAAAGTTTCTGATTCATACTTGGCATTATGAATAGATTATTACTTGAGCATAAGAAATCATATGACAATATCCATTTATGTTGCTATTATGAGAATAATCATGATGCCCTCATGTCCATATTTTATTTTATCGACACATCTACCTCTAAACATGTGGACATATTTATCGTTATCGGCTTCCGCTTGAGGACAAGCGAGGTCTAAGCTTGGGGGAGTTGATACGTCCATTTTGCATCATGCTTTTATATCAATATTCATTGCATTATGGGCTGTTATTACACCTAATGTCACAATACTTATGCCTATTCTCTCTTATTTTACAAGGTTTACATAAGGAGGGAGAATGCCGGCAGCTGGAATTCTGGGCTGGTAAAGGAGAAAATATTAGAGACCTATTCTGCGCAACTCCAAACGTCTTGAAACTCCACGAAAGTTATTTTTGGAAATAATAAAATATACTGAGCGAAAAAAATACGTCAGGGAGCCACCACCTGTCCACGAGCGTGGGGGGCGCGCCCTACCCCATAGGGCGCGCCCCCTGCCTCGTGGGCCCCCTGTTGGCTCTCCGGTGGCCATCTTATGCTATATGAAGTCTTTCGTCCAGGAAAAAATCATAAGCAACCTTTCGGGACGAGACTCCGCCGCCACGAGGCGGAACCAATCTAGGGCTCCGGCAGAGCTGTTCTGCCAGGGACACTTCTCTCCGGGAGGGGGAAATCATCGCCATTGTCATCACCAACACTCCTCTCATCGGGAGAGGGCAATATCCATCAACATCTTCACCAGCACCATCTCCTCTCAAAACCCTAGTTCATCTCTTATATCCAATTCTTGACTCCAAGTCCGGGACTGGTACTAGTAGGTTGCTAGTAGTGTTGATTACTCCTTGTAGTTGATACCAGTTGGTTTATTTGGTGGAAGATCATATGTTCAGATCCTTTATGCATATTAATACCCCTCTGATTATGAACATGAATATGCTTTGTGAGTAGGTACGTTTGTTCCATAGGACATGGGAGAAGTCTTGCTATTAGTAGTCATGTGAATTTGGTATTTGTTTGATATTTTGATGAGATGTATGTTGTCTATCCTCTAGTGGTGTTATGTGATCGTTGACTACATAACACTTCACCATTCTTTGGGCCTAGAGGAAGGCATTGGGAAGTAATAAGTAGATGATGGGTTGCTAGAGTGACAGAAGCTTAAACCCTAGTTTATGCGTTGCTTTGTAAGGGGCTAATTTGGATCCATATGTTTCATGCTATGGTTAGGTTTACCTTAATACTTTTGTTGTAGTTGCGGATGCTTGCAATAGAGGTTAATCGTAAGTGGGATTCTTGTTCAAGTAAGAACAACACCCAAGCACCGGTCCACCCACATATCAAATTATCTAAGTACCGAACGTGAATCTTATGAACGTGATGAAAACTAGCTTGATGATAATTCCCATGTGTCCTCGGGAGCGCTTTTATCTATATAAGAGTTTGTCCAGGCTTGTCCTTTGCTACAAAAAGGATTGGGCCACCTTGCTGCACTTTATTTACTTTTGTTAATTGTTGCTCGTTACAAATTATCCTATCACAAAACTATCTGTTACCACTTATTTCAGTACTTGCAGAGAATACCTTGCTGAAAACCGCTTATCATTTCCTTCTGCTCCTCGTTGGGTTCGACACTCTTACTTATCGAAAGGGCTACGATAGATCCCCTACACTTGTGGGTCATCAGTAGGGACCGAGCTCGGCATTGTGAACATATTGCTCAAATTCCTCCTTGAGGCCCACCTGCATCATATATTCATCGCAAGGCCATAAGCATGTTTAGGTGGCGGCATCTCGCGTGGAACTTTCACTTGGTTCAACGTAGGACCGACGGGCAGAACTGTCACTAGAAGATGCCCCCGAGGATCGTCTCCTCAAGGAACTCCTTCCAAATAGGTTCATCATGTCCGCGTACAATTTTTCCTATGAACAAAAATCTGAATTTTTAGTTCACAATTTTTTTCCAACAAAACTAATAGCAACTACTCATAGGGATACATAGAGGCCATAGCAAGCATTCAAACTACTTAGAACACTAAGAATTGAACATGCAAGCACATGTACATCAGCACCAAGAGTAGCTATTTATTGAAAGTATAAACCACTAAAACAAAAACTAATTGGACAAACGATGGAGTCAAATACCAAGAAACAATCCCCCGAAACAGTTTTGGAAACGGAGCTTCAAGCAAAGAGATCGAAATCCGCGGGTTTGAGCTCAAGAACACGGGAGAGAGAGAGTAAGAGTGATTTTTTCCTGGAGGTAGGTGACTATGTGGGACGAAGAGATAAGTGAGGGGCCCACGTGGGGACCACAACCCCCCATGGCGCGCCAGGGGTTGCTGGCGCGCCCTGGTGGGTTGTACCCACCAGGTGCACCCCCTCTGGTATTATTTGCACCAAAAATTCTTAAATATTCAGGAAAAATCATATAAAATTTTCAGGGCATTCTGAGAAGTTTTATTTTTGGGTCATTTTTTATTGCACGAGAAATTCAGAAAACAGACAAAGCATAGCATTTTATTTTATTTAACAAATAAAAACAGAAAACAAAAAATAGAGACAGAAGGTAGTGCTTACTAAATTCATCAACTTCATACCGCTCAAAAATGATTCATTAATAAGGTTGATCAGGTCTTATTAACAACCACTTTCGATTAGCATGAAACCGAAGAACTTTTGTAAATCACTAAGTTACCTCAATGGGGATATGCATTTCCCCGACAATAAGTATTTCATATTTCTTTTCGACAGTAGGTAGAGATATTTGAAAATTTCCAATAGTGATTGTCGGAGATTTTTCAATAACATTAATAACATTCACTTGGAATTGTTTCTTCGGAAAGTGCACCGTATGCTCATTACCATTAGTATGAAAAGTGACCTCACTTTTATTGCAATCAATAACAACGCCTGTAGTATTTAAGAAGGGTCTACCAAGGATAATTGACATGTTGTCGTCCTCGGGCATCTCAAGTATAACGAAGTCAGTCAAAATAGTAACATTGGCAATAACAACGGGCACATCCTCACAAATACCGATAGGTATGGAAGTTGATTTGTCAGCCATTTGCAAAGATATTTTAGTAGGTGTGAGTTTATTCAAGTCAAGTCTTTTATATAAAGAGAAAGGCATAACACTAACACCAGCTCCTAAGTCACACAAAGAAGTTTTCACATAATTCTTTTTGATGGAGAAAGGTATAGTTGGTATTCCCGGATCTCCATGTTTTTTAGGTACTCTGTCTTGGAAAGTATAATTAGCAAGCATAGTGGAGATTTCATCTTCCGGTATTTTTCTCTTATTTGTGATGATGTCTTTCATGTATTTTGCATAAGGAGGCATTTTCAAGATATCAGTCAAGCGAGTACGCAAAAAGACTGGCCTCAGCATTTCAGCAAAGCGTTCAAATTCTTCATAATCATTCTTTTTAGTTGACTTGGGTGGAAAATGCATAGGTTTTTGAACCCACGGTTCTCTTTCTTTACCGTGTTTCCTAGCCACAAAGTCACTTTTATCATACCTTTTATTCTTAGGTACTGGGTTATCAAGATCAACAGGTAGTTCTATCTCAACATCATTATCTGGTTCCTTATCATTATTTGGTTGGGTATCTTCATGAACCTCATCATTATCTTTTCCATTATCACTAGGTGAGTGTTCATTATCAGATTGAGTTTCAGCATCAGAGATAGAAGTTTTGTTATCTTTGTCAGGAGGTTTTTCTATTTCAGGTTCACTAGAAGTGTGTAAAGTCCTATCATTTTTCTTTTTCTTTTTCTTTCTAGAAGGACTAGGTGCACTACTGTTATCTCTTTGTGAATCTTGTTCTATTCTTTTTGGATGTCCATCAGGATAAAGTGGTTCCTGAGTCATTTTACCTCCTATAGTTGCAACTCTAACAGCAAAGTCATGCATATGGATACGTCTCCAACGTATCTATAATTTTTTATTGTTCCATGCTATTATGTTATCTGTTTTGGATGTTTATGGGCTTTATTAAACACTTTCATATTATTTTTGGGACTAACCTATTGACCCAGAGCCCAGTGCAAGTTCTCGTTTTCCCCCTTGTTTCAGTGTTTCGAAGAAAAGGAATATCAAACGAAGTCGAAACAGAATGAAACCTTCTGGAGAACTTATTTTTGGAAGGAAAGCAACCCGGGAGACTTGGAGTCCACGTCAAGAAAGCAACGAGGAAGGCACGACGTAGGGGGCGCGCCCTCCACCCTCGTGGGCCCCTCGTGGCTCCCCTTACGTACTTCTTTCACCTATATATACCCATATACCCTAAAACGACCGGGGAACAGAATAGATCGGGAGTTCCGCCGCCGCAAGCCTCTGTAGCCACCAAAAACCAATCGGGACCCTGTTCCGGCACCCTGCCAGAGGGGGGAACCCTCACCAGTGGCCATCTTCATCATCCCGACGCTCTCCATGACAACGAGGGAGTAGTTCACCCTCGGGGCCGAGCATATGTACCAGTAGTTGTCGGTGTACTAGAGTAGGGGTACCCTAGTATCCCGAACTTGTGCACGGGCAATTGGAGCACCCCGCGGCAAGGCTTGCCGGGTGACCGCCAAGGTCCTCCGTGGTTCCTTTGGAGCCATTCAAGAACAAAGTATTCAAGCCAAGGAGACAAGGCCCCGGCAAGAGGAGCTTGCCGGGAAGGCCACCCAAGGCACCTAGGAGACAAGGCCCCGGCAAGAGGAGCTTGCCGGGAAGGCCCGGTGAGCGACAAGCTTCCGGACGCGACAAGACAACGACCGCGGCAAGGCGCTTGCCGCGGCAGACTACCACTCTTTTCCTGCGCTCCAGCGCATCCACCAACATGTCGCCATGGGACCTTTCCAAGCGCGCGTGGCAAGACTCTGGGCGGCCAGCGGAGCGCAGTGGCAAGCGGCGCTGACAAGATGGCCATCGTGGCAAGCGGTGGCGCCCCTGACGGTCCCTGTTTGCCTTTGTTTGGGCGGCGTGAGCGGGCATTTAATGCCTTTGTCCCTGCCGTCGAGGGTTAGGTATGATACACTATACAAGTAGCTGTACCAACCGCATTCCTTTTCCATTTTTTCCCTTGTCTACGTTGCCACCTGTCGGTGACCCCTTGAGCCTATAAAAGGAGGCCCATGCGCAACGTAGAGGGGGGGTCGAAAGGCTCGAAGCCAGAAAGCACCCAAGCTAGGTCTCGTTAGCAGCTGGTGTGTACTGTAGCACTCAGCGCTCCCTAGCAAGAACTCAATACACTCAAACATGCAGCAGTAGGAGTTTTATCTCTCCGGAGAGCTCCGAAGCTGGGTAAACTGCTCGTGTGTTTCGCCTCGATCTGCTCTTCGTGCGACCTCCGCCCCCCGCCGAACCAAAAGGGGCTCGGTCCGCCGGTCCCATAGGTGTTCGTGGGCCAGATCAGCTTCCCCGACATCTTTGGCGCGCCAGGTAGGGGGCGTCGAGGCTGTGTGAACCTGATCCGGCGTTCACACGAGCTAAATCTTCATCGTCTACATCGACATGCCACCGAAGAAGAAGGCTTCGGCGGTAGCGGAGCCGTCCACGTCGATCCCACCACCACCGGAGCAAATGGGTGGTGGGGTAGACACCGGCGGAAGAACGGGCGCCGGCAAGGGAGCTCATGACGCTGCCAAGTCCAAGGACAAGGCTGCGCAGACCTCGGCGTCCGTACATGCACCGCGCCCATCTCAGGAGGCGCGAGACCGACAACGTCATGGTATTCACAGTACCATAAGCTCGTTGGACCAAGATCGAGCTGGTGGATCTCGGGGCCCTCAAGACCAGCGTGCACGCCAACATGCTGGCACGAGCGAGGCACGGTCGCCTGGACGGGATACTGCTCCTTCTAACATAATTAGGAGTCCGAGCATATCCCGCTCCTCGCACCATTCGCCACTACCACCCACCACTCCAGCAGAAGCTTTGGCGAGAGCTCAACTACTCCTGGATTACCCTCCAACAGCCGACAAGGTCGATGAATGGAGGGCCACCATCCAGAGTCTCATCGGCTTTGCCAACGGCGACACTCGCTGCAACCGACTACATCGCTGCCGCGCAGGATTGCTAAGCACGAGCGGTGGCGGCAGAGACCGGTGGGGTGCAACCACCATGCACTCTCCACCCCGAAGGCCAAGATCGCCGACTCGCCGGATCCACATCGACAGCGACTCCACCGCGTCATCGGATCCACGAGCTCGTCGTGATCAGCGCCAAGTTCTTCACGAACGACAACAAGAAGACGCTCGAACTCACATCGAGCGCCGAAGAGAAGCGCGGCATCAATCCGACCAGCGCACTGGGCCCTCTGTCGACATGCATGCGCCAGGGGAACTAGGCGACTTGCCGTACGCGGTAGGTTGCCCTGCGTTCACTCATGAGCTGCGGCAAGTCCAGTGGCCCAGCAAGAAGAATTTCAAGCCAGATGTGCCAGAGAAGTACGACGGCAAGACGCATCCGTCGGAGTTCCTCAGCATCTACACCATTGCGGTGCAAGCTGCCGGGGGACGGGACGACAAGATCTTGGCCAACTATTTCCCGCTGGTACTCAAGCCCAATGTCAGATCCTGGCTCATGCACTTGCCGGACAACTCCATATCCTCTTGGGCAGATCTATGCCATCAGTTTGTCGGTGCCTTCACAGGCGGCCACAAGCCTCATGGCCAAGAGAGCGACCTTCATCTGCTCGCCCATAAGGAAGGAGAGCCCCTGCGCAAGTACATTCAGAGATTCAGCCACGTACAGCACAACATCCCAGATGTCCACCTGCCATGTAATCAGCGCGTTTCATCGTAACGTCGGAACCGTGAGGATGCGGAGGAGATGGCGATGTGCAAGATCGAGACGTCGATGAGCTATATGCCCTGGCCGACAAGTGTGCACGTGCTGAGGAAGGGAGGAGACTCCCCGGAGAGAATACAGAAGCAGCAGGATCTGATAGTGAGGGGTCCGCCCCGGCAAGGAAAAGTCGGCGTCGGAGCAACAGGAGGAAGAAAGGCAAAGATGTGCTAGTTGTTGAGCAGTCCGGCAACGGAGGTGGCGCCAAGAAAGCCAAAGTTGGTAGCTCCGGCAAGGAGGTTGCCGCTGGCGCCAACTGCCAGGCTGTGGCAGTCGTCGACAAGAAGGACGGCTCCAACAAACAGTACTGCAAGATACACCGCACCAAGGGCCATGACCTCCAGAGCTGCAAGAAGGTCGAGCAGCTCGTTGAGCAGCAGAAGGCTGAATACGAGCGACGCGACAAGGAGAAGGCCCAGGAAGGTGCTGGAGGAGCTAGCAAGAAATGTCCCGGCCGAGGAGGACGCCGCGGCAAGGCCAAGCAGCGGCAAGGAGACAGACCTCCCCGCGGCCGCGACAAGGATGAAGATGACGACGACGATGAAGACATGGATGATGACGAGACTGATAAGCAGGATTTCCAGAAAGCCACAGAGGTCTTGTGCGTTGACGGTGGTGCTTCTCTGCATACTTCACACCGCCAACTCAAGCAGTGGATGCGGGAAGTTAATGCGGCAGAACCATCCGTCGAGTCACGCAAGCCTCTAAAGTGGTCCAGCACGCCTATCATCTTTGATATTGAGGACCATCCTGATCGCATAACTGTGGCCGGGTGCTTGCCGATGTTGGTTTCACCAACTATCCGCAACCTCAAGGTCACCAAGATGCTAGTTGACGGCGGGGCCGGCTTGAATCTGATCTCCTCCGCGGTGCTCCAGAAGCTTCAGATCCCTGATGGCGAGCTCGAAGAGACCGGCACATTCCAAGGAATCAACCCGGGAAGGAGCAAGCCGAAGGGAAAGATCACGTTGCCGGTGACATTTGGTAGCGAGCTGAATTTCAGGACTGAGAGGGTCACTTTTGACGTTGCTGACTTCACATTGCCTTACAATGGGATACTTGGCCGTCCAGCACTTGCCAAATTCATGGCAGCCTCTCACTATGCATACAACATGCTCAAGATGCCAGGCCCGATAAGTGTCATCTCCGTCCCTGGCGACAAGAAGGATGCTCTTATCTGCGCCAACAAGATCTACCGGGAAGCAGCAGCTGCAACAGATCACAAGTCACTTGCCGTTGAAGCTCCCGGGGCGAAGAAGAAGACCAAGTCCGGCAAGAGCTCTGATGCCCACTCCGGCAAGCGCACCTCTTCGGAGTGCTGCACTACCGTCGAGGACGCACCATCGAGCTCCACCGGCAAGTGTAAGAAGATGATGGCGGCTCCGCCAGAGACCAAGAAGGTGTCCGCCAAGGAGGACGGCGCTGGTGGTACCTTCACCATCAGTGCCACTCTCGACCCCAAATAGGAAGGCGCGCTCGTTGCTTTCACGTGGCGGTGTCGGCGTGTTTGCATGGCAACCGTCGACATCCCGGTGTTTCGGAGAGTAATTGAGCACCATCTTGCCGTCTGTCCTCATCGCGCGCCCGTCAAGCGAAAGTCGAAGCAGGCGGTGGGCGCCAAGAGTTCATCGCGAAGAGATCAAGAAATTGGAAGCAGCAGGCCTTATCGAGGAGTGCTCCATCCTCGTGGTTGGCCAATCCTGTAGTCGTGCGTAAGGCAAGCGGAAAATGGAGGCTTTGTATCGACTTTACCGATGTTAATAAAGCTTGTCCCAAAGACCCATTCCCCTTGCCGCGCATCGATCAGATTGTTGACTCCACGGCGGATGTGACTTGCTTTCATTTCTTGATGCATATTCAGGATACCATCAGATCTTCATGGCGTAAGAGGATGAGAGAAGACCGCATTCATCACCCCATGTGGCACATACTGTTTCGTCACGGATGCCTTTCGGATTAAAGAATGCTGGTTCAACATTTGCAAGAGTAGTCCATGGCGCTTTTGAGCCACAAATGCACGAAATGTGGAAGCCTACATGGATGACATAGTGGTCAAAAGCAAGGACAGGGCAACTCTGATTCAAGATTTAGACGAAACCTTTGCAAATCTGCGCAAGATCAACCTCAAGCTCAACCCCGAGAAGTGCGTCTTTGGAGTCCCCTCCGCAAGCTTCTCGGGTTCTTCGTGGTCTCATGGGAATTGAAGCCAATCCCGACAAGATCAAGGCCGTCGAGCAGATTGAAGCACCGAAGCGCGTCAAGGATGTACGAAGACTTGCCGGTTGCATAGCTGCTCTCAGCAGGTTTATCTCTAGGTCTGCTGAGTGCGCCCTGCCATTTTTCAAAATATTGAAAAAGGCAGGTCCAATGAAATGGACTCCGGAAGCGGAGGCTGCGCTGCAGGACTTAAAGAGGTACATGTCCTCCACTCCAACACTTGTCGCACCTAAGCCACAAGAGAAGTTGCTGCTGTATATAGCGGCAACCAATCAAGTGGTTAGTGTTGCGTTAGTAGTGGAGAGGGAGGCGGATGATGAGCTAGCAACCACGGCAGATGCATCCAGCGACAAGCAAAGCACTTCACCGGCAAGCTCTGGTCCCGACAAGGATGTATCTGCGCAGACGTGTGAGAAGATACAGAAAAGGATGGTGCAGCGCCCAGTTTACTTTGTCAGTTCTCTTCTGCAGGGGGCTAGGTCAAGGTACTCTGGTGTGCAGACATTGCTTTTCGGCCTTCTCATGGCCTCGAGAAAGCTGCGCCATTATTTCCAAGCACATGAAATCACAGTCGTCACTCGCTTTCCACTGAAGAGGATACTGCAAAATCCAGAAGCGACAGGCAGGATTCTCGAGTGGGCGCTGGAACTGTCAAGCTTTGGCCTCAAGTTTGAGAGCACCTCAACTATCCAAAGCAGAGCATTGGCAGAATTCATAGCGGGGTGGACGCCAACACAAGATGAATAAATTCCAGAAACGAGCATCCCCGTCAAGGAAGCAAGCAAAGAGTGGCTGATGTACTTTGATGGTGCCTTCTCGCTGCAAGGCGCCGGTGCGGGCGTGCTGCTTGTCGCACCTACTGGAGAGCACCTCAAGTACATAGTCCAGATGCACTTTCCCAAGGAGCAAGCAACAAACAATACAGCAGAGTATGAAGGTTTGCTTGCCGGTCTCAGGATTGCAATAGACCTTGGGATCAAGAAGCTCATTGTCAGGGGTGACTCACAGCTTGTCGTCCGCCAAGTGAACAAGGATTATCAGAGTCCGTTGATGGAAGCCTATGTTGATGAAGTGAGAAAGCTAGAAGAGCACTTTGACGGCCTACAGATGGAATATGTTCCAAGAGCCCAGAACGACATTGCTGATGGCCTGTCAAAGTGCGCCGCACTTAAGTTACCTGTGGAACCAGGGATCTTTGTGCTTAAGCTGACTCAACCGTCTGTAACACCATCAACAGGGCAAAACAAGAAGAGGAAGTTGATTTCTGGTGACTCCGGCAGAGCTCCCCGAGGCCGCCGCCAAGAAGGTCCCCAAGATCAACACCAAGAGTGCCGAGGAGCAGTCTGCTCCGACAAGCCCTAGGGTTTGTTCCGTTGAAGCAGACGCTCCCGACAAGTTTTGCTTCAACAAGCTTGCCGGGGAACGTCAAGCTCCGGCTGAGCCGCGGGTTCTTGCCGTAGAAGCGGATGTTCCCGCAGCAGCAGATGTGCCTTTAGTCCTTGTTGTCGAGCCGCAAGCTCCAGCATGGGCACAGCAGATTGTCCATTTCCTTCAGACAGGAGAACTTCCCGAAGAGCAAGAAAAAGCGGAAAGAGTAGCCCGGCAGTCAAGTATGTACCAGTTTGTCGACAACACACTGTACAAAAGAAGACTCAACGGTGTGAAATTGAAGTGTATTCACGGGAAGATGGATGACGCTGTTGGCGAGATACATGGAGGCATATGTGGTCACCACATTGGCGCAAGAGCACTTGCCGCAAAAGCGTTCGGCAAGGTTTCTTTTGGCCGACAGCCTCCGGGATGCAACTGCACAAGTAACCAAGTGTGAAGCGTGCAGTTCCATTCCAAGCAGATACACCAACCAGCTCAGCTCTCCAAGCGATCCCTTTATCCTGGCCATTTTTGGTGCAGGGGCTCGACATCCTCGGCCCTTTCCCCGAGCTGTCGGGGCTTTGAGTACTGTATGTTGCAATCGACAAGTTCACAAAGTGGCGGAGGTGGAAGCAGTGAGGAAGGTGACAGACACGATCGCAATCAAGTTCTTGGTCGATTGTTGCCGTTTGGGATTCCTAACAGGATCATCACCGACAATGGCACGCAATTCACGAGCCGCACCTTCATGCGAGACGTCCAAGATCTTGGCGCCAAGGTCCGCCGCTTCATTGCTCATCCGAGAAGTAGCGGTCAAGCGGAGAGGGCAAATGCTGAAGTGCTGCGCGGGCTCAAGACCAGAACTTTCGACAGGCTGCACAAGTGCGGAAGAAACTGGATTGAGGAGCTGCCGGTGGTTCTTTGGTCGATCAGGACGACGCCAAATCGAGCCATTGGCCAGACACCTTTCGCTCTAGTATATGGAGCAGAGGCAGTTCTCCCCACGGAACTCGTATACGGGTCACCTCGAGTGCTCGCTTATGATGAGCTTGAGCAAGAGCAGCTGCGACAAGATGGCCTTGCTCCTTGAGGAGGACCGTCTTCGAGGCATTGTCGAGCTGCTCGATATCAGCAAGCTTTGCGCCGCTACCATAGCTGCAAAGTTAGTGCCAGAAGTCTCGAGGAAGGAGACCTTGTTCTTCGGCGTGTTAAGTCCACCAAGAATTCCAACAAGTCGACGCCGAAGTGGGAAGGCCCTTACCGGGTGAGACGAGTCACTAGGCCTGGCACTGTCCGCCTTGAGACCGAAGATGGCATTCCGGTGAGCAACTCCTGGAACATTGAGCATCTTTGTAAGTTTTACCGTAGAAGCGCGGTTGCCGGAACCTGTTCCGGCAACCACCTTTTGTACAAGTCTTGCCGATGTTGCATGTAATCCTTTGTACAAAGCCGGGCGCAGATCCCGTGCATAAGTAAAGCTAATGTGCTCTGCACATCTTGTCAATTTCATGCATTCTACTATATTTTAGCATGCGTTATCTGACACTTTGTGCAGCACCTACCCCGGTAAGCAATAACGAGCCATAAGGCTCCATATCTTTATTTTCTCTTCTTTCTCTTTCTCAAAGAAAGGAAGGTTCCCTCACCCACAAGTTAGCCAGGGGGGAAGGAGAAGATAATGGTGTGGACCAAGCGTCGCTCGAAGAAGTTTCGCCTTACCGGGAAGCAAACGACAGAAAAGCTAAGTTGCCAAAGTTTGAGCAATCAGTTTCGAAATTTTTAAGTTATCTTCCTCGAACGACCGTACTTTGTATGGAAAACCTGTGCGCGGAGGAACCAACTCGTAGCTAGTTGCGCCCTTACTTTGTTTCTAGTCCGCTCAACAACTTAAGTGAGTTGCATCTAGTTGCGACAAGGTTGCTTGTCGGAAGCGGCACCGCTAGCAGGCTGCTGACGTTCCGCACTCAGCGCTCGCGGCAAAGGTGCCTGCGCCGACAAGTTCCCTAAAAGCGTAGGGAAAAACATACAAAGGAAGGAATCAAGTAAAGGAAATAACATAGCAATCACTACCCAAAATAGAGTTATATTACAAGATAACTTGTCGCAGCTCTAATGGATTGTTCTTATAACATGACCAGCAGCGACAAGGAAAAGATAAAACGGGCGGCCTAGTCTACGCGATCGCCCTCAACCCTCTTGATCCCGCTCACCCTGTCCACAATGGGTGCGACAAGGGTCTTAAGCGCCTCCACATCAGCATCCGGCGGCAAGGACTTGAGGACGTTGGTGAGGTTGAGGCCTGGATTGCGGAAGGCCACCTTCATCAGCACCTTCTGAAGAGCTCCTGCGCGGATTTGGCGCGACTCGTCGGCCAGCTGCTTTGGGATCTCTTCCCGGAGTCGCTGGAGAGCCGTCACCACGCCTTTGAAGAACAAGCTGAGCTTGGCGCTGGGCTGGAGGTGCTCATCAGAGGAGTACCCGAGATCCACCATCCCCAGCTCCGCCAGCTCCTTGTTGATGGCTGCGGCAACATCCACAAGACCTTCGGTCCAGTGCTCCATGTTCTCCCTGAAGGTGTTCTGGGCGGCAGCATCACTCGCCAGCAGCGCCTCGTCGGCCTTGATCTTCTCCTTCAAGGCAACCTCCTTCTCCCTGGCGCCGTCCAGCGTCTGGGTCAAGGTGGACAGCTTCAGCTCAAGATCTGCGTTGGAGTCCTTGGTGGCGTTGAGCTCCTTGCTCCTCTCGGCAAGACGGCCCTGCAGCTCGCCAAGAGTGTAGGCGTCCTTCTCGCGCTCATGCTTGAGTGCGGCAAGCTTCTCGTCGCTCTCCTTCAGATTGGCCTCCAGCTGCGTTACCTTCGTTTCCAACTCCTTCTTGGCGGCCTCGGCAGCTGCGGCAGCGTCCTTTGCTTCCTTGAGAGCCCCGCCAAATGTCTGCTCGCGCCTGGCAAGATCCTCCTCGTGGCTGTCAAGATTGACCTTCCGCTGCGCCAACTCGCCTTCCTGCGCAGACAGCTTCTCGGCAGCAAGCCTTTGTTGCTCTTCAGATTCAGCCTTCTCGAGAAGGAAGGCTTTGCGCTCCTCGGCTAGTTGCTCCCGCTCCTTTGCCAGGGCCCGGAGAGCTTCCTGATTGAGGCCCCGGAGCTCCTCTGCGCGCTTCTCGATGTCTGCTCCAGCCTTCGCGACAAGCGCTTCCCGGGATTCCAATTTGGCTTGTCGGGCGCGGTAGAGCGGCAGCAGCTTCCGCAGCAGCTGCTCCTCCTCAGACTCGCCGCTGCTGCTGCTTGGCGCGTCGACCAGCATCAGCCCAGCGCAGGCGAGCAGCTCTTCGTCAAAAATCTCTCCTTCGACCGGCGCCCTGGAGCTCGACGCCCAGGGGAGCTTGATGAAGACGCCATCACCGGCCTTCAGATAGGCGCCGGGCTGGGGCTCTTCGGAGCCTGATGCTGCAGCAGTGGCGGAGGGATCGGCGGTCGGTGTAGCGCCTGGCGCTCCTGCGGCCTCAGGGCCGTCAGTGCAATCGCCGGACCCCTCGCCAGCCTCTGCGGCAGCAGCATTGGCGGCCTCTTCGCCGGCGAGCTCGTCAGCGCCAGCCTCTTCTTTGATGGCGGCGGCGTCGTCAGTATTGCCGCGCGCGTCCTCCTCGCCGGCGACCTCGATCTCCATTGGCTCTGTAGCGGATGGATCTGACGACCAGAAAATGAAGAAAAGTCAAGCAGATATACAAAGAGAAAATTAGAAGATCAGAAGAATACAAGGGAAGTTTTCAAGCGAGGAGATTACCTGTGCTAGGGTCTACAGTCATGGTCTCCGCTGCCGGGGGATCGCTGGTGCTGTCCCTTGCCGGAGAACTGGCCCTTGCCGGAGAAGCCTCCCTTGCCGGAGAACGCTCCCTTGCAGGGAAATCCTCCCTTGGCGGTGTAGTCGAGGCAGACGGCATGTCAGGAGCGGCTTCAGGGCACTCCTGGTGAGGCTGCTCTGCTCCTAACAGCAGGAGGTAAACCATATACTTACGCTGGGGGCTGCTTTGAGGAAGAGTTGCCGCATCCGGCAATATGGTCTCGGACGTGCCTCCTGCCGCCGCGGTGGGTTCGTCCTCGATGACAATCACCGGGGCCTTGGCTCTCTTCGACGCTCTCTGGGCCAGCGTCCTGAAAAGGAAAGGGTTCAGAGTGAAGCACGTCAGATACAAGACGAAGCAACAAATTGAAGAATTACAAGTACAACAAAGAATCTTACTCCTCTTCTTCTTCCTCGTCGGAGCTGAGCGCGGAGAGATCAAATTCGGCTCGCCTCCGGTGCGACGAGGCGGAAGAGTGGGTTCCCTTGGCCGCTTGGCGGGAGCAGCAGCGGTGGCACAGGAGGGCCCGCTCCGATTCTTCTTGGCGGCGTGAGGTGCTCCCGCGGCAACAGCGCTTGCCGCGGTGGAGCGCGTCGCGCGGCGCGACGGCTGTTGGCCCGTCTGCCGCCCCGCTACGTCTCCAGCCTTGCGGAGACGCCTTCTTGGTGGAGCTGGGGGCTCCGCTCGCGGCAAGCTGCTTGATGGTGGGGAGGAGGCGCCCTCGGCGGGCTCGCTCGACTCGGCTTCAGGCTCGGCAAGCTCCTCCTCGCTGGCAAACTCCCTTCGCTCGACAAGGCTTGCCGTCTCTGCTGCCTTTGCCTCCTCCACGGTGAATCTGAACTCGCCCGCGGCAGCGGCTGCTGCCGCCTCTTCCAGCCTGGTGGCCATGCTCTGCATCTCATCGTCAGTGGTGTCGCGGGTGAGGCCCCCCTGCTCATCAGGGCGGACCGGCACTTCTACCAGGCTGTCGAAGAACTCCCACACGACGTCATCTGCAGGCTCTTGCCAAGTGGGAACAATTCCATGCGAGTCGCACAATGGCATCATTGCACGGATGCGGTCAAGCGAGGAATTGTTGCACAACGGGACGACGCCCCTCGGCAGCCTGAACATCTCGGGATGATCAGGATCAGGCTTGAACAGCTCCAAGAGCATCGCGTCAAGTTCCAAGACTGTGAAGTTGAAGTTGAGGCCCGGGCGCAGCCTCATGATATCTGCCGTGTTCTGAAACTCCCAGGCAGGTCTCCTCCTCTCCTGCAAGAAGCGTCGGGTGGCGAAGAAAATCTGCGCCAACGGTGCCTACGGTGAGCCCGGCAAGTCTAAGGCGAAGGATTCGGGTGACGGCAATCTTCAGCCTAGCATCTTCCGGGGCCACGTTGCTCCAATCGTTGCCGCGCACTATTGGGGTTTGGCGCTGGGTGGTAAAGGGCTGCGGGTTCTCCTCAACAATCCAACACCAATCTGCCCTCCATTCCTCCCACTTGCTGCGGAGCTCTCCCTCCAGATAGGCGTCCTTCTTGCCAATCCTTGAGATCCAAGCGATTCCTCCGGCAAGAGGCTCTCCTCTCTCGACTCGAGGCATAAAGAAGTGGCGGAAAAGGGCTACGTTTGGATGGACTCCGACAAAGTTTTCGCAGAGATGTGCGAAAACTGCCATGGTCAGGACAGCATTGGGGGTGAAGTCAAGGAGGCGAAACCCGTAGGTGTTCATGATATCGCAGAAAAATTCAGAGAAGGGCGGGCAAAGCCCGCAATAGAAGAAGAGCGCGAAGAAGGGATACCCAGTTGGAGCTATTTCCGAGGCGGCAGCTGGGAGTACCTTCGTGCGCGGATGCGCTCACATCTCCGTCGACCAGAAGAGGTAGTAGTACTCCCTTAGCTCCCTCGTGGCGAGTTGAGGGGGGAAGATGGCCCGCTCCTTTCGCAGCGCCGCAAGCCGCTGCGCCTCGGCCGACTTCACGGCCTTCCCCTTGTCGGCTTTCGGAGCCATGGCGGAGGTGGTGGAGGAGATCGGCGGCGTTGGTGGTGCTGGTGGCGATGGGGGCGGAGCGCTGCTCTCTTCATCCTTGGGAAGAAGGGGGGAGCAGCGGAGGTTTTTCGGGATTGGACAGCAACTGGCGAGGTGGGCGGACTGCCCCTGTTTCCCCTGCTTATAAAGAGGAGGCGGACGTTCGCTTTTCGAATAAAAAACCCCCACGATCTCTCCCACGACGCCGCATTCGACGCGTGCCGTTCGTGGAGGGCGCGGTGGGTCCGGAGTGAGTTATGGCATAACCCAGGCCGCGCGTGCTCGTGCCCTGTTTTGGGCCTGGCCCAACAGCGCTCGGCACCGTGTGTGGCCCAGGCCCGGGGGCTCCTGTCGGTGTACTAGAGTAGGGGTACCCTAGTATCCCAAACTTGTGCACGGCCAGTTGCAGCACCCCGCGGCAAGGCTTGCCGGGTGACCGCCAAGGTCCTCCGTGGTTCCTTTGGACCCATTCAAGAACAAAGTATTCAAGCCAAGGAGACAAGGCCCCGGCAAGAGGAGCTTGCCGGGAAGGCAACCCAAGGCACCTAGGAGACAAGGCCCCGGCAAGAGGAGCTTGCGGGAAGGCCGATGGCGACAAGCTTCGGACGCGACAAGACAACGACCGCGGCAAGGCGCTTGCCACGGCAGACTACCACTCTTTTCCTGCGCTCCAGCGCATCCACCAACGTGTCGCCATGGGACCTTTCCAGGCGCGTGTGGCAAGACTCTGGGTGGCCAGCGGAGCGCAGTGGCAAGCGGCGCTGACAAGATGGCCATCGTGGCAAGCGGTGGCGCCCCTGACGGTCCCTGTTTGCACTGTTTGGGCGTCGTAGACGGGCATTTAATGCCTTTGTCCCCGGCCGTCAGGGTTAGGTATGATACATTGTACAAGTAGCTGTACCAACTGCATTCCTTTTCCATTTTTGCCCTTGTCTACGTTGCCACCTGTCGGTGACCCATTGAGCCTATAAAAGGAGGCCCATGCGCAACGTAGAGGGGGATTCGAAAGGCTCGAAGCCAGAAAGCACCCAAGCTAGGTCTCATTAGCAGCTGGTGTGTAATGTAGCACTCAGCGCTCCCTAGCAAGAACTCAATACACTCAAACATGCAGCAGTAGGAGTTTTATCTCTCCGGAGAGCTCCGAAGCTGGGTAAACTGCTCGTGTGTTTCGCCTCGATCTGCTCTTCGTGCGACCTCCGCCCCCCGCCGAACCAAAAGGGGCTCGGTCCGCCGGTCCCATAGGTGTTCGTGGGCCAGATCAGCTTCCCCGACAGTAGCTATGTGTTTGATCTCTCTCTCTCTCTTGTATTCTTGATTTGGCACGATCTTGATGTATCGCGAGCTTTGCTATAATAGTTGGACCTTATGTTGCTTCACTCCCTCTACTCTCTTGTAATGGATTGAGTTTTCCCTTTGAAGTAATATTATCGGATTGAGTCTTTAATGATTTGAGAACACTTGATGTATGTCTTGCCGTGCGTATCTGTGATGACAATGGGATATCACGTGATTCACTTGATGTATGTTTTGGTGATCAACTTGCGGGTTCGCCCATGAACCTATGCATAGGGGTTGGCACACGTTTTCGTCTTGATTCTCCGGTAGAAACTTTGGGCACTCTTTGAGGTTCTATGTGTTGGTTGAATAGATGAATCTGAGATTGTGTGATGCATATCGTATAATTATACCCACGGATACTTGAGGTGACATTGGAGTATCTAGGTGACATTAGGGTTTTGGTTGATTTGTGTCTTAATGTGCTATTTGTGACACTTATAGGAATAGCCCAACGGATTGATTAGAAAGAATAACTTTGAGGTGGTTTCGTACCCTACCATAATCTCTTCGGTTGTTCTCCACTATTAGTGACTTTGGAGTGACTCTTTGTTGCATGTTGTGGGCTAGTTATATGATCCAATTATGTTATTATTGTTGAGAGAACTTGCACTAGTGAAAGTATGAACCCTAGGCCTTGTTTCCTAGCATTGCAATACCGTCTACGCTCACTTTTATTACTTGTTACCTTGCTGTTTTTATATTTTCAGATTACAAATACTCATATCTACCATCCATATTGCACTTGTATCACCATCTCTTCGCCGAACTAGTGCCCTATACAATTTACCATTGTATTGGGTGTGTTGGGGACACAAGAGACTCTTTGTTATTTAGTTGCAGGGTTGTTTGAGAGAGACCATCTTCATCCTACGCCTCCCACGGATTGATAAACCTTAGGTCATCCACTTGAGGGAAATTTGCTACTGTCCTACAAACCTCTCCACTTGGAGGCCCAACAACATCTACAAGAAGAAGGTTGCATAGTAGACATCAAGCTTTTTTCTGGCGCCGTTGCCGGGGAGGTGAGTGCTTGAAGGTATATCTTTAGATCTTCCAATAGAATCTTTTCTTTCTTGTTTTAGCACTAGTTTAGTTTATAAAAGAAAACTACGAAAAAATGGAATCGAGTTTGCTTCATACGCTTCATCTTTTTAATATTTTCGTGAGTATGATGGAAAGGAAAATTGTGCCACAGTGTTATAAGAAGAATGCATTAAAATGTTTGGCACTAAATCTTTGAATGATGAGCATGATTGCAATGTTGTTAGTATGAATTCCTTGAATATCCATGATGCTAATGATATGCAAAGCCACAAGCTTGGGGAAGCTATGTTTGATGAAGATGATATTTTTTGTCCCCCAAGTTTTGATGAGCAAATTTACTATGATGAAAGCATGCCTCCTATCTATGATGATTATTGTGATGACACGTATGCTATAAAGAATATTGATAACCATGAAACTTGTCATCTTGATCTTAATTTTCAATCACATGATAGTTATTTTGTTGAGTTTGCTCAAACTATTGTTAATCAAAATAAATTTGCTTACGTGGAGAGTAGTAAATTTTCTATGCAAGTAGATCATGAAAAGAATGCTTTAGGTGCTGGTTATATTGTTGAATTCATTCATGATGCTACTGAAAATTATTATGAGGTAGGAACATATGCTTGTAGGAATTGCAATAATATCAAGTTTCCTCTCTATGTGCTTAAAGTTTTGAGGTTATGCTTGTTTGGCCTTCCTATGCTAGTTGATTATTGTTCCCATAAGTTGTTTGCTCACAAAATCCCTGTGCATAGGAAGTGGATTATACTTAAATGTGCTAGTCATATTCTTCATGATTCTCTCTTTATGTTTCAACTCTTATCTTTTATGTGAGCATCATTGAAATCATCATGCCTAGCTAGGGGCGCTAAATGTTAGCGCTTGTTGGGAGGCAACCCAATTTTATTTTAGTTTCTTGATTTTTGGTTCTTTTTAGGAATAAACAATCCATCTAGCTTCTGTTTAGATGTGGTTTTATGTTTTAATTAGTGTTTGTGCCAAGTAGAACCTTTGGGAAGACTTGGGTGAAGTCTTTATGATCATGCTGTAAAAAACAGAAACACTAGCACTCACGAGATTAGATAAAACTTTTTACTGGAGAGTGATATTTAGTTGATTCTATTTGCAGATGATTACTAGACAAATTACTCAGGTCCAAAAGAATTATTTTAGAATTTTTTGAGTTCCATAAGTTTGCGTTAGTTACAGATTACTACAGACTGTTCTGTTTTTGACAGATTCTGTTTTTCGTGTGTTGTTTGCTTATTTTGATGACTCTATGGCTAGTAAAATAGTTTATAAACCATAGAGAAGTTGGAATACAGTAGGTTTAACACCAATATAAATAAAGAATGAGTTCATTACAGTACCTTGAAGTGGTGTTTTGTTTTCTTTGGCTAACGGAGCTTACGAGTTTTCTGTTAAGTTTTGTGTTGTGAAGTTTTCAAGTTTTGGGTAAAGATTCGATGGACTATGGAATAAGGAGTGGCAAGAGCCTAAGCTTGGGGATGCCCAAGGAACCCCAAGGTAATATTCAAGGACAACCAAGAGCCTAAGCTTGGGGATGCCCCGGAAGGCATCCCCTCTTTCGTGTTCGTTCATCGGTAACTTTACTTGCAGCTATATTTTTAATTCACCACATGATATGTGTTTTGCTTGGAGCGTCATTTCCTTGTGTTAGTATTTGCTTTCTGTCATTTAGATTAATGTTTTGCATCCCTAGTTTCAATAAAAATGTCAAGGATAGCTTTTACCATGTTTATTTTGCAAGTATACATGTTGCTGTTCAAAATAGAAAGTTTACCGCTGTTGCAAAAATTCTCTAGAAAAGTAAGAATGTGATAAAATGTTGAAACCTTTTTCATAATAAGCTCTGATAAATTTAATACAGTGTGAATTTTCTTTCATAATTTTTGGAGCTAGGGAAGTATGGATCTAGCTGCATTCTTTACAGACTGTCCTGTTTAGGCAGATTGCTGTTATGTTTGCGTTGTTTGCATATGTTTGCTTGTTTAATGATTCTATTTGAGGATAGGAGTGTTAAATATGCAGAGGCATTTAGTATGAAATGTTGAATAATAATTTTAGTGATTTGCTAAAGTAGAGTATGATAAGGTTTTTGCATTGGTTTATACTAACTTATCTCACGAGTTCTTGTTGAGTTTGGTGTGTATGAAGTTTTTGAGATTTAGGGAAACTGTGATATGAGAGGAATTAAGGAGACACAAAAGCTCAAGCTTGGGGATGCTCAAGGCACCCCAAGATAATATTTCAAGAAGTCTCAGGCATCTAAGCTTGGGGATGCTCCGGTAGGCATCCCACCTTTCTTCTTCAACAATTATCGGTTAGTATCGGTTGAGCCTAAGTTTATGCTTCTTCACATGAGGAGTGCTATCCTTGAAATGTCGTTTTATTTTGCTTTGCTTGCTGTTTGAATAAAGTACCAAGATCTGAAATTCTTAAATGTTAGAGAGTCTTCACATAGCTACATAATTATTTAACTACTCATTGATCTTCACTTATATCTTTCGGAGTAGTTTGTCGTTTGCTCTAGTGCTTCACTTATATCTTTTAGAGCACAATGGTGGATTTATTTTGAAGAAATAGATGAACTCTCGTGCTTCACTTATATTATTTTGAGAGTCTTAAACAGCATGGTAATTTGCTTCGGTTATGAAATTAGTCTTAATATGATGGGCATCCAAGAGGGATATAATAAAAAAATTCATATAAAGTGCATTGAATACTATGTGAAGTTTGATTCCTTATGATTGTTTAGAGATATGAAGATGGTGATATTATAGTCATGCTAGTTGAGTAGTTGTGAATTTGAGAGATACTTGTGTTAAAGTTTGTGATTCCCGTAGCATGCACGTATGGTGAACCGTTATGTGATGAAGTCGGAGCATGATTTATTTATTGATAGTCGTCCTTATGAGTGGCGGTCGGGGATGAGCGATGGTCTTCTCCTACCAATCTATCCCCCTAGGAGCATGCGCGTAGTACTTTGTTTCGATAACTAATAGATTCTTGCAATAAGTATGTGAGTTCTTTATGACTAATGTTGAGTCCATGGATTATATGCACTCCCACCTTTCCACCATTGCTAGCCTCTCTAATACCGCGCACATTTCGCCGGTATCATGCACCCACCATGTACCTTCCTAAAAACAGCCACCATACGTACCGATCATGGCATTTCCATAGCCATTCCGAGATATATTGCCATGCAACTTACCACCATTCCGTTTATTATGACATGCTCCATCATTGTCATATTGCTTTCCATGATCATGTAGTCGACATTGTATTTGTGGCAAAGCCATCGTTCATAATTCTTTCATACATGTCACTCATGAGTCATTGCACATCCCGGTACACTGCCGGAGGCATTCATATAGAGTCATATCTTGTTCTAAGTATTGAGTTGTAATTCTTGAGTTGTAAGTAAATAAAAGTGTGATGATCATCATTATTAGAGCATTGTCCCAGTGAGGAAAGGATGATGGAGACTATGATTCCCTCACAAGTCGGGATGAGACTCCGGACGAAAAATAGAAAAAAGGGAAAAAAGAGGCCAAAAAAAGGGAAGGCCAAAAAAATGAGAAAAAAAGAGAGAAGGGGCAATGCTACTATCCTTTTACCACACTTGTGCTTCAAAGTAGCACCATGATCTTCATGATAGAGAATCTCCTATGTTGTCACTTTCATATACTAGTGGGAATCTTTCATTATAGAACTTGGCTTGTATATTCCAATGATGGGCTTCCTCAAAATGCCCTAGGTCTTCGTGAGCGAATAAGTTGGATGCACACCCACTTAGTCTCTTTTTGAGCTTTCATACACTTATTGCTCTAGTGCATCCGTTGCACGGCAATCCCTACTCACTCACATTGATATCTATTGATGGGAATCTCCATAGCTCGTTGATACGCCTAGTTGATGTGAGACTATCTTCTCCCTTTTTATCTTCTCCACAACCACCATTCTATTCCACCTATAGTGCTATGTCCATGCCTCACGCTCATGTATTGCGTGAAGATTGAAAAAGTTTGAGAACATCAAAAGTATGAAACAATTGCTTGGCTTGTCATCGGGGTTGTGCATGATTTAAATATTTTGTGTGATGAAGATAGAGCATAGCCAGACTATATGATTTTGTAGGGATAACTTTCTTTGGCCATGCTATTTTGAGAAGACATGATTGCTTTGTTAGTATGCTTGAAGTATTATTGTTTTCATGTCAATATTAAAATTTTATCTTGAATCTTATGGATCTGAACATTCATGCCACAATAAAGAAGATTACATTGGTAATTATGTTAGGTAGCATTCACATCAAAAATTCTGTTTTTATCATTTACCTACTCGAGGACGAGCAGGAATTAAGCATGGGGATGCTGATACGTCTCCAACGTATCTATAATTTTTTATTGTTCCATGCTATTATATTATCAGTTTTGGATGTTTATGGGCTTTATTAAACACTTTTATATTATTTTTGGGACTAACCTATTGACCCGAGCCAGTGCAGTTCTGTTTTTTTCCTTGTTTCAGTCTTTCGAAGAAAAGGAATATCAAACGGAGTCGAAACGGAATGAAACCTTCTGGAGAAGTTATTTTTGGAAGGAAAGCAACCCGAGAGACTTGGAGTCCATGTTAAGAAAGCAACGAGGAAGGCACGAGGTAGGGGGCGCCCCCCCCCCCTGGGCGCGCCCTCCACCCTCGTGGGCGCCTCGTGGCTCCCCTGACGTACTTCTTTCACCTATATATACCCATATACCCTAAAACGATAAGGGAACAGGATAGGTCGGGAGTTCTGCCGCCGAAAGCCTCTGTAGCCACCAAAAACCTATCGGGACCCTGTTCCTGCACCCTGCCGGAGGGGGGAACCCTCACTGGTGGCCATCTTCATCATCCCAGCGCTCTCCATGACGAGGAGGGAGTAGTTCACCTTCGGGGCTGAGGGTATGTACCAGTAACTATGTGCTTCATCTCTCTCTCTCGTGTTCTTGATTTGGCACGATCTTGATGTGTCGCGAGCTTTGCTATTATAGTTGGATCTTATGTTGCTTCTCTTGTAATGGATTGAGTTTTCCCATTGAAGTAATCTTATCAGATTGAGTCTTTAATGATTTGAGAACACTTGATGTATGTCTTGCCGTGCATATCTGTGGTGACAATGGGATATCACGTGATTCACTTGATGTATGTGTTGGTGATCAACTTGCGGGTTCCGCCCATGAACCTATGCATAGGGGTTGGCACACGTTTTCTTCTTGATTCTCTGGTAGAAACTTTGGGCACTCTTTGAGGTTCTATGTGTTGGTTGAATAGATGAATCTGAGATTGTGTGATGCATATTGTATAATCATACCCACGGATACTTGAGGTGACATTGGAGTATCTAGGTGACATTAGGGTTTTGGTTGATTTGTGTCTTAAGGTGTTATTCTAGTACGAACTCTAGGGCTGTTTGTGACACTTATAGGAATAGCCCAACGGATTGATTAGAAAGAATAACTTTGAGGTGGTTTCGTACCCTACCATAATCTCTTCGTTTGTTCTCCACTGTTAGTGACTTTGGAGTGACTCTTTGTTGCATGTTGAGGGCTAGTTATATGATCCAATTATGTTATTATTGTTGAGAGAACTTGCACTAGTGAAAGTATGAACCCTAGGCCTTGTTTCCTAGCATTGCAATTCCGTCTACGCTCACTTTTATTACTTGTTACCTTGCTGTTTCTATATTCAGATTACAAATACTCATATCTACCATCCATATTGCACTTGTATCACCATCTCTTCGCCAAACTAGTGCACCTATACAATTTACCATTGTATTGGGTGTGTTGGGGACACAAGAGACTCTTTGTTATTTGGTTGCAGGGTTGTTTGAGAGAGACCATCTTCATCCTATGCCTCCCACGGATTGATAAACCTTAGGTCATCCACTTGAGGGAAATTTGCTACTGTCCTACAAACCTCTACACTTGGAGGCCCAACAATGTCTACAAGAAGAAGGTTGTGTAGTAGACATCACATATTATGATTCATTTCATCAAGCAACTCTCTTTGTGATTTAGCAACTTGTTCTAGTTGAGTTTCAACCATAGAAACATGTTTTCCAACACCTCTAACATCACTTGAAATTCTAAATAACAAGTCACTCAAGCGAGCAATCATATCAGAGTTATATTTCAATTGTTTCATAACATTTGCATTGAAGTGATCTTGTTTTCTAATGTAGTTTTCAAACTCATAAAAGCATTGACTAGGATGCATATTGTGACAATTATCATTTTCATTGTACTTCATAAGAGAATTTACCTCTACCACCTTAGGCAGTGGTGGTGTATTAAGCCCATGTATTTCTTCAATATGAGGTAAATTTTTAACGTCCTCGGCTTTAATACCTTTTTCCTTCATAGATTTCTTTGCCTCTTGCATATCTTCAGGACTGAGATATAATATACCCCTCTTCTTCGCAGTGGGTTCAGGCGGTGGTTCAGGAATAGTCCAATCATCATAATTTTTCAATATGTTATTCAGTAATTCTTCAACTTGAGCAACAGTTCTTTCCCTGAAACACAACCAGCACAACTATCTAGGAAGTCCCTAGAAGCATCAGTTAGTCCATTATAGAAGATATCAAGTATTTCATTTTTCTTAAGAGGATGATCAGGCAAAGCTTAAGTAACTGGCAAAGCCTACCCCAAGCTTGTGGGAGACTCTCTTCTTTAGTTTGCACAAAGTTAAATATTTCCTATAAGGCAGCTTGTTCCATATGAGCAGGAAAATATTTTTCACAGAAGTATCATATCCTGGGGACTACGCACACAACCAGGAGAAAGAGTATTGTACCAAGCTTTAGCATCACCCTTTAACGAGAATAGAAATAATTTGAGAATAAAGTAGTACCGAGTTTTCTCATCATGAGTAAAAAGGGTGGCTATATCATTCAACTTAGTAAGATGTGCCACAACCGTTTCAGTTTCATAACCATGGAAAGGATCAGATTCAACCAAAGTAATTAACTCTGGGTCGACAGAGAAGTCATAATCCTTATCAGCAATACAGATAGGTGAAATAGCAAACTTAGGATCACATTTCATTATAGCATTCAAAGATTTTTCTTTGTACGTGCACAGTAATTTCTCTAGATCATCTCTGTCATTGCAAGCAAGAATATCTCTAGTTGCTTCTTCACTCATAACATGACCTTCCGGTATCTTAGGCAATTCATATCTAGGAAGGCTAGTTCTAGCAGGTGTTTCAGGAGTTTCAGTTTCAAGCTCATCATCAGATTCAACAACATCATGTTGTATTACTCTAGCAATTTGTTCATAAAGAAAATCACCAAGTGGCACATCATCATTATCAAGCAAGGTACTAGCATCATCATAAGCATCATTCATGGTAGAAGTAGCATCAATAACTTGCGACATATCAGAATTAATAGCATGTGGTGGTCTTGCAAGTTTACTCATAACAGAAGGTGAATCTAAAGCAGAACTGGATGGCGGTTTCTTACCTCACCTCGTACTTGAGGGAAATATCTTTGGTTTAGGATCCTTCAGATTCTTCATAGTGATAATATGATAATAATCCCAAGTGACTCAACAAATATAGCTATGCTCCCCGGCAACGGCGCCAGAAAAAGGTCTTCATAACCCACAAGTATAGGGGATCGCAACAGTTTTCGAGGGTAGAGTATTCAACCCAAATTTATAGATTCGACACAAGGGGAGCCAAAGAATATTTGAAGATATTAGCAGCTGAGTTGTCAATTCAACCACACCTGGAGATTAATTATCTGCAACAAAGTGATCAGTAGCAAAGTAGTATGATAGTTTTGATAGTAATGACAGCAGTAACGGTAACAGTAATAGTGATAGCAATAATTTGTAGCAAGTGTAACAGTGATGATAGCAATAGTAATGCAGCAGAAACAATATAGGCATTGGATCGGTGACTTGTTGGATGATATTCATCATGTGACAGTTATAACCTAGGGTGATACGGCACTAGCTCCAGTTCATCGACATAATGTACGCATGTATTCCGTAAATAGTCATACATGCTTTATTAAAAGAACTTGCATGACATCTTTTGTCCTACCCTCCCGTGGCAGCAGGGTCCATATTGGAAACTAAGGGATATTAAGGCCTCCATTTAAAAGAGAACCGAAACAAAGCATTAACACATAGTGAATACATGAACTCCTCAAACTACGGTCATCACCGAGAGTGGGCCCGGTTGTTGTCACTCCGGGGTTGTCGGATCATAACCGTAGTAGGTGACTATACCTTGCAAGATCGGATCTAAAACAAGGATATAATGATGAATTCATAAATGGTTCAGATCTGAGTTCATGGCACCCGGGCCCAAAGTGACAAGCATTAAGCATGGCTAAGTCATAGCAACATCAATCTAAGAACATAGTGGATACTAGGGATCAGGCCCTAACAAAACTAACTCGATTACATGATGAATCTCATCCAACTCCTCATCGACCAGCGAGCCTATGAAGGAATTACTCACTCCCGGTGGGGAGCATCATGGAATTGGCGATGTAGATGGGTTGGTGATGACGAAGAACGAAGATCCCCCTCTCCGGAGCCCGAAACAGACTCCAGATCTACCCTCGCGAGGAAGAACAGGGCTTGGCGGTGGCTCCGTCTCGTGGATCGTGATAATTCTTTCTCCCTAATTTTTTTTCTAGAAATATGTGAATTTATAGTATCAGGGGGGTCGTCAGCGGGGGGCACGCCCAGGTGGGTTGTGCCCAACCAGGGGCCCCTCTCTGGTGGGTCTTGGCTCCAGAAATTCTTATTATTGGTATAAAAAATCCTCGCAAAGTTTCATTCCATTCCGAGAACTTTTATTTCTGCACAAAAACATCACCATGGTAGTTTTGCTGAAAACAGCATCAGTCCGGGGTTAGTTTCATTCAAATCATGCAAATTAGAGTCCAAAACAAGAGGAAAAGCATGAGAAAAAGTAGATACGTTGGAGATGTATCAGGAGCTCAAGTGTGCACTAAGGGATGTTTACGCCATAGAGCTAGTCACCCCAAAATTCAACCCATGGTCAGCTTGCCCGATGACTTTTGATCACAGAGACCATCCGACCAGTATCCATCAAGGAGGTTCGGCAGCATTGGTCCTCGACCCAATCATCGACGGATTCCACCTCACACGAGTCCTCATGGACGGCAGCAACAGTCTTAACCTGCTCTATCAGGACACTGTCCGTAAAATGGGTATTGATTCGTCAAGAATCAAGCCCACTAAAACTACCTTTAAAGGAGTAATACCCGGTGTAGAGGCCTGCTGCACAGGGTCAATAACGCCGGAGGTAGTCTTCGGCTCACCAGATAACTTCCGAAGCGAAGATTTAATCTTCGACGTCGTCCCCTTCCGTAGTGGTTACCATGCACTTCTCGGACGAACCGTGTTAGCCTGTTTCAATGCGGCCCCGCACTATGCTTATCTCAAGCTCAAAATGCCCGAACCATGCGGCGTTATAACAGTCAATGGAAACAAGGAGCGCTCCCTCCGTACTGAGGAGCATACCGCGACCCTCGCAGCCGAAGTACAGGGTGGCCAGATCAAGCCGAACACTACATCGGCAGTCAAGCCCCCGGACACTATCAAACGAGTCCGGTCTACCCTGCAGAATGACAGTTTGGCTCGTCTAGAACTTGATTAGCAATTCCACCTCCGTCAAAACCCCAACCTGATTGCGGCATACATACCGCGCATACATAACTACGCACTAAAGATACCATGGGTAAGGACGGAGGCATACTAAAAACGAAGTCCACAATATGGCTCGACCCTACCCGGACCCTCATATTCTTCCCTTTTTCTTCTTATTTTTCTTTTTCTTTTTCAGGCTCTTTACAACCCGCATCACTTTTCGATGGTACCAAGGGCCTTTTTTAGGTCCCTTATGTATACTCGATTGTTGATCCTCTCAATGGATCATACACCAAGGCGAAAAGCGGCGCAGACGTGCGGCAGAGTGTCCAAAGGATTTTCAATATCACCTTTTCCTTTTAGGACCTGTATACAACTTTCCCTTGTTCTCAAAATTCTTGGCATGTAAAATAGCCTTGATAAAAATGGCATTCTCTGAAAGAGTACATTTAATGTATCAATCAGAGTATAGCGGAAACAGTTTTGTCCTACCTTATTCTGTATTGGCCTACTCCATAATCTGTATTCCGTCTTCACGACTGATTGGCATATGCACATTGGATTAATTGCCAGGGGCTTTATTCGGCCACAAACATTCAGAAACAAAAAGTCCGAACACTTTTATAGTATACTTCGGCATCCCGAATATGGCATTATATGCATCGGCTCCGAATCATGTCTTTGGTCAATACTTGGGTTGCCCGACTCCTGTGGTTTCCATCTTACGTTCCACTTGTTCGCCTAAGGTAGTAAAGGGAGAACTACTGCGATTGTGTTTCTGGTTCGCCCGGTCAAGCACCTCAGTAGATAAAGCCGAGAACTGACTATCATGATGCGGCGAGAGCTGGTCAGCAATTCGGCGACTTACTAAATCTCTAGCGATTTCTTTCGTATTACACGAAGGACTGGCTCTCTTCCAGTCACGCGCATAAGGCATCCAAGTTCGGATAGCCGCATACGCACCAGGGGCTATTTCATAGTCCCAGTGTCAAACTCCTATGGCTAAGTGAGAGTGATAAAGCCGCATAGTCCGATTGCATGGTTCGCCGAACCGACACCTCCTTTACGGACCAAGACGTTGGGTCAAGTGTGGTCATGTGATATTATGAACAACCTCGTAGTAGCTATGTGGGGGCTGAATCCGACGACTGGTAAACTTTCACGAATAAAAACGACCGCACAGGAGGAAAAATACTTTATGATAAAAGGCACAAATATATTACAAAGCCTTGGTTTATAATACAACGTCTGGGCAGTTTGGATACGTTCACTCGAACATAATATCCTTCGAGCATTGACCCTCTATCAAATGGGCACCCTCTAGGACATCTTCAAAATAGCGCTCCGGCTTGCGGTGGTCCTTGCCTCCGGGCGGACCCTCAACTGCCATGACGGCGACCTTCATCTTCGCCCAGTGCATCTTGACACGGGCAAAGGCCATCCGTGCACCTTCTATGCACGTCGAGCGCTTCACAACCTTAACTTGGGGCAAGGCCTCGCCGAGCCGCTTGACCAGGCCGAAGTAGCTCCTAGGAATGGGTACGGCTGGCCATAGCCAGACTATGATGTCCATCATGGCCAAACCAGACATCCTATGCAGCTCCATCAGTTCCATCATCTGGTTTTGTTTAGCAGTGCTGGCCGCTCCAGCACCAGGTACTGCGACCAGAAGAGCTTCTCTGTCGTGTTCCCTTCTTGGGCTCAGAAATTTTGGGTGGCGTCGGCAACACTCCTTGGGAGATCCGCAAAGGTGTCTGGAGCACTCCATAGTCGATTCAGCAAAGCATATGTCCGACCGCCAAATATACTTTGTAAAAGAAAAGGCTTACCAACCGCTATTTGTTCGGCTTGCTCGATCTCCTCGTGAGCCGCCCAGGACTCGGTCCGCGCCTCCTTGGCCTCTTGGAGGGCCTTGGCGAGGTCGGCTACCTGGGCCTTATTCTGCTCCTCCAAAGACTCGCACTTGCCGGCAGCGTCCTTGAGCTCTTTCTCCACCTCGGTCACTCTCTCCTCATATTGGTAGCGGGCGACCTGTTCAGCCTCTAAATCCGTAGCCGCTTTGTCTGCGGCTGCTTTGCTCGCCTTTGCCTCCTCCTTGGATTCGGCAAGGGCACTCTTGAGGGTCTCGACCTCAATCACGCTGCCTACAATCACACACATGGTAGCACATGAGCTTAAACTCTGAGTTTGCATTACAATGCATGCTTGTAAGGGATCTTTTAAAAGCATACCTTGTGCCTCATCGAACCGCTTGTTAATGCGGTCGATCTCATCATCAGCCAGCTTCAGCTTCCGCTTGAGTTCGGAAACTTCACCGTCATGAGCGGAAGCCGCTAAGAGTGAAGCCTGTTTATCAAAATAGACAAGTATGTTATCTCCGGCGAATATTTGATCCTCTGTCCGTCCCCTTTTTCAAAAAGCCGAACAGAGTCTCAGGGGCTACTATCTATACACAGGCATATTTTTTACACATGCAAATGCAGCTAAGAATATTACATCGCATACCTCAAAGCCTGTTAACAAGCTGGTGTAAGCTTCGTTCAGCCCACTTTTTGCAGACTGAACCCTCTCAACCACCGTACCCATCAGGGTATGGTGCTCCTCCACGACGGAAGCACGTCGAAGTGCTTCCCTCAAAGTGTCCGGCGCCTCCGGATTGATGGAGGTCATCGGTGGAGTCGGCGCTCCCCCTCCTTTAAGGGGGCTGATCGCTCGATTCCGGAGCCGTGTGGGTCTCCAGAGTGGTATTCGGCTAGGGGCCGGATTGGTCCGGGCCCCCGTCGTCAGTTTCCATGGGGGTTGTGCCCACCATGTTCTCGGCAGCCGAGGCATTACCCTCTGGCGCCATTTCAGCGGCCTTCTGCACCTCTCCCTGACCCGAAGAGGTCCTTTGGGATAACACCTCGGTGTCATCCGCGACATGTGGTGGAGAGGCTCGCGGAGGCGTTTCGCTCTCCATCATATTCGGCGCCAAAGAGTTCCCCGGAAATGATGATTGTTGGGGGAGATCACGGGCCGGACTGAAATACATAAATGATATGTTATCCTACAATTTGTAAAAGGCCGGACATATGCACAATATCTTTGAATACTTATGATTCGGCTAGGGGCTTCGCCCTGGGGCACCACGGGATAGCTTCGGCATCCGAGTCTGAGCCATCCGAGAAGGATATCTTCCCCCTTTTAGACGCCTCCGCCTCTAGGTTAGCGGCGGCCGCCCTATTCTTCTTCTTCTCCTTGAGGGGAGAATTGCTCTCTTCTTCCTCCTCCTCTTCGTCTTCATCTCCCTCGTCCGAAGTACCTTTACGGCGGAGGCCACTTTTGGCCTCCTTGCCCTTCTTCTTAGCCTTCTTCGCCGGCGCCTGGTACGGCACCGGGACCAGCATCCTTGTTAGCAGAGGAATGGCTGGGTCTTAGGGTAGCGGAGCCTACAACGGATGCGCTCCGCCTTCTTTGTCCAGCCCTGAGGGAAGAATGGAAAGCTCAGCATACCCCTTGGGTTTACAAGTTGAAGTTATGTTCGGAAATCAGAAAACTTACTGGAGTGGCCGGGTGAGCGCAGTCGAGGCCAATGTCTTCGGTCGTCTCCGGCCACGACTTCCGGCCATGAAAAGCAGCTTCCAGATGTCTTCGTGCGTCGTGCCGAAGAATCACTGCAGGGTCCGAGGGCCAGCCGGATTGAACTCCCACATGTTGTCGGGGAAACTGATCCACGTACACCTATGGGACCGGCAGACCGAGCCCCTTTCGGTTTGCCGGGGGGCGGAGATTGCACGAAGAGCAGATCGAGGCGAAGCACACGAGCAGTTTAGCCAGCTTCGGAGCTCTCCGGAGAGATAACACTCCTACTGCTGCATGTCTGAGTGTATTGAGTTCTTACTCAGGAGCGCTGAGTGCTACAGTACACACTAGCTGCTAACGAGACCGAGCGTGAGTGTTTTTCTGCCTTCAAACCCCTCTCTACGTTGCGCATGGGCCTCCTTTTTTATGCTAAAGGGGTCTCCGACAGGTGGCAACATAGACAAGGGTAAAAATGGAAAAGGAATTGCGGTTGGTACAACTACTTGTACAGTGTATCATACCTAACCCTGACGGCAGGGGACAAAGGCATTAAATGCCCGTCTACGTCGCCCAAATAGTGCAAAAAGGGACCGTCAGGGACGCCTCCGCTTGCCACGATGGCAATCTTGTCAGCGTCGATTGCCACCGCGCACCGCTGGCCGCACAACCTCTTGCCACGCGCTACCTGAAAGGTCGAGGCGACACGTTGGTGGATGTCTTTGGAGCTGGTCTGAGTGGTAGTTTGTCGCGGCAAGCGCCTTGCCATGATCGTTGTCTTGTCGCGTCCGGAAGCTTGTCGCTCACGGGCCTTGCGGGATGCGTGGCGCGTCGCGGCAAGTTCCTTGAGATGCCTTGGTTGGCCTTCCGGCAAGCTCCTCTTGCCGGGCCTTATCTCCTTGGCTTGAATACTTTGTTCTTGAATGGCTCCAAAGGAACCACGGAGGACCTTGGCGGTCACTGGCAAGCCTTGCAGCTGGGTGCTGCAACTGCCCATGCAAAGTTCGGGATACTAGGGTACCCTACTCTAGTACACCGGCAGAGCCCCGGCTGGGCCACACACGGTGAAGCGCTGTTGGGCCAGGCCCAAAACAGGGCACGCAGACGCGCTTGGCCTGGGTTCGCCGTATCTCACTTTGTATCCACCGCGCCCTCCTCGAGCAGCACGCGTCGAATGCGGCATCATGGGAGAGCTTCGTGGGTGGTTTCTTTATTCGAAAGGCGGGCGTCTGCCCCTCCCTCTTTATAAGCAGGGGAAGGGGCAGTTCGCCCATGTCGCGGTTGCTATTCAATCTCAAAACCTCCGCGCTCCCCTTCTTCCCAAAGCTGAAAAGAGAGCAGCGCTCCGCCCCCCATCGCCACCGGCACCAACAATGCTGTCGATCTCTCTCACCACCTCCGCCATGGCTCCGAAAGCCGGGAAGGTTATGAAGTCGGCCGAGGCGCAGCGGCTCGCGGCACTGCGAAAGGAGCGGGCAACCTTCCCCCCTCAGCACGCCGCGAAGGATCTAAGGGAGTATTATTACCTCTTCTGGTCGATGAAGACGCGAGCGCATCCGCGCACGAAGGTACTCCCAGCTGCCGCCTCGGAACTGGCTCCGAATGGATATCCCTTCTTCGCGGTGTTCTTCTACTGCGGGCTCTGCCCGCCTTTCTCTGAGTTTTTTTGTGACATTATGAACACCTACGGGTTCCGCCTCCTTGACTTCACCCCCAATGTCGTTCTGACCATGGCAGTTTTCGCACATCTCTGCGAAAACTTTGTCGGAGTCTATCCAAATGTAGCTCTTTTTCGCCACTTCTTTATGCCCCGAGTTGAGAGAGGGGAGCCTTTATCCGCGGAATCGCTGGATCTCGAGAACGGCAAGAAGGAAGCTTATCGGAGGAGAGCTCCGCAGCAAGTGGGATGAATGGAGAGCAGACTGGTGCTGGATTGTCGAGGAGAACCGCAGCCATTTACCGCCCAGCGCCAAGCCCGATGGCGGCAGCGATTGAACAACGTGGCCCGGAAGGCGATATGCTGAAGATTGCCGTCACCGGATCCTCGCATCAGGCTTGCGGGCTCACCGTAAGGCGCCATTGGCGCAGATTTTCTTCGCCGCGCGCGCCGCTTCGCTGGAGAGGAGGAGACCCGCTGGGAGTTCGAGAATGCGGCGGATATCATGAGGCTGCGCCGGGCCTCAACTTCAACTTCACTGTCACGAACTGGGCGCAATGCTCTGGAACTGTTCAAGCACGATCCTCAACATCCGAAGTGTTCAGGTTGCGAGGGTGTCGTTCGCTGTGCAACAACTCCTCGCTCGACCGCATCCGTGCAATGATGCCGCTGTGCGATTCGCATGGAATTGTCCCAACTTGGCAAGAGCCTGCAGAAGACGTCGTGCGGGAGTTCTTTGACGGCTTGGTAGAAGTGCCGGTCCACTCCGACGAACAGAAGAGCCTTACTCGCGACACCACCGATGCGGAGATGCAGCGCATCGCCACTAGGCTGGAAGAGGCGGCGGCAGCCGCTGCTGCGGGCGAGTTTGGATTCACCGTGGAGGAGGCAGAGGCAGCAGAGGCGGCATGCCTTGCGGAGCGAGAGGAGCTTGCCGGCGAGGGAGAGCTTGTCGGGCCTGAAGCTGAGTCGAGCGAGCCTGCCGAGGGTGCGAGCGACTCGTTGAAGATCGACTCCTCCTCTTTCTCACCTTCAGACAGCTCGCCGCAAGCGGAGCCCCCAGCTCCACCAAGAAGGCGTCTCCGCAAGGCCGAGGACGTAGCGGGGCGGCAGACGGGTCAACAGCCGCCCGCGCCGCACGACGCGCTCCACCGTGGCAAGCACTGTTGCCGCGGGAGCACCTCACGCCGCTGCGGCAACTGGAGCGGGGCCCTCCCGGACCACCGCTTCTGCTCCCGCCAAGCGGCTAAGGGAACCTACTCCTCCGCCTTGTCGCGCCGAAGGTGGGCTGGACTTCGACCTCTCCGCGCTCAGCTCCGACGAGGAAGAGGAAGAGTAAGATTCTTTGCTGTACTTGTAGTTCTTCAATTCTTGTTGTTTTGTCTTGTATCTGATTTGCTTTACTCCGAACCCATTCCTTTTCAGGACTCGCCCGGAAGGCGAAGAGAGCCAAGGTCCCGGTGATTGTCATCGAGGACGAACCCACCGCGACAGCAGGGGGCGTGTCCGAGACCACCTTGCCGGACCCGGCAACTATTCCCCAAAGCAGCCCCCAGCGCAGCCCCTAGCGTAAGTGTATGGTTTACTTCCTGCTGTTAGGCGCGCATGGGTGCTCTTTCTTTGCTGACATCTGACTATTGGCTTGCGTAGGAGCAGAGCAGTCTCACCAGGAGTGCCCGGAAGCCGCTCCCGACATGCCATCTGCTTTGACTATACCGCCAAGGGAGGATTCCCCGGCAAGGGAGAATTCTCCGGCAAGGGACAGTTCTCCGGCAAGGGACAGCACCAGCGACCCCCCGGTGGCGGAGACCACGACTGTAGATCCTAGTACAGGTAATCCTCTTGCTTGAAAACTTCCCTTGGGTTCTTCTTCTTCTGATTTTTCCTTTTGAATATTTGCTTGACTTTTCTTCCTTTTCGGTCGTCAGTCCATCATCCACAGAGCCGATGGAAACCGAGGTCGCCGGCGAGGAGGAGCAGCTGCAATACCGACGACGCCTTGTCACCGAAGAAGAAGCGGCGCTGATGATCCCCTTGGCGGAGAGGCCGCCAAAGCTGCCGCCGCAGAAGCCTGGCGAGGTTGGCGATCGACCGACAGCCCCAAGGCGCGGGAGCGCCAGCGCGCTTCGCCGACCGCCGACCCTCCGCCGTTCTTTGCAGCATCAGCTCAAGAGCCCCAGCCAGCGCCTATTTGAAGGCGGCGATGGCGTCTTCATCAAGCTCCCCAGGCGCCGAGCTCCAGGCGCCGATCGAAGGAGAAACCTTTGATGAAGAGTTGCTCGCCTCCGCTGGGCTGATGCTGGTCGACGCGCCGGACAGCAGCAGCGGCGAGCCTGAGGAGGAGCAGCTGCTGCGGAAGCTGCTGTCGCTCTACCACGCCCGACAGGCCAAGCTGGTATCCCGAGAAGCGCTTGTCGCAAGGCGGAGTGGACATCGAAGCGGAGGAGCTCGGGGCCTCAACCAGAAGCTGTCGGTCCCTGGCAGAGGAGCGGGAGCAACTCGCCGAGGAGCGTAAAGCCTTCCTCCTCGAGAAGGCTGAAGTTGAAGAGCAACAGCGGCTTGCTGCCGAGAAGCTGTCTGCGCAGGAAGGCGAGTTGGCGCAGCGGAAGGTTAACCTTGACAGCCACGAGGAGGAGCTTGCCGCGCGCGAGCAAACATTCGGCGGGGCTCTCAAGGAATCAGAGGATGCTGCCGCAGCTGCCGAGGCCGCCAAGAAGGAGCTAGAGACAAAGGTGGCGCAGCTGGAGGCCGATCTCAAGGCGAGCTGCGAGGAGCTTGCTGCGCTCAAGTGTGAGTGCGAGAAGGACGCCTACACCCTTGGCGAGCTGCAGGGTCGTCTCGTCGAGAGGAGCAAGGAGCTTAGCGCCGCCAAGGACTCCAACGCAGATCTTGAGTTGAAGCTAACTACTTTGACCCAGACGCTGGACGGCACCAGGGAGCAGGAGGTGGCCTTGAAGGAGAAGATCAAGGCCGACGAGGCGTTGCTGGCAAGTGCTGCTGCCGCCCAGAACACTTTTAGGGAGATTGTGGAGCACTGGACCGAGGGTCTCGTGGATGTTGCCGCAGCCATCGACAGGGAGCTGGCGCAGCTGGGGATGGAGGATCTCGGGTATTCCTCTGATGAGCACCTCCAACCCAGCGCCAAGCTCAGCTTGTTCTTCAAAGGCGTGGCGGCGGCCCTCCAGCGACTCGGGAAAAGATCCCAAAGCAGCTGGCCGGCGAGTCGCGCCCGGATCTGCGGGAGCTCTTCAAAGGTCTTGGTGAAGGTGGCCTTCCGCAACCCAGGCCTCAACCTCACCAATGTCCTCGGGACCTTGCCGCGGATGCTGATCTCGAAGCGCTCAAGACCCTTGTCGCACCCATTGTGGACAAGGTGGCGGGATCAAGAGGGTTGAGGGCGATCGCGTAGATTAGGCCGCCCGTTTTCTCTTTTTCTTGTCGCTGCTGGTCATGTTATGAGAACAATCTGTTAGAGCTGCGACAAGCTATCTTGTAATATGACTCTATTTCGAGCAGCGATTGCTATGTTATTTCCTTTACTTGATTCCTTCATTTGTATGTTTTTTCCCTCGCTTTTAGGGAACTTGTCGGTATGAGCACCTTAGCCATGAAGCGCTGAGTCTTGGACGTCAAGAGCCTGTTTGGCGGTGCCGCTACCGACAAGAAACCTTGTCGCAACTAGTCGCAGCTCACTTAAGTTGTTGAGCGGACTCGAAACAAAGTAAGGGCGCAACTAGCTACGAGTTGGTTCCTCCGCGCATAGGTTTTCCATACAAAGCACGATCGTTCGAGGAAGATAACTTAAAAATTTTAGAACTGATTGCTCAAACTTTAGCAACTTAGCTTTTCTGTCGTTTGCTTCCCGGTAAGGCGAAACTTCCTCGAACGACGCTTGGTCCACACCATTATCTTCTCCTTTCCCCCCGGCAAACTTGTGGGCGAGGGAACCTTCCTTTCTTTGAGAAAGAGAAAGAAGAGAAAATAAAGATATGGAGCCTTACGGCTCGTTATTGCTTACCGGGGTTAGGCGCTGCACAAAGTGACAGATAATGCATGCAAAAAAAAGTAGAAAGCATGAAATTGACAAGATGTGTAGAGCACGTGAGCTTTACTTATGCACGGGGTCTGCGCCCGACTTCGTACAAAGGATTACATGCAACATCGGCAAGACTTGTACAAAAGGTGGTTGCCGGAACAGGTTCCGGCAACCGCGCCCTACGGGTAAAACTTATGAAGATGCTCAATGTTCCAAGAGTTGCTCACCGGAATGCCATCTTCGGTCTCAAGGCAGACAGCGCCAGGCCTAGTGACTCGTTTCACCCGGTAAGGGCCTTCCCACTTCGGCGTCAACTTGTTGGAATTCTTTGCGGATTGAACGCGCCGAAGAACAAGGTCGCCTTCCTCGAGACTTCTGGAATTAACTTTGCGGCTATGGTTGCGGCGCAAAGCTTGCTGGTATCGAGCAGCTCGTACAGCGGCCTGAAGACGGTCCTCCTCAAGGAGCAGCACGTCATCTTGTCGCAACTGCTCTTGCTCAAGCTCATCATAAGCGAGCACTCGAGGTGACCCGTATACGAGTTCCGTGGGGAGTACTGCCTCTGCTCCATAGACTAGAGCGAAAGGTGTCTGGCCAGTGGCTCGATTTGGCAACGTCCTGATCGACCAAAGAACCACCGACAGCTCCTCAATCCAGTTCGTTCCGCACTTGTGCAGCCTGTCGAAAGTCCTGGTCTTGAGCCGCGCAGCACTTCAGCGATTCGCCCTCTCCGCTTGACCGTTACTTCTCGGATGAGCAAGCGAAGCGAAGCAGACCTTGGCGCCAAGATCTTGGGCGTCTTGCATGAAGGTGCGGCTCGTGAATTGCGTGCGTTGTCGGTGATGATCCTGTTAGGGATCCGGCGGCAAACAATCGACTGAAGAACTTGACTGCCGATCGTGCTGTCACCTTCCTCACTGCTTCCACTTCGGCCACTTTGTGAACTTGTCGATCGCAGCGTACAAGTACTCAAAGCCCCGACAGCTTCGGGAAAGGGGCCGAGGATGTCGAGCCCCGGACCGAAAATGGCCAGGATAAAGGGATCGTCCGAGAGCTTGAGCTGGCTGGTGTATCTGCTTGGAATGGAACCGCACGCTTCACACTTGGTTACTTGTGCAGTTGCATCACGGAGGGCTGTCGGCCAAAAGAAACCTTGCCGGGCGCTTTGCGGCAAGTGCTCTTTTGCGCCAATGTGGTGACCACATATGCCTCCATGTATCTCTGCCAACAGCTTTTGTCCGTCTTCCCGGTGAATACACTTCAATTTCACACCATTGAGTCTTCTTCTGTACAGTGTGTTGTCAACAAACTGGTACATACTTGACTGCCGGGCTACTCTTTCCGCTTCTTCTTGCTCTTCGGGAAGTTCTCCTATCTGAAGGAAACGGACAATCTATTGTGCCCATGCTGGAGCTCGCGGCTCGACAACAAGGACTAAAGGCACATCCGCTGCTGCGGGAACATCCGCTTCTACGGCGAGAACCTGCGGCTCAGCCGGAGCTTGACGTTCCCCGGCAAGCTTGCCGGAGCAAAACTTGTCGGGAGCGTCTGCTTCAACGGAACAAACCCTAGGGCTTGCCGGAGCAGACTGCTCCTCAGCACCCTTGGTGTTGATCTTGAGGACCTTCTTGGCGGCGGCTTCGGGGAGCTCTGCCGGAAAATAGTCACCAGAAATCAACTTCCTCTTCTTGCTCTGTCCAGTTGATGGCGTTACAGACGGTTGAGTCAGTTTGAGCACAAAGATCCCTGGTTCCACAGGTAACTTAAGTGTGGCGCACTTCGACAAGCTATCGGCAATGTCGTTCTGAGCTCTTGGAACATGTTCCATCTGTAGGCCGTCAAAGTGCTCTTCTAGCTTTCTCACTTTATCAACGTAAGCTTCCATCAACGGACTCTGATAATTCTTGTTCACTTGGCAGACGACAAGCTGTGAGTCACCCCTGACAATGAGCTTCTTGATCCCAAGGTCTACTGCGATCCTGAGATCGGCAAGCAAACCTTCATACTCTGCGGTATTGTTCGTTGCTTGCTCCTTGGGAAAGTGCATCTGGACTACGTACTTGAGGTGCTCTCTCGTGGGTGCAACAAGTAGCACGCCCGCACCGGCGCCTTGCAGCGAGAAGGCACCATCAAAGTACATCAGCCACTCTTTGCTAGCTTCCTTGACGGGGATGCTCGTTTCTGGAATTTCTTCATCTTGTGTTGGCGTCCACTCCGCTATGAATTCTGCCAATGCTCTGCTTTGGATAGTTGAGGTGCTCTCAAACTTGAGGCCAAAGCTTGACAGTTCTAGCGCCCACTCGACAATCCTGCCTGTCGCTTCTGGATTTTGCAGTATCCTCTTCAGCGGAAAACGAGTGACGACTGTGATCTCATGTGCTTGGAAGTAATGGCGCAGCTCTCTCGAGGCCATGAGAAGGCCGAAAAGCAATTTCTGCACACCAGAGTACCTTGACCTAGCCCCCTGCAGAAGGGAACTGACAAACTAAACTGGGCGCTGCACCATTCTTTTCTGCATCTTCTCATGCGCCTACGCAGATCCATCTTTGTCGGGACCAGAGCTTGCCGGTGAAGTCCCCTGCTTGTCGTTGGATGCATCTGCCGTGGTTGCTGGCTCATCATGTGCCTCCCTCTCCGCTACTAACGCAGCACTAACCACTTGATTGGTTGCCGCTATATATAGCAGCAACTTCTCTTGTGGCTTAGGTGCGACAAGTGTTGGAGTGGAGGACAGGTATCTCTTTAAGTCCTGCAGTGCAGCCTCCGCTTCCGGAGTCCATTTCATTGGACCTGCCTTTTTCAATATTTTGAAAAATGGCAGGGCACGCTCAGCAGACCTAGAGATAAACCTGCTGAGAGCAGCTACGCAACCGGCAAGTCTTCGTACATCCTTGACGCGCTTTGGTGCTTCAATCTGCTCAATGGCCTTGATTTTGTCGGGATTGGCTTCAATTCCCCGCTGAGACAGGAAGAACCCGAGAAGCTTGCCGGAGGGGACTCCAAACACACACTTCTCGGGGTTGAGCTTGAGGTTGATCTTGCATAGATTTGCAAAGGTTTCGTCTAAATCTTGAATCAGAGTCGCCTTGTCCTTGCTCTTGACCACTATGTCATCCATGTAGGCTTCCACATTTCTGTGTATTTGCGGCTCAAAAGCGTCATGGACTACCCTTGCAAATGTTGAACCAGCATTCTTTAAACCGAAAGGCATACGTATGAAACAGTATGTGCCACATGGGGTGATGAATGCGGTCTTCTCCTCATCCTCTTCTGCCATGAAGATCTGATGGTATCCTGAGTATGCATCAAGAAATGAAAGCAAGTCACATCTGGCCGTGGAGTCAACAATCTGGTCGATGCGCGGCAAGGGAAATGGGTCTTTGGGACAAGCTTTATTGACATCGGTAAAGTCGATACAGATCCTCCATTTCCCTTTTGCCTTGCGCACGACTACAGGGTTGGCCAACCACGTAGGATGGAGCACTCCTCTGACAAGGCCTGCTGCTTCCAATTTCTTGATTTCTTCTGCGATGAATTCTTGGCGCTCCACTGCCTGCTTCCTGACTTTCTGCTTGACGGGCCGCGCATGAGGACAGGCAGCAAGATGGTGCTCAATTACTTTCCTGGGAACACCGAGGATGTCAGACGGTTGCCACGCAAATACGTCGACGTTCGCCCGCAGGAAAGCAACGAGCACGCTTTCCTATTTAGGGTCTAGAGTGGCATTGATGGTAAAGGAACCACCAGTGTCATCCTCCTTGGCGGACACCTTCTTGGTCTCTGGTGGAGCTGCCATTGTCTTCTTACACTTGCCGGCGGAGCTCCATGGTGCGTCCTCGACGGTAGCGCAGCACTCCGAAGAGGTGCGCTTGCCGGAGTGGGCATCAGAACTCTTGCCGGACTTGGTCTTCTTCTTCGCCCCGGGAGCTTCAACGGCAAGTGACTTGCGATCTGTTGCGGCTGCTGCTTCCCGGTAGATCTTGTCGGCGCAGATAAGAGCATCCTTCTTGTCGCTAGGGACAGAGATGACACTTATCGGGCCTGGCATCTTCAGCATGTTGTATGCATAGTGAGAGGCTGCCATGAATTTGGCGAGTGCTGGACGGCCAAGTATCCCATTGTAAGGCAATGGAAAGTCAGCAACGTCAAAAGTGACCCTCTCAGTCCTGAAGTTCAACTCGCTGCCAAATGTCACCGGCAACGTGATCTTTCCCTTCGGCTTGCTCCTTCCCGGATTGATTCCTTGGAATGTGCCGGTCTCTTGAGCTTCGCCATCGAGGGATCTGGAGTTTCGGAGTACCGCGGAGGAGATCAGGTTCAAGTCGGCCCCGCCGTCAACTAGCATCTTAGTGACCTTGAGGTTGCGGATAGTTGGTGAAACCAACATCGGCATGCACCCGACCGCAGTTATGCGATCAGGGTGGTCCTCAATATCAAAGACGATAGGCGTGGTGGACCATTTCAGAGGCTTGCGTGACTCGACGGGTGGTTCTACCGCATTGACTTCCCGCACCCACTGCTTGAGCTGGCGGTGTGAAGTATGCAGAGAAGAGCCGCCGTCAACGCACAGGACCTCTGTGGCTTTCTGGAACTCCTGCTCATAGGTCTCGTCATCATCCATATCTTCATCGTCGTCGTCATCTTCATCCTTGTCGCTGCCGCGGGGAGGTCTGTCTGTAACGCCCCGGATCCGATGCGCCAGGTGTCCGTCAGTTATTCGCCGTCTTTGCCATGTCATGTGCTTGGGTGTCTCTCTTTGCCATGTCATCATCTGCATTTTATCATGTCATCATGTGCATTTCATTTTGCATACGTGTTCGTCTCATGCATCCGAGCATTTTCCCCGTTGTCCGTTTTGCAATCCGGCACTCCTATGTCTCCCGGCGCCCCCTTTTACCTCTTTTCATGTGCGGGTGTTAAACGGTCTCGGAATGGACCGAGGTTTGTCAAGCGGCCTTGGTATAGCACCGTGAACCGCTGTCAAGTTTCGGATCATTTGGAGGTCGTTTGGTACTCAACGGTTAACCGGGTAACCGCAAAGGCCTCTTTTGTTGCAGCCCAACTCCCCTTTCTAAGTGGCCCAAAACCCACCAAACTCCCCTTCATGCTCTCGGTCGTTCGATCACGATCGCGTGGCCGAAAACCGCACCTCATTTGGACTCTCCTAGCTCCCTCTACCTATAAATATGTGTGCACCCCGGATTTTTCGTGCAGTCAAAAACCTACCCTAACCTTCCCCGCCGCCGCCGGACGCTTCTTCCCCACCGACGGACATGTCCGCCGCCCTCAGCCGCCGCCCCGCGCCAATCCACGCGCGCCACGTGGAGCCCGCCGCCCGCCGCCGCCGCGCTTTCGCTTTCGGCCAGCTGGGAAACCCGCCCGAAGCTGGCAAGACCAGCTCGCGCGCTTCCCTCCGGCAGCGCCGCCGCCAAACCAGCGCCTCGTTGGCGGCCGCCCTCGCCCGGCAGCCACCTTCTCCCGCCGCCCGCGCCTCCGCGCCCTCGCCGCTTAACTCTCGCGCGGCTTGCGCCGCCTCGGCCGCCTCCGTGGTCAAGCGCGCCGCCATCGCCGGTGGGCGTGCCGCCCGATGGCGGCGCACCTCCTCCGACCTCCTCCCGCGCCATCGCGCGCTCCTTGCGGGATCCGGCGGATCCGTGAGATCCGGCCCGGATCCACCTTCTCCGGCCCTCCCCGGCCTCTTCCCCGACTCCGGCGCCGAACTCCGGCGAGCCTCGGTTCGCGTGCCCGCGTTGACTTTCTCCTCGAGGTCCAATTTTTCCTCCAAGTCCCGAAATCTGCAGTAACTTTGTTCCATTTTCATTGCATCATATCTCTGTCATCGTTGCTCCGTTTTGCGCGTGTAATATGTTGAAATGTTCGCCTCGAAGAGTACATCATTTCATCTCATTACATCATTTTCATTTGAGCTCATCTTGGTGCCCGAAATGCTGTTAGAAGAGTGCTATGTGATGTTAGTTTCTGATTTTTATCAGAACATGCACTATTGTCTTTTTTGCCATGATTGATGTGTGCACCCTATGGACTTGAGTCCTACATGTGTTTGTAATATGCCATGCCATCTTTCCAGGGGTGTATGCCATGTATTTTTGTGATCAATGTGGTGACTAGCACAAGCATGCAAATTAGGTGTCTTGTTGTTGCTGATTTCAGCCCTGCTCTGCTGATATTTTGATGCCATGTTAACTTGATGCTACAGAGAGATCCATGCATATTTTGAGATACTTCAGTAAGGATGTTTTGTTAAACATGTCTTGCTCTATCCATCCATGCCCTTTCTTGCAATTATGGAGTGCCATAGCTTGAGTCAATCGAGCTCTACTTTTGCTATCAAATGTTTCCTGGCAGATTGTATACATGTTATTCAATTTTGCCAAGGCTGTTGTGGTTGATCCATGTATGCTATGTTATTGTTCTTGCCATGTATGTCTTCTATGCCATGTCTTCTTGATGTATGTATGCTTAGTTTTTCATATAAGGCTCTGTAGTGAGTGCATTGAGCGTGTTAACATGCCTACTTGTTATCAGTTTTTGACATGCCATGTTGCTGAATCTGTTAACGAAACTTTCGATATTGACATGGGTGTTACTATATTTTCTGATCCTTTTTGGCTTATGGTCACTAAAGGACTTTTGTTCTATGCAATTAGTAGATTCATGCCATGCCTTTGTTTGCCATGTTAAGTTCCTGTAACATATTATTTCATAGCTCTAAACATTGCAACCTGATGTTATTTCTGCCAATGCCTGAAACTGTTATTAGTTGCAATCTTGCCATGTCATTTTGAGCATGTTCTAGTTGTTTCTGGAGATAGCTCAGTGTTCATGTTTTGTAATGCTTTACCTGTAGATCATGCCCATGCCTTTTGTTTTCATATTGTGGTGCTGTAGCATGTTGTTTTGATGCTTGCAATATGCCTAGTTGCTGTTTTGGACAGATTGTTGTCATATCTAGTATTGGGTGTATGTGTTGAACCGTTGCTCCTTTTGAGTGTGTTCTATATGAAACTTGCTTGATTTTGCTTGTAGTTTCATATTATCATGTTGCATCCTTGTTTTGAGGTGTTTGCTTGTTGTTTGTATGCATTTTGCATCAATGCCATGTTTAACTTGTTTTGCTCATATCTTCTAGGCCGTAGCTCCGAATTAAATGAACTTTATATGTAACTTGACAAGAATTTCGTGTAGATCATCGTGGTGCATTTTAACTTACAGTTTAACAACTTGAACCTAAAGTTATCCAGATCTGGACCTATTTCGAAATTTGCATATGAGGACGTACCGGAATGGTTCTATGTTGTTTCCGGCCTCATTTAAACTTGCTTTGATGTGTTGCTCTTGTTTGCATCATCCCTTGCCATGAGTAGCCTCATCTAGATTTTTCATGCATCATGCTAGTTGTGCATCATGTCTTGTTCATGTGTGGTGTGTTTACCTATGTTGTGTGCTTCTTCTTGTTAGTTCTTGTTTCGTTGCGATCGTGAGGATTCGTTCGTCTACGCTTGGTTCGGCTTCATCCGTTCGTCTTCTTCATGGACTCGTTCTTCTTCCTTGCGGGATTTCAGGCAAGATGACCGCTACCCTGGATCTCACTACTACCATTGCTATGCTAGTTGCTTCGCTCTTTCGCTATGTTGCGCTACCTATCATTTGCTGCTCAAGCCATCCCAAATTGCCATGTCAGCCTCTAACCTTTTGCACCCTTCCTAGCAAACCGTTGTTTGGCTAAGTTACCGCTTTGCTCAGCCCCTCTTATAGCGTTGTTAGTTGCAGGTGAAGATGAAGTTTGTTCCTTGTTGGAACATGGAGATGTTGTTCCTTGTTGGAACATGTTTACTTGTTGGGATATCACAATATATCTTATTTAATTAATGCATCTATATACTTGGTAAAGGGTGGAAGGCTCGGCCTTATGCCTGGTGTTTTGTTCCACTCTTGCCGCCCTAGTTTCCGTCATATCGGTATTATGTTCCCGGATTTTGCGTCCCTAACGCGGTCGGGTGATTTATGGGACCCCCTTGACAGTTCGCTTTGAATAAGACTTTTCCAGCAAGGCCCAACATTGGTTTTACCATTTGCTTGACCTATTACCTTTTTTCCCTTGGGAGTCGCGCTCTCAAGGGTCATCTTCATTTTAGCCCCCCCGGGCCAATGCTTGTCTAAGTGTTGGTCCAAACTAGAGCCCTTTGCAGCGCCACCTCGGGGAAACTTGAGGGCTGGTTTTAGTTGTACGGACTGCTCATCCGGTCGTGGCACAGGGGCGAGATCTGTGCGGCTACTACAGGGTGTCGGCACGCGGGAGGTCTTGCTGGACTTGTTTTATTCTGTCGAAATGTCTTGTAGCCGGATTCGAGACTGATCGGGTCTTCCGGGAGAAGGTCTATTCTTCGTTGATCGCGAGAGCTTATCATGGGCTAAGTTGGGACACCCTGCAGGGTTTGAACTTTCGAAAGCCGTGCCAGCGGTTATGTGGCAGATGGGAATTTGTTAATGTCGGTTGTAGAAAACCGAAGTTGATCTTAATTAAAATACACCAACCGTGTGTGTAACCGTGAGTGTCTCTTTTGGGGTTGATCGAGAGGAGAACACGGTTTCTGGGTTATGCCTGACGTAGGTAGGAGTTCAGGATCACTTCTTGATCATTACTAGCTGACGACCGTTCCTTTGTTCCTCTTCTCGCTCTCATTTGCGTATGCTAGTCACCATATATGCTTAGTCGCTGCTGCAACCTCACCACTTTACCCCTTCCTTTCCTATTTAAGCTTTGCTAGTCTTGATACCCATGGTAATGGGATTGCTGAGTCCTCGTGGCTCACAGATTACTACACCACCAGTTGCAGGTACAGGTTATGCGATGATCATGACGCGAGAGCGATGTTACTTGTTTTGGAGTTCTTCTTCGCTTCTTCTTGATCGGGGATAGGTTCGGTCGGCAGCCTGGGCTAGCAGGTGGATGTCGTTGAGTTTCTGTTTATGTTTCATCCGTAGTCGGATGTTGATCTTGTATATGATATTGATGTATTCTTGTGGCATTTGTGCCTTATGTATGTATCCCCATCTATTATGTAATGTTGATGTAATGATATCCACCTTGCAAAAGCGTTTCAATATCTTCGGGTCTATCCTTGGTGGGACCGTCGAGTTCCTTTTGGATAGGGTCGCATATTGGGCGTGACAAGTTGGTATCGAGCCTCGACCGACCCTAAGAGCCCCTTGATTGATCGTGTAGTTTGGCCGTTGTGGAGTCTAGAAGAAAACTGTTTTGAGTCTAGTTATATCGGAGTAGGAATTCTTTTTACTCCTCTGCCCCTAAATCGCTCTGGTGAGGAATCTTGACGTAGGTGTTTTGAATTACTCCTCTTCCCCTTCAAATTTTTTCTTTAGGTTCACGCAGTTGGTTTTCCGGTAGTTGTTCCTCATCCCTTTTCATCCGGTGTTTTTCTCGTCAAGTTGACTTGAGCATCTTCATCTTTGCCAAGTTCAATCCTCAGTTCTTCCTCCGACGTCGTTGTTTTTCCTTGTCCGAAGTTGTCCTTGTTTTCCCACCCGCCCTCCCTTCTTCCTCTCAGAACCGGAGTCCGTAATTGAGTATCCTTTCTACTCATGCGAAGTTTTTGCTCTCTCTCCTCAATGTTTTCAACCGGTGTTTTCTCTTTAAGATATTCGTCGTTTTCCCCTTCCAGTTGTCTTTATTTTCCCGCCCTCCCACCCTATTATTCCCGGAGTTCGAGTTTCTTTCGACCATCAATTCAACTCGTGTGGAGCCTCTTCAGTCTTCCGTCAATCATTTCAACCGGTGAATTCTCGTCTTGTTCGTCATTCTTCATCTCTTTCTTTTTCCGGTGGACTCAATTCAAGTTTTTTCGGGTGATCATATTCTTTTCCTCGGCTCAAATGTTTTCCCCTTGCTCGTTCGCCTCTCGCCAGTTTATCATTCCGGAGTTCCGAAGACATCTCAAGAGATTCGCCTGTGTTCGAATTAATTCGAGGTTGTCACTTCATTCAAATATTTCAATTATTCCGGTGCATCATCTATCTGTTCAACAATCCTTTACAACGGTGTTTTCTTTTAGTGGGCCCTAACCCACAGGTCTTTTCCCAGGATCTTACCTGACTCTTCTAATTTCCCCGGAGTTATTCTCAAATTCTTTTCGAAATTTGACGGAAGTATGAATTTCATCAGTCAGATGTTTTTCCAAGATCGATTTCAAATCGTTTACATTGTTGGCTCAACCTCTCTGTTTTTTTTTCTTCCGGAGTATCTCATTAATTTTGGTGGTGTTTCTCGTCGTCATTTGAAGACCGAAGTAGAGTTTCTCTTAAATCTTGTCCGTTCCCCCGGAGATTCATGGTGATAGCTCGATGTTATCCTATCTAATTGTTTCCAGTCATGCAAATTCTTTTCATCCATCGGGAGCATTTCAGGAGTTGCTTTCTCTCTCGATCATCCGGAGGCCATCTTTTCGGAAGATTTCTGCGTTCCAAGTTTTCAGAGTCGTTCTCCAATTATTCTATATCCGTGCCCCTTCGTTCGTCTCAATATTCTTCCGGTGCTGCGTTCAAGCATTCGTTAATCAGCTCGCGATCTCTTCGATCTCTTTTCTCTAAATTCCCTCAAGTATCTCCGTGCTTCTCTAATTCTTCCCGGTGATTCGTTCTCTTTCATCAGTCATTTTTGAATTCTTACGGTGGTTCGTTCAAGATTCTTTTTCCTTGATTATCATATTAATTCATTCATTCTTTCCAATCCTACCGGTGGTTCATGAAGACCTTCTCAAGTTTGCGATATGTCACTTCTCAAATTCTTTTTCAAGAAGAATAAGTAGTATGCCAAATCCATTGTTGGTCATCAATTTAATTTGATGAAGGTTAAGCATACAATAAATCTTATTCTTATTTCATCCAAGTGTTTAATCCTTTTCTTCGGAGTTTGTTCTTGGTGAATAAATTCTAGTTCCAAGTGTTCTCATCTTTTCTTTTCCGAAGTTCAAATTTCCCTCGACCATTTCGTCGGAATCCTCCATCTAAATCATCGCAGCGCTCATCTATTCTGTCATCCTTCATTGTATCTCATCATCCTTTTGTACCGGAGTTCTTCATGGTGGTTCTTCATGATTTAATTCATTCTTCTAGAGTTCATCAAGATTTTGTTGGTGGAATTCAAGTACCTTTTCTTCTCGCGTCTCGAAGTGCAATTAATTCTCCATATTCTTTTGAAATGGAGTTTTGCATTTCTTCGTTCTTGCCAGCTATCCAATCATTTCCGTTTGTGGTCGGCGATCACCTCATAATTTTGAGATGTTTCCATAAGTCCACAACAATCTTATTCTTTCGTTGTTGATTTTCTCAACAATTTCAGTCCAATCCTTCCTTCTAAGTTTCTTTTCATTCAAATTCTTTCAATTCTTCTGGAGGCATTGCGTTGTTTATGTCGTCAAGTGTCATTCCATCTTCTGAAGTTCATGTTCTAATCATTCCATTTTTAACCGGAGTGCTACCTAAATCCTTTCAGTCTTATCCGTTTCTTTTCTCATTCTAACCACTCCGGTTAGAACGAGTCGTTTCATAGGCTATCTGATTCCGTGAGCTTTTGATTCTCGACATTCTCGTTGTTCCTCTCTTCTTCTCGAGTGCTCTCGATTCTTTGCTTGTTCTCTTGAGTTCTAGTTTTCTCCTCATCTCTTTTTCCCTTCCGTCTCGGTCCTAAGATCTCGGGACGAGATCTCTTGTTAGTGGAGGAGTGTTGTAACGCCCCGGATCCGATGCGCCAGGTGTCCGTCAGTTATTCGCCGTCTTTGCCATGTCATGTGCTTGCGTGTCTCTCTTTGCCATGTCATCATCTGCATTTTATCATGTCATCATGTGCATTTCATTTTGCATACGTGTTCGTCTCATGCATCCGAGCATTTTCCCCGTTGTCCGTTTTGCAATCCGGCACTCCTATGTCTCCCGGCGCCCCCTTTTACCTCTTTTCATGTGCGGGTGTTAAACGGTCTCGGAATGGACCGAGGTTTGTCAAGCGGCCTTGGTATAGCACCTGTAGACCGCCTGTCAAGTTTCGGATCATTTGGAGGTCGTTTGGTACTCCAACGGTTAACCGGGTCACCGCAAAGGCCTCTTTTGTTGCAGCCCAACTCCCCTTTCTAAGTGGCCCAAAACCCACCAAACTCCCCTCCATGCTCTCGGTCGTTCGATCACGATCGCGTGGCCGAAAACCACACCTCATTTGGACTCTCCTAGCTCCCTCTACCTATAAATATGTGCACCCGGATTTTCGCGCGATCAAAAACCTACCCTAACCTTCCCCCCGCCACGGACGCTTCTTCCCCACCGGCGGACATGTCCGCCGCCCTCGACCGCCGCCCGCGCCAATCCACAGCGCCACGTGGAGCACCGCCGCCGCCGCCGCCCGCCGCCCGCTCGGCCAGCGAAACCCGCCCAGGCGCGACCGGGCCCTTGCTGCGCCCGCTCCCTCGGCAGCGCCGCCGCCGACCCAGCGCCTCGCGGCGGCCGCGCCCTCGCGGCGGCAGCCGAGAGCCTCGCCGGCCGGCCACCTTCTTCCGCCACCGCGCCCTCCGCGCCCCTCGCCGTAACTCCTCGCCCGGCTGCGCCGCCTCGGCCGCCTCCGGTGGCGCGCCGCCCATCGCCGGTGGGCGTGCCGCCCGGTGGCCGGCGCACCTCCCTCCGGCCTCCTCCCCGCGCCATCGCCGCTCCTTGCCGGGATCCGGCCGGATCCGGTGAGATCCGGCCCGGATCCACCTTCTCCGGCCCTCCCCGGCCTCTTCCCCGACTCCGGCGCCGAACTCCGGCGAGCCTCGGTTCGCGTGCCCGCGTTGACTTTCTCCTCGAGGTCCAATTTTTCCTCTAAGTCCCGAAATCTGCAGTAACTTTGTTCCATTTTCATTGCATCATATCTCTGTCATCGTTGCTCCGTTTTGCGCGTGTAATATTTTGAAATGTTCGCCTCGAAGAGTACATCATTTCATCTCATTGCATCATTTTCATTTGAGCTCATCTTGGTGCCCGAAATGCTGTTAGAAGAGTGCTATATGATGTTAGTTTCTGATTTTTATCAGAACATGCACTTTTGTCTTTTTTGCCATGATTGATATCTGCACCCTATGGACTTGAGTCCTACATGTGTTTGTAATATGCCATGCCATATTTCCAGGGGTGTATGCCATGTATTTTTGTGATCAATGTGGTGACTAGCACAAGCATGCAAACTAGGTGTCTTGTTGTTGCTGATTTCAGCCCTGCTCTGCTGATATTTTGATGCCATGTTAACTTGATGCTACAGAGAGATCCATGCATATTTTGAGATACTTCAGTAAGGATGTTTTGTTAAACATGTCTTGCTCTATACATCCATGCCCTTGCTTGAAATTATGGAGTGCCATAGCTTGAGTCAATCGAGCTCTACTTTTGCTATCAAATGTTTCCTGGCAGATTGTATACATGTTATTCAATTTTGCCAAGGTTGTTGTGGTTGATCCATGTATGCTATGTTATTTTTCTTGCCATGTATGTCTTCTATGCCATGTCTTCTTGATGTATGTATGCTTAGTTTTTCATATAAGGCTCTGTAGTGAGTGCATTGAGCTTGTTAACATGCCTACTTGTTATCAGTTTTTGACATGCCATGTTGCTGAATCTGTTAACGAAACTTTCGATATTGACATGGGTGTTACTATATTTTCTGATCCTTTTTGGCTTATGGTCACTAAAGGATTTGTTCTATGCAATTAGTAGATTCATGCCATGCCTTTGTTTGCCATGTTAAGTTCCTGTAACATATTGTTTCATAGCTCTAAACATTGCAACCTGATGTTATTTCTGCCAATGCCTGAAACTGTTATTAGTTGCAATCTTGCCATGTCATTTTGAGCATGTTCTAGTTGTTTCTGGAGATAGCTCAGTGTTCATGTTTTGTAATGCTTTACCTGTAGATCATGCCCATGCCTTTTGTTTTCATATTGTGGTGCTGTAGCATGTTGTTTTGATGCTTGCAATATGCCTAGTTGCTGTTTTGGACAGATTGTTGTCATATCTAGTATTGGGTGTATGTGTTGAACCGTTGCTCCGTTTTGAGTGTGTTCTATATGAAACTTGCTTGATTTTGCTTGTAGTTTCATATTATCATGTTGCATCCTTGTTTTGAGGTGTTTGCTTGTTGTTTGTATGCATTTTGCATCAATGCCATGTTTAACTTGTTTTGCTCATATCTTCTAGGCCGTAGCTCCGAATTAAATGAACTTTATATGTAACTTGACTAGAATTTCGTGTAGATCATCGTGGTGCATTTTAACTTACAGTTTAACAACTTGAACCTAAAGTTATCCAGATCTGGACCTATTTCGAAATTTGCATATGAGGACGTACCGGAATGGTTCTATGTTGTTTCCGGCCTCATTTAAACTTGCTTTGATGTGTTGCTCTTGTTTGCGTCATCCCTTGCAATTGAGTAGCCTCATCTAGATTTGTCATGCATCATGCTAGTTGTGCATCATGTCTTGTTCATGTGTGGTGTGTTTACCTATGTTGTGTGCTTCTTCTTGTTAGTTCTTGTTTCGTTGCGATCGTGAGGATTCGTTCGTCTACGCTTGGTTCGGCTTCATCCGTTCGTCTTCTTCATGGACTCGTTCTTCTTCCTTGCGGGATTTCAGACAAGATGACCGCTACCTTGGATCTCACTACTATCATTGCTATGCTAGTTGCTTCGCTCTTTCGCTATGCTGCGCTACCTATCATTTGCTGCTCAAGCCATCCCAAATTGCCATGTCAGCCTCTAACCTTTTGCACCCTTCCTAGAAAACTGTTGTTTGGCTATGTTACCGCTTTGCTCAGCCCCTCTTATAGCGTTGTTAGTTGCAGGTGAAGATGAAGTTTGTTCCTTGTTGGAACATGGAGATGTTGTTCCTTGTTGGAACATGTTTACTTGTTGGGATATCACAATATATCTTATTTAATTAATGCATCTATATACTTGGTAAAGGGTGGAAGGCTCGGCCTTATGCCTGGTGTTTTGTTCCACTCTTGCCGCCCTAGTTTCTGTCATATCGGTATTATGTTCCCGGATTTTGCGTCCCTAACGCGGTCGGGTGATTTATGGGACCCCCTTGACAGTTCGCTTTGAATAAGACTTTTCCAGCAAGGCCCAACATTGGTTTTACCATTTGCCTGACCTATTACCTTTTTTCCCTTGGGAGTCGCGCTCTCAAGGGTCATCTTCATTTTAGCCCCCCCGGGCCAATGCTTGTCTAAGCGTTGGTCCAAACTAGAGCCCTTTGCAGCGCCACCTCGAGGAAACTTGAGGGCTGGTTTTAGTTGTACGGACTGCTCATCCGGTCGTGGCCTGGGACGAGATACGCGCGGCTACTACCAGGGTGTCGGCACGCCGAGAGGTCTTGCTGGACTTGTTTTATTACTGTCGAAATGTCTTGTAGCTGGGATTCTGAGACTGATCGGGTCTTCCCGGGGAGAAGGTCTATTCCTTCGTTGATCGCGAGAGCTTATCATGGGCTAAGTTGGGACACCCCTGCAGGGTTTGAACTTTCGAAAGCCGTGCCCGCGGTTATGTGGCAGATGGGAATTTGTTAATGTCCGGTTGTAGAAAACCCGAAGTTGATCTTAATTAAAATACACCAACCGTGTGTGTAACCGTGAGTGTCTCTTTTCGGGGTTGATCGAGAGGAGAACACGGTTTCTGGGTTATGCCTGACGTAGGTAGGAGTTCAGGATCACTTCTTGATCATTTCTAGCTGACGACCGTTCCTTTGTTCCTCTTCTCGCTCTCATTTGCGTATGCTAGTCACCATATATGCTTAGTCGCTGCTGCAACCTCACCACTTTACCCCTTCCTTTCCTATTTAAGCTTTGCTAGTCTTGATACCCATGGTAATGGGATTGCTGAGTCCTCGTGGCTCACAGATTACTACACCACCAGTTGCAGGTACAGGTTATGCGATGATCATGACGCGAGAGCGATGTTACTTGTTTTGGAGTTCTGCTTCTGCTTCTTCTTCGATCAGGGGATAGGTTCCAGGTCGGCAGCCTGGGCTAGTAGGGTGGATGTCGTTGAGTTTCTGTTTATGTTTCATCCGTAGTCGGATGTTGATCTTGTATATGATATTGATGTATTCTTGTGGCATTTGTGCCTTATGTATGTATCCCGATCTATTATGTAATGTTGATGTAATGATATCCACCTTGCAAAAGCGTTTCAATATGCGGGTCTATCCTTGGTGGGACCGTCGAGTTCCTTTTGGATAGGGTCGCATATTGGGCGTGACACTGTCTCCTTGCCGCTGCTTGGCCTTGCCGCGGCATCCTCCTCGGCCGGGGCGTTTCTTGCCGGCGCCTCCAGCACCTTCCTGGGCCTTCTCCTTGTCGCGTCGCTCGTTTTCAGCCTTTTGCTGCTCGACAAGCTGCTCGACCTTCTTGCTGCTCTGGAGGTCATGGCCCTTGGTGCGGTGGATCTTGCAGTACTGCTTGTTGGTGCCGTCCTGCTTGTGGGCGACCGCCACAGCCTGGTAGTTGGTGCCTGCGGCAATCTCCTTGCCGGAGCTACCAGCTTTGGCTTTCTTGGCGCCACCTCCGTTGCCGGACTGCTCAACGACTAGCACATCTTTGCCTTTCTTCTTCCTGTTGTTCCGCGGCCGGTTTTTCTTTGCCGGGGCAGCCTCCTCACTATCAGATCCTCCTGCTTCTGTAGTCTCTCTGGGGAGTTTCCTCCCTTCCTCAGCACGTGCACACTTGTCGGCCAGGGCATATAGCTCATCGGCGTCTCGATCTTGCACATCGCCATCTCCTCCGCATCCTGCGGTTCGACTTTGTCGATGGAGCGCGCTAATTACCGCGGCAGGGTGGACATATGGGATGTTGTGCTGTACGCGGCTGAATCTCTGAATGTACTTGCGCAGGGGCTCTCCTTCCTTCTGGGCGAGCAGATGAAGGTCGCTCTCTTGGCCATGAGGCTTGTGGCCGCCTGTAAAGGCGCCGACAAACTGATGGCATAGGTCTGCCCAGGAGGATATGGAGTTGTCCGGCAAGTGCATGAGCCAGGATCTGACATTGGGCTTGAGCACCAGCGGGAAGTAGTTGGCCAGGATTTTGTCGTCCTGCCCCCCGGCAGCTCGCACGCGATGGTGTAGATCTTTGAGAACTCCGGCGGATGCGACTTGCCATCGTACTTCTGCGAATGCGTCGGCAGAAATTCTTCGTCTTGGGCCACTAGACTTGCCGCAGCTCACGAGTGAACGCAGGGCAACCTACCGCGTACGGCAAGTCGCCTGGTTCCCCTGGTGCATGCATGTCGACAGAGGGCCCAGCGCGCTGGTCTGATTGACCGCGCTTCTCTTGGCGCTTCGATGCGAGTTCGGCGTCTTCTTCTTGTCGCTTCGTGAAGAACTTGGCGCTGATCGCGGCGAGCTCGTGGATCTGATGATGCGGTGGAGTCGCTATCGAGGTGGATCCGGCGAGTCGGCGATCTTGGCCTTCGAGGTGGAGAGTGCATGGTGGTTGCACCCCACGGTTTAAATCGCCATCGGCTCGTGCACAGCAGTCCTGCGCGGCAGCGATGTACTCGGCTGCGCGAGTGTCGCCGTTGGCGAAGCCGATGAGACTCTGAATGGTGGCCCTCCATTCATCGATCTTGTCTGCCGTTGGAGGGTAATCCAGGAGCAGTTGAGCTCGCGCCAAAGATTCTGCTGGAGTGGTGGGCGGCAGTGGCGAACGGCGCAAGGAGCGGGATATGCTCCGACTTCTAACTATGTTAGAAGGAGCAGTATCCCGTCCAGGCAACCGTGTCTCGCTCGTGCCAGCATGTTGGCGTGCATGCTGGTCTTGAGCACCCCGAGATCCACCAGCTCGATCTTGGTCCAACGAACGTATGGCACTGTGAATACCATGGCGCTGTCGGTCCGCGCCTCTGAGATGGGCGCGGTGCATGTCTGGACGCCGAGGTCTGCGCAGCCTTGTCCTTGGACCTGGCAGCACCGTGGGCTCCCTCGTCGATGCCCGTTCTTCGTCGGCGTCTACCCCACCACCCGTTTGCTCCGGTGGTGGTGGGATCGGCGATGGGCCGGAACAGCTGCCGCCGAAGCCTTCTTCTTCGGTGGCATGTCGATGAAGAAGATGAAGATCTAGCTCATGTGAGCGTCGGATCAGGTTCACACAACCTCGGCGCCCCTACAGCGCGCCAAAGATGTCGAAACTGATCCACGTACACCTATGGGACCGGCGGACCGTGCCCCTTCGGTTCGGGGGGGCGGAGATCGCACGAAGAGCAGATCGGCGGCACACGAGCAGTTTACCCAGCCGGAGCTCTCCGGAGATAACACCCTCTGCTGCATGTGCGAGTGTATTGAGTTCTTACTGGGGCGTTGAGTGCTACTGATACACACTAGCTGCTAATGAGACCGGCGTGAGTGTTTTCTGCCTTGAACCCCCTCTACGTTGCGCATGGGCCTCCTTTTATATGCTAAAGGGTCTCCGACAGGTGGCAGCGTAGACAAGGGTAAAATGGAAAAGGAATTGTGGTTGGTACAACTACTTATGCAGTGTATCATACCTAACCATGACGGCAGGGGACAAAGGCATTAAATGCCCGTCTACGTCGCCCAAATAGTGCAAAAAGGGACCGTCAGGGACGCCTCTGCTTGCCACGATGGCAATCTTGTCAGCGTCGCTTGCCACCGCAAGACGCTGGCCGCCATGACCTCTTGCCACAGCGGCGCTGGAAAGGTCGAGGCGACACGTTGGTGGATGTCTTTGGGAGCTGGTCTGAGTGGTAGTTTGCCGCGGCAAGCGCCTTGCCACGGTCGTTGTCTTGTCGCGTCCGGAAGCTTGTCGCTCACTGGGCCATGCCGGGACGCGTGGCGCGTCGCGGCAAGTTCCTTGAGATGCCTTGGTTGGCCTTCCCGGCAAGCTCCTCTTGCCGGGGCCTTGTCTCCTTGGCTTGAATACTTTGTTCTTGAATGGCTCCAAAGGAACCACGGAGGACCTTGGCGGTCACCCGGCAAGCCTTGCCGCGGGGTGCTGCAACTGACCGTGCACAAGTTCGGGATACTAGGGTACCCCTACTCTAGTACACCGACACATGTGGAGAGGCCGGCGCTGGCATGGGAGAATCCGACGAAAAAGCATCACCTGGATCACATCAGCAAGACTAGTGTTCTTATCCATCATATTCTTGATGCGCTTCTACAACTTCATCACCTCATCGGACGATGACCAATCTAGGCCCTTGTTAATCCATGATGCAATCCGCGTTGGAGGTCCAGATTTAAACTCAGAAGTGGCGGCCCATGTGGTGTTGTGAGGTTCATGTTGCCATCCCTTCACGGTCTCCACAAAGGCCCCCTTGGGCCATGTGGCGTTGGATAGCTTGCTCACCATGGCGTCGCCGCAGTCCGCATGTTGCCCGTCGACCACTTTCGGCTTCACGTTGAAGACCTTAAGCCATAGGCCGAAGTGGGGGGGGGGGCATGTGGGGGAGCGCCTCGCACACGACGATGAACGCCGAAATCTGGAGAAAGGAATTTGGGCTAGATCGTGGAAATCTAGCCCATAATAGAACATGAGGCCGTGGACGAAAGGGTGGAGGGGAAACCCTAGTCCGCGGAGAAAGTGGGTGATAAATACCAACCTCTCATTGGGCTCCGGAGTAGGGATGATCTGCTTTTTGGCAGGGAGCCGATGCACGATGTTCGCGACCAAGTATCCCACTTCCCGGAGTTCCTTGAGGTTCCTCTCCGTGATGGAGGAAGCCATCCACTTGCGCTGCGAGCCGGATCTAGACATGGCTGGAGTGTTTGGTGGGGACGAAAAAGATCGAAACTTGGGCGCTGGAGCTCAAGGATGGAGGGCTGAGGAAGAAGAATGCGTGGGGTAAAAAGATGAATCCTTATCCTCTTATAAAGGCAGTGGATGTCAAGAGCCCCCTCACAAGCCTTAAAGCTCGCCTATTCCCAAAAGGTCGTGCGAATGGCACGGTTGGATTACCCAAACCCGTATTGATGAGAATCCCGCAATAACGGGACACGATCTCTGCTTTGACAAGACATGTCAATGGAGTCCGCGCCTCGAAACGCGAAGCGAGAGGCCAAAGAACGGTTCAAAATGATAATAAGGCCAGACGTAACGTCTCGCCAAAAAAGCTGTTAGTGGACATGACTTATTTTTAAGTATTTTGCCCCTGTGGTTGGGGTTGTAACTATTACACAGAGCCGGATTCAGCTCTCTTGTTCGGAAGACTGCTTTGGTGTATTCGGAGGAGGAACCTGCCTTGCAATGCCGAAGACAATCTGCGCGCCGGACACATCGTAATTGAAGCCTGGTTCAGGGGCTACTGAGGGAGTCCTGGATTATGGGGTCCCTGGGCGTCTGGGCTATGTGACATTGGTCGGTCTGGTGGGCCATGAAGATACAAGATAGAAGGCCTTCCCCCATGTCCAGATGGGACTCTCCTTTGTGTGGATGGCAAGCTTGGCGTCCGGATGTGTAGTTTCCTTTCTCTGTAAACCGACTATGTACAACCCTAGGCCCCTCTGGTGTCTATATAAACCGGAGGGTTTAGTCCGTAGAGATAATCATAATCATACAGGCTAGACATCTAGGGTGTAACCATTATGATCTCGAGGTAGATCAACTCTTGTAACCCCTATACTCATCAAAGTCAATCAAGCAGGAAGTAGGGTATTACCTCCATTAAGAAGGCCCAAGCATGGGTAAACATCGTGTCCCCTGTCTCCTGTTACCTTCGATACTCAAACGCACAGTTCGGGACTCCATACCCGAGATCGGTCGGTTTTGACACCAACACCCGTAGCTGATCCTAGTAAAGTATTTTGCAGATCTGGTCAAGAAGAATCCACCAACTAAGGAGAGCGGGGGGGCCCCACGTAAGAAGAGTGACGACCCGGTGCCATTGATTCCACCGACCATCATTCCTAATGACGCTTGGTCCTCCACTATGGGTGATGCCCCCCCCCCCACGTGCTCTGACTCCACGATCACTGGTTTCACCGACTACACCTCGGAGTAGTCCACCTAGATAGTTTGATGTTGATTTAGTGATATAGTTATGTAGCTACTAATGTGGACTTGGATTACCACTTGTGATGATTTTGTGTATATGAGTGATGAATGCTTACGTGGATTATGTGTTGTTTAAAACTTTCATTTCTTCTTGGAATCTTTTTCTCTTTCTTTGTAGATGAAGTGGTGTGCGGTGTACAGAGGTAGGTGTCCAGGAGTCTACGATTCATGGTCCACATGCAATGAACAAGTGCTTCATTACGAAGGCAGCTACTTAGATTCGTTAAAATATAGAGAGGAGGCGAAGAATCATTACAATCAGTATGTTCTCGATCATAAGAGAAGTCGTGAATTAGGCAATGGTGCAAGCTAGCTTATCGGGTTGAATGGATTGAAGAATTTGATAATCCTCTTTAAGTTCGTCCTAATTGTGGTGCTGCTTTTATCATATGGTCGCATGTAGACATGCATGGACCACTTTATTGTTTATTAAGTAGGCACTTGTGCTAAATAAGTACTTTGTGGCTTCATATGAAGCTTGTGTGAACCATATATAATGCCTCTGTAAGTTTGTTGTTAAGCTTTTGTGGACCATATATACGCCCTTTTTTAGTTCGTTGTTAAGTATGTGACTTTATATGAAGCTTGTGTTGTATATGTATTTTTGCTGCAGGGTTTGATGAAAATGAGGCAGAAACAATGCTGACAATGCATCTTTGCTAAGGGCTGCACTCGATGTAGGGTGTAATTCTTTGCCTGAGATTTTTTGGCACTCGACATAGGTGTAATTCTAGTAGTGTTAGTACAATATGTCTCACCACTTTTTGGGATTATCTAGTTTTTCAAGATAAGACTAAGAGATAACTCATTGTAGACATACTTTTATTATCATATCCAAATCATATGCAAGACTTAAGATAAAGATGTCTTATTAACCACTGTACATGCCCTTATACACTTTGCCCCAATGGGTGGATTTGTACAGAAACCGCCGTACGTATAGCATCGTTCATAGAAGAATTCCTACAACCTGCTTCCTTTAATATAGTCTCCCACATTTCACGTTACCCTCCCACAGAACTACCACATTTTGAAAACTGACCAAAAACTCCAGTTTAGTGTTGTCTTCGTGACAAAAAACTACCAGGTCGAGTTGATGATAGATTGAACCGTTTTAAATGCCTTTCTGACAGATCTGGCCCACCGGTCAGGATGGCGGCCGCGCTAACGGTGCTCGCCTTCCGCACGTTAGCCGCGCGCGTCGGTGGAGCCCGGTAGGACCAGGACTAACCTAGCCGACCGGCTCGCTCGTCGTCCTCCCCACCTCACTCTCCCCCGAGCTCACTCACTCACTCACTCACTTTGCTCCTCTGCTCTCCACTGCTTCTCTTCTTCTTCTCACACTCCGGCGACGCCGCGACCATGTCGTCGTGGCGCAACAGTAACGAGACCTCTGATGATGACAAGTACACGGGCGAGTTTAGTAGCATGCAGATGGAGTATTTTGTAAGTCAGCTCAGTCTCTCCTCTTATCTGCTAGGGTTAGGGTTAGGGTTTGAAGAAGGATTGGGATTTCTCCATTTAAGTTCATATATGTGAGCTGTAGTTGATATATATGTGTTTCTTGCTGCAGCAAACTCCAGATACTGTGATAGATCCAAGCTTTTTTGGGCTTGTGACTGAATCTGGCCGTAGGTGCATCCTGCATAGGCAAAGGGCAGGCAAATTTGTGGCATTTGAAGGCACTGACACTGGCAGGAGGTTCATAGGATGTGCAACTGAGGTGATGAACCAAGTTGTCATGGCTGTGGTTGATTCATTTTGTGCTTTTCTGAATAATGCATCTGCTTTTCTCATTTTTGCTTAATTATAAGAACATTGCTATGTCTAAATTCTGTACTTGTAGCAAAGAGCAGCAAAGAGCAATGGAAACATAGCACTGGTTTATAATTTGTAGTATAGAGTTAGCTAGTGTAGTGTAGCTACATATATGACTATTGTTTATGATTTGTTATTGTGAATATGTTTGGTAATGAAGAATAAAGCTCACTGTAAATTTAACTGAATTTTCAGGATGGTGTTCACTTTGGTGTTTTAAAGTGGGTAGATGCCCCTTGGCCTGTAATTTTGCAAAGGTGCTTAACCAAGCTCTGGGATATGTACCATTAGCAGAACCTTGGTAGAGTCTAGGATGATGAGGCTCATGGGATAGAGGTTGCAAAACTGAAGAAGGAGCTAGATTCTCTTGGCAATCAGTATAGTCATCTTGTGGATGATGTATCCAAGTTCTTTGATTACTAGGATGGGAAGAAATCCCATGACATGGATTACACAGCCAGGCAATCAATGAACTGAAGGAGAAGAAGAAGCAACTTGAGAAGCAGCCAAAAATTGAGGTTCAAATCAAAGCTTAAGCTAAAAAATGAACAGAGGTGCATCCTGCAGAGTCAAGCTGATATAATTCGTAACACCAGGAAGGCCGTGAAGGCGACAGAGGTGGAAAGGGACCTCCTTAAAGAAGAGAAGAAGAAGCTGGAGCATATCATTGCTGAGCTCTTGAAGGCTGGTCATGGGTGCAAAGAAAAGCTAGACAAGATCAAAGAAGTTTTCATGGAGGAGTGAAGTGGTACCTATGGTTGGTAAGTGAATATGAGGCCTATATATATAACTGGCCTAGTACTAGAATCTGATGCAGATATGCATCTTAGTATTAATATGAAATCCCTATTAACTGCCTATGGTTTCAGATCATTTTGGTTGTGTTGTTGGGTGTTGTAATGCCCCTGATCTGTAATGCTCTAAGATTATCCTATTTGTAATGGCCCCTGAACCATATTATCCAGATGTTGTTATATCTCCTACCTGCAATTTGTTGCTGCTAGCTAGTTGTTGCCAATACTTACACTTGAACCTGGTAACACCAAACAACATTGAAAATTAAAATGAAAATGAAAATGAAACTAAAACTTGCATTACATAGGAGGTAGCATAGATAACACAAATTGTCTGAGGATGCAACTTAGATAGCATTACATAGATAGATAGCACCAAATAGTTTGAGGATAACTGAAACTAGCCAACACTGAATAAGACCGACAAAACTGAATGTGAAACTAAATAGTTTCACATTCAGTTTCAGTTAGGCGCCTGCCCTGCTAAGCGGCCTGAGCGTCGTACCCCCTGCTTCACTTCGGTAGGATGATTTGGCTGCATCTGCACCTCTTGTTCTTCTTCATCTTCGTCTTCATCGATGAAGATGATGGGAGGAGGACGGCGGCGAGCCTGCAGTGCTGGTGGTGCGATGATCTGGAGGTCGTCGTCCTCGTCTTGGTGCTTGTTTGCGTTTGCTTCAGCCATAGATTGTGCTGGAGCGGTGTAGTGGTGGTCTGCCCACCGCTGCCTCTGCCCAACATCGGCGGAGCCCGCCTCTTTCATTGCCCATAGCAGTATATCTATGGGCAGGATCCCCTTACTTCGGTTTCCATATTGTTGGTCCATGCGTTGCTTCTCCTCACTCGTCGCCTTCTTCCTCACTTTGTCTGCTCCATCCACCAGCCCTTGAACGCTGGTGTACCTCTTGGTGACCTTCATGTAGTCCACGAAGAGGTCTTGGTCGCCGCGCGACGAAGCATAAATCATGGCAACCCATCCCTTCCCAGTTGGGAATGGGTTGAGCCATGGGTCCGAAGAATAGGAAGAAGCGGCCATGGTTGGAGCAGGAAGTGGTGAGTGCAGTGGTGTTGAGCGAGGTGAAGTTGTGGTGAGTGAGAGTGATGTGAGTAGAGTAGCTGATGAAAGAGGGGGAGTTAAAGAGAGGTGGAGTGAGGCAGTGGAGAAGTAAAACTTGTGCGGCAGTAGTTTACAGGATGGTAGTTGTGCAGTAGTTATTGTGTGGTGAAACTTGTGCTGGTTAAGTGATGCTAGTTGAAAGTTGTGCAATAGTTATTTCATGGTGAAAACATACTTTGTTGACTGAGGTACTGTCAAACTGTTCTAGAGAAATTCAGAGAAATTCAATACATTTAGAGCACAAATTCAGAAAATTCAGAAAATCCACACATAAAAGTGCGCATACATTCAGAGCACAAATTCAGAAAATTCAGCAAATCCACGCATACAAGCACTGGTGCGCGTCGGTCCTAAACAAACGGTTTTTAACCCCTTTCTGCGATGGCATCTGGAACCGTAGCAAACTGAGTGTGGGCGATAGGGGGGGTCCTTCCCACACGACCAGAAACCGTCGGGGATATGCCCTCCTGGCACACACGTTCGGCAAAATGAGGTCGTGTGTGACCGGCGAGCGCGCAAATACGGAAATACGTACAGTATAGCTAAAAAAATACAATTATACGGTGAAATTGTTTCCGGTCGCAAGTACATCCCACACAGTCAGTCCCCGCTAAATGTTTCCGTTCGTATGTACATCCCACACAGTCGCTCCAAGGAAAACGTTTGCGCAAGGTGGCGTAACGCAAACTGTTTTGAAGAGAATGTCGTGTGTGATTGTTCATTGATACAACACGGTTTATTCCTAGAAACTGTGCGCGTTGCCTGAGGTCATCGCCCACGGTGGTTCTCGTTAACCGTTTGCAACAGGAAAACCCATTAGCAAGCTAATTGGCCAATTAGCGGGCTAATTGCCCTATTATTAATAATCCATTTACTAATCTAATTGACATTCATATTAAGCACATAATATATTCCATTTCCATATTAAGGAAGCGGGATTTCATAATTGAAATACATCAGAGTACAACATGATATTGCTTCAACACTCAGCTACCCCATTACACAACTGCACCAGCACCAAGTTTCACATGCAACATCTAGAACCCTTCAAAATTAGCATCTTAGACGGTACATAGAGAGATGCATCTCATCTGGAAAACTGCTGAAGCAATGGGAGAATATTGAGCCTTCATTCATGTTGAAGGTCTTTGCAACTTTAGGCCAGTGTATGTGGATGATTGACCGTCCATCCTTCGACCCCTTCAGGAACACTTCAATATTGAACCGTGGGTGTTGTATGAAAACTTTCCTCGCCTCCTGACCACAGAGGTGGTTTGAGAGGTAATCATCAGTGAAGCATGAAAACAAGGATGTGCATAAGTATCTTCTCTATATTGGAAATGGGACAAAATAAGACAAAAAGGCAAGGTATAATAGTTAGTACCATCTTGTAAACCTCAGTGCTTCCCATTGTTTCCCTGCAACACATATAAGGTAGTTAGTCATCAGGTTAAGTAAGGGTTCGCATGCTATCAGTAAAATATGTTGATGATAAATAAGCACATTGCAGATTCATCATATTAATTCAAGCCACATGGAAAACCCATTTATCCAAACCAAGCATGATTAAGAACTAGGAAATATAGCACTTGTATATGTTTCTCATGTATTAAGTGCAGCCAAATTCGATTTATTCCTCACATGGCATACAATAACAGAATGCAGCCACAACAATTGAACATCGCATTGCAGAATTGAACCAAGCAGTTAACTAAACACCACAACAAATGAACCAAACATTAACTGAGCACCACATTGCACAATATAACATACTCCTAATAGAAGATCAGACAGTTAAACAAACCAAGCATGCTTAACAACTTGGAAATATAGCAATTGTATTTGTTTCTCATGTATTTAGTGCAGGCAAATTCGATTTATTCCTCACATGGTATACAATAACAGAATGCAGCCACAACAATTGAACATCGCATTGCAGAATTGAACCAAGCAGTTAACTAAACACCACAACAAGTGAACCAAGCCACAACAAATGAACCAAGAAGTTAAGTAAACACCAATTGAACAATATAACATACTCCTAATAGAAGATCAGGCAGTTAACCAAACCATCCATGCTTAACAACTTGGAAATATTGCACCCTGAAGAATTGAACATCACATTTGCAGAATTGAACCAAGCAGTTAATTGAACACCACATTGCACGACATATAGAACATATACACTATAGCAGAAGATTGCATGGTAAAAGTGGATAGCACAATTCACTAGAATTTGTTAAGGAAAGGCAGTAGCTAGCAAACAGAACATGGGTCCTTATAGTGAGCTAATAAGACAAGCTACTCCTCATTGTCGGAGATATCGATAACGATTGGCTCCTTGGACATGGAAGAGGGCGAGGCCTCCGCATCGTGGGTGCCTGATACGTCTCCAACGTATATACTTTTCCAAACACTTTTGCCCTTGTTTCGGACTCTAACTTGCATTATTTGAATGAAACTAACCCGGACTGAGGCTATTTTCAGCAGAACTACCATGATATTGTTTTATGTGTAGAAAAGAAAAGTTCTCGGAATGTCCTGAAAATCCACAGATGCACTTTTTGGAATTCATAAGAATTATTGGGTGAAAGAAATACACCAGGGGCCCACAGCCTGTCCACAAGACAGGGGGGTGCCCCCCCTAGGGCGTGGCCTCCTATCTCGTGGGCCCCCTGGACCTCCTCCGACCTCAACTCCAACTCCATATATTCCGTCTCGGGGAGAAAAAATCAGAGAGAAAGTTTCATCGCGTTTTACGACACGGAGCCGCCGCCAAGCCCTAATCTCTCTCGGGAGGGCTAATCTGGAGTCCGTTCAGGGCTCCGGAGAGGGGGATTCGTCGCTGTCGTCATCATCAACCAGCCTCCATCACCAATTTCATGATGATCACCGCCGTGCATGAGTAATTCCATCGTAGGCTTGCTGGACGGTGATGGGTTGGATGAGATTTACCATGTAATCAAGTTAGTTTTGTTAGGGTTTCATCCCTAGTATCCACTATGTTCTGAGATTGATGTTGCTATGACTTTGCTATGCTTAATGCTTGTCACTAGGGCCCGAGTGCCATGATTTCAGATCTGAACCTATTATGTTTTCACGAATATATGTGTGTTCTTGATCTATCTTGCAAGTATATAGTCACCTATTATGTGTTATGATCCGACAACCCCGAAGTGACAATAATCGGGATACTTCTCGGTGATGACCGTAGTTTGAGCAGTTCATGTATTCACTATGTGTTAATGCTTTGGTCCGGTTCTCTATTTAAAGGAGGCCTTAATATCCCTTAGTTTCCGCTAGGACCCCGCTTCAATGGGAGGGTAGGACAAAAGACGTCATACAAGTTCTTTTCCATAAGCACGTATGACTATTTACAGAATACATGCCTACATTACATTGATGAATTGGAGCTAGTTCTATATCACCGTATGTTATAGCTATTGCATGAGGAATCGCATCCCGTATAATTATCCATCACTGATCCATTGCCTACGAGCTTTTCACATACTGTTCTTCGCTTATTTACTTTTCCGTTGCTACTGTTACAAGTACTACAAAAACCCAAAAACATTTATTTTTACTTTTGCTACCGTTACCTTTATTATCATACCACTTTTGCTACTAAACACTTTGCTGCAGATACTAAGTTATAAAGGTGTGGTTGAATTGACAACTCAACTGCTAATACTCAAGAATATTCTTTGTCTCCCCTTGTGTCGAATCAATAAATTTGGGTTGAATACTCTGCCCTCGAAAGCTGTTGCGATCCCCTATACTTGTGGGTTATCAAGACTAATTTCTGGCGCCGTTGCCGGGCAGCATAGCTCTATTCTCTAAGTCACTTGGGATTTATATCTGTTGATCACTATGAAGAACTTGAAAGACGCTAAGACCAAGATTTTGCCCTCAACTACGAGGGGAGGTAAGGAACTGCCATCTAGCTCTGCACTAGATTCTCCTTCCGTTATTAGTAAGCTCGCGACACCTAAACCTGCTACTGCTATGAATTCTGATATGTCGCATGTTATTGATGATGCCACTTCTACTATGCATGATGAAACTACTTCTGTGCGTGATACTACTTTGCCATTAGGTGAATTTCTTGATGAACAACTTGCTAGAGTTAGGGGGGATGAAAATATTGAAGAACCTATTATTGATGATAGTGATGATGAAGGTTCCCCCAATGATTATGTATTACCTGTTGTTTCTAAGGGTTATGTTATGAATGAAAAAGCTGCTATGGAAATCCTTGCTTGCAATGATAGAAATGATCTTAAGAAATTATTAGCTAAATGGAAGCAGCAGTCTCTTAATGCTAGAATGAAACCCGATCCTGCTTTTGCTACTTCACCTATCTGTGTTACTGATAAGGATTATGAATTCTCTGTTGATCCTGATATTATTACTTTAGTTGAATCTGATCCTTTTTATGGCCTTGAATCTGAAACTGTTGTGGCACATCTTACCAAGTTGAATGATATAGCCACCCTATTTACTAATAATGAGAAGTCTCGCTATTTATATATCCTTAAAATATTTCCGTTCTCATTAAAGGTTGATGCTAAGACTTGGTATAATTCTCTTGCTCCTGGTTGTGTGCGTAGTCCCCAGGATATGATTTATTACTTCTCTGCTAAATATTTCCCTGCTCATAAGAAACAAGTTGCCTTATGGAAATATATAATTTTGTGCAAATCAAAGAAGAGAGTCTCCCACAAGCTTGGGGAGGCTTCTCCGATTATAATGCTTTGCTGATCATCCTCTTAAGAAAAATGAAATACTTGATATCTTTTACAATGGACTAACCGATGCTTCCAAGGACTACTTGGATAGTTGTGCTGGTTGTGTTTTCAGGGAAAGAATAGTGGACGAAGCTGAAATATTATTGAATAATATGTTGACTAATGAAAATAGTTGGACTCTTCCCGAGCCAGTTCCTGAACTAATTCCTAAACCAATTAAGCCAACTCCTGAGCCTATTCCTAAACCCACTCCGAAGAAGAGAGGTGTTTTATTTCTCAGTCCTGAAGATATGAAAGAAAAAGGTATTAAAGCTGAAGATGTTAAGAATTTACCACCTATTGAAGAAATTCATGGTCTTAATTTACCGCCTAAAGAATCACATTGTCTTGATAACCCGACATAGGTAGTAAAGGTAAATTCTCTCTATAGATATGATAAAGTTGAAATACCCTCTACTAAATTTCATAGCCCATGCTTAGATGAATTTGATGACTTTATGGCTAGGCAAGAAAGTTTTAATGCTTATGTTGGTAGAGAGTTAAAGAATAATGCTTTCGAGATAGGACGCGTAGGTGATAATCTGGCTAGAGTTAAAGATGAACTTCACAGTGTTAGCAAATATGCTTCTATGGTTGCTACTCAAGCAGAGCATGTACTCAAAGCTCAAAATGATTTGCTTGATGAATTGAATAATAAAAATGACTTTGCTATTAGAGTGGCTACTAGAACTGGTAGAATGACTCAGGAACCTTTGTATCCTGAAGGCCACCCTAAGAGAATCAAGCAAGATTCTCAGAGAAATAATTTAGAGGCACCTAGTTCTTCTAAAAACAAGAAGATAAAAAACGATAGGACTTTGCATGCCTCTAGTGAACCTGTCGTAGACACACCTGAGAATCCCAATGATATTTCTATTTCTGATGCTGAAACACAATCAGGTGATGAACATGAAACTAGTGATAATGTTAATAATAATGTTCATGTTGATGCTCAATCTAGCAAAGACAATGATGTAGAGATTGAACCTGCTGTTGATCTTGATAACCACAATCAAAGAATCAACGTTATAATAAGAGAGATTTTGTTGCTAGGAAGCATGGTAAAGAAAGAGAACCATGGGTTCAGAAACCCATGCCCTTTCCTCCTAAACCATCCAAGTCAAAGGATGATGAGGATTTTGATCGCTTTGCTGAAATGATTAGACCTATTTTCTTACGTATGCGCTTAACTGATATGCTTAAAGTAAATCCTTATGCTAAGTATATGAAGGATATCATCACAAATAAAAGAAAGATAACGAAATCTGAAATTTCCACCATGCTTGCTAATTACACTTTTTTTTACAGAAAGACTGCAAGGGGAACCCCTACAGTATAATTGGTGCAACAAACCCAAATTGCAAGTACCATCCCTTGAACCTGGGTGGGTGGGTGGGTGGGACACTTTTAAGATTGGAATACCAAAGAAACTTGGAGATCCGGGTGTACCAACTATACCATGCTCTATTAAAAGAAATTATGTTAGAACTACTTTATGTGATCTAGGAGCCGGTGTTAGTGTTATGCCTCTCTCTTTATATTGTAGACTTGAATTGAATAAGTTGACACCTACTGAAATATCTTTGCAAATGGCTGATAAATCAACTGCAATACCTGTCGGTATTTGTGAGGATGTCCCTGTTGTGGTTGCAAATGTCACTATCTTAATGGACTTTGTTATTCTTGATATTCCTGAGGACGATAGTATGTCTATTATCCTTGGTAGACCTTTTCTTAATATTGCAGGGGCTGTTATTGATTGCAACAAAGGCAATGTCACTTTCCATGTTAATGGTAATGAGCATACGGTACACTTTCCGAGGAAACAATTCAAGTTCATAGCATCAATTCAATTGAAAAAGTTCCAATTATCATTTTTGGATGTTTTGAATTTCCTCTCCCTACTATCAAGAAAAAGTATGATATTCTTATTGTTGGGGATTTTCATATCCCCGTTGAGGTAACTTAGTGTTATTCGAAATTTCTCCGGTTCCGTGTTATTCGGAATGAGTTCGTTAATAAGACTTGGTCAACCTTGTTAGTGGGTTCATTTTGATGATCACGAGATGGATGAAACTAGAAGGCACAACCTTCTGTACCCTCTTTTTACTTTCTGTTATTTAGAATAAATAAAGCAAAATTAGTATTATCCGTCTGGTTTCTGAATTATTGTGCATTAAAAATAGTCTGAAAATAAAAGTGCTCCAAATGCCCTGCAAATCTAGTATGATTTTTCTGGAACATTTGAGGATTTTAGGCACTGAAAACACTGCAGGAGGGCCAAGCACCAGGCCACGAGAGAGGAGGGCGCGCCCCCCCTGTAGGGCGCGCCCCCTGTCTCGTGGGCCCCTGGTGGCCCCCCTCCACTTATGCCAGCACCCACACACTTTATCTTCTACCCAAAAAAATCCCCATCCAGCTCAAGCACGAGTTCTAGCTCGTTTTGCTGCGATTTTCAATCTCTTAGCTCAAAGCTCCATTCACAAAACTGCTTTGGGATATTGTTGTTTGGTATGTGACTCCTCCATTGGTACAATTAGTTTTTGTTCTAGTGCTTTATTCATTGCAAATTTTTGCTGCATAGGTGACCATGTTCTTGAGCTTGCATGTTAAATTTTTGAGGTCCCAAGCAATTCCAATGCATGATATAGGCTCTAGGCACTTGTAGGAGTAGTTGCTATCAATCTTGTTTAGTTTTATTCACTTTTATTTTGAAGTTACTAAAATTTCAGAAATTTTCAGAAAAAGAAATATGCTTAGAAGAATGTACCAAGGAGGTTCCTCGGCAAAGAAAGGGCCAAGGATTGCTATCGTGAGCAAGATGTTGAATTGCTGAGGGACGCAAATGTCTGGGCTTGTGAGTGGCCATCCGATGATTTTATGATCGAAGCAGGCTTCAAGGAGGAATTTGACGCGTATGTGCGTAATGCCGAGCTGGAGGACTTCTTACAAGATAAGTGTCCGCAGTACTATCAGTTGGTGATTCTTTTGTGTGGAGGTTTAAATATAACTATGCGCGTAATTCTCCTAGTGTCATGTTTGATATTTATGATACATCTTATACCATGGATTTAGAGGATTTCACAACTGCTTGCAAACTCCCTTGATGGGGTAATATTAATGATCCTCCCAAATCTGAATTTAGAGATTTTCTTGCTAGTATTACCGTGGGAGAATCTATGGACGTAGCACAAGCTACCATAGGGAGCATTCATTTTCCTGCTATACATTACTTTGCTCTCTTTATTGGTAGATGCATTAACGGTAAGGACGAAGTATGTCACATGTGTGCTCCTGATCTTTGTGTCCTCAAGAGTGTTGTGTCAGGTTATAAAGGTTATAACTTGGGGGGCAATAGTTGCACGTAGGTTGCAGAATAATAGTAGAAAGGGAGATTTATTTGGAGGAATTTACGCAACCCGTGTGGCTAATTATCTTAATATAGCCCCACGAGAGGGGGATATGATTTTACCTCCTGTTTATTTGGATAAAGAAGCTATGTTCAATCATCATTTTCTTGAGAGGAATGAACAATTCCTCCGTTATCGACTTATCTATGACAGACGCAACGTCGTCCCTGTTACTCTTCCTGGTCCCTACCTTTTTGATTATCAGGCAAAAGGAAGATATATTGTCACCAGGGAAGAAGCAACTGAATATGAGATGGGAATGGAGGCAGCTCGCCAACACGCTGCTGCTTAGGAGGCGGTCGCCTCTGCATCTCAGTACTACCCCAGTTTCACTTATGGATATCAGCCAGGCGGCCCTTGGTACTAGACCAACTTAGGCCAAAAGCCTAAGCTTAGGGGATTACGTATTTCTCACCGACTTTACATTCATGTTCACACACTAGTCGTCGGTGCTCATACTCTTTCATTGTATTATCCATGCTAGTCTAATTTTCTTTTTCTAGTTTTCTTCTTGTGTGTTTGATAAACCTTAAGAAAAACCAAAAAAATTAGTTAGTTTAATTTCCATGCTTGTAGTAGAAATTAAAATGAAAATCCAAAAGGATTTCCCGTGTAAATAGTTTTATTTTCTTTTCTTTCTTTTGGGGGTCGAGAAGACCATATTAAAAATGCCTAGTGGCTCTCATATGCATGATTGTTTATTTAATTTAGAGCCCATATTACTTTTCTTCTCTCTTGAGTTGAATGCTTGCAGATTCCAGCTTAGTCCAATGCACGTGCACTCTTATTATTATACACATCGTTCGGTCGTGCGAGTGAAAGGCAATAATGACGATATATGATGGACTTATTGGGATGAGAAAAGCTGGTATGAACTCGACCTCTCTTGTTTTTGTAAATATGATGAGTTCGTCGTTTCTGAGTCATCTTATTATGAAGTAAACATATTTGCAATGACATTTAGAGATTATAGTTACTTGTGCCATGCTTGATTAGCTATGAGTTATAATGGTTTACCTTGCGTTCCAACATGCTATTAGAGTGATTATGATGTGGTATGATGGGATGGTATCCTCCTTTGAATAAATTGAGTGACTCGACTTGGCACATGTTCACACAGGTAGTTGAATCAAATCAACATAGCCTTCATGATATTTATGTTCATGGTAGATTATATCCTACTCATGCTTGTACTCGGTGTGAATTAATTTTAATGCATGTTTCTGTTGTTGTCGCTCTCTCGATTTGGTCGCTTCCAGTCTTTTGCTACCCTTCACTTGTACTAAGCGGGAATACTGCTTGTGCATCCAAACTCCTTAAACCCCAAAGTTGTTCCATATGAGTCCACTATACCTTCCTATATCGGTATCTACCTGCCGTTCCAAGTAAATTTGTATGTGCCAAACTCCAAACCTTCAAATGAAATTCTGTTTTGTATGCTCGAGCAGCTCATGTTACAACTAGGGCTGCCTATATCTTCCATGCTAGGTGGGTTATTCTCAAGAGGAGTGGACTCCGCTCCTCATTCACGAGAAAGGGCCGGTAACCGGGATGCCCAGTCCCATGATCCAAAAAGATCAAAGCAAATCAAAATAATTGAACAAAACTCCCCCAGGGTTGTTGTATGTTGGAGGCACTCGTTGTTTCGAGCAAGCCATGGATTGATGCTTGTTGGTGGTTGGGGGAGTATAAACCTTTACCATTCTGTTTGGGAACTGCCTATAATGCATGTAGTATGGAAGATACAACCATCTCATAGTTGTTGCGTTGACAGCGAAAGTATGCCGCTCAAAATGTTATTCAATCTCTATTTTAAAATCGAGCTCTGGCACCTCTACAAATCCCTGCTTCCCTCTGCGAAGGGCCTATCTATTTACTTTGATGTTGAGTCATCCTCCTTTCTTATCAAAAAGCACCCGCTGGAGGGCACACTGTCATTTGCATTCATTATTATTGGTTTATATTGGGTATGACTTGACTGGATCTCTTTTACCATGAATTACAATGTTTAGTCAGTCCTTGATCTTTAAAGGTGCTCTGCATTTATGTTTTCGGTCCTCAGAAAGGGCTAGCGAGATACCGTTTTGTTATATCATGCTATAATTATTTTGAGAAAGTGTTGTCATCCGAGTTTTATTATTATGGCTTGCTAGCTGATTATGTTATTGATATGAGTAATTGTGAGACCTATGTGTTATTGTGAGTATGGTTAGTTCATAATATTTGCTAAAACTTGAATCCTGGCTTTTCATGTTTACAACAACAAGAGCAAACAGAGTTTGTAAAAGTTTTTCTTTATCACTTTCAGTTTATCAACTGAATTGCTTGAGGACAAGCAAAGGTTTAAGCTTGGGGAGTTGATCGTCTCCAACGTATCTACTTTTCAAAAACTTTTGCCCTTGTTTTGGACTCTAACTTGCATGATTTGAATGAAACTAACCCGGATGACCTTGTTTTCAGCAGAACTACCATGATGTTGTTTTATGTGTAGAAAAGAAAAGTTCTCGGAATGTCCTGAAATCCACGGAGGCACTTTTGGAATTTATAAAATTATTGGCGAAAGAAATACACCGGGGGCCCACAGCCTATCCATGAGGCAGGCGCCCCCTAGGGCGCTGACCTCCTATCTCGTGGGCCCCTGGACCTCCTCCGACCTCAACTCCAACTCCATATATTCCGTCTCGGGAGAAAAAATCAGAGAAAGTTTCATCACGTTATCGACACGGAGCCGCCGCCAAGCCCTAATCTCTCTCGGAGGGCTAATCTGGAGTCCGTTCGGGGCTCGGAGAGGGGGATTCGTCGTTGTCGTCATCATCAACCATCCTCCATCACCAATTTCATGATGATCACCGCCGTGCGTGAGTAATTCCATCGTAGGCTTGCTGGACGGTGATGGGTTGGATGAGATTTACCATGTAATCAAGTTAGTTTTATTAGGGTTTGATCCCTAGTATCCACTATGTTCTGAGATTGATGTTGCTATGACTTTGCTATGCTTAATGCTTGTCACTAGGGCCCGAGTGCCATGATTTCAGATCTGAACCTATTATGTTTTCACGAATATATGTGTGTTCTTGATCTATCTTGCAAGTATATAGTCACCTATTATGTGTTATGATCCAACAACCCCGAAGTGACAATAATCGGGATACTTCTCGGTGCTGACCGTAGTTTGAGGAGTTCATGTATTCACTATGTGTTAATGCTTTGGTCCGGTTCTCTATTAAAAGGAGGCCATAATATCCCTTAGTTTCCGCTAGGACCCCGCTTCAACGGGAGGGTAGGACAAAAGTCGTCCTACAAGTTCTTTTCCATAAGCACGTATGACTATTTACGGAATACATGCCTACATTACATTGATGAATTGGAGCTAGTTCTATATCACCCTATGTTATGGATATTGCACGAGGAATCACATCCGGCATAATTATCCAACACTGATCCATTGCCTACGAGCTTTTCACATACTGTTCTTCGCTTATTTACTTTTCCGTTGCTACTGTTGCAAGTACTACAAAAACCCAAAAACATTTATTTTTACTTTTGCTACCGTTACCTTTATTATCATACCACTTTTGCTACTAAACACTTTCCTGTAGATACTAAGTTATCCAGGTGTGGTTGAAGTGACAACTCAACTGCTAATACTCAAGAATATTCTTTGGCTCCCCTTGTGTCGAATCAATAAATTTGGGTTGAATACTCTACCTTCGAAAGCTGTTGCGATCCCCTATACTTGTGGGTTATCAATGCCCTCGTTGTAGGGGTGAGTTGCCTGAGCCGCTCCGGGCACCAACCTGCTGGCTCTCGAGATGAGGTAAGCACGTGCACGCTGAGAAAACACCTCGTAGTCTTCGTCGAAGGCACCGACAGTGGCCTCGAGAAAATGCCATGAACTGTCGTTTAAAGTAGCCAACCTCGTCACAGCGTCAGCGCGCGAGGCGTCAATGGTGGCCTCGACGGCGAGGTGCTCCTCCAAGATCTGGGGGTCGTCACGAATGGCAGCCATCGTGACCTCATCCGCGCGTGCGGCCGCGATTTTCTTCTCCGTTGCCAAATGCTCCTTGAGGTCCTGGCTATACTGCGTGCACCATGGCTTAGGCCGGCGCTTATTTGGTGGAGGGGTCGGTGATTTGGGTGGAAGGTGTCGCGCTCGCACCGGCGGGCGGGCCATGTGGGATGTGGAAGGAGGAGGAGGATGGGGGTCAGGTGTGGATTACCTGCCTGGATAGGTGAGGCCGAGCAACGTGAAGGAGGGTCGCCAGCGAGGAGGCGGCGGCGATGTAAGCAAGGAGTGAAGGTTTCAACTTGGAAAGGAAGGCGGAAAGAGGGGAAATGTGGCTTTTGATAAGGGGGAGGGGCCGGGAGGCAAATATTTCCGTGGAAGCCAAAAATTTGGAATCGCTTCAGCCAAAAACTGGCGTGCAAAGTGTCATCAGACACGGTCCCTTATTCAGACACGGTCAGAAGATATTTTGAGCTGCATCTCACATGGTTGGTTATAATAAACTGTGTGGGATCTACTTGATTTTTGGTCTTGATTTGAATTACATAATGGGGTCACAGCAGCCATGGACGGTGTTTGAATTTCTAGACCTTTTATCTGCATTGATCATAAAAGAATTGGAATTATTCAGGGTTCGTTTGGACATTTTTATGCATTAAGTGACTTTTCAATGCATTTATGTGCATAATTCAAATTTGAACTACATGCACATGCTCTAGTGCATATAAATTCGTTGAAAAATCAAATATTTATCGTTGGGTGCATGCTTCGGTCCCATGCAAGAAATGGGAATGAATTTCAAACACCATGGCACCGTTGATTGCTGGCAAAACAGTGAGATGCCTGGTTTTTAAATTCTAGTAAATCCAAAACTCGTCTCAAATTCATGAAACTTGGCATGCTATCATGGAGCGCCATCAACATGTTGCGGTACAAATTTTGTCCCATTTGGGGCAGGCTTGGGTATATGCTTCTCACAAACCGGAGCTTCTCACAACAAGCATGGTGGTTTTCGGTAGGGAACGTCCCACCTTTGGGGGCGAAACAATATCCATTGCCTCTTATTGCTTTTCAATTTTTTTTCTCGTGTCAACATAGAACAACAAGAGTGTTGTGTGAATTTTTGTGATTTTTCGAGGTTCGTTTGGACATTTTTATGCATTAAGTGAATTTTCAATGCATTTATGTGCATAATTCAAATTTGAACTACATGCACATGCTCCAGTGCATATAAATTCGTTGCTAATCACATCTTGGTCATTGGGTGCATGCTTAGGTCCCATGCAAGAAATGGGAATGGATTTCAAATACCATGGCACCGTTGATTGCCGGCAAAACAGTGAGATGCCTGGTTTTTTAATTCTAGTAAATCCAAAACTCGTCTGAAATTCATGAAACTTGGAATGCTATCATGGAGCGGCATCAACATGCCGTGGTACAAATTTTGTCACATTTGGGGCAGGTTTGGGTATATGCTTCTCACAAACCGGAGCTTCTCACAACAAGCATGATGGTTTTCGGTAGGGAACGTCCCACCTTTGGGGATGAAACGATATCCATTGCCTCTTATTGCTTTCAAGTTTTTCTCGTGTCAATATAGAACAACAGGAGTGTTGTGTGAATTTTGTTATTTTTGGGGTTCGTTTGGACATTTTATGCATTAAGTGAGTTTTCAATTGATTTATGTGCATAATTAAAATTTGAACTACATGCGCATGCTCAAAGTGCATATAAATTCATTGAAAAATCAAACCTTTGTCGTTGGGTGCATCCTTAGGTCCCATGCAAGAAATAGAATGAATTTCAAACACCATGGCACCGTTGTTTGTCGGCAAAACAGTGAGATGCCTGGTTTTTAAATTCTAGTAAATCCAAAACTCGTCTGAAATTCATGAAACTTGGGATGCTATCATGGAGCGGCATCAACATGTTGTGGTACGAATTTTTTCCCATTTGGGGCAGGTTTGGGTATATGCTTCTCACAAACCGGAGCTTCTCACAACAAGCATGATGGTTTTCGGTAGGGAACGTCCCACCTTTGGGGATGAAACGATATCCATTGCCTCTTATTGCTTTCAAGTTTTTTCTCGTGTCAATATAGAACAACAGGAGTGTTGTGTGAATTTTTGTTATTTTTCGGGGTTCGTTTGGACATTTTTATGCATTAAGTGAGTTTTCAATTGATTTATGTGCATAATTCAAATTTGAACTACATGCGCATGCTCCAGTGCATATAAATTCATTGAAAAATCAAACCTTTGTCGTTGGGTGCATCCTTAGGTCCCATGCAAGAAATAGAATGAATTTCAAACACCATGGCACCGTTGTTTGTCGGCAAAACAGTGAGATGCCTGGTTTTTAAATTCTAGTAAATCCAAAACTCGTCTGAAATTCATGAAACTTGGGATGCTATCATGGAGCGGCATCAACATGTTGTGGTACGAATTTTGTCCCATTTGGGGCAGGTTTGGGTATATGCTTCTCACAAACCGGAGCTTCTCACAACAAGCATGATGGTTTTCGGTAGGGAACGTCCCACCTTTGGGACGAAACGATATCCATTGCCTCTTATTGCTTTCAAGTTTTTTTTTCATGTCAACATAGAACAACAGGAGTGTTGTGTGAATTTTTGTTATTTTTCGGGGTTCGTTTGGACATTTTTATGCATTAACTGAGTTTTCAATGCATTGATGTGCATAATTCAAATTTGAACTACATGTGCATGCTCCAGTGCATATAATTTCTTTGAAAAAAATCAAATCTTTGTCGTTGGGTGCATGCTTAGGTCCCAAGCAACAAATGGGAATGAATTTCAAACACCATGGCACCGTTGATTTCCGGCAAAACAGTGAGATGCATGGTTTTTAAATTCTAGTAAATCCAAAACTCGTCTGAAATTCATGAAACTTGGCATGCTATCATGGAAGGGCACCCAACATGCTGCGGTATTTTTCGTGTCCATTTTGAGAGAAGGCGCACTCGAATTATGACAGCCAACAAAGGCATTTTAAAAAAAAATAGCTGCCACTTTAATATCTCAAACGTTTGAATAATTCAAACCGCGTGCGTTCGGTTAACCATTCACGTGACGCCATGTGTCTTGGTTTTAATGGCTATAGGAGGTGTCGTGTGGACAGCTGCTTGACTGAACGGGAGGCGTGCGACTGCAGTCCGGTGCGCAGGCTCACCGGGAAGCGTGCAAGTTGTTCGACGCAGGATCTGTGCATCTCTTCAACGCAAACGGTTCAGATTACGATATGCAAATTAAAGCCAGACTTTGGTGCTAAGCCAAGAGACACTGTGATTTGTCAAAATATGCAGCTAAATATTAATATCACCATCTATTTTTTGCAACTGAAATTCAGTAATTAAGCATATATTTCATTAATACTAGAGATTAAGAAGTCGTTCTCACCAGGAAGCGAGACAGCCTTGGACCGCCGCCCACCTCACTCCTACTGGTCTATATTAATGGCGTCGCTGAGCGGCCGCACCCCCATCCTCGCCACACACACAATTCCTCTCTCTTCGCCCGCATCCTCGACGCTGCTCTTAGTCCTCAAAGCCGTCAGTGTACGAGGATGCCGCCGAAGCGCCCCATCGGAGGGAGTGGCGACCCCGGGGCTGCTGAAGCACCGGAGCATGGCGTGAATATGGAGATAGAGGTTCCCGTCCCCACCGATGAGGTGGAGAACGAGGCTGCCAACAAGCAGAGGAGGGTCGAGAAAGAACCGCAAGTGACTCCAGCAGGCCTAGACTTCATCAACAACCTCCCCGATGATATGTTGATAGTCATCATATCCCTCCTCCCAATCAGAAATCGGGCGAGGACAGCTGCTGTTTCTCGGCGGTGGCGCACCCTATGGCTCCGCACCCCTGTCGACCTCCTCCACGCCCACAAGCTCTGCCATGGCTATCGCCAAAGCTTGGATGTGTTCTCCCAGATCCTCGGTAGTCACCATGGCCCAATCAAAGGCCTTATCGCGGGCAAGTTCCGTTCCAATGGCAGGTAACGAGGCAAGCTTGACGAGTGGTTTCGATCCCGTGCCATAGATCAGCTCAAGAAGCTAAGTTATAATGATGGGCATATGAGCTTGCAGCCAACGTCCGCGCTCCGCTTCGCGCCCACGCGGCGCCTCGCCAAGTTCATGAACTGCCATTCCCACCCCCCCTTAATGACGCGACCGCTCTTTTTCTACCATGACTGAAGCACCTCGAGCTCGTCGTCGTCTGCATCCCAAAGGATGACATGGAGTGCATGCTCAGTAGCTGTACTGCACCCGAGTTCCTTCGTCTTCAGGCGATGAATTGGTCGAGTACCTTGCACATCACCTCCAGGACTCTCCGCACTATTTATGTGTGTTGCTGGTGCTGCAACGAGAGATCACAAAAGGTGGACCACAATATGGTCATCCAGGACACACCTTCACTTAAGAGATTACTTGTAGTGGATCAACAAGGTCCAACAAGAATCAATGTCATTTTTGCGCCGAAATTGAAAGTGGTGGGCTACTCGTCTGTCAAATACTAAAACTTTTAGGTACAACAGTCGCCTTATATACCTCTCCTTCTTGATATCAACATTATAACTAGTTTTGAAGATGTATGCTCGTCTATCATCCAACGAAGCTTCACCCAAACTCTGGGCACAGTGAAGGTCTTGGCACTAGAATCTGTCGTCCCCAACCTCGACCAAGTTTTCAGTTGCCTGAGATGCTTTTCGTGCCTAAAGAAATTGTATATCGAGGTGATGTTCCTTTCCTGTTAAATGTTAACCATAAGGGAGTTCAATTTTTTGCACCTTTTCCCAAGTTCACAATGACAATGTACTACTATTTCTAAAGGAATTTTGGAGGATTTTAGGACATACACCCCCACCCCATATTGGTTGCTTCATTCATATGGTTACAATCGTCCATAAGAATTTCTCCTTTGGATTCATCTGTACTAGTTTTCTTAGGGAATTTTTCATCCAATCCAACCTCTTGTGAAGAAGGATACACGTTTCTAGATTCTAATCAAATGCCCATGTTAATCATGCCAGATCGAAGATGACACGTTGGTGCATTTTACCAATCCTGCAAACCAAATGGGCGTGTAGCAGTGTTCAAAACTGCATGTAGGCACTAACACATTCTCTTCTTTTGCAGTGCATATTAGGCCCGGTGGATGATGTTTATAATGACAATCACATCGAATTCCTGGATCTGCATCTCTCAAATATTACTTTGAACTCCTACCGAGGGACCCCACCGGAGATTACACTCGCCAGGTTCTTTCTTGCCACAGCAAAGGTGCTGAGTGTACTGAGGTTGAACACGCATTTAATTAGGAAAGATCAATGGTATGATCAACAGATCCGGCTGGTACTGTTGAATGGAAGTGCCTCCAAAAATGCCAAAGTTCATATGGGAAGAACATATGGCAAAGCAATTGTAAATCATTGTGTCAAACCCATACATGACTTGTCAGTGGCTGATCCCTTTTCAGAAATGATGCAGCTTGCAATGTTTGAATTTGGGTGTTGTAATCTTTGAATTTGAACTTTGCAATATTTATGGTATTTGTTATATTGAACTGTTTATGTTCTCTTGTTTGAACGCAAACAGTTCATCCGAGTGAACCGCCTGTCGTATATCTCACACACCTTGATCTGGCTGACCGTTTCTTTTGTGTTGCCTAATCACAAAAGGTTCATGCGAGTGAACTGTATGCTGTATTCGCACACACCTTAACCTGGCTGACTGTTTCTTTTGTGTTGCCTAATCACAAACACTTCATACGAGTGAACCGTATGCTGTACATCGCACACACCTTCATCTGGCTGCCCATTTCTTTTGTTCCTACTCATCAAAAACGGTTAATTGAACTGAACCGTATGCCCTGAATCGCACATGCAACTAAAATCTGAACCGTGTTTGATGCATCTGTCATCGCAAACATTTTGCGCCTTTTTTGACGGTTTTTTACACCACCGTTTGCGATTATTGCATCGCACACAGTTTCGTCGAAGGGTCTCTGATCGTAGTGTCGCGTTAGCAGCATCCTGCAGTAGTGAAGTGCACATACATTCAGAAAAATTTCAGACACATCATCACATACATAGAACCAGAGACTTGGAAAATTCAGATAACAATGAAGAACTGAACCTCGAACTATTTCAAGATGCCGAATCAAGGATTCAGCTCCACCTAGTCCTTGTGACTTGATAGCGATGGAAGGTTGCCCTATCTCTAGCCCACCAAATGATCAAATCATCGGTGATGATTGTTCCATCTGGGAACACCTCCTTGAACTGCATCACATCAAGGGAGTTGCGGGCTGCCATAATCATCGCAGCCAGCCTCCGGTGTTGCTCACGTGCCTGGGCCCTACGACCCCTCCTTTCTGCTCTTGCGGCCCTTCTTGCTGCTCTAGAACTCTCTTCCTGGTCGTCGACAACCTCTCCTAAGCTTGGATCCATCTTTGTGGCTAGGCTAGGGTTGTAGTGATGCTAGCGGCTAGGGTTTTAGTGGTACGCGAAAGGACAGGTTAGGGTCTTTTTATAGATACCTACGCATGTGTAACGCCCCGGCTTCGATGCGCCAGGTGTCTGCCAGTTATTCGCCGTCTTTGCCATGTCATTTGCTTGCGTGTTGCACTTTGCCATGTCATCATATGCATTTCATATCATGTCATCATGTGCATTTCATTTTGCATAAGTGTTCGTCTCATGCATCCGAGCATTTTCCCCGTTGTCCGTTTTCCAATCTGGCACTCCTATGTCTCCCGGCGCTCCCTTTTACCTCTTTTCGTGTGCGGGTATTAAACGGTCTCGGAATGGACCGAGGTTTGTCAAGCGGCCTTGGTATAGCACCGGTATACCGCCTGTCAAGTTTCGTGCCATTTGGAGGTCGTTTGGTACTCCAAATGTTAACCGGGTAACCGCAAAGGCCTCTTTTGTGTGCAGCCCAACACCCCTTCCAAAGTGGCCCAAAACCCACCAAACTCCCCTCCATGCTCTCGGTCGTTCGATCACGATCGCGTGGCCGAAAACCGCACCTCATTTGGACTCTCCTAGCTCCCTCTATCTATAAATACACCTCCCCCTTCGAATTCGCGGATGAATCCCTCTAACCCTAGCCATTTTTCGTCCCGCCGCCACGGACACGTCCGGCCGCAGCGGACACGTCCGGTCGCCCGCCGCCGCCACGTGCACGCCGCCATTCGCCGCTGCCCGCGCCCACTTCCCGCGCCGCTGCGCCCGCCGGGCCGAGGCCGCCCGCCCGAGCCAGCCGGGCCCGAGCCGCCGCCCGGCGCCCGTCGCTCGCGCCGCGCCGCCCCGTCGCCACCTGCGCGCCCGCCGCCCCACCGCCGGAGCTCATCTCCTCCGCCGGCCGCGCCTACCAGTCGCCATCCGCCGCCGCCCGGCCAGCGGATCTGCCGCCGCCGCCGTGGGCCCCGCCGAGTCTTCCCGCCCTCGCCATCCTCCTCCGCTCGGCCGGGCCGGCTTCGCCGAGCCGCCGCCCGTCGCCGGATCTGGGAGTGGGCGAGATCCACCACTCCCCCATCCAAACGCCCCTGCCTTGCCCGGATCACTCCATCCCGCTCCACCTCGTCCCGGTTGACTTTCCCCTCCCCAAAATTCCACTAAGTCCCCGAAATTGTTGCATATTTTGTTGCATTTTCATCATGCCATAACTCCGCATCCGTAGCTCCGTTTTGGGCGTGTAATATGTCAAAATGTTCGGCTCGATGAGTAGATCATTTCATCTCATTGCATCATTTTCATTTGAGCTCATCTTGATGCCCAAAATGCTGTTGGAAGAGGGCTATGTGATGTTAGTTTCTGATTCTTATCAGAACATGCACTTTCGTCATTTTTGCTATGATTGAAGTGTGCATCCTATGGGCTTGAGTCCTACATGTGTTTTGTAATATGCCATGCCATCTTTCCAGGGGTGTATGCCATGTATTTTTGTGATCTATGTGGTGATTAGCACAAGCATGCAAACTAGGCATCATAATGTTGCTGATTTCAGCCCTGTTCTGCTGATATTTTTATGCCATGTTAACTTGATGCTACCGAGAGATCCATGCATATTTTGAGATACTTAAGTAAGGATGTTTTGTTAAACATGTCTTGCTCTATCCATCCATGCCCTTGTTTGCAATTATGGAGTGCCATAGCTTGAGTCAATCGAGCTCTACTTTTGCTATAAAATGTTTCCTGGCAGGTTGTTTACATGTTATTCAATTTTTCCAAGGTTGTTGTAGTCGATCCTTGCATGCTAGGATGTTGTTCTTGCCATGTATAGCTTCTATGCCATGTCTTTTTGATGTATGTATGCTTAGTTTGTCATGTATTGCTCTGTGGTGAGTGGTTCAAGCTCACCAACATGCCTACTTATCGTTGTTCCTGCCATGTTCAAATCTGTAATATAACTTGCCATGTTTACGTGGGTGCCATCATATTTTCTGATCCTTTTTGGCTTATGGTCAGTAAGGGACTTTTGTTCTATGCTTTTAGTAGATTCATGCCATGCCTTTTTTTGCCATGATAAGTTCCTGTAACATGTTGTTTGATAGCTCTAAACATTGCAACCTGATGTTATTCCTGCTAATGCCTAAATCTGTTATTATTTGCAATCTTGCCATGTCATTTGGAGCTTGTTCTAGTGATTTCTGGAGTTAGCTCAGTGTTCATGTTTTGTAATGCTTTACCTGTACATCATGCCCATGCCTTTTGTTTTCATGTTAAGTTGCTGTAGCTTATTTTTTTGAGGCTTGCAATATGCCTAGTTGCTGTTTTGGACAGATTGTTGCTATGACTTGTATAGTGTATGTGTTGAACCGTTGCTCCGTTTTGAGTGTGCTCTATTTGAAACTTGCTTGATTTTGCATGTAGTTTAATATTATCATGTTGCATCCATGTTTTGAGGTGTTTGCTTGATGTTTGTATGCATTTTGCATCAATGTCATGATTAACTTGTTTTGCTCATATCTTCTAGGTCGTAGCTCCGAATCTAATGAACTTTATATGTAACTTGACTAGAATTTCGTGTAGATCATCTTGGTGCATCTTAACTTTCTGTTTAACAACTTGAACATAAGGTTTATTCAGATCTGGACCAATTTCGAAATTTGCATATGAGGACTTACCGGAATTGCTATATGTTGTTCCCGGCCTCATTTAAACTTGCTTTGATGTGTTGTTCTTGTTTGCATCATCCCTTGCCATGAGTAGCTTCATGTAGTCTTGTCATGCATCATGTTTGTTATGCATCATGCCTCGTTCATGTGTGGTGTGTTTACTATGTTGTGTGCTTCTTCTTGTTAGTTCCTGTTTCGTTGCGATCGTGAGGATTCGTTCGTCTACGCTTGGTTCGGCTTCATCCGTTCGTCTTCTTCATGGACTCGTTCTTCTTCCTTGCGGGATTTCAGGCAAGATGACCGCTACCCTGGATCTCACTACTATCATTGCTATGCTAGTTGCTTCGTTCTTTCTCTATGATGCGCTACCTATTACATGTTTATCAAGCCATCCCAAATTGCCATGTCAGCCTATAACCTTTTGCACCCTTCCTAGCAAACCGTTGTTTGGCTATGTTACCGCTTTGCTCAGCCCCTCTTATAGCGTTGTTAGTTGCAGGTGAAGATGAAGTTTGTTCCTTGTTGGAACATGGAGATGTTGTTCCTTGTTGGAAAATGTTTACTTGTTGGGATATCACAATATATCTTATATTATTAATGCATCTATATACTTGGTAAAGGGTGGAAGGATCGGCCTTATGCCTGGTGTTTTGTTCCACTCTTGCCGCCCTAGTTTCCGTCATATCGGTATTATGTTCCCGGATTTTGCGTACCTAACGCAGTCGGGTGATTTATGGGACCCCCTTGACAGTTCGCTTTGAATAAGACTTTTCCGGCAAGGCCCAACATTGGTTTTACCATTTGCCTCACCACCACCTACTTTTCCCTTGGGAGTCGCTCTCTCGAGGTCATCTTTATTAGCCCCGGGCGGTGCTTCTCTAAGTGCTAGATCGAACCGAGCCGCCTGCGGGGCCACCTTGGGGCAACTTGAGGATTGGTTTTACTCGTAGCCTGTCTCATCCGGTGTTGCCCTGAGAACGAGATATGTGCAGCTCCTATCGGGATTGTCGGCGCATCGGGCGGTCTTGCTGGTCTTGTTTTATTCTTTGTCGAAATGTCTTGTAGCCGGATTCCGAGACTGATCGGGTCTTCCGGGAGAAGGAATATCCTTCGTTGATCGCGAGAGCTTATCATGGGCTAAGTTGGGACACCCTGCAGGGTTTGAACTTTCGAAAGCCGTGCCAGCGGTTATGTGGCAGATGGGAATTTGTTAATATCCGGTTGTAGTAAACTTGAAGCAAACTCTTCTAAAATACACCAACCGTGTGCGTAATCGTGAGTGTCTCTTTTGGGGTTGATCGAGAGGAGAACACGGTTTCGGGTTATGTTTGGCGTAAGTAGGAGTTCAGGATCACTTCTTGATCATTACTAGTTGACGACCGTTCCTTTGTTTCTCTTCTCGCTCTCATTTGCGTATGTTAGCCACCATATATGCTTAGTCGCTGCTGCAACCTCACCACTTTACCCCTTCCTTTCCCATTAAGCTTTGCTAGTCTTGATACCCATGGTAATGGGATTGCTGAGTCCTCGTGGCTCACAGATTACCACAACATCAGTTGCAGGTACAGGTTTGCGATGATCTTGACGTGAGAGCGATGTTTGCTTGTATTGGAGTTCTTCTTCTGCTTCTTCTTCGATCAGGGGATAGGTTCCAGGTTGGCAGCCTGGGCTAGCAGGGTGGATGTCGTTTGAGTTTCTATTTAAGTTTCATCCGTAGTCGGATGTTGTTCTTGTATATGATGTTGTATTCATGTGACATTGTATGTCTTGTATGTATCCCACTATTATGTAATGTTGATGTAATGATATCCTCCTTGCAAAAGCGTTCCAATATGCGGGTCTATCCTTGGTGGGACCGTCGAGTTCCTTTTGGATAGGGTCGCATATTGGGCGTGACAGCAGGCTTGTGGACTGTGGTCCAATATGAGAGCCTAGTCTAAGGCCCATTTCCACAGTTATGTGAAAAAAACGCTTTCCAACAAATGCACAAAGTGCACAACAGTTTCAGAAGGTGCACAATAAGTTCAGATAGTGCACAACAGGTTCAGAAAAGTGCACAATAGGTTCAGATAGTGCACAACAGGTTTAGAAAAGTGCATAGCAGGTTCAGAAAAGTGCACAACAGGTTCAGAAAGGTGCACAACAAATTCAGAAAGTGCACAACAAATTCAGAAAGTGCACATAAAACCAACCACAGTGCTGACAGGTTTCAGTAGTTACCACTACAGTAGAAGTAGCCTGCCAATTTTGAGCTTGGGGTCCTCTTCCTCTTGGTCCCAACTTGAATATCTGAAGTGGTTGCAGCTCTTGGTGCAGTGAATCCATGAGTCCTCCCTCCACCTGTAGTCCTACCTCTTTTAGCTCTTGGTGTAGGGCCTGGTGCAGAAGCAGAAGGACCTGGTTGAGATGCAGCAGGCTTACATAAAGCTTGTGCTCCTCTTCTACCTCTTGCAACAGGGACTGGTGTGGTTCTTGCAGCAGGTATATCAGAGTAAACTGCCCTATTTTCATGCATGTCAAACATAACTTTTATTTCTAAAAGTGTACTCATTCAAAAGTGTGTGAGATTTTTTCCAAGCTTGGTAATTACCTGGTGTTTGTATTTCCACATCTGAAGACTAGGCTTCAGAGTCTTGTTGCATGTTGTATACCTTTGTCCTTCCAAACCACAGTTTCCACATGTGATAGTGCCCATCCTACTTGTGTCTCTTGGAGCTGGAACCTCAAACTCTCCCTTCCTCCTTGATGTCTACTTTTTGCCTGCCTTTTCTTAAACACAGGAGGTTGAATGTCTTGAGTGTTTGTATCAGGCCAGCAATCTGGACCAGGGACAAGGTAAATAATTGTTTTGTATGCCTCCATGTACAATGGCTTCTTGAAGAATTCAGACACATAGTCCTCAGGATGCAGCTTTTGCTTTGTCATTGCAGATATGCCATGACTGCAAGGTACACCTGTCATGTTCCATCTCTTGCAGTCACATGTGCAGGTTGCCATGTCCACACAATATTGCTTTTCTTTTCTTGTTATTTGCCAAATTGTTTCACCAGCTCTGTCAGCCTGGCACTACTTGGCATGTTTTTTATTCTCCTCTAGAATCTATGAGTAATTTGGTGTGATTGTCCACCTGCAAGTCTGTAACTTCTCCCTAGTCTGTTGCCTCTTGATCATTTGCTTTGTTCTGATCCCTTCAAACATTGTCCTTATTGGTTTGGATCTAACATCAAGTATCATCTTGTTGAAGACTTCACTAAGGTTGTTCACAGCTAGATCTGTTTTGCAAGTATGGTCCATAGCATACCTAGCCCAAGGAGAGACTTCTATATTTTTAAGCCATTTCCAAGCATCCTCACACTGTGCTTTCAGCTCTGCCATCCCTAATTCATGCCCATGTCTAGTATAAGAGTAGATAGCCTTGTCAACACACTTCTTTAGTTCTTTGCTTCTGTAACCAGCTGATTGGAAGTTGGCATATATGTGCCTAAGACAGAATCTTTGAGGTGAATTAGGGAACACTTCATTTATTGCCTTAAGTAAACCCTGTACATTCACAAAATAGATCTACATATGAACACACTCACATAATTCAATGAATTACTATAGCAACTATGATCAATGATTTATTTTCTAACCTTTTGCCTGTCAGATATTATTGTGTATGTTCCAAATTTGTTGCCACCACCAATGCAGCATCTCAACTGAGTTAAAAACCAAGTCCAACTGTCTCCATCTTCCTTGTTAACCACACCAAAAGCTATAGGGTAGATGTTGTTGTTGCCATACCTTCCTGTGCCAGTAAGAATTTGTTGTCCAGTGGTTAACTTGATGAAACATCCATCAAGCCCTGGATGGAGTCACACATTAGCTACAGAAGAAAATTGACACACAATTATGTACAACACAATCAGGAAATATTTATCTATAAATGGTCTACAACCATTAAGAAACCCTTCCTTTGAAGCTGCCAAACAGTAGAACATGTACTTGAATCTAGGAGTGGGTGCAGGGTTTTCTGGGTCAACAAATGTTGTTACAACACACCTGCTCCAAGGGTTTGTATCAAGAACAGCTTGAAGATAATCCCTCAGCCTCAAGTACTGTTGCTTGTGGTCACCCTGCACCACACCAACAGCCTTCCTCCTTGCCCTATAGGCAACACTTCTTGAAACATCAACTGAGAATTTAGTCTTAGTCTTCTTTATTAATGCATCCATAGGAGATCTAATGTCTTCTCTCAACGATGGTTGTACTGATTTGGACAACCACTTCGTAATAACCTTTGTGGTCTCTGCACATGCTCCACAAGTATGCAGCATATCACACTTCTTGATGCAAAAAGTTTTTTCATGAGCTATCTTAGATGCATCGATATGAAAATCACATCCATGGGCTCTCTCGAGCACCAAACAATAATCCTATCGGGGCATTTACGTGATCTTGGAAATTCCTCAGAGTCCTGATGTGAAAATCCCTAAGTGTATCTCTGACCTCATAAACAGTGGTGAAGCACAATCCCTTACAAAACTGTTCATGTGGATCTGGAAGCTTCTCATTGAACCATACCCTTTCCTTTGACTTCTTCAACACTCTCTTCCTACCACTTGCTAGTTTGAAAGCCCTTGAGCTCTTCTTCTTCATCACTAATGCCAACATCACCGGAAAACAAAATTCATCGCCTTGAAACAAGTCTGGTTTTACCTCTTTCTCAACCTCTTGGTGGGATCTAATGGTTGGACCAGGGTTTCGGTAGCTTAAGTTTCGGACCATCGATGTATCTACTTTGCAGCTTCTTCTTGGAGGGGAACTGGATGTAATGGCACATTGTTGTCATCTGAACCTGACTGTGCAACATCAGAAAGAAATTCAGACACATCAATGTTACCTTCAAAATGGTTAAAGCCAGCTTCCATCTGCAGACTACTTTGCTTAAGCTCATCCTTTCTGTCACTGACTGCATCCACCAACTTTGTGCAACTTTGTTGAGTGTTAATGCAATGTTCAGCAAAATACTATCTCTATTTTCATCTGCATTACATGGCTCATCTGCCCTGACAACTCGTATGTTCACACTCTTTTCCTTCTCAAAGTGGATCAACATCTGCTGCACATCATGTTCAGAACCAAGATGCTCCATACACTACTGGAATTAGCTACTTTGCCATCTGCCAGATCTTTGTTGTCCGCTAGCGGACGGCAAAGAAGATCTTTGCCATCAGCTACCGAAAAGCAGACGGCAAAGAAGCTCTTTGCCATCGGCCAGATCTTTGCCGTCGGTGGTGACGGCAAGAGAGAGGTGGCCCCCCCCCGCCTGTTTAGAAAAAACTTGCGCCCACCTCTTTGCGTACGCTGGCGGGCGACAAAGAGAGATAAGCGGACGGCAAAGAGCAGAGCAACTAACGGACGCCACCCCCCCGTTACTCTCTCTTCTCTTCCTCTCTCCTCCCGATGCCCGCCCTAGATAGATCCACCGCCACCCCCCGCCCGCCGCGCCGCCACCCTTGGCCCGTCGCCCCACCACCCTCCGCCCCACCCCACCCGCCGACGCCTGTCGCCCCACCACCCTCCGCCACCCGCCGCCCGCACCGCCCCGCCTTGCCCCGCTTGCCCGTCGCCCCACCACCCTCCGCCTCACCCCACCCGTCGACGCCCGTCGCCCGCCACCTACCGCCTGACACCGCACCCTCCTCGCCCGCCGCCTTACCCCGCCGACCATCCCATTGCTCGGTGAGGGACTACTTCTTTTTCTGTTTTTCATTTTTTGCTGTTTAATTGTTAGTGCTAGATTTTGTTAGTTTTAGTGTTAGAAAAGAATTAGAAGAAGTAGAACAAGAAGAAAAGAAAAGAAGTAGAAAAAGATGAAAAATAAAAATAAGAAAATAAGTAGAAGAAGAAGAAAGGAAGAAAAGAAAAGAAGTAGAAAAAGATGAAAAAGAAGAAGAAAAGAAGTAGAAGAAGTAGAAGAAGAAGAAAAGAAGAAACGAAAAGAAGTAAAAAAGTAGAAAAAAGATGAAAGAGGAAGAAGAAGAAGAAAGGAAAGAAGAAGAAGAAGAAGAAGAGAAAGAAAGAAGAAGAAGGATAGAAGGAAACACCCCGACCCCCTGACCCCGACACCACACCCCGACCCCCGACCCCCGACCACGACACCCGACCCGACACCCGACCCCCGACCCTGACCCCGACACACCGACCCCGACACCACACCCCGACCCCGACACCACACCAGACACCCCGGCACCCGACCCCCCAACCCCGAAACAGCACCCCGACCCCGACACGGCACCCCGACACCGACACGACACCCCGACCCCCGACACCTCCCGAAAAGGTGTTCTTTGGCCTTCCAGAGGCCGACGAGGTCATATATTTGTGAATTATTAGTTAGGTCATATATTTTTCGATTTTGTTATGAAAAACATCATATATATATATATATATATATATATATATATATATATATATATATATATATATATATATATATATATAATTGTGTTGATCGGGTAGATTTAAATGTGCGTTGTTTCACGCTGCGAGGTTTGGTGTTGACGACCTCGCCGTCGTTTGACGAGCTCTGCCCCTTCGTTCGTGGGTGAGCACAAATGACATGTCCTCCTCCCCCATTAATTATTTGCTCTGTTCCGGTGTTCGTGCCGATGAAATTTGATAGCTAGCTATATATGTGTCTTGAATCATCAGTATGCGTAACCAATATGTGTATCCCGTTTGAAAGCGTCATAGTTATAAATATGCATGCATTTGCATATTTATAACCTTGATTCTTTGGAATTGTCCAACTCTATCCATGGACAGCCCGAGTATGTGTAGATTGGGTTCGTATTCCCATATGCTTTGCTCCGGATCCGACGCATAAATTTCGTCAGTGCCTCCCTTGTTGTTCTACGGGTACACATCCTCTCTGTTTATTGCAGAGACGTGTATCAGGAGAACAGCGGGGAGGTGCTGCCAAATTTTATGCGTCGGATCGGAGCATAGCATGGGAAAATGAACCCAATCTACATACTCGAGTGAGATAGGACCTATCATTACCTATTAGAGTGTAGGTTGCATGGACGTAATAAAATTGACAAAGTAGATCAACTGATGAATATATACATGGTGAATTATATATATATATATATATATATATATATATATATATATATATATATATATATATAATTGTTATCTGTACAATAGCTCTGAAAGTCAAGATGAGTGATCGTGCGTGGATGTATACCGGTCACGCTGGTCAGAACAAATGGAGCGCTGAATGGTTCACAAAAACCAAGGGGTTTGTGCAAGCCGCATTTGCAAATGGCCAGAGGAAAACCTGGTGCCCTGTTTCCGGTGCGGCAATTGGGAAAAGAGGACAGAGGCTGAAATGGGCAAACACCTGCAGAAGAATGGTTTTACGCCCGATTATACGGTGTGGACATTTCATGGTGAATCTGCCCAACATGACCGAGCTGAGGTGGATCGTCGTCGCACAGACGAGCATGGTACCGGGATGGAAAACATGCTGCAAGACTATGAAGATGCTCGGGATCCGGACGAGGAGATGGAGGAATATGCAAAGGCCTTCAATGAAATGTTGGAGTCTTCAAAACGTCCGCTCCACGAGCACACTGAGCTTTGCCAGTTGGATGCCATCTCACAAGTAATGGCTCTGAAGGCTCAGTTCAACTTGGGTAGAGAATGCTACGACGCAATTATGACAGTATTTGGAAGCTTTCTACCCAAAGGCCATGTAATGCCTGCAAACCTGTACCAGTCGGACAAAATCCTCCGTGCACTGAAGATGCCCTATGAGAAGATACATGCCTCTGAGAAAGGATGTGCCTTATTTAGGCTTGACTATGCGGACTATTGTGGTAGACAACGGTATGGGTGAGAAGACAAAGACCAAAATCCCCGTTAGTGTTCTTCGGTATATGCCAATCGTACCAAGACTTCGCGTCTTTTCATGGTCGAAGAGGCGGCCGGACAGATGACATGGCACAAAACAGGCAAAAGAACCGAACTAGATGCGGATGGGAATCGATGATGGTACACATGGATGGTGTTGCATGGAAAAAGTTTGATGAATTACATCTTGACAAAGCGGCAGATCCGAGGCATCCTCGAGTCGGCATCAACACCGATGGGTTCGATGTGTTTGGTATGACGGCAGCCCAATACAGTTGTTGGCCCGTATTTGTCTTTCCACTCAATCTCACCACCCCGGACAGATTATGCAAAGAAACAACATTTTCTGACGTTGATAATTCCACGGCCCAACTATCCGGGAAAATATGAATGTGTACATGCAGCCGCTTAAGGACGAATTGCAAGAAGCCTGGGATAATGGGTTCAAGACATCGGCGCCTATAGCAAGCGAAACTTCATAATGTGTATGCGGTACATGTACTCGGCGCATGACTTGCTGTTGGGGAGCGAGCAGAAATTCAAAATTTTCCTCGTGTCACCAAGATCTATCTATGGAGAAACTAGCAACGAGGGAAGGAGAGTGCATCTACATACCCTTGTAGATCGCTAAGCGAGCGTTCATGAGAACGGGGTTGAAGGAGTCATTACACGTCGTGATTCAAATCACCGGAGATCCTAGTGCTGAGCAGACGGCACCTCCGCGTTCAACACACGTACAGCCGGTGGCGTCTCCCACGCCTTAATCCAGCAAGGAGAGAGGGAGAGGTTGAGAAGACTCCATCCAGCAGCAGCACAACGGCGTGGTGGTGGTGGAGGGCGTGGCAATCTTGCAGGCTTCGCCAAGCATCACAAGAGAGGAGGAGGCGGAAGAAGAGACGCAGGGCTGCACTAACGAGAGATAGAATCGCGTGTATTGGGCGGCCCCTAGGCCTCATATATATAGGGGAAGGGGAGGAGGGTGCGCCCCCTCTAGGGTTCCCACCCCTAGAGGGGCGGCAGCCCCCAAAACCCATCTATGGGTGGCGGCCACAAGGGGGGAGGAGAGGGAGGCGCAGGGAGCATGGGCCTTAGGGCCCATCTGCCCTTAGGGTTTGCCCCCTCTCCCCTTCTAGCCGCATGGGCCATGGTGGGAGGCGCCCCAGCCGACCTAGGGGCTGGTGCCCTCTCATACTTGGCCCATGTATGCCTCTAGAGCATGTGGCCCCACTTGGTGGACCCCCGGGACCCTCCCGGTGGTCCCGGTACATTACCGATAAACCCCGAAACTTTTCCGGTTACCAAAACAGAACTTCCCATATATAAATCTTTACCTCCGAACCATTCCGGAACTGCTCGTGACGTCCGGGATCTCATCCGGGACTCCGAACAACATTCTGTAACCACATACAAACTTCCTTTATAACCCTAGCGTCATCGAACCTTAAGTGTGTAGACCCTACGGGTTCGGGAACCATCTTGAACATGACCGAGACGTTCTCCGGTCAATAACCAATAGCGGGATCTGGATACCCATATTGGCTCCCACATGTTCCACGAAGATCTCATCGGATGAACCACGATGTCAAGGACTCAATTGATCCTGTATACAATTCCCTTTGTCTAGCGGTATTGTACTTGCCCGAGATTCGATCGTCGGTATCCTGATACCTTGTTCAATCTCGTTAACGGCAAGTCTCTTTACTCGTTCCGTAACACATCATCCCGTGATCAACCCCTTGGTCACATTGTGCACATTATGATGATGTCCTACCGAGTGGGCCCAGAGATACCTCTCCGTCAACCGGAGTGACAAATCCCGATCTCGATTCGTGCCAACCCAACAGACACTTTCGAGATACCGTAATGCACCTTTGTAGCCACCCGATTCACGTTGTGGCGTTTGGTACACCCAAAGCATTCCTACGGTATCCGGGAGTTGCACAATCTCATGGTCTAAGGAAATGATACTTGACATTAGAAAAGCTTGAGCATACGAACTACGATCTTTGTGCTAGGCTTAGGATTGGGTCTTGTCCATCACATCATTCTACTAATGATGTGATCCCGTTATCAATGACATCAAATGTCCATGGTCAGGAAACCATAACCATCTATTGATCAACGAGCTAGTCAACTAGAGGCTTACTAGGGACATGGTGTTGTCTATGTATCCACACATGTATTGCGGTTTCCGGTCAATACAATTATAGCATGAATAATAAACGATTATCATGAACAAGGAAATATAATAATAAATAATTTATTATTGCCTCTAGGGCATATTTCCAACTGTCTCCCACTTGCACTAGAGTCAATAATCTAGTTCATATCGTCATGTGATTAACACTGATAGGTCACATCGCCATGTGACCAACATCCAAAGAGTTTACTAGTGTCTGTAAACTAGTTCACATCATCATGTGATTAAGACTCAATGTGTTCTGGGATTTGATCATGTTTTGCTTGTGAGAGAGGTTCTAGTCAACGGTGCAGAACATTCAGATCCGTATGTACTTCATAATTCTCTATGTCATATTATAACGCTGCTTCCACGCTCCACTTGGAGCTATTCCAAATGGTTGCTCCACTATATTATCCGGTTTGCTACTCGAGTCACTCGGATAGGTGTCAAAGCTTGCATCGGCGTAACCCTTTACGCCGAACTCTTTATCACCTCCATAATCGAGAAACATGTCCTTATTTACTCCAAGGACAATTTTGATCTGTTGTCCAATGATCCCCATTCTGGATCATTCTTGTACTTATTGTGACTCATGGCAAGGCACACTTCGGTCGGTACACAACATAGCATCTTGTAGAGCCTACGTCTAAGGCATAGGGACAACCTTCGTCCTTTCTCTCTTTTCTGCCGTGGTCGAGCTTTAACTCTTAACTTCATACCTTACAACTCAGGAAAGAACTCCTTCTTTGACTGATCCATCTTGAACACCTTCAAGATTCTGTCAAGGTATGTGCTCTCATTTGAAAGTACCATTAAGCGGTTTTGATCTATCCCTATAGATCTTGATGCTCAATGTTCAAGTAGCTTAATACAGGTTTTCACTTGAAAAATACTTTTCAAATAACCCTATATGCTTTCCAGAAATTCTACATCATTTCTGATCAACAATATGTCAACAACATATACTCATCAAAAATTCTATAGTGCTCCCACTCACTTCTTTGGAAATACAAGTTTCTCATAAACTTTGTATAAACCCAAAATCTTTGATCATCTCATCAAAGCGCACATTCCAACTCCGAGATGCTTACTCCAGTCCTTAGAAGGATCGCTGGAGCCAGCATACCTTTTAGCATCCTCAGGATCGACAAAACTTTTTGAATGTATCACATACAACCTTTCCTTACGAAAACTGGTAAGGAAACTCATTTTGACATCCATCTGCCAGATTTCATAAATGCAGCTTATGCTAACATGATTCCGACGGACTTAAGCATCGCTACGGATGAGAAAATCTCATCGTAGTCAACTCCTTGAACATGTGAAAACACTTTACCACAAGTCGAGCTTCATAGACGGTGATATTACCATCCACGTCCGTCTTCTTCTTAAAGATCCATTTATCTCAATGGCTTGCCGATCATCGAGCAAGTCCACCAAAGTCCATGCTTTGTTCTGATACATGGATCCTATCTCGGATTTCATGGCTTCTAACCATTTGTCGGAATTTGGGCCCACCATCGCTTCTCCATTGCTCGTAGGTTCATTGTTGTCTAGCAACATGACCTTCAAGACAGGATTACTGTACCACTCTGAAGTAGTACGTATCCTTGTCACCCTACGAGGTACGGTAGTGACTTGATCCGAAACTTCATGATCACTATCATAAGCTTCCACTTCAATTGGTGTAGGTGCCACAGGAACAACTTCCTGTGCCCTGATACACACTGGTTGAAGTGATGGTTCAATAACCTCATCAAGTCTCCACCATCCTCCCACTCAACTTTTCGAGACAAACTTTTCTCGGGAAAGGACCCGATTCAAGAAACAATCCCTATTGCTTTCGGATCTGAATTAGGAGGTATACCCAACTGTTTTGGGTGTCCTATGAAGATGCATTTTATCTGCTTTGGGTTCGAGCTTATCAACCTGAAACTTTTTCACATAAGCGTCATAGCCCCAAACCTTTAAGAAATGACAGCTTAGGTTTCTCTAAACCATAGTTCATACGGTGTCATCTCAACGGTATTACGTGGTGCCCTATTTAAAGTGAGTGTGGTTGTCTCTAATGCCTAACCCATAAACGATAGTGGTAATTCGATAAGAGACATCATGGTACACACCATATTTAATAGGGTGCAACTATGATGTTCAGACACACCATCACACTATGGTGTTCCAGGCAGTATTAATTGTGAAACAATTTCCGCAATGTCTTAATAGCGTGCCAAAGTTCGTAACTCAGATACTCATCTCAATGATCATATCATAGACATTTTATCCTCTTGTTACGATGATCTTTAACTTCACTCTGAAATTACTTGAACCATTCAATAATTCAGACTTGTGTTTCATCAAGTAAATACACTCAGTATCTACTTAAATCATCCGTGAAGCAAGAACATAACGATATTCACTGCATGCCTCAGCACTCATTGCACTGCACACATCAAAATGTGTTACTTCAACAAGTTGCTATCTTGTTCCATCTTACTGAAACCGAGGCTTTTCAGTCATCTTGCCCATGTGGTATGATTTGCATATCTCAAGTGATTCAAAAACAAGTGAGTCCAAACGATCCATCTAAATGGAGTTTCATCATGCGTATACACCAATAGACATGGTTTGCATGTCTCAAACTTTTCAAAAAAGAGTGAGTCCAAAGATCCATCAACATGGAGCTTCTTCATGCGTTTTATACCAATATGACTTACATGGCAGTGCCACAAGTAAGTGGTACTATCATTACTATCTTATACCTTTGGCATGAAAATGTGTATCACTACGATCGAGATTCAATAAACCATTCATTTAGGTGCAAGACCATCGAAGGTACTATTCAAATAAACAGAGTAACCATTATTCTCTTTAAATGAATAACCGTATTGTGATAGACATAATCCAATCATGTCTATGCTCAACGCAAACACCAAATGACAATAATTCTGGTTTAATACTAATCTTGATGGTAGAAGGAGCGTGCGATGTTTGATCACATCAAAATTGGAAACACTTACAACACATATCGTCAGCTCTCCTTTAGCTAGTCTCCGTTTATTCCGTAGCTCTTTCATTTCGAGTTACTAACACTTAGCAACCGAACCGGTATCTAATACCCTGGTGCTGCTAGGAGTACTAGTAAAGTACACATTAACATAATGTATATCCATTATACTTCTATCGACCTTGCCAGCCTTCTCATCTACCAAGTACCTAGGGTAATTCTGCCCGATGGTTGTTCCCTTATTACGAAGCACTTAGTCTCGGGTTTGGGTTCAACCTTGGGTTTCTTCACTGGAGCAGCAACTGATTTACCGTTTCATGAAGTGTCCCTTCTTGCCCTTGCCCTTCTTGAAACTAGTGGTTTCACCAACCATCAACAATTGATGCTCCTTCTTGATTTCTACTTTCGCGGTGTCAAACATCGTGAATACCTCAAGGATCATCTATCCCTGACATGTTATAGTTCATCACGAAGCTCTAGCGGCTTGGTGGCAATGACTTTGGAGAAACATCACTATCTCTCCTGGAAGATTAATTCCCACTCGATTCAAGTGATTGTTGCACTCAGACAATCTGAGCACAAGCTCATCAATTGAGCTTTCTCCCTTAGTTTGCAGGCTAAGAAAATCGTCGGAGGTGTCATACCTCTTGACGTGGGCACGAGCCTGAAATCCCAATTTCAGCCCTCGAAACATCTCATATGTTCCGCGACGTTTCGAAAATGTCTTTGGTGCCTCTACTCTAAACCATTTAACTAAACTATCACGTAGTTATCAAAATGTGTATGTCCGATGTTCGCAACATCTACAAACAACGTTTGGGGTTCAGCACACTGAGCGGTGCATTAAGGACATAAGCTTTCTACTGTCCGCATAACCGCTACTATCAACTTTCAACTATATTTTCTCTAGGAACATATCTAAACAGTGGAACTAAAGCGCGAGCTTACGACATAATTTGCAAAGATCTTTTGACTATGTTCAGGATAATTAAGTTCATCTTATGAACTCCCACTCAGATAGACATCCCTCTAGTCATCTAAGTGATTACACGATCCGATTCAACTAGGCCGTGTCCGATCATCACGTGAGACGGACTAGTCATCATCGGTGAACATCTTCATGTTGATCGTATCTACTATCGACTCATGCTCGACCTTTCGGTCTACGTGTTCGAGGCCATGTGCGTACATGCTAGGATCGTCAAGTTAACCCTAAGTGTATTGCGTGTGTTCCGAGGCCATGTCTGTACATGCTAGGCTCGTCAACACCGTTGTATGTGAACGTAAGAATCCATCACACCCGATCATCACGTGGTGCCTAGAAGCGACGAACTTTAGCAATGGTGCACGTTAGGGAGAACACTTCTTGAAATTGTTGTAAGGATCATCTTATTTACTACCGTCGTTCTAAGTAAACAAGATGCATAAACATAATAAACATCACATGCAATTATATATTAGTGACATGATATGGCCAATATCATATAGCTCCATTGATCTCCATCTTCGGGGCTCCATGATCATCATCGTCACCGGCATGACACCATGATCTCCATCATCATGATCTCCATCATCGTGTCTTCATGAAGTTGTCTCGCCAACTATTACTTCTACTACTATGGCTACCGGTTAGCAATAAAGTAAAGTAATCACATGGCGTTGTTTAATGACACGCAGGTCATACAATAAAGACAACTCCTATGGCTCCTGCCGGTTGTCATACTCATCAACATGCAAGTCGTGAATCCTATTACAAGAACATGATCAATCTCATACATCACATATCATTCATCACATTCTTCTTGGCCATATCACATCACATAGCATACCCTGCAAAAACAAGTTAGACGTCCTCTAATTGTTGTTGCATGTTTTACGTGGCTGCTATGGGTTTCTAGCAAGAACGTTTCTTACCTACACAAAACCACAACGTGATATGCCAATTGCTATTTACCCTTCATAAGGACCCTTTTCATCGAATCCGTTCCGACTAAAGTGGAGAGGCGGCACCGCTAGCCACCTTATGCACCAAGTGCATGTCGATCGGTGGAACTGTCTCACGTAAGAATGCGTGTAAGGTTGGTCCGGCCGCTTCATCCCACAATACCGTCGAAACAAGATTGGACTAGTAACGGTAAGCATATTGAACATCATCAACGCCCACAACTACTGTGTGTTCTACTCGTGCAAAGAATCTACATAATAGACCTAGCTCGATACCCTTTGTTGGGGAACGAGCAGAAATTCAAAATTTTCCCACGTGTCACCAAGATCTATCTATGGAGAAACTAGCAACGAGGGAAGGAGAGTGCATCTACATACCCTTGTAGATCGCTAAGCGGAAGCATTCATGAGAACGGGGTTGAAGGAGTCGATTGTCGTGATCCAAATCACCGGAGATCCTAGTGCCGAACGGACGGCACCTCCGCGTTCAACACACATACAGCCCGGTGGCGTCTCCCACGCCTTGATCCAGCAAGGAGAGAGGAGAGGTTGAGGAAGACTCCATCCAGCAGCAGCACTGGCGGCGTGGTGGTGGAGGAGGCGTGGCAATCTTGCAGGCTTCGCCAAGCATCACAGAGAGGAGGAGGAGGAAGAAGAGACGCAGGGCTGCACCAACGAGAGATAGAATCGCGTGTATTGGGCAGCCCCTAGGCCTCATATATATAGAGGAAGGGAGGAGGTGCGCCTCTAGGGTTTCCACCCCTAGAGGCGGCAGCCCCAAAACCCATCTATGGGTGGCGGCCACAAGGGGAGGAGAGGAGGCGCAGGGAGCATGGGCCTTGGGCCCATCCGCCTTAGGGTTTGCCCCTCTCCCTTCTAGCCGCATGGGCCATGGTGGAAGGCGCCCCAGCCCACCTAGGGGCTGGTGCCCTCTCATACTTGGCCCATGTATGCCTCTGGAGCATGTGGCCCCACTTGGTGGACCCCCGGGACCCTCCGGTGGTCCCGGTACGTTACCGATAAACCCCGAAACTTTTCCGGTTACCAAAACAGAACTTCCCATATATAAATCTTTACCTCCGGACCATTCCGGAACTCCTCGTGACGTCCGGGATCTCATCCGGGACTCCGAACAACATTCGGTAACCACATACAAACTTCCTTTATAACCCTAGCGTCATCGAACCTTAAGTGTGTAGACCCTACGGGTTCGGGAACCATCGCGACATGACCGAGGCGTTCTTGGTCAATAACCAATAGCGGATCTGGATACCCATATTGGCTCCCACATGTTCCACGATGATCTCATCGGATGAACCACGATGTGAAGGACTCAATTGATCCCGTATACAATTCCCTTTGTCTAGCGGTATTGTACTTGCCCGAGATTCGATCGTCGGTATCCCGATACCTTGTTCAATCTCGTTACCGCAAGTCTCTTTACTCGCTCGTAACACATCATCCCTTGATCAACCCCTTGGTCACATTGTGCACATTATGATGATGTCCTACCGAGTGGGCCCAGAGATACCTCTCCGTTAACCGGAGTGACAAATCCAGTCTCGATTCGTGCCAACCCAATGACACTTTCGGAGATACCGTAATGCACCTTTATAGCCACCCGATTCGTTGTGATGTTTGGTACACCCAAAGCATTCCTACGGTATCCGGGAGTTGCACAATCTCATGGTCTAAGGAAATGATACTTGACATTAGAAAATCTTTAGCATACGAACTACGATCTTTGTGCTAGGCTTAGGATTGGGTCTTGTCCATCACATCATTCTACTAATGATGTGATCCCGTTATCAATGACATCCAATGTCCATGGTCAGGAAACCGTAACCATCTATTGATCAACGAGCTAGTCAACTAGAGGCTTACTAGGGACATGGTGTTGTCTATCTATCCACACATGTATTGCGGTTTCCGGTCAATACAATTATAGCATGAATAATAAACGATTATCATGAACAAGGAAATATAATAATAACTAATTTATTATTGCCTCTAGGGCATATTTCCAACATTGCCGGCGTATGCGCTATTCGTTGGCTGGTGTGTGCATGGAAGGTTCCCGTGCCCCACATGCAAGGAAGCTCTTGAGTTTCGTTGGCTTTAGGCCGGTCGCAAGTTTTATTGCTTCGACATGCATAGACAGTTCCTGGATCCTCGCCATAAGTTCAGGAAAGACAAGAAGAACTTCATCAGAGGTAGAGATGTAAAAAAATCTGCACCACCTGCGTTGACAGGCCAACAGATCCTGGATCAGTTAAACTCTCTCGAGCCAGATCCAGAGCGTCCAGGGTACTTCAAGGGGTATAATTCTAAGCACGCCTGGACTCACAAAACATGCTTATGGGATCTGCCTTACTTCAAAGACCTCCTTTGCCCACACAACATCGACGTGATGCACACTGAGAAGAATATCGCCGAGGCACTTTTTGGTACATTGTTCGGCATAGATGGGAAGTCAAAGGATAATACTAAGGCAAGAGTCGATCTGGAGGCGCTATGTGATAGGCCGTTACAAAACATGAAAGAACTGAAAGGAAAGTAGAACTGGACGAAGCCAAAGGCAGGGTTCAATCTTGGAAGGCCAGCTATGAGGGAAATTATCTTGTGGGTGAAAATGCAGTTGATGTTCCCCGATGGGTATGCAGTGAATCTAAAGAGGGGAGCGAGTCTTGATAAATTGAAGATATTTGGTCTCAAGAGTCATGATTGGCACATATGGATTGAGCGGGTAATGCCGGTGATGTTGCGTGGCTTCATCCCTGAGGATGAATGGCTAGTCTTCGCGAACTCAGCTATTTCTTCCGTGTTCTTTGTGCGAAAGAACTATTGCCTGGCATGCTAGAGGAAATGGAAGAGTTGGCGCCGGAGTTGATCTGCAAGTTAGAGAAGATCTTTCCACCGGGCTTCATTAATCCAATGCAGCATTTGATTTTGCATCTCCCGACCGAGGCAAGATTGGGGGCCGTGCAAAATCGTTGGTGCTACCTAACCGAGAGGATGCGTAAGACGCTCGAGAAAAATGTAAAAATAAACGTAGAATTGAAGCATCGATGGCTGAGGCATTCATCACTGAGGAGGCGGCAAACTTCGTGACAGCACACTACGAAGCCAAAAATCATCATTTGCATAATCCGAAGCCTCGGTGCAATGCTGACGAGCCTAAAAAGGGTGGATCCAACGTCAGCCTATTCAAAGGGAATCTCGCACCAGCCAGTGTTTCAAATCCAGTATCTTTGGATAACGAAGAATGGCAGACCATTTCTTTGTATATCTTCAACAACCTGATAGAAGTGTGGCCGTACATCGAGTAAGTTCTTGGTACATTGTTTCGCAACTTCTATTTCCTTTGAACTGCTCTTATTCCTGGATATTTCATACAGTCGATACGTCTCCCTATTCTCGTATGGAGCGGTGATCCAAAAAGATTCCGTCGAAGAGTATGAGCTTCTCACAAAGCAAGGAGGCGGCTATCCCGGTTTCATCTCTTGGTTCAAACAAACGGTAATTTCTATTAGACAATTTCATTTCATTCGCTAATTTGTGCGTAATGCAACAATCCTTTCATATTAAACTTGTAGGCTAGTTCAGAGTCTATGGACGCCGAATTGAGACAAGTCGCTAATAGTTTTGACTACAAGGTCCATTCATTTGACAAATACGACATCAACGGGTATCGCTTTCGTACCTATGGCAAAGAGCTATCCATGGCCGACTGAAAGTCTACAAATTGTTGTGTATCTGCTATCGGCGAAGGAGGTACCGAGTATTATGGGAGAGTTGAAACAATTTATGAACTTCTATTCTATGGTGAAAACCCACTGTCGGTGTCAAAACCGGCGGATCTCGGGTAGGGGGTCCCGAACTGTGCGTCTAGGCGGATGGTAACAGGAGACAAGGGACACTATGTTTTTACCCAGGTTCGGGCCCTCTCGATGGACGTAAAACCCTACTCCTGCTTGATTGATATTGATGATATGGGTAGTACAAGAGTAGATCTACCACGAGATCAGAGACGCTAAACCCTAGAAGCTAGCCTATGGTATGATTGTTGTTCGTCCTATGGACTAAAACCCTCCGGTTTATATAGGCACCGAATAGGGTTAGGGTTACGAGTCGATTACAATGGTAGGAGATCTACATATCCAGATCGCCAAGCTTGCCTTCCACGCCAAGGAAAGTCCCATCCGAACACGGGACGAAGTCTTCAATCTTGTATCTTCATAGTCCAGGAGTCCGGCCAAAGGTCATAGTCCGGCTATCCGAACACGCCCTAATCCGAGACTCCCTCAGTAGCCCCCGAACTAGGCTTCAATCACAATGAGTCCGGCGCAGAAATTGTGTTCGGCATTGCAATGCGGGTTCTTCTCCAAATCCCGTGTACCTGTTTGTATAGTGTCCGGCTTCTTGTGAATATCATGCTCCTTGGCTTCCACGCCCAATAATGGCCATCTTCCACGTGTTGAATGAATGCGAAAAGCCAGGGTATTTTTACATTTATCCCCCCAGCTGCACAAATGAGCTGCCTATATAAGAGATGAGGATCTAGATCCAAATCACACCACCTTCCCTTCACGAGCTTTCATTGGAGCGCATCTGACAGAAAGTCATTCCATCATGGACAGTCGGCGCGGCTCCTCCTCTCGCCCTCCTAGTCCTCAGCCTGGAGATTGGGAGAGATGCTCCGTCCGGCACAGCGAGTTAGTGACGCTCCAAACCAAGGGGTTTCTTCCCAGCCTTCATGGTTCCTGAGGGAGTCCTGGATTAGGGGGTGTCCGGATAGCCGAACTATCACCGTTGGCTGGACTCCTGGACTATGAAGATACATGATTGAAGACTTCGTCCCGTGTCCGGATAGGACTTTCCTTGGCGTGGAAGGCAAGCTTGGCGATACGGATATGTAGATTTCCTACCATTGTAACCGACTCGGTGTAACCCTAACCCTATTCGGTGTCTATATAAACCGAAGGGTTTTAGTCCGTAGGACGAACAACAATCATACCATAGGCTAGCTTCTAGGGTTTAGCCTCTCTGATCTCGTGGTAGATCTACTTTTGTACTACCCATATCATCAATATTAATCAAGCGAGAGTAGGGTATTACCTCCATCGAGAGGGCCCAACCTGTAAAAACATCGTGTCCCTTGTCTCCCGTTACCATCCGCCTAGACGCATGATTCGGGACCCCTACCGAGATTCGCCGGTTTTGACACCGACATTGGTGCTTTCATTGAGAGTTCCTCGTGTGTCGTCCGTCGGGAAGGATGCCTCATCCCATCTTTAAAGACGATACTATCGCCAAAGGAGCCTTGGCCCCTGGTCGACTCTTCGTTAGGTGGTTTTCTTATGACCGCCAGATTAAATACAGCATACCGACGATGACTTCTCGGTCATCAAAACCAATCTTCACGTCAACTCGAACTTGCCGAGCAGTTAGATCGATCGAGCTCTCCTCCGTAAGCGAGCTCTTGGATCGCATCGCCCACAGGAGTCGCCACAGACTACGACCAGATCGGGCCAAAAACCGATCTGAGAGAGATCAACTCTCCCTAGGCTACCCATCATGTTGCTGTGGTGGAGGAGCAATACGGCGATTATTCTTCTATCTTAAGGACTAGCTACATCTGGATTCCCGATCCCTCCATGCCGGATTCTCGCAGAGGGACGGATGTCGATCAAGCCTTGAACTGAAAGTCAGGCGGCGGGTTGGATTCATTGGATAGCATTCAAAAATCCAAACTTCCAAGTTCGGAAACTTCTCGGCCCCTGAGTCTTAAATTGGACGGGGTTCCGGATCTAGTTCCACCCGCCCACCCAAACATTAGCGACCTATCCCGAATTCGGCAAGAGCCCGCTGAAACAGTACATCATTACTGGGCCAAATTCCTCCTGGTTATGGACAGGATAAAGGACTGCCGAGAGGCGGACGCAATCTCACTTTTCTGCAATAATTGCATGGACAAGGGAATCCTAAACGCCATAAGTCCTCGCGAAATTACACGCTTTGCTGACTTGGTGACCATAGTACAAAAATCTGTATGCGATGGAGAGTGCTTGGAAAACCGAAAGTGAATTTTGGGATAATCCGCCCGAATACAGCCCTAGTCCGAAATAAAAGGGTGCATCATCACCAAGCACCTGGGTTAAACATCAAAAACAAAAACCCCTAAAGGGCATGGAACCGTCTTTGGAGGGTTGGCTAAGCGGACCTGCAAAATTCATAGCAGAGGCGCCACTCCAACTCATAGCCTTGAGCATGTTGGATACTACGGCAGGTGGCCAAAAGTGGCGAAGAGCTTCTAGCCTCGTAATCCCAGCCAAAGAACACCGAAGACGGTATTAACAGTCTTCGAGACTTTCACATCAAATAACATACAAAAACGAACACTCCGCAATGTTGCCGAAGTCTACCAAGTAGCAACAATAAATCCATGGAGTGACACGGCTATTACCTTTAATGCCAGTGACGAACCCAAATTCCGAACAGCCCGAGCACCAGCCGCATTGGTGCTCAGTCCAATAGTGGACGGCTTTCGCCTTACTAAGGTACTCATGGATGGCGGCAGCGGAGTAAACCTCATCTACGAGGAAACCCTCCGAAAAATGGAAATAGACTGGAACCGCATTGAGCGAAGTAGCACAACCTTTAGAGGAATAATCCCTAGCCGTAAGCATGCTGCACAAAAAAAATCACACTTTGGGCGTGGTGTTCGCTCACCGGACAATTACAGGTCCGAGGAGGTCACATTTCAAGTGGCCCGTTCAGCAGCGGATATCACGCTTTATTAGGGCGAGAGGCATTCACAATTTTCAAGCTATACCCCATTATGGGTACATGAAGCTTAAAATGCCCGGACCTAACGGAATCATCACTCTCGCTAGTGATCCGAACATAGCACTCGCGCGAAAACAAGACAGCCGCACTAGCCCTCGAGGCACTATCAAAAGCCCTAGCGCCGAGGAACTCACGTGATGCGCTCCACGGTGAATGAGGGCGATGTGATACTTGATAAAAGATCCAAGTCCACCTCTTTTAAACCAGCGGATGAAATAGTCAAATTCCAAGTCCACCCAACGGACCACGCAAAGACGGCCTCCATTGGGGCACAATTAAACCCCGATGTAGATGCGCGACCACGAGAAATTCTACGAGAAAATCGGGACATTTTGCTCGGCACCCTTGAGACATGCCAGAATCCCGTCGGCTGGCCGAGCACAACCTAAATACCCTAAAAGGATTCAAGCCGGTCAAACAGGCTCTTCGGCGCTTTTCCAAACCCAAGAGACAGGCCATGGGAGAGGAGCTAGCCAAACTTCGAAGCCGGATTCATCGAGATATAAAACATCCGGACTGGCTAGCAAATCTGGTGATGGTACCAAAGAAGGATAAATCTGGCGCCTATGTGTTGATTTCAAAGACCTTAATAAGGCTTGCCCAAAGGATCCCTTCCCCCTTCCTCGCATTGATCAAATTATCGACGCTACAGCAGGACACGACTCATTGTGCTTCCTCGACGCGTACTCCGGCTACCACCAAATCAAGATGGCGGAGCCAGACCAAGCCGCAACAGCATTCATCACTCCATACGGCCCATTCTGCTTCAACACAATGCCCTTCGAGCTCAAAAACGCCGGCGCAACATATCAGCGCATGATTCAGACATGTCTGGCAAACCAGATCGGCAAAATAGTGGAAGCATATGTAGATGACGTGGTCGTCAAATCCAAGCATGTCGAAACTCTAGTAGACGACTTGAGGCTCACATTCGACAATCTCTGAAAATATGACACTAAGCTCAATCCGGAAAAATGCATCTTCGGCGTTCCAGCCAGAAAGCTCTTGGGCTTCATTGTGTCCGGTAGAGGAATTGAAGCAAACCCAGCCAAGATCCGAGCTCTGTCACAATTGGATATTCCAAAAGACCTCAAACAAGTAAAAAAATTGACTGGATGCGTAGCGGCTCTAAGCCGCTTTATCTCCCGTTTGGGAGAAAAGGCGTTACCCCTTTACCGCCTCCTCCGGCGCACCGAACACTTCGAGTGGACGGACACCGCCACGGCCGGACTCGAAGAAATAAAAGCCATATTGGCAACAAACCCGGTCCTGGCCGCGCCCAACATGGGCGAACCAATGCTATTATATATCGCCGCAACACATCAAGTTGTCAGCGCGGTATTCGTCGTCGAACGAGAAACAGACGGACACAGGTTCCCTCTTCAAAAACCGGTTTACTATGTGTCCACTGTCCTAACTCCATGAAAGTCCCGGTACCCACATTATCAAAAGATAGCATACGCGGTGTTCATGGCATCCCGGAAGCTGCGACACTACTTTCAAGAGTGTTCGATAACGGTAGCCTCGAAGTACCTCTTAACAACATTATAAACAACGCATGACGCGACGGGTCGGATTGCTAAATGGGACATAGAGCTCCTTCCATTCGACATAACCTATAAGCCACGACGAGCTATTAAGTCGCGGGTTTTGGCCGACTTCGTGGCGAATGGACAAGTCGAACTCCCTAAAGAGTACGGCGCATACCCAATTGGATCATGCACTTTGACGGCTCCAAAATGTTGGCGGCCTGGGGCTCGCGTCGTCCGACGTCCCCAACCGGGGACACAGTCCAATACGTCCTTGAGATAATGTATACGGACTCCAACAACGCAACCGAATACGAGGCCCTTATGCACGGCCTCCGGATGGCAGTCTCCATGGGCATTAAACGCCTAGAGGTGCGCGGGGATTCGAACCTCGCGATATATCAAATAAACGGAGACTTTGATGCCAAAGATCCGAAAATGGCAGCGTATCGCAATGCGGTCCTAAAATGTCAAGACGGTTGAAGGGCTCGAATTTCATCATATAGCCCGGGATAACAACCAGGCGGCGGACGTATTGGCACGCATCGGCGCAAAACGCGATGTCGTCCCGCCCAACATCTTCCTGGAACGGTTGTTCAAGCCATCCGTACTATGGGAAGGGGAGTCCGGAAATAACAATCCGGACCCACCCGCACTGCCTGACACCGAACACTCTGACACAATCGGAGGCTCTGCCAACGAGATAACACCCTCCGCCAATGAAATAATGGCGGTTATCGCCCCGTGGACAGAACCATTCCTAGCCTACCTAACTAGGCAGGAATTCCCCGAAGACCAAAATGAGGCTCGCTACATAGTACGGCGATCCAAAGCCTATAAAGTCCATGAGGGAGAGCTCTATAAGAAAAGCACAACAGGAGTCCTTCAAAGGTGTATCTCCGAAGAGGAAGGGCGAAACCTCCTGGCTGAAATTCATGCCGGACTGGGTGGGCACCACGCCGCAGCCCGGGCCCTTGTAGGCAAGGCCTTCCGTACAGGATTTTATTGGCCGACGTCCCGGGCAGATGCGCAGGATATAGTCCAACGATGCGTCGGTTGCCAGCTTTTTGCTAACCAAAGCCACATGCCACCCACCGCCCACAAAACTATACCCATCACCTGGTTGTTCGTGGTCTGGGGGCTTGACATGGTTGGACCCCTTAAGGGAGGAACCCACAAGCAAAAATACCTATTGGTCATGGTGGATAAATTCACCAAATGGATAGAGGCCAAGCCTGTTAAAACGGCTGAATCCGGGCCAGTGATAGACTTCATATCAGGGGTAGTGCACCATTACGGCGTCCCCCACAGTATCATCACTGATAACGGCACCAACTTCACGGCCGATGAGGTCAAATTATGGTGCAAAAACATGGGCATCAAGCTCGATTATGCCTCGCCTATCACCCCAAACCAACGGTCAAGTCGAAGCGAGCAAACGGTCTAATCATGAGCGGCATTAAACCCAGACTAGTGCAGTCCTCAAGGAATCTAACACGACTTTGGGTTGAGGAGCTCGACTCCGTACTGGGGCTGCAGACCACGCCGAATCGTACTACCGGATTCACACCATTTTTTATGGTGTACGACGCAGAGGCAGTCTTGCCCTGTGACATAATGCATGACTCACCTCGCGTGCGCATGTATGAAGAAAGAGAAGCCGATCTCGATCGGCTGGACAGTTTGGACGCATTGGAGGAGGAGCGCGACGTGGCAAAAGCTCGTTCCGCATTTTATCAACAGCAGGCTCAAAGATATCAAAGCAGGGAAGTACGGGCCAAAGCTTACAACGTTGGCAAACTAGTTCTACGCCTGCCGGACAAGAAAAAGGACAAACTCAAGCCCAAATGGGAAGGTCCCTTCATCATCGACCAGGTCCTGACCGGCGGAGCATACCGTCTGCGAAACGCATCGGATAACCGATTCGAGCCGAACCCATGGAACGCAGCCCGTCTACGAAGATTCTACGCCTAAGCGCCGGACTCCGAGTTCGTCTCCTTCCTCCGTCGACATTTTCTATTTTTGTTGTCTTTTATTTCTCTCCTTCCTCCTCCTTCTTCTTGAAGCCTTTAGAGGCTCGTTTGCGCTTTTTTCGCACATACTTGACGCGCTGTCCGCTCATTATACCTGGGGCTTTTTATGAAGCTTATTTATACGGGCTTCATGCCCAACACATGTGTCAAACTTCCGCATGTACCTTTTACTCACCATTATATGCATCGATATGACTTAAGTTTTGGCCAAGATGGGTTGCCTGGCTCCTGTGCTTACCCCTACATTCCCGATTGTTCGGCTAGGTGGTAAAGGGAGCACCTCTGCGATTGTTACTGCCGGGTCATCCGGATGTGTACCTCAGATTGGGTGAAGCCGAAAGCTAGCGTTCTTAAGGGAATATTCGGTCGGTGAACTGAAAGATGATTTTTAACTATTTATCCATCTGCCCCCTGATGATTTTCTGCTTTCTTAGCAGTTTGACATGCACTTTAGGGCATGCCTCCAGGAAAGGAACCCTTAACGGAACTATTCTCCCGGAAGATGTTTCTTACTATCCATGTAATATAACATGACTAGTTGGGCACTTGTCTGACACAGCAATAATGACCCCTACGCCTTGTCTCCATGCATGCCCCGGTTCTTACATAACCGCGAGGGTATTCGGACACACTCCGGACTATTGGGTCCCGAGGTCGAGGTGAAAAGGTCCGCTATGACAAACGATCTACAATCCGCTAGAAGACATTTTTCATGTCATATTCAATTACATAGTCAACTCGACTAATTGTATTCCTCCTCAATGCCATCTAATAGGCTATCTAATTTACAATCTTGCTGGGAATACTTGGCGGCCAATTCTACTTGGCCGTACACTAACTGCTTACAGGATCTCCTTCCCATCAGGCCCCACAGGTCCGACCTCGCCATGTGGTTTGGGTCAGCCTTCGTACCGCAGCGTCTTTACCATGGACAAGGCCTCCTCGGCGCCTTTGATGGCAGGCCGATATCTTCCATAGTCGGAAGCGCCACCGTGCTCCTTGAAGCCGCTCTGCCAGCTCCCCAATGCCTCCGGGCAGGGAGATAGATGGCCACAAGGCATGGGCGACGCCTTTCATCACCTGCCGAACTCGTTTGCGGTAGCCGACGAGTTCGGGAAGAAGATCACCCAAGAACTGGGCATCTCCTCCTCGGGACGACTGTGAGCAAACCTACATACATGTTTATGTTAGTCGCCTTCCTCGCGAACTCTTTCAAAGTTCGTTTAAGCACTTATTGAAAATGCCGCGACGAAGCCGCCGATTCTCCTTACGGAGTCGCATAACCGGGCACGAACATCCTTTAGTTCCTCACCCAGTTGGGTGTTGGCATCTTGAGGTTATTTTCTCCCGCCGCACTCGTAAGCACGCCTCGCCGCCTTTAGCTGGCGCAAGAGCTGTTGCTTGTCCGGATCCATCCCGGCGCTATCTGCAATGTTAATGTCAGATTTATGCACACGCCGCACTTTGCGAAACTACTTCCACTTTGAAGGGCATATAGTACCAGAGGGAGTCTTCATGGCTTCCTCGGTCGCGGCCAGAGCAGCCTCAAGTTGGGCCTTGCACTCTTCAAGCTCTTGGGACAAACGGGTATTCTTTTCGGTAAGAACCTGCATTCCAAATGATCCTTAAATCAGTTATCCTAACTATTTTAAGTCTCGGGGGCTACTGGCATATATAACTGTCAAAATTCCTTACCCGTATGTCTTTCACATACTTCTCCGTGGCTCTGGCTAGGCCATCTTGAGCGGCACGGAGGTGCGCTTCTCCCGAACTAAAGGCGTCCAACGCCTCTTGGGAGAAACATGCGCCACGAGAATAGTCCGCGGCGCCTTATGATTCATGGCACTCTCCACCTCCGACTTGGTGGCGGATAGTCTGTCGGCATCCTCCGTTGGAGGAGCATCCGGACGACGCCTCGTGTTTGTACCCTTTTCGGACTCGGCTTTTGAGCCTGGTTGGCGGAGGTCCGATTGGCAACTTCTCCGAGTCAGTCCGCGAGTGCTCTTTTCCTGAAAAACCACGAGCGCCGCAGCCTCCTGTGAACCTCTCCTTAAAACACAATGGCACATCATACCGCTGCGGCGACGTCTCGACTCGTACCTCACTTCTTTTCCGCCTGCTGGGCCGAGCTGCCCTTGTTGGGCGGCCGCGGCAGGCTCGGCTTCCCGGTTTGAGGGAACCCCCTGCCAAACACCATCAAATACGTGGTGATTAGAAGTAAAGCACGGTGGGTCATGGTATCCGGATTTCGTCACTTACACGGGAGGCCGGAAATAATCCGGGGTAGTCGGTCGAATGGCAACCAAAGCATTGTCGATGCTAAGTTGGTGGAACACCCGCCGATCAGCTCCACCTTTATATCCGGATCCTCTTCGGAAGCCGAATCGAGGGACCGTCCCGGATCCACGGGTTGTGGGGGCGGGCTGTGTATCTTCTCCACGGCCCGGCATAGTTCCTGCGTAGAAACCATGAAATGAGATATTTTACCACGGGAACATGGATCGGACAGGCCACAAAGATATTTGCTTACCCAACTTCGAGGATTATTTTAAGAAAACCCGTTCAGTGGACTGACGCGGAGAAAATCCTCCTCTTCCCCTTTGTACATGGCGGACAAGGTCTTCACCAGTTCGGTGACCGATCCCGCCCTTTGCGCCCATGGCGGGTGGCATCGTCCTCCCGCTGAAGTCCCACATGGGGTGGCCCCTATATTGGAGCGGCTGCACTCCTCATAATGCAGATTGCCATGACTCCAATCATGGTCAATCCGCATGAGCCATAATCTTATTCGGCTCATCAAGTAAAGGACGCCCCGGCCATTTTCCTCTCGAGGGCTCATGGGCGCCAGCTTAGGCGCTTCTTCGAGGAGCGCTGCTAAACTCCGGAAGGCCGATCCGAATAGGATCCGGCAGCGGGACGTCCTCCATGTAAAACCATTCCGAGGGCCAATCCTCGGATGCCTTCTTTGGGGTTCCGGATAAGTATCCGGTCCCGGCGATGCGCCATAGTTCGGCTCTGCCCACTTGATATATTGACCCTTCGTGAGAACGAGGCACAAGGCAGAACAATCTCTTCCACAGAGTGAAATGGGCCTCAACGCTCAGAAACAGCTCAAAGGGCCACAAAGCCCGCTATATGCAAGATGGAGGCAGGCGTAAGGTTGTGCAGCTGGAGGCCGTAGAACTCCGAAGCCCCGGAGAAACGGATGGACTGGAAATCCGAGTCCTCTCATTAGGTAAGAGATTTAAGCATACCCGCTCTCCCTTAGAGGGATCGGGACGCCTCCGTCCGCTTCCGCCCTTATAAGTGGCGAGTCCGAATGCACCGAACCATGATGGCCGGGGAAGGAATCCCTTGGTTTGGAGCACCACCAATTCGCCAAAGGGACTGAGCATCTCCCCAATCTTCGGGCTGAGGGCTGGGAACGCGAGAGGAGGAGCCCGTCGACCGTCCATGGTGGAGTGGGTTTTTGTCAAAGGCGCCTCGATGAAGGCTCGCAAGGGAGGATGGTGTGATCCGGATCTGGATCCCGTCTCTTTTATAGACGGCTCATTTACACAGCAAGGGGGGTAAATGTAAAGATACCCTAACTTTTCACATTCGTCCGACACGTGGAAGATGGCCATTATTGGGCGTGGAAGCCGAGAAGCGTGATATTCACAAGAAAGCCGGACACTATTCAACACAGGATTCGGAGGGGAACCCGCCTTGCAATGCCGAAGACAATCAACACGCCGGACTTATCATCATTGAAGCCTGGTTCGGGGGCTACTGAGGGAGTCCTGGATTAGGGGGTGTCCGGATAGCCGAACTATCACCGTTGGCCGGACTCTTGGACTATGAAGATACAAGATGGAAGACTTCGTCCCATGTCCGGATAGGACTTTCCTTGGCGTGGAAGGCAAGCTTGGCGATACGGTTATGTAGATTTCCTACCATTGTAACCGACTCGGTGTAACCCTAACCCTATTCGGTGTCTATATAAACCGAAGGGTTTTAGTCCGTAGGACGAACAACAATCATACCATAGGCTAGCTTCTAGGGTTTAGCCTCTCTGATCTCGTGGTAGATCTACTCTTGTACTACCCATATCATCAATATTAATCAAGCAGGAGTAGGGTATTACCTCCATCGAGAGGGCCCGAACCTGGGTAAGAACATCGTGTCCCTTGTCTCCTGTTACCATCCGCCTAGACGCACAGTTCGGGACCCCCTACCCGAGATCCGCTGGTTTTGATACCGACAGTTCCGGTTCGAGCCGGACTCGCCACCTATAAGGGCGGAAAACAAGCGGAGAGCGTCCCCAGTCCCTCCCGAGGAGAGCGGGTATGCCTTGTCCCTTATTTGATAAGAGGGCTCGGATTTCCAATTCATTCGTTTCTCCGGGGGCTCCTTGAGTTCTATGGCCTCCAGTTGCACAACCTTACGCCTGCCTCCATTCTGCATATTGCGGGCTTCGTGGCCCTTTGCAAGCTGCTTTTGGGCATCGAGGCTCATTTTGCGCTGTGGAAGAGGCCGTTCTGCCTCGTACCCCGTTCTCGGGAGGGGTCGATATATCAAGTGGGCGGAGCCGAACTATGGCGCATCGCCAGGACCGGATATGAACCCTGAAGAAGGCGTCCGAAGACTGGCCTTCGGAATGGTTTTATATAGAAGACGTCCCCCTGCCGGACCCTGTTTGGATCGGCCTCCCGGAGTTTAGTAATGCTCCTCTGAAGAAACGCCTAAGCTGGCGTCCTCGGAGCCCCCAGAGGGAGAATGACAGGGACGTCCTTTACCTGATGAGCCGAATAAGGTTGTTGGCTCATTCCGGATTGACCATGATCAGGATCATGGCCACATGCATCATGCGGGGAGTGCAGCCGCTCCAGTATAGGGGCCACCCCATGTGGGATTTCAACGGGGAGGATGACGCCACCCGTCATGGCCGTAAGGGGCCGAGATCGGTCGCCGATCTGATGAAGATCTTATCCGCATTGTACAAGGGAGAGGAGGAAGAATTTCTTCGCGTCAATCCTCAGGACGGGTTTTCTATGAACAATCCTCCAAGCTGGGTAAGCGGACATTTCTTTATGCCCATCCGTTCCATATTCCCATAGTTAAGTACCTTATCTTGTGATTTTGACGCGGGAATTGCGCCAGGCCGTAAAGGATATAAACAGCCCACCTCCACAACCCGAGGATCCGGAACGGTCCCTCGATCCGGCCTCCCGAGAGGATCCGACACATCTGTGGAGTTGATCGATGGGGTATTTCACCAACTGAGCATCGACAGTGCCTTGGTTGCCATTACGGCCGATTACCCTGGAATATTTCCAGCCTCACAGGTAATTGAGACCGAAGTCCCAATACTTTAGAAATGATCCCTCCGTGCTTATCTCTGAGCACCGTATATCAGTGTTGTTTTGCAGGGGAGCCCTCGAGGCGGAAGGCCGGACCTGGGGTGGCTAGCCAACAAGGGGCAGCACGGTTCAGCAGGCTAAAAAGAAGTGCGGTCTAGACTGAAGCGACGGCGCAACGGTATGGCGTGTCGCCTTATTCCCCGGTTTTATCCCGGAAGGCGTACTAACGCTTGCGCTCTTTTCAGGAAAAAGAGCACTCGCCGGACTATATCCTGAGAGGCTGCCAATCAAGCCTCCGCCAGCCAGGCTTAAAAGCCAGGCCCAAAAGCGGAGGCGAACACTAGGCGTGCGTCGGATGCTCCTCTGACAGAGGATGCCGACAGATTGTCCGCCACCAACTCCGAGGTGGAGAGTGCCATGAATCACAAAGCGCCACGGACAATCTTTCGTGGACGATGTTTCTCCCAAGAGGCATTGGATGCCTTCAATTGGAGATGCGCACTCCGTGCCGCCAAAATGGTCTAGCCAGAGCCACGGAGCAAGATGTGAAAGACATAAGGGTGAGAAAATTTGATGGTTATATATACCAAGAGCCCCGAGACTTAAAATAGTTAGAATAACTGATTTAAGGATCATTTATTGTGCAGGATCTTACAGAAAAGAATACCCAATTGTCCCAGGAGCTTGAAGAGTGCAAAGCCCAACTTGAGGCCGCACAAGCCGCGACAGGGGAAGCCAAGGAGACCCCCTCTGGTAACATACGCTTTTGAAAGATAAGTATGTTATGAATTGCGGCGCGTGTATAGATCTGACAATGGCATTGCAGATGGTACCGGGGTAGATCCGGAGAAGCAACAGCTATTGCGCCGGTTAAAAGCCGGCGAGAACATGCTTACGAGGGTGAGGCAGGAGAAAAATAATCTCCAAGATGCCAACACCCAGCTGGGGGAGGAGCTAAAGGATGTTCGTGCCCAGCTGTCTGACTCCGTTAAGGAGAATCGGCGGCTTTGTCGCGGCATTTTTAGTAAGTGCTTAAACAAACTTTGAAAAAAAGTTCGGCGAGGAAGTCGACTAACAGAGTTATGTCTGTAGGTATGCTCACGGGCCGCCCCGCAGAGGAAATGCCTGGTTCACGGGTGACCTTCTTCCCGAAGTTTACAACTGCACGAACGAAGTTCGGCAGTGATGAAAGGCGCCGCCTGTGCCTTGTGGCCATCTGCCTCCCTACCCGAAGGCCTTGGGGAGCTTGCAGAGAGGCTCCAGGGAGCACGGTGGCGCTTCCGATTATGGAAGATATCGGCCTGCCGTCAAGGCGCCAGGGAGGCCTGGGCCATGGTGAAGATGCGGTACACGAAGGCGGGCCCAAACCACATGGCCGAGGTCGGACCTGTGGGGCCCGATGGGAAGGAGATCCCTTTGAGCTTAGTGTACGGCCAGGTAGAATTGGCCGCAAAGTATTCCCAGCAGGACTATAAACTAGACAGCCTATTAGATGGCATTGAAGAGGAATACAATCAGTCAAATTGACTATGTAATTTAAAGTGACATGTAAAATACCTTCTAGCCGGATTGTAGATCGTTTGTCTTAGCGGACCTTTTCGCTTGAACCTCGGGACCCGATAGTCCGGAGTGTGTCCGAATACCCTCGCGGTTATATAAAAACTGGGGCATGCGTGGAGACCAGGCGTAGGGGTCATTGGTTCTTTATCAGACAAGTGCCCAACTAGTTATGTTATATTACATGGTTAGTAAGAAACATCTTCCAGGGAGAATAGTTTCGTTAGGGGTTCCTTTCCCTGGGAGGCATGCCCTAAAGTGCATGTCGGGACTGCGTAAAAAAGCAGTAAAAACATCCGGGGCAAATAAATAAATAGGTAAGAAATCTTCTTTAGTTCACCGACCGGATATTCTCTTAAGAACGCTTAGCTTTCGGCTTCACCCAGCCTGAGGTACACATCCGCTGACCCGGCAGAATAATCGCAGAGGTGCTCCTTTACCACCTAGCCGAACAATCGGGAACGAGGGGTAAGCACAGAGCCGTGCAACCCAGCTTGGCCAAAATTTAAGTCATATCGATGCATATAATGGTGAATAAAAGGTACATGCGAAGTGTGACACATGTATTGGGCATGAAGCCCTTATAATTAAGCTTCGTGAAAGAAGCCCCTGTGTACAATGAGCGGATAGCGGCAAAGGGTGTGCGAACAATGCGCTAACGAGCCTTCCAAGGCTTGAAAGAAAAAGGAGGAGAAGGAAAAATAGAAGACAGCTAAAATGTAAAATATGGATAGAGGGAGGACACGAACTCGTAATCCGCGCTAGGCGAGAATCTTCGGAGACGTGTATGCGCTCCATGGGTTCGGCTTGAGTCGATTATCCGATGCATCTCAGAGACGGTACGCCCACCGTCGACTTGGTCGATGATAAAGGGACCTTCCCATTTGGGCTTTAGTTTTTCCTTTTGCTTGTCCGGCAGCGAGAACTAGCTCGCCAACATTGTAAGTTTTAGCCCGCATTTCTCGCTTTGATATCTTCGAGCCTGCTGTTGATAGAATGCGAACAGGCTTTTGCTACGCCACGCTCCTCCTCCAAGGCGCCCAACTGTCCCGCCGATCGAGCTCGGCTTCTCTTTCTTTGTACATGCGCACGCCGAGGTGAGTCATGAATTATGTCGCACGGCAAAACTGCCTCTGCGCCGTATACCATAAAGAATGGTGTGAATCCTGTCGTGCGATTCGGAGTGGTCCGCAGCCCCCAGAGTACGGAGTCGAGCTCCTCTACCCAAAGGCGTGTTAGATTCCTTGAGGGACCGCACTAACTGGGTTTGATGCCGCTCATAATTAGACCATTTGCTCGCTCAACTTGACCGTTAGTTTGAGGGTGATAGACTGAGGTGTAGTCGAGCTTAATGCCCATGTTTTTGCACCAGAGTTTGACCTCATCAACCGTAAAGTTCGTGCCGTTATCAGTGATGATGCTGTGGGGGACACCGTAACGGTGTACGACCCCTGATATGAAGTCTATCACCGGTCCGGATTCGACCGTCTTGACAGGCTTGGCTTCTATCCATTTGGTGAATTTATCCACCATGACCAGTAGGTATTTTTGCTTGTGGGTTCCCCCTTTAAGGGGTCCGACCATGTCAAGCCCCCAGACCGCGAAGGGCCAGGTGATGGGTATAGTTTTGAGGGCGGTGGGTGGCATGTGGCTCTCATTAGCAAAGAGCTGGCATCCGACGCATCGTTGGACTAAGTCCTGAGCATCTGCCCGGGCCGTTGGCCAATGAAATCCTGTACGGAAGGCCTTGCCTACAAGGGCCCGGGCGGCAGCGTGGTGCCCACCGAGTCCGGCATGTATTTCAGCCAAGAGATTCCGCCCTTCTTCTTCGGAGATACACCTTTGAAGGACTCCAGTTGTGCTTTTCTTATAAAGCTCTCCCTCATGGACTTTGTAGGCTTTAGATCGCCGCACTATGCAGTGGGCCTCGTTTTGGTCCTTGGGGAGTTCCTGCCTGGTTAGGTAGGCTAGGAATGGTTCTGTCCACGGGGCAATGACTGCAATTATTACATGGACCGAGGATGTTATTTCGTTGGTAGAACCACCAACTGTGTCAGAATGTTCGGTGTGGGGCAGTGCGGTTGGGTCCGGATTGTTATTTCCGGACTCTTCCTCCCATAATACGGATGTCTTGAACAGCCTCTCTAGGAAGATGTTGGGTGGTACAGCATCGCGCTTTGCGCCGATGCGTGCCAACACGTCTGCTGACTGGTTGTTGTCCCGAGCTATATGGTGGAATTCGAGCCCCTCAAACCGAGCTGACATTTTGAGGACGGCATTGCGATAGGCTGCCATTTTCGGATCCTTGGCATCAAAGTCTACATTTATTTGTGATATCGCGAGGTTTGAATCCCCGCGCACCTCTAGGCGCTGAATGCCCATGGAGACTGCCATCCGGAGACCATGTAGAAGGGCCTCGTATTCGACTGTGTTATTGGAGTCCGTATACATTATCTGGAGTACGTATTGAACTGTATCTCCGGTTGGGGACGTTAGAACGACGCCAGCTCCCAGGCCAGCCAACATTTTGGAGCCGTCGAAGTGCATTATCAAGTTGGAATATGCGCTGCATTTTAGGGAGTTCGCTTCGTCCATTCGCAACGAAGTCGGCCAAAACTTGCGACTTAATAGCTCTCCGTGGCTTATAGGTTATGTCGAACGGAGGAGCTCAATGTCCCATTTGGCAATCCAGCCCGTCGCGTCGCATGTTGTTTATAATGTCATTAAGGGTACTTCGAGGCTACTGTTATTGAACACTCTTGAAAGTAGTGTCGCAGCTTCCAGGATGCCATAAACACCGCGTATGCTATCTTTTGATAATGCGGGTACCTTGACTTGCATGGAGTTAGGACAGTGGACACGTAGTAAAGTGGTTTTTGAAGAGGAAACTTGTGTCCGTCCGTTTCTCGTTCGACAAAGAGCACCACGCTTACAACTTGATGAGTTGCCGCGATGTATAATAGCATTGGTTCGCCCATGTTGGGCGCGGCCAGGACCGGGTTTGTTGCCAATATGGCTTTTATTTCTTCGAGTTCGGCCGTGACGGCATCCGTCAACTCGAAGTGTTTGATGCGTCAGAGAAGGCGATAAAGGGGTAATGCCTTTTCTCCCAAACGGGAGATAAAGCGGCTTAGAGCCGCCACGCATCCAGTCAATTTTTGTATTTGTTTGAGGTCTTTTGGGATATCCAATTATGACAGAGCTCGGATCTTGGCTGGGTTTGCTTCAATTCCTCTACCGGATACAATGAAGCCCAAGAGCTTTCCGGCCGGTACGCCGAAAACGCATTTTTCCGAGTTGAGCTTACTATCATATGTTCAGAGATTATCGAATGTGAGCCTCAAGTCGTCTACTAGAGTTTCGACGTGCTTGCTTTTGACGACCACATCGCTCACGTATGCCTCCACTGTTTTGCCGATCTGGTTTGCCGACATGTCGAATCATGCGCTGATATGTTGCGCCGGCATTTTGAGCCCGAAGGGCATTGTGTTGAAGCGAGAATGGGCCGATGGAGTGATGAATGTCGCTGCGGCTTGGTCAGCTCTGCCATCTTAGTTTGGTGGTAGCCGAGTATGCGCCGAGGAAACACAATGAATCATGTCCCGCGGTAGCGCCAATGATTTGATCGATGCGGGAGGGGAAGGGATCCTTTGGGCAAGCTTTGTTGAGGTCCTTGAAATCGACGCACAGCGCCAGATTTGTCCTTCTTTGGTACCATCACCAGGTTTGCTAGCCAGTCCGGATGTTTTATATCCGTGATGAATCCGCCTCCAATAGTTTGGCTAGCTCCTCTCCCATGGCCTGTCTCTTGGGTTCGAGAAACGCCAAGAGCCTGTTTGATCGGCTTGAATCCTTTTAGGATGTTAAGGCTGTGCTTGGCCAGCCGGCGTGGGATTCCTGGCATGTCCGAAGGGTGCTGCAAAATGTCCCAATTTTCACGTAGGGAATTCTCTTAGTGCGCGCCTACATCAGATTTAGTTGTGCCCGATGGAGGACGTTTTTGTGGGGTCCGTTGGATAGACTTGGAATTTGACTATTTCTTCAGCTGGTTTGAATGAAGTGGATTTGGATCTCTTATCGAGTATCACATCGTCCCTATTCACCGTGGAGCGTAGCGCAGTGAGTTCCTCGGCCGCTAGGGCTTCGGGTAGTGCCTCAAGGGCCAAGGCGGCTGTCTTATTTTCGGCGCGGAGTGCTATGTCCGGGTCACTAGCAAGAGTGATGATTCCGTTGGGCCCAGGCATTTTGAGCTTCATGTACCCATAATGGGGTATAGCTTGGAAAATTGTGAATGCCTCTCGCCCTAGTAGAGCGTGGTATCCGCTGCTGAACGGGGCCACTTGGAACGTGACCTCCTCGGACCTGTAATTATCCGGCGTGCCGAACACCACATCCAGTGTGATTTTTCCCTGACTGCGTGCTTCCCGATCGGGATTATTCCTCTAAAGGTTGTGCTGCTTCGCTCAATGCGGCTCCGTCTATCTCCATTTTTCGGAGGGTTTCCTCGTAAATGAGGTTCAATCCGCTGCCACCGCCCATGAGTACCTTGGTAAGGTAAAGCCGCCCACTATCGGACCGAGGACCAATGCGGCCGGTGCTCGGGCTGTTCGAATTTAGTTTCAATCCGGCATTGAAGGTAATAGCCATGTCACTCCATGGGTTTATTGTTGCTACTTGGTAGACTTTGGCAAGGCTACGGAGTGTTCGTTTCCGCATATTATTTGATGCGAAAGTCTCGAAGACTATTAATACCATACTGGTATCCTTGGGTTGGTGCTCTAGATCTAGAAGCTCTTCGCCGCTTTTGGCCACCTGCCGTAGTATCCAACATGCTCTAACGCTATGAGTTGGAGTGGCGCCCTCTGTACTATGAATTTTACAGGGTCCACTGAGCCATCCCTTCAGTACGGTTCCATGCCCTATAGGGTTTTTTTGCTTTTTGGTATTTAACCCAGGTGCCTGACGATGATGCACCCTTTTATTTTGGACTGGGGTTGTATTCAAGGCCGGATTGTCCCAAAATCTTGATTCGGTTTTCCAGGCGCTTTCCATCGCACAATACTTTCGTACTATGGATGCCAAGTCGGCAAAGCGTGTAATGTCACGGCGACTTATAGCATTAAGGAACCCGTTGTCCGTGCAATTATTGCAGAAGAATGAGATTGCGTCCTCCTCGCGGCAGTCCTTTATCCTGCCCATAACCAGGAGGAATCTGGCCCAGTAATGGTGTACTGTTTCTGCGGGCTGTTGCCGAATTTGAGATAGATCGCTTATGTTTTGGTGGGCGGGTGGAATTAAATCCGGAAGCACGCCCAATCTGAGACTTAAGGGCCAAGGAGCTTCCGAACTTGGAAGCTTGGGTTCTTGGATGTTGTCCAATGAATCTAGCTCGCTGCCTGACTTTAGGTTCAGGGCTTGAGTGACGTCCTCTCCTCCGTGGGAGTCCGGCATGGAGGGATTGGGAATCCGGATGTAGCTTGTCCTTAAGATAGGAAAAGGGTCGCCGTATTGTTCCTCCACCACAGCAACGTGGTGGGTAACTTGGGGAGAGTTAATCTCTCTTAGATCGGGTTTAGGCCCAATCTGATCATAGTCTGTAGCGACTCCCAGGGCGGCGATGCGATCCAAGAGCTCGTTTAAAGATGAGAGCTCCATTGGATCTAACTGTTCGGTGAGCTCCGAGTTAACGTGAAGATTGCTTTCGATGACCCGAGAAGTCATCGTCGGCGCGGCGGCCGAACAGGCGGTCATAAGAAAACCGCCTAGCCGGAGAGTTTGGCCGACAGCCAAAGCTTCTTTAGCAACAGTGCCGTCTTTAAAGACGGGATGAGGCATCCTTCCTGACGGCGACGACACAGAGGAACTCTCAATGAAAGCACCAATGTCGGTGTCAAAACCGGCGGATCTCGGGTAGGGGGTCCCGAACTGTGCGTCTAGGCGGATGGTAACAAGAGACAAGGGACACGATGTTTCTACCCAGGTTCGGGCCTCGATGGAGGTAAAACCCTACTCCTGCTTGATTGATATTGATGATATGGGTAGTACAAGAGTAGATCTACCACGAGATCAGAGAGGCTAAACCCTAGAAGCTAGCCTATGGTATGATTGTTGTTCGTCCTATGGACTAAAACCCTTCGGTTTATATAGGCACCGAATAGGGTTAGGGTTACACAGAGTCGGTTATAATGGTAGGAGATCTACATATCCGTATCACCAAGCTTGCCTTCCACGCCAAGGAAAGTCCCATCCGGACACGGGACGAAGTCTTCAATCTTGTATCTTCAAAGTCCAGGAGTCCGGCCAAAGGTCATAGTCCGGCTATCCGGACACCCCCTAATCCGGGACTCCCTCACCCACCGAATGTCGTAGTCTTCAAATGTTATTGGTTTCAGCCGAAGGAGACTAGAAGGACTCATGAACGTATAGGGCTAGTTGAAATCAACCAAAGCACCCATTTAGATGTTCCTGATGTTGGAGAACGTTGCAGAAAATTAAAATTTTTCCTACGGTTTCACCAAGATCCATCTATGAGTTCATCTAAGCAACGAGTCATGGGAGAGAGATTGCATCTACATAGCACTTGTAGATCGCGTGCGGAAGCGTTCACTAGAACGTGGATGATGGAGTCGTACTCGCCGTGATACAAATCACCGATGACCGAGTGCCGAACGGACGGCACCTCCGCGTTCAACACACGTACGGAGCGGATGACGTCTCCTCCTTCTTGTTCCAGCAAGGGGGAAGGAGAGGTTGAGGAAGATGGCTCCAGCAGCAGCACGACGGCGTGGTGTTGGTGGAGAAGCAGCACTCCGGCAGGGCTTCGCCAAGCACGTGACGGAGGAGGAGAGGTGTAGCAGGGGAGAGGGAGGCGCCAAGATGAAAGGGTGCGGCTGCCCCCTCCCTCCCCCCCTTTATATAGGCCCCGGGGGGCGCCGGCCCTGGAGATCTGATCTCCCAAGGGGGGCGGCGGCCAAGGGGGAGGCTTGCCCCCCAAGGCAAGTGGGGCGCCCCCCCACCCTAGGGTTTCCAACCCTAGGCGCAGGGGGCCCAAGTGGGGGTGCACCAGCCCACCAGGGGCTGGTTCCCTCCCACTTCAGCCCACGGGGCCCTCCGGGATAGGTGGCCCCACCCGATGGACCCCCGGGACCCTTCGGTGGTCCCAGACAATACCAGTAACCCCAAATTCTCCCGATGGTCAAATAGCACTTCCTAGATATAATTCTTTACCTCCGGACCATTCCGGAAATCCTCGTGACATTCGGGATCTCATCCGGACTCGAACAACATTCGGTTTGCTGCATACTCATATTCATACAACCCTAAGCGCCACCGAACCTTAAGTGTGTAGACCCTACGGTTCGGGAGACATGCTGAACATGAGAGGCGGCTCTCCGTCAATAACCAACAGCGGGATCTGGATACCCATGTTGGCTCTACATACTCCTCGATGATCTCATCGGATGAACCACGATGTCGAGGATTCAATTAATCCCGTATTCAATTCCCTTTGTCAATCGGTACGTTACTTGCCCGAGACTCGATCGTCAGTATCCCAATACCTCGTTCAGTCTCGTTACCGGCAAGTCACTTTACTCATACCGTAATGCATGATCCTGTAACCAATCACCTGGTCACTTTGAGCTCATTATGATGATGCATTACCGAGTGGGCCCAGAGATACTTCTCCGTCATACGGAGTGACAAATCCCAGTCTCGATCCGTGTCAACCCAACAGACACTTTCGGAGATACCTGTAGTGCACCTTTATAGTCACCCGATTCGTTGCCAGACGTTTGGTACACCCAAAGCACTCTTACGGTATCCGGAGTTACACGATCTCATGGTCTAAGGAAGAGATACTTGACATTGGAAAAGCTCTAGCAAAACAAACTACACGATCTTGTGCTATGCTTAGGATTGGGTCTTGTCCATCACATCATTCTCCTAATGATGTGATCCCGTTATCAATGACATCCAATGTCCATAGTCAGGAAACCATGACTATCTATTGATCAACGAGCTAGTCAACTAGAGGCTCTCTAGGGACATATTGTGGTCTATGTATTCACACGTGTATTACGATATCCGGATAATACAATTATAGCATGAATAAAAGAAAATTATCATGAACAAGGAAATATAATAATAATCCTTTTATTATTGCCTCTAGGGCATATTTCCAACAGTCTCCCACTTGCACTAGAGTCAATAATCTAGTTACATTGTGATGAACCGAACACCCATAGAGTTCTGGTGTTGATCATGTTTTCCTCGCGGAAGAGGTTTAGTCAACGGATCTTTGACATTCAGATCTGTATGCACTTTGCAAATTTCTATGTCTCCATCTTGAACATTTTCACGGATGGAGTTGAAGCGACGCTTGATGTGTCTGGTCTTCTTGTGAAACCTGGGATCCTTGGCAAGTGCAATAGCTCCAGTGTTGTCACAGAAGAGTTTGATCGGCCCCGATGCATTGGGTATGACTCCTAGGTCGGTGATGAACTCCTTCACCCAAATTGCTTCATGCGCTGCCTCTGAGGCTGCCATGTACTCCGCTTCACATGTAGATCCCGCCACGACGCTTCGCTTGCAGCTGCACCAGCATCGCTCCACCATTCAACATATACACGTATCCGGTTTGTGACTTAGAGTCATCCAGATCTGTGTCGAAGCTAGCGTCGACGTAACCCTTTACGACGAGCTCTTCGTCACCTCCATAAACGAGAAACATATCATTTGTCCTTTTCAGGTACTTCAGGATATTCTTGACCGCTGTCCAGTGTTCCTTGTCGGGATTACTTTGGTACCTTCCTACCAAACTTACGGCAAGGTTTACATCAGGTCTGGTACACAGCATGGCATACATAATAGATCCTATGGCCGAGGCATAGGGGATGACGCTCATCTCTTCTTTATGTTCTGTCATGGTCGGGCATTGAGCCGAGCTCAATCTCACACCTTGCAGTACAGGCAAGAACCCTTTCTTGGACTGATCCATTTTGAATTTCTTCGAAATCTTATCAAGGTATGTGCTTTGTGAAAGACCTATGAGGCGTCTCGATCTATCTCTATAGATCTTGATGCCTAATATGTAAGCAGCTTCTCCAAGGTCCTTCATTGAAAAACTTTTATTCAAGTAGGCCTTAATGTTGTCCAAGAGTTCTATATCATTTCCCATCAAAATTATGTCATCTACATATAATATGAGAAATGCTCTGAGCTCCCACTCACTTTCTTGTAAACGCAGGCTTCTCCATAAGTCTCAGATAACCCAAACGCTTTGATCATCTCATCAAAGCGAATGTTCCAACTCCGAGATGCTTGCACCAGCCCATAAATGGATCGCTGGAGCTTGCATACTTTGTTAGCATTCTTAGGATCGACAAAACCTTCCGGCTGCATCATATACAGTTCTTCCTTAAGATAACCGTTAAGGAACGCTGTTTTGACGTCCATCTGCCATATCTCATAATCATAGTATGCGGCAATTGCTAACATGATTCGGACGGACTTAAGCTTCGCTACGGGAGAGAAAGTCTCATCGTAGTCAATCCCTTGAACTTTCCGATAACCCTTAGCGACAAGTCGAGCTTTATAGATGGTGACATTACCATCCGCGTCCGTCTTCTTCTTAAAGATCCATTTGTTTTCTATCGCTCGCCGATCATCGGGCAAGTCTGTCAAAGTCCATACTTTGTTTTCATACATGGATCCTATCTCGGATTGCATGGCTTCAAGCCATTTGTTGGTATCTGGGCCCGCCACGCTTCTTCATAGTTCGAAGGTTCACCGTTGTCTAACAACATGATTTCCGGACAGGGTTGCCATACCACTGGTGTGGAACGTGTCCTTGTGGACCCACTGAAGTTCGGTAGCAACTTGATCCAAGTACCTTGATCATCATCATTAATTTCCTCTCTAGTAGGTGTAGGCACCACAGAACATTTTCTGAGCTGCACTACTTTCCGGTTCAAGAGGTAGTACTTCATCGAGTTCTACTTTCCTCCCACTTACTCCTTTCGAGAGAAACTCTTTTCAAGAAAGGATTCGTTCTTGGCAACAAAGATCTTGCCTTCAATCTAAGGTAAAAGGTATACCCAATGGTTTCCTTAGGGTATCCTATGAAGACGATTTTCCGACTTGGGTTCGATCTTTTCAGGTTGAAGTTTCTTGACATAAGCATCGCATCCCCAAACTTTTAGAAACGATAGCTTAGGTTTCTTTCCAAACCATAATTCATACGGTGTCGTCTCAACGGATTTAGACGGTGCCCTATTTAAAGTGAATGTAGCTTTCTCTAGTGCGTATCCCCAAAATGATAGCGGAAAATCGGTAAGAGACATCATAGATCGCACCATATCCAATAGAGTGCGATCACGACGTTCGGACACACCGTTGCGCTGAGGTGTTCCAGGCGGCGTGAGTTGTGAAACGATTCCACATTTCCTTAAGTGTGTACCAAATTCGTGACTTAAATATTCTCCTCCACGATCTGATCGTAAGAACTTTATTTTTTGGTCACGTTGATTCTCTACCTCATTCTGAAATTCCTTGAACTTTTCAAAGGTCTCAGACTTGTGTTTCATCAAGTAGACATACCCATATCTACTTAAGTCGTCTGTGAGAGTGAGAACATAAGGATATCCTCCGCGAGACTCAACGCTCATTGGACCGCACACATCGGTATGTATGATTTCCAGTAAGTTGGTTGCTCGCTCCATTGTTCCGGAGAACGGAGTCTTGGTCATTTTGCCCATGAGGCATGGTTCGCATGTGTCAAATGATTCATAATCGAGAGACTCTAAAAGTCCATCGAATGGAGCTTCTTCATGCGCTTGACACCAATGTGACCAAAGGCGGCGATTGCCACAAGTATGTGGGATTATCGTTATCAACTTTACATCTTTTGGTATTCACACTATGAATATGTGTAATATTACGCTCGAGATTCATTAAGAATAAACCATTGACCATCGGAGCATGACCATAAAACATATCTCTCATATAAATAGAACAACCATTATTCTCGGATTTAAATGAGTAGCCATCTCGCATTAAACGAGATCCTGATACAATGTTCATGCTCAAACTTGGCACTAAATAACAATTGTTGAGGTTCAAAACTAATCCCGTAGGTAAATGTAGAGGTAGCATGCCGACGGCGATCACATCAACCTTGGAACCATTCCCGACGCGCATCGTCACCTCGTCCTTCGCCAGTCTCCGTTTATTCCACAGCTCCTGCTGTGAGTTACAAATATGAGCAACGGCACCGGTATCAAATACCCAGGAGTTACTACGAGTACTGGTAAGGTACACATCAATTACATGTATACCAAATATACCTTTAGTGTTGCCGGCCTTCTTGTCCGCTAAGTATTTGGGGCAGATCCGCTTCAAATGGCCCTTCCTTTGCAATAAAAGCACTCGGTCGGGCTTGGGTCCATTCTTTGACTTCTTCCCGCAACTTGCTTGCGGGCGCGGCAACATCTTTGCCGTCCTTCTTGAAGTTCTTCTTACCCTTGCCCTTTTGAACTTAGTGGTTTTATTGACCATCAACACTTGATGTTCTTTCTTGATTTCAACCTCTGCGACTTCAGATTGAGAATACTTCGGAATGGTCTTCACCATCCCCTGCATATTGTAGTTCATCACAAATCTCTTGTATCTTGGTGGGAGCGATCAAGGATTCTGTCAATGACCGCCTCGTCCGGGAGATTAATGTCCAGGTGGGACAAAGCGGTTGTGCAACCTGACATTTTAAGTATGTGCTCACCGTGTAACTGTTTTCCTCCATCTTACAACTATAGAACTTGTCGGAGACTTCATATCTCTCGACCGGGCATGAGCTTGGAAAACCATTTTAGGCTCCTCGAACATCTCATATGCTCCGTGTTGCTCAAAACGCTTTTGGAGCCCGGTTCTAAGCTGTAAAGCATGCCGCCTTGAACGAGGGAGTAATCATCAAGACGAGACTGCCAAGCATTCATAATGTCTTGGTTCTTCGATGGGTGCATCACCTAGCGGTGCTTCTAGGACATATTGTTTCTTGGCTGCTATGAGGATGATCTCGTGTTCCGGACCCAGTCCGAATAGTTGCTGCCATCGTCTTTCAGCTTGGTTTTCTCTAGGAACGCGTTGAAGTTCATGGTGACATGAGCGTTGGCCATTTGATCTACAAGACATTTTGCAAATATTTTAGACTAATGTTCATGATAATTAAGTTCATCTAATCAAATTATTTAATGAACTCCCAATCAGATTTGACATCCCTCTAGTCATCTAAGTGTTACATGATCCGAGTCGACTAGGCTGTGTCCGATCATCACGTGAGACGGACTAGTCATCGTCGGTGAACATCTCCATGTTGATCGTATCTTCCACGCGACTCATGTTCGACCTTTCGGTCTCTTGTGTTCCGAGGCCATGTCTGTACATGCTAGGCTCGTCAAGTTAACCCTAAGTGTTTTGCATGTGTAAAACTGTCTTACACCCGTTGTATGTGAACGTAAGGATCTATCACACCCGATCATCACGTGGTACTTCGAAACGACGAACTTTAGCAACGGTGCACAGTTAGGGGGAACACCTTCTTGAAATTATTATAAGGGATCATCTTATTTACTACCGTCGTTCTAAGTAAACAAGATGCATAAACATAATAAACATCACATGCAATTACATAAAGTAGTGACATGATATGGCCAATATCATATAGCTCCTTCGATCTCCATCTTCGGGGCTCCATGATCATCTTCGTCACCGGCATGACACCATGATCTCCATCATCGTGTCTTCATGAAGTTGTCACGCCAACGACTACTTCTACTTCTATGGCTAACGTGTTTAGCAATAAAGTAAAGTAATTTACATGGCGTTCTTTAATGACACGCAGTCATACAAAAATAAGACAACTCCTATGGCTCCGCCGTTGTCATACTCATCGACATGCAAGTCGTGATTCCTATTACAAGAACATGATCTCATACATCACAATATATCATTCATCATTCATCACAACTTCTGGCCATATCACATCACATGACAATTGCTGCAAAAACGAGTTAGACATCCTCTAATTGGTGTTGCATCTTTTACGTGGCTGCAATTGGGTTCTAGCAAGAACGTTTTCTTACCTACGAATAACCACAATGTGATTTTGTCAAATTCTATTTACCCTTCATAAGGACCCTTTTCATCTAATCCGCTCCAACTAAAGTAGGAGAGACAGACACCCGCTAGCCACCTTATGCAACTAGTGCATGTCAGTCGGTGGAACCTGTCTCACGTAAGCGTATGTGTAAGGTCGGTCCGGGCCGCTTCATCCCACAATACCGCTGAAGCAAGAAAAGACTAGTAGCGTCAAGCAAGTTGACAAGTTCTACGCCCACAAGAAAATTGTGTTCTACTCGTGCAATAGAGAACTACGCATAGACCTAGCTCATGATGCCACTGTTGGAGAACGTTGCAGAAAATTAAAATTTTTCCTACGGTTTCACCAAGATCCATCTATGAGTTCATCTAAGCAACGAGTCATGGGAGAGAGATTGCATCTACATACCACTTGTAGATCGCGTGCGGAAGCGTTCACTAGAACGTGGATGATAGAGTCGTACTCGCCGTGATCCAAATCACCGATGACCGAGTGTCGAACGGACGGCACCTCCGCGCTCAACACACGACGGAGCGGATGACGTCTCCTCCTTCTTGATCCAGCAAGGGGAAGGAGAGGTTGAGGAAGATGGCTCCAGCAGCAAGACGACGGTGTGGTGTTGGTGGAGAAGCAAGATCTCGGCAGGCTTCGCCAAGCACGTGACGGAGGAGGAGAGGTGTAGCAGGGAGAGGAGGCGCCAAGCTGCAAGGTGCGGCTGCCCCTCCCTCCCCTTTATATAGGCCCCTGGGGCGCCGCCCTGAGATCTGATCTCCCAAGGGGGGCGGCCAAGGGGGAGGCTTGCCCCCCAAGGCAAGTGGGCGCCCCCACCCTAGGGTTTCCAACCCTAGGCGCAGGGGCCCAAGTGGGGGGCGCACCAGACCACCAGGGGCTGGTTCCTCCCACTTCAGCCCACGGGCCCACCGGATAGGTGGCCCCACCGGTGGACCCGGGACCCTTCCGTGGTCGGTGACAATACCGTAACCCCAAATTCTCCCGATGGCGAAATAGCACTTCTTATGTATAATTCTTTACCTCCGGACCATTCCGGAAATCCTCTTGACGTCCGAGATCTCATCTGGGACTCCGAACAACATTCGGTTTGCTGCATACTCATATTCATACAACCCTAGCGTCACCGAACCTTAAGTGTGTAGACCCTACGGGTTCGGGAGACATGCAGACATGACCGAGACGGCTCTCCGGTTAATAACTAACAGCGGGATCTGGATACCCATGTTGGCTCCCACATACTCCTCGATGATCTCATCGGATGAACCACGATGTCGAGGATTCAATTAATCCCGTATTCAATTCCCTTTGTCAATCGGTACGTTACTTGCCCGAGACTCGATCGTCGGTATCCCAATACCTCGCTCAGTCTCGTATCGACAAGTCACTTTACTCGCATCAGTAATGCATGATCCCGTAACCAATCACTTGGTCACTTTGAGCTCATTATGATGATGCATTACCGAGTGGGCCCAGATATACTTCTCCGTCATACGGAGTGACAAATCGAGCCTCGATCCGTGTCAACCCAATGACACTTTCGGAGATACCGTAGTGCACCTTTATAGTCACCCGATTCGTTGTGACGTTTGGTACACCCAAAGCACTCTTACGGTATCTGGGAGTTACACGATCTCATGGTCTAAGGAAGAGATACTTGACATTGGAAAAGCTCTAGCAAAACGAACTACACGATCTTGTGCTATGCTTAGGATTGGGTCTTGTCCATCACATCATTCTCCTAATGATGTGATCCCGTTATCAATGACATCCAATGTCCATAGTCAGGAAACTATGACTATCTATTGATCAACGAGCTAGTCAACTAGAGGCTCACTAGGGACATATTGTGGTCTATGTATTCACACGTGTATTACGATTTCCGGATAATACAATTATAGTATGAATAAAAGACAATTATCACGAACTAGGAAATATAATAATAATCCTTTTATTATTGCCTCTAGGGCATATTTCCAACACCTGATGTCTATATTACGGCTCAACAAGCGACCCAAGTATTCTATCTACCGTGGGCCTGCCAAACTAATCCAAATCTGAAAGGTTGGGATGTCATTTATGAAGTGTCGCCACGTGCTAGAGATCTCCCCAAAAGGAAGATGATTATGAACCTCACATTAACCCAGACACATATGAAGGATAATTCTTCCAAGAGACACGTCTTTCCAAAAGAGTTTCAAGAACCGTATACTTCACCCCAAAACATTGAAGTAGACAATGATAAAGTGAATCCCACATCACCCCAGAGGAGGAACAAGAAGAGCCGGAACAAGAAGAGGTTATCTGCGGATGACCGTCAATGCTTGACCGACACGTAAAGGTGGCCTTCCACATGTTGATGCCATCGAACCCTATGAGCCCGTCATTGATTATAGTGATGATGATGATTATGCATTTATTGATGATACTGGTCGAGATTATTAGTAGTGTCAGGTATTCAATTTTTTTATGTTGTACTTGATGATGATACACTTAAGTGATATACATATTATTATTCATGTCGGTATTTTTTTTATGTTGTACTAATTCCGTTTACTCTTTGTCATGGCAGGTGTTGAAAGATGGAAGGGGAGCCGACTAAGGCCAAGGACAAACCTGCCCAAATTGAAGGTGTGCCACACCACCAAGGTAGCTCCAGCTTATATCAGTTCGGGCGGAACTGGGTATGTGGTTTGCTTCATGATTAATGTAATTCATTCATCATTCTAGCTTGAGCCCTTTAATTAATAATTTACTTTGTTTCTCTCTTTCAAGCATGCTACAATAAGACGGATAAGGTGCCAGAGGGGTACGACCTGTATGCCATGGCCCACACTGCCTCTTACAAGCAAGTCAAGGGGAAGGCGAGGAAAGGGGAGGAGTTTAACCTGAGCCAGATTCCCATTGATCCAGAGCGGTGATGATATCGGTATGGAGGTCCCGTGGCTCCATAGCCATTGATCCGTAGATTGCTCCCCGAGACCACGGTGAGTTTAATTTGAATGGACTTTACTTGCTAGTCTTAACATTTGAGTGTCATCATGCTAACGAAACATTGGAAATGATCTTTGGTGCAATGTAACTCCACACAAGCATCACACGATCCTTCTCCAGCTACTGGCACGAGCCAGCCCGCTCCTACACCTCCATGATCAAGGTAAGTTTCTCTAGTTTTTTGCTTAACAAATGCATAAAGACCTAGACTTAGCTTTATTTCCTCCAATATGCTTACCTTAATGACCTAGAGTTAGCTTCTTTTCCTCCAAAATGACTTAATAAGCTTACTGACCTCCAAAACTAGCCATTTTACCTAAGTTAGCTCTAAAACGATCTATACTTAGCTTTGTTTCCTCCAAAATGACCTAAGTTAGTTATAATATGCTTAGTTAACTAGGTTTGCTCAATAATGACATGTACTTAGCTTACTTATGTAAAAAAAATGGCATAATTAGCTTAGTTAGTTCATAAACAATCCATTTTACCTAAGTTAGCTCTAAAATGACCCATTTTACCTTAGTTAGCTCATAAATGATCCATTTTACCCAAGTTAGCTTTAAAATGACCCATTTTACATAGATTATCTCCAAAATGATCCATTTTACCTAGATTATCTCCAAAATGGTCCATTTTTCCTACGTTAGCTCTAAAATGATCCATTTTACCTACGTTAGCTCCAAAATGACCCATTTTACCTACGTTAGCTCCAAAATGACCCATCTTACCTACCTTAGCTCTAAAATGACCCATCTTACCAACCTTAGCTCTAAAATGACCCATTTTACCTACGTTAGCTCCAAAATGACCCATTTTACCTACGTTAGCTCCAAAATGACCCATTTTACCTACGTTAGCTCCAAAATGACCCATCTTACCTATGTTGGCTCCAAAATGACCCATCTTACCTACGTTAGCTCTAAAATGATGCATTTTACCTAAGTTAGCTCATAAACGATCCATTTCACCTAAGTTACCTCACAAACGATGGCGTGCTTCTTCTTCTAGTCACCTTTTCCTAACTTTCTTATTTGCCATTTTGCTGGATTTAAAAAAACAGGAAAAAAAAAGAGCCAATATGCAGGCTCATTGCCGTCCGCTACCGACGGCAATGGGATCTTTGCCAACAGCCGCGGACGGCAAATAAAGCACGTGGCAGCCAACTGTGCTTCCTGGAAGCTGACCCATTTAGTCAGTTTGCCTACAGTGGCAGACGGCAAAGGCAGGACAAGTTTTGCCGTCAGCGGCGGACGGCAAAGGCAAGACAAATTTTGCCGTCAGCGGCGGACGGCAAAGTCCTGCCGTTAGCCACCTAACGGGCTAACAGCGAAATTTTTGTCGTATGTGTTCTTTGTCGTCCGCTACTGATGGCAAAGGCCCCTTTGCCGTCAGCCACCAAAAGCAGACGGCAACGTAGCTATTTACCGGACCTTTCTTTGCCGTCCACTTTTGCCGTCCGTGGCGGACGACAAAGACCTTTGCCGTCCGCCATTCATGCCTTTGCCGTCTGCCACGGCAGACGGCAAAGTAGCTGATTCCTGTAGTGATACCTTCTATTCCTTTCTTCTCATCGAGAACATAGTACATATAATCATCAGCTCCATAGCCCTCACTCAGAATAAGAGAAACCATAGTCAAAAATGATATGTCTGACTGGTAAATTCCTCTAACCACAGATTCTCTGGCTAAGAAATGGAACAAAATTTCCTACTTCGGGTCATCAATACTGCACCACAAATTGGAAAATTTATAATTAAATGGTATGCACAATATTTAGTGTCTGACAGTTCAAATTTTCTATTTTCTGACATTTTGGATTCAGTCACAGCAAAACAAATTGTTAATGTTCCCAACAGATTTCAATTCCCGTTGTGCTCAAACATGGTTCTAATGTAAAACTAACTATGCAACTAGCCTATATATCGTGATTCCTAACAAAATAAACCATTTCAGAAAAACAATTACAGATCTGTTGCATTACCTTGCACCGCCAGCAGGACAAGGAAGCTTGCGCCGGCCTCGAGCTGCGCTTCTTCTCTTCAACGCTGCTGCTACACGCCGCCTCACAATCGTCTGGGACGGCTGAGATTGAGGCTGGGATTGGTTTTCGACCGCAAAGCTATTGCTGCCTAGCCAGTTATCAACCTCAACGAAGACGGCATCCCCGCCGCCCAGCACGTCGGGGGGGCGCTCATCCAAGCGATTCGGCGTCGGAGTTTGGATCCGCCGCCGCCATGAACGAAAACAGCTAGGGCTAGGACAGTGAGCTCGGGGACGGGGGGGGACGACGAGCGAGCCGGTCAGCCAGGTTAGTCCTGGTCCGACCGGGCCCGACCGACACGCGCGGCTAACGGGCGGCAGGCGAGCGCCGTTAGCCGTTAGCGCGGCCGCCATCCTGACCGGTGGGCCAGATCTGTCATAAAGACGTTTAAAACGGTTCAATCTGTCATCAACTCGACCTGGTAGTTTTTTGTCACGAAATCAGCACTAAACTGAAGTTTTTGGTCAGTTTTCAAAATATGGTAGTTATGTGGGACGGTAACGTGAAATGTGGTAGTTTTTTATCAATTACTCGTCATTCCATCTTGCCCTGACCCGGCCTAGACTTGGGCAAATTTAGCCTTCATCCAGAGACGAAGAAGAAAAAACCCAGAGAGACAGAGAGCATGTATCGCATCCTTGCACAAATGTAACCCTGCCAAGGACATGCATGCATGTGACCATACCGGGTCTTCTTCATGATCTCGCATGCAACTGCCGTTTTCCTTTAGACGAAGTCACTTGGTGAAACGAGCAGCTGCGCGGCCTATTTATGCACACCGCATCACAAATCTCGGGCGGTGTACGTCCACGGTGGTTCCGGCTCACACCTCTCGCTGCCACTCACATGGCGGTCGCCACCGTGTCTGGCGTGATCTCCGCCCTGCTGGTTCTCGCCGGAGTCGCGGTCACGGCCCAGCCACCTCCTGCGGCGGGAGGGCCACCCACTACACCTCCTCCGGCGGTAGAGCCGCCCAAGGCGCCTCCGTTGCCGGCCGGGCCGCCTAAGTTCCCGGCGATCCTCGCGTTCGGCGACTCGGTGGCCGACACGGGCAACAACAACCACCTCCGGACGTTCATCCGGGCCAACTTCCCGCCCTACGGCAAGGACTTCCCCGGCCACAAGCACACCGGCCGGTTCTCCAACGGCAAGATCAGCGTCGACCTCCTAGGCATGTCTACAACATATACTTTTGCCATGAAAATGTAGTATCAATTCACCAGTAATAGTATCTCCGAAGCAGCCAAGGATCAACGATGGTTTTGTTTTGGAAACGCGTGCGTGCGTGCAGCGTCGGCGCTGGGCGTGAAGGAGCTGCTGCCGCCGTACCTGAAGAAGGGCCTGTCCATGGAGGAGCTCCAGACCGGCGTGAGCTTCGCCTCGGCGGGCAACGGCTTCGACAACGCCACCTGCCGGACCATGTCGGCGCTGACGATGGAGCGGCAGCTGCAGCTGTTCCAGGAGTACAAGGAGAGGGTCGGGGGCAGCGTCCCGGACAAGGCCCTCTACTTCATCGTCACGGGTAGCAACGACATCGTGGAGCACTTCACCTTCGCGGACGGCATCACGGAGCCCGGGTACGCGGAGAACATGGTGAGCCGCGCCATCGCCTACGTGCAGTCGCTGGCGGACCTGGGCGCGAAGCGGATCGCGCTGGTGGGGGCGCCGCCGGTGGGGTGCCTGCCGTCGCAGCGCATGATCGCCGGCGGGCTCCGGAAGCAGTGCGCCACGGACCGCAACCAGCTCGCCCTGCTCTTCAACCACAGGGTGGGGCAGGAGCTGGCGAAGCTGCGCGTCAGGCTCCCGGGGGTCACGCTCGTGAACGTCGACATCTACACCATCTTCGCCGACGTGGTGCACCGGCCGGAGGCGTTCGGGTTGACCAACACCCACGACGCCTGCTGCGGCTACCTCGGGCTGGCCGCCGCCGTGCTCTGCAACTTCGCCAGCCCGCTCTGCAAGGACCCCTCCAAGTACTTGTTCTGGGACAGCTACCACCCCACCGAGAGGGGCTACCAGATCCTCGTCGACGCCATCGTCGCCAAATACTTCAGATTCATGCACTAGCGATAGCAAGTTTCTTCTCTCTCGCTCTCTCCCTCTCTCTCGCTCTCTTTACATAGTATAATTCACTAGCGAGATTTTTAATAAGGGTAATACGTCATAGGAGTGCTCTGCTTTTTATTTTATTTTAGAGTAAATTCCACCTTGTACATGCAAATATGTCGACAAGCCAAATAGTTGGTCCTCACTAACTCCAAATTCTTTTAGCATCAACTATGTCAACTCACTATGCCAAAATGCGCGAAAAAGATGCATTTTTTATGCACATGCAACAATTCATGAAAAAGGCCCATCAATAAAATGCATCATCCATGATACTCGTATTCAATATATATTTTACAACTATACAATAATCAGTAGCATATACGTACTTTTGATTCGAATCTCATATTGTTAATCTAAATTGTTTCATACAACCAAATCTCATTTAAATAGGAGTAATTGCAACCGATTCCCGCAGCTACACGCGGGGTATCATCTCTAGTTGTAATTACTCCTTTGTGGCTTCTATTTTCGTTGTTAGGTTCCCACAAAAATTGTATGGGGTGACAAACATGTACCAAAGCACACATTAGTCAAAAACTGCAAGCATAAGAATCAAATAGAAATGAAACGTACTAAGAAACAAGATTTCTTCAGATATTCACAAGATTGTTTTTGAGAATTTGAGAAATATGGAACATGTAGGACACACATGGATTTTCTGTAAGGTCAAATTTATGTCTGGATTTCTCAAAAATTCATATATCTCAAGCTATTCCTCATGGAAACGTACAACACTCCAAATGCAAAGGGGGCCTAGAGCATAGAAGCTATAGAAGGTAAATTTGTTGAGAAGATTAAATACAATAATAAGTAGCGATTCTCTCAACACAACATGTCTCTTATTAGTTGTATACACGAGGTCACCGCATTGGTGAAGCCCATTGTCCCAGCACAACAACAGTATATGCACATATTAATGCTAGACAAAGCCACAGCATGTCTCTGCTTAAATACATTCAACATAACACTATTTCCATCCCCCGCAAAAAAAACATAACACTATTTCCAAACAAATATTACTACATCGAGCCGACATTTTCGCAGTACCGTGTTCCATATATCCGCAGCAGACGCATGGCCCAGATAACAGACCTCGAAAGCAAAATGGGTTCATCCCTGCAGATATCAATAGTTACAACAAAGAAGAAAACCGATATGGGTGCAATAAAAATAGTTGTTTCCGCTGTGCTCTCAAATTAATCCCAGGGCCATCTTATGACATTTTGGGAGCAATATAAAAAAAAACAGGTAAAGGGTAAACGGCACATTAAGCTGCTCATTCGTGTTTCAGGAGCACCAGGGACATGTAATCCTAGTTCTGAAACATACTACTAATAGATTAGTAGAAACGCAACAATTTAATGCTAGATAAAAGCTTCAAGGCCCTCAAGCAACATTCTTCTTTCGAGAATCAACATTTCCAATGAAAGATATGTAAATACTAAGCCCTATAAGATGCACTACCATTCCAACAGATAGTCTCGGTTTTTATATAACATCAAAACTGGTAAACTACAATCAAGTTTTCACATCTGAGATTTGGCATGGATAGGCTCAATTGGTGGAATTCAAACTAGCATAATCAAACACAGCGTGGACCGACAGTTGGACAGCAAAAAGTTAGACCCAATGATCAAACAAGTCTGGGTCTGGTTACCAGCAGAGGACCAGAGGTGCAGTGTACCCAGGAAAACCAAGCCAGTTCCCCTGTTTTTCGAAGGTAATATATTGTGTACAAAAATGCTGATCAGGTTATGCAAATTTAGTGGGATAAATGCCTTTCCTGGTACGAATTTTCTTTTGTTACTTGCCCAGTCACTTGACATTTGTTGGACAGGTCAGAAACAAACCATGACCATCTTCACTACTTTGACAAATTCTCCCAACAGAAACAGAATCAACCAATAATATCCTACATGCACAATTAGGACAGCGAAACACCACAAACAAAAACAGAATAAGATTTACCATTTCACAGGAGAGAATCTACAGAAAATAAGCAAGCACTTGGTATGAGAACAAGCTTACAACTTCATATAGTCGGTCTTGACAATGATGGTGGGAAGCCGAAGTATGGGTGGACACGTTCGTGGTTGAAGCATGGCTTTGTCATCCTACAGATTTTCTTAAGTTCTGAAGTCTGGACCTCCACTGAAAAATAATCTATATCCCAAGTATCCGCCCATTCAGTTTCATGACAGTCCTGCTGAGATTCTGTAGTGCCTCCGAGAAATAAGAATCCCTCAGCTGCGCCAACGGTGAAATAGTCATATTGGCCAGGCAAGGATATAACATTCTCCAGCCGCCATTCCTTGGGAGATTCGCTGTTATTTTGAGTGGTATAAACAAGACGAAACGATCCATTCGGACTGTGATCACCAACAAGAGACAACAGCTCAAGGGATCCTTCTCTACCCACTACAAAGCCAGGCAGACTTCTGGTCTGGCCAGGCCGAGTTCGGTGATGCATACCATGTTCTGCAAGTGCCTGGCCAGGCAGACATCTGAGCAGCTCATTGAAGCCACCGTGATCGCTGATAGTGGAAAACTCCATTCTCCGTGTATCCAGAACAAGAAATTTGTCCATCCAAGGCGACGCCGAGTAGAAGCAGCCACGCACATGGTCGAAACTTGACAAGCCACGGCATCCTCCCGAATCAGAACAGTTCTGCAGCCCATGGGGACGGTCTGTGCCCAAAGAACTCCAGCTGGGAGATGCAGCTATACACCATTGCCGAGTAACGGACGAGAATACGAACGCGACAACCTTGGTCCTGTAGTGCGCCATGCATATCACCCTGAACGACGTCTCATCCTCATGGTCGCCGACGGGGGCGAGGACTGGCGCCAATTCAGCCGGGCGTCCTTCCTGGGCGGTTATGTCGTCCTCGGGCACGGGCGGCAGCAGCACGTAGCGCCGCGACAAGGGGTCGCACACGGCGAGGGCGGATTTGAAGCTTCTCCCTGGGACCCTGCAGTCGAGGAGGACGCGGCCGTCGCGGACGTCGCGGGGGTGCCAGGGGCTGAGCCACCCCTCCTTGGGCTTGGGCACGAAGGAGTAGGTGAAGTCGGCGGCGTCGAGGAGGGCGCGGGCGAGCCGCGCGGAGGGGTGCGGCGCCTGGGCGGGGTGGAAGGCGCCGCCCCTGTCGTTGATGAGGCCGAGGAGGGGAGGCGGGTGGAGCTTGCGGAAGCGGCGGAGGAAGGGGCGGTCGGTGATGACGCGGCGGAAGGTGGCGCAGGCGGCGGACGCGCACGCGAGCGCCTCCGGGGTGGGCAGGCGGAGGAAGATCTCCTCCAGGATCTCGTCCGCGAGGAGCGAGAGGTGCGTCCCGCGGTCGCTGGTTGGTAGCACCGGCGAGTCCATGACGGGCGGAAGAATCGGGCGGAGAGGAAGGGGATCGGTGGTTAGGGTTTGACCGGATTTGGCGGGCCGGCCGGCAGCACTGGAGACTGGGTGGTGCGCTGCTCACTTGAGCCTATGGGTGTGTTTGGTAGCCTGCACGGAGGGTGCACGAGGCTGAAAGTTCTCTGTTCGACCCACTTTTCATTGTTTGATAGGGTGGGTGGGCTCTGTTGGGTTATGTCGATCTCATGCAAAAAACGCTCTCCGCTATGCTCGATCGAAGCACCCCACACAGGCCTGCCGGGTCGAGCGAGGCTGAGGCCGCACAGGAGAAAAATCTCCCCCCGACCTACTTTCCTCGAACGACCAACCCGGCCCTCTCCTCGCGCGACCCCCTCCTCCCCTCGCTCGACCCCATCCAAACCTAGCCGCCTTGGCCTTCGCCGCCGGTCCCCTCGCTACCCCGCCCGCCATCCATCTCCCTTGCCGGCCGGTCCTCTCGCTACCTCGCCGACGCGTCGCCCTGCGCTGGCCGTTTCGCCACCCGTCCGGCCGCCTCGCCTGCTCTGGCGGCCTCCTCAACTCGCCACCAAGTACATCCTGACACGGGAGAGGTAGCAGATCCGCCCCTTTCTTCCCTTCCCCGACCTTCCTCTCTCTTCCTTCCCCTATCCCTGTCCTTCCTGCCTCGGCTCCCAACCTTGAACAAGGAAGAGCCCGAGCCCTTGTTGTTGTACAGAGAAAACACAGCCTAGTATGATTGTATTTACTCCCTATATTATGTAGAGAGATTGTAGTATGGTTAAGACAAAAATTTATGCATGAAGGAATTTATTGAACTATTTATCTTCTCTTCATTGCTTGTGATGCTGAAAAAAATTAACGTGTGCTAAGTTTCCTGTTATTTGTATTGTCATAGATGGATGAATTGGCAAGAAAACGAAGGCAACTAATTGTGAGAGGAGCCGGTCTAGTGGCTGGATTGTATGCTTACATGATGGTCATGTTTAGAAGATCTAGGCAACAAACACCAAGGATAACCGTGGGCAGCATGGCCGATCGTGCCATATCTAGAGAGTCAAATTTGAGATACATTTATCACTCTAGTGACATAAATTGTTCAAATCAACTCAGAATGAGAAAAGCTCCATTTTTTCGTTTGTGTGCTATATTTAGAGAGAGAAATTTGTTGTTGGATAGCATCCATACTTCTATCGAGGAACAAGTTGCCATGTTTCTTTACGTAGTTGGCCATAACCAAAGGTATAGGACACTACAACCTATCTTCATAAGATCTATCGAAGTCATTAGTAGGTATTTCAAGGCAGTGCTTTATGCTGTTGGGGAGTTGAGAGATGAGATGATTCGGCCTCCCTCCAACCATTGCCATCGTAAAATACAAGAAAGCACCCGCTTCAATCCATATTTTAAGTAAATGTTTTATTCAAACAAAGACAACCAATTGATGAGACTTATGAATAACAACCATTTGTCTTTATTAATTAGGATTGTGTTGGAGCAATAGATGGGACTCATGTGCTTGCTAGAGTCCCAAAAAGTATCTCAGCTGCCTTTAGGGGTAGAAAGGAGGGGACTACCCAAAATGTGATGGCAGCGGTAGACTTTGATCTAAAGTTTACCTATGTACTTGCGGGTTGGGAGGGGTCAGCTCATGATGCCCTTATACTTGCAAATGCATTGGAGAGGGAAGATGGGTTGAAAGTTCCTACAGGTAATAAATTAGAGCCTACTACCTAAGTATATTAATATTTCTACCCATAGCTAATAGTTGCTTGTTCATAGGAAAATTCTTCCTTGTTGATGCGGGGTATGCTGTGAGGCCGGGTTTTCTTCCACCATACCGTAGCACGAGGTACCACTTGAAAGAGTATGGTCGAGGAAATCATCCTCAAAATGCCAAAGAGTTGTTCAACTTAAGACACTCTTCTTTGAGGACATCGGTTGAGAGGGCTTTTGCCGCGTACAAAAACCGTTGGAAGTTTGTCTACAATAAACCATTCCATGGTTACAAGACCCAAGTCAAAGTAGTGCTAGCTTGTGCAATTCTTCACAATTGGGTACTTCAATATGGTGAGGATGAATATTTCCCGCCCGAGGAAACATGGGATCCGGAACCCAATGATGAAGATCCCAATGATATTGTCCATGACAATCATTCTTGGGCTCAAAAGCGAGATGAATTTGCAAATCATATGTGGGCGAATAGAGGGCCAGCAAACATTTGATGTATCTGTTGGGGAACGTAGCAGAAATTCAAAATTTTCCTACGTGTCACCAAGATCTATCTATGGAGAAACTAGCAACGAGGGAAAGAGAGTGCATCTACATACCCTTGTAGATCGCTAAGCGGAAGCGTTCAAGAGAACGGGGTTGATGGAGTCGTACTCGTCGTGATTCAAATCACCGATGATCCTAGTGCCGAACGGACGGCACCTCCGCGCTCAACACACGTGACAGCCCGGTGACGCCTCCCACGCCTTGATCCAGCAAGGAGAGAGGGAGAGGTTGAGGAAGACTCCATCCAGCAGCAGCACAACGGCGTGGTGGTGATGGAGGAGCGTGGTAATCCAGCAGGGCTTCGCCAAGCACCACGGGAGAGGAGGAGGAGGAGAGGCAGGGCTGCGCCAAATAGAGATCGAATCGCGTTTTATGGGCAGCCCCTAGGCCTCATATATATAGGGGAAGGGGAGGAGGGCGCGCCCCCTCTAGGGTTACCACCCTAGAGGGGCGGCAGCCCTAGATGGGATCAAGGGAGGCGGCCAAGAGGGAGAGAGGGAGGCGCCCACTAGATGGGCCTTAGGGCCCATCTGCCTAGCGCTTGCCCCTCCCACTCTCCCTTGCGCTTGGGCCTCTTGTGGGCGCACCAGCCCCTTGGGGCTGGTTCCTCCCACACTTGGCCCACGCAGCCTTCGGGGTTGGTGGCCCCACTTGGTGGACCCCGACCCTCCGGTGGTCCCAGATGCTACCGATAAACCCCAAACTTTTCCGGTGACCAAAACAGACTTCCCATATATAAATCTTTACCTCCGGACCATTCCGAACTCCTCGTGACGTCCGGGATCTCATCCGGACTCAACAACATTCGCAACCACATACAAACTTCCTTTATAACCCTAGCGCCATCGAACCTTAAGTGTGTAGACCCTACGGGTTCGGGAACCATGCGCACATGACCGGACGTTCTCCGGTCAATAACCAACAGCGGATCTGGATACCCATGTTGGCTCCCACATGTTCCATGATGATCTCATCGGATGAACCACGATGTCAAGGACTCAATCGATCCCGTATACAATTCCCTTTGTCTAGCGGTATTGTACTTGCCCGAGATTCGATCGTCGGTATCCCGATACCTTGTTCAATCTCGTTTCCGTTAAGTCTCTTTACTCGTTCTGTAACACATCATCCCGTGATCAACCCCTTGGTCACATTGTGCACATTATGATGATGTCCTACCGAGTGGGCCCAAAGATACCTCTCCGTTAACCGGAGTGACAAATCCCAGTCTCGATTCGTGCCAACCCAACAGACACTTTCGGAGATACATGTAGTGCACCTTTATAGTCACCCGATACGTTGTGACGTTTGGTACACCCAAAGCATTCCTACGGTATCCGGAGTTGCACAATCTCATGGTCTAAGGAAAAGATACTTGGCATTAGAAAAGCTTTAGCATACGAACTATGATCTTTGTGCTAGGCTTAGGATTGGGTCTTGTCCATCACATCATTCTCCTAATGATGTGATCCCGTTATCAACGACATCCAATGTCCATGGTCAGGAAACTGTAACCATCTATTGATCAACGAGCTAGACAACTAGAGGCTTACTAGGGACATGGTGTTGTCTATGTATCCACACATGTATCTGAGTTTCCTATCAATACAATTATAGCATGGATAATAAACGATTATCATGAACAAGGAAATATAATAATAACTAATTTATTATTGCCTCTAGGGCATATTTCCAACAGTCTCCCACTTGCACTAGAGTCAATAATCTAGTTCACATCGCCATGTGATTAACACTGATAGGTCATATCGCCATGTGACCAACACCCAAAGAGTTTACTAGTGTCGTAAACTAGTTCACATCATCATGTGATTTAGACTCAATGAGTTCGAGGTTTGATCATGTTTTGCTTGTGAGAGAGGTTTTAGTCAACGGGTTTTAGTCAACGGTCCGAACCTTTCAGATCCGTGTGTGCTTTGCAATTCTCTATGTCATATTGTAAATGCTGCTTCCACGCCCACTTGGATCTATTCCAAACGGTTGCTCCACTATACGATCCGGTTTGCTACTCAGAGTCACTCGGATAGGTGTTAAAGCTTGCATCGACGTAACCCTTTACGCTGAACTCTTTATCACCTCCATAATCGAGAAACATGTCCTTATTTACTACAAGGACAATTTTGACCACTGTCCAATGATCCATTCCCGGATCATTCTTGTACCCCTTGACTGCCTCATGGCAAGGCACACTTTCGGTGCGGTACACAGCATAGCATACTGTAGAGCCTATGTCTAAGGCATAGGGGATGACCTTCGTCCTTTCTCTCTGTTCTGCCGTGGTCGAGCTTTAACTCTTAACTTCATACCTTACAACTCAGGCAAGAACTCCTTCTTTGACTGATCCATCTTGAACACCTTCAAGATTATGTCAAGGCATGTGCTCATTTGAAAGTATTATTAAGCATTTTTGATCTATCCTTATAGATCTCGATGCTCAGTGTTTAAGTAGCTTAATCTAGGTTTTCTATTGAAAAACATCTTTCAAATAACCCTATATGCTTTCCAGAAATTCTACATCATTTCTGATCATCAATATGTCAACAACATATACTCATCAGAAATTCTACAGTGCTCCCACTCACTTCTTTGGAAATACAAGTTTCTCATAAACTTGGTATAGACCCAAAATCTTTGATCATCTCATCAAAGCGTATATTCCAACTCCGAGATGCTTACTCCAGTCCTTAGAAGGATCATGGAGCCAGATACCTTTTAGCATCCTTAGGATCGACAAAACTTTCTGATTGTATCACATACAACCTTTCCTTACGAAAATTGGTAAGGAAACTCATTTTGACATCTATCTGCCAGATTTCATAAATGCAGCTTATGCTAACATGATTCCGGCGGACTTAAGCATCGCTACAGATAAGAAAATCTCATCGTAGTCAACTCCTTGAACTTGTGAAATACTCTTCGCCACAAGTCGAGCTTCATATTCGGTGACATTACCGTCCACGTCCATCTTCTTCTTAAAGATCCATTTATTTCAATGGCTTGCCGATCATCGGGCAAGTCCACCAAAGTCCATGCTTTGTTATGATACATGGATCCTATCTCGGATTTCATGGCTTCTAACCATTTGTCGGAATTTGGGCCCATCATCGCTTCTCCATAGCTCGAGGTTCATTGTTGTCTAGCAACATGACCTTCAAGACAGGATCACCGAACCACTCAAGCAGTCCGCATCCTTGTCACCCCACGAGGTACGGTAGTGACTTGATCCAAAACTTCATGATCACTATCATAAGCTTCGACTTCAATTGGTGTTGGTGCCACAGAACAACTTCTCGTGCCCTGCTACACACTTGTTGAAGTGACGGTTCAATAACCTCATCAAGTTTCCACCATTCTCCCACTCAACTTTTCGAGACTAACTTTTCCTTGAGAAAGGACACGCTTCAAGAAACAATCCCTATTGCTTTCGGATCTGAATTAGGAGGTATACCCAACTGTTTTGGGTGTCCTATGAAGATGCATTTTATCCGCTTTGGGTTCGAGCTTATCAACCTGAAACTTTTTCACATAAGCGCCGCAACCCCAAACTTTTAAGAAACGACAACTTAGGTTTCTCCAAACCATAGTTCAAACAGGTCGCCTCAACGGAATTACGTGGTGCCCTATTAAAGTGAGTGCGGTTGTCTCTAATGCCTAACCCATGAACGATAGTGGTAATTTGATAAGAGACATCATGGTACGCACCATATCTAATAGGGTGCAACTATGATGTTCGGACACACCATCACACTATGGTGTTCCAAAGCGGTATTAATTGTGAAACAATTTGCACAATGTCTTAATTAGGTGCCAAAATTGTAACTCAGATATTCATCTCTATGATCATATCATAGACATTCTATCCTCTTGTCACGTAAGATCTTAAACTTCACTCTGAAATTACTTGAACCATTCAATAATTCAGATTTGTGTTTCATCAAGTAAATATACTCAACATCTACTCGAATCATTTGTGAAGTCAGAACATAACGATATTCTTTGCATGCCTCAAAGACTCATTGGACTGCACACATCAAAATGTGTTACTTCTAACAAGTTACTATCTAGTTCCATCTCATCAAACCGAGGCTTTTCACCATCTTGTCCATGTGGTATGTTTTGCATATCTCAAGTGATTCAAAATCAAGTGAGTCTAAACGATCCATCTGCATGGAGTTTCTTCATGCATATACACCAATAGACATGGTTCGCATGTCTCAAACTTTTCAAAATGAGTGAGTCCAAAGATCCATCAACATGGAGCTTCTTCATGCTTTTATACCAATATGACTTATATGGCGTGCCACAAGTAAGTGATACTATCATTACTATCTTATACCTTTGGCATGAAAATGTATCACTACGATCGAGATTCAATAAACCATTCATTTAGGTGCAAGACCATTGAAGGTATTATTCAAATAAATAGAGTAACCATTATTCTCCTTAAATGAATAATCAGATTGCGATAGACATAATCCAATCATGTCTATGCTCAACGCAAACACCAAATAACAATTATTTAGGTTTAACATCAATCTCGATGGTAGAGGGAGCGTGCGATGCTTGATCACATCAACCTTGGAAACACTTCCAATACATATCGTCACTCACCTTTAGCTAGTCTCCGCTTATTCCGCAGCCTTTTATTTCGAAGTTACTAACACTTAGCAACCGAACCGTATCTTAATACCTGGTGCTACTAGGAGTACTAGCAAAGTACACATTAACATAACGTATATCCAATATATTTCTATCGACCTTGCCAGCCTTCTTATCTACCAAGTATCTAGGGTAATTCTGCTCCGTTGGCTGTTCCCTTATTACGTAAGCACTTAGTCTCGGTTTGGGTTCAACCTTGGGTTTCTTCATCGGAGCAAGAACTGATTTGCCGCTTCATGAAGTGTCCCTTCTTGCCCTTGCCCTTCTTGAAACTAGTGGTTTCACCAACCATCAACAATTGATGCTCCTTCTTGATTTCTACTTTCGCGGTGTCAAACATCGCGAATACCTCAAGGGATCATTATATCTATCCCTGATATGTTATAGTTCATCACGAAGCTCTAGCAGCTTGGTGGTAATGACTTTGGAGAAACATCACTTTCTCATCTGGAAGATCAACTCCCACTCGATTCAAGTGATTGTTGCACTCAGACAATCTGAGCACAAGCTCAATGATTGAGCTTTTCTCCCTTAGTTGCAGGTTAAGAAAATCGTCGGAGGTCTTACACCTCTTGACGTGGGCACGAGCCTGAAATCCAATTTCATCCCTCGAAACATCTCATATGTTCCGTGACGTTTCTAAAAACGTCTTTGGTGCCTCAACTCTAAACCGTTTAACTGAAATATCATGTAGTTATCAAAAACGTGTATGTCCGATGTTCGCAACATCCACAGACGACGTTTGGGGTTCACACCGAGCGGTGCATTAAGGACATAAGCTATCATCGTCCGCATAATCGCCATGTCAACTTTCAACTATATTTTCTCTAGGAACATATCTAAACAAGGAACTAAAGCGCGAGCCATACATAATTTGCAAAAGGTCTTTTGACTATGTTCAAGATAATTAAGTTCATCTTATGAACTCCCACTCGATAGACATCCCTCCGGTCATCTAAGTGATTACATGATCCGAGTCAACTAAGCCGTGTCCGATCATCACGTGAGACGGACTAGTCATCATCGGTGAACATCTTCATGTTGATCGATCTACCATACGACTCATGCTCGACCTTTCGGTCTCGTGTTCCGAGGCCATGTCCGTACATGCTAGGCTCGCAAGTTAACCCTAAGTGTATTGCGTGTGTTCCGAGGCCATGTCCGTACATGCTAGGCTCGTCAACACCGCTGTATGTGAACGTAAGAATCCACCACACCCGATCATCACGTGGTGCTTAGAAGCTTATTTAACTTTTGGCAACGGTGCACGCTTAGGGGGAACACTTCTTGAAATTGTTGTAAGGGATCATCTTATTTACTACCGTCGTTCTAAGTAAACAAGATGCATAAACATAATAAACATCGCATGCAATTATATAGTAGTGACATGATATGGCCAATATCATATAGCTCCATTGATCTCCATCTTCGGGCTCCATGATCATCATCGTCACCGCATGACACCATGATCTCCATCATCATGATCTCCATCATCGTGTCTTCATGAAGTTGTCTCGCCAACTATTACTTCTACTACTATGGCTACCGGTTAGCAATAAAGTAAAGTAATTACATGGCGTTGTTTAATGACACGCAGGTCATACAATAAATAAAGACAACTCCTATGGCTCTCGCCGGTTGTCATACTCATCGACATGCAAGTCGTGAGTCCTATTACAAGAACATGATCAATCTCATACATCACATATCATTCATCACATTCTTCTTGGCCATATCACATCACATAACATACCCCGCAAAAACAAGTTAGACGCCCTCTAATTGTTGTTTGCATGTTTTACGTGGCTGCTTTGGGTTTCTAGCAAGAACGTTTCTTACCTCACGCAAAACCACAACGTGATATGCCAATTGTTATTTACCCTTCATAAGGACCCTTTTCATCGAATCCGTTCCGACTAAAGTGGAGAGGCGGCACCCGCTAGCCACCTTATGCACCAAGTGCATGTCATTCGGTGGAACCTGCCTCACGAAGAGTACGTAAGGTCGGTCCGGCCGCTTCATCCCACAATACCGTCGAAACAAGATTGGACTAGTAACGGTAAGCATATTGAACAAAATCAACGCCCACAACTACTTTGTGTTCTACTCGTGCAAAGAATCTACGCAAATAGACCTAGCTCTGATACCACTGTTGGGGAATGTAGCAGAAATTCAAAATTTTCCTACGTGTCACCAAGATCTATCTATGGAGAAACTAGCAACGAGGGAAAGAGAGTGCATCTACATACCCTTGTAGATCGCTAAGCGGAAGCGTTCAAGAGAACGGGGTTGATGGAGTCGTACTCGTCGTGATTCAAATCACCGATGATCCTAGTGCCGAACGGACGGCACCTCCGCGTTCAACACACGTACAGCCGGGTGACGTCTCCCACGCCTTGATCCAGCAAGGAGAGAGGGAGAGGTTGAGGAAGACTCCATCTAGCAGCAGCACAACGGCGTGGTGGTGATGGAGGAGCGTGGTAATCCAGCAGGGCTTCGCCAAGCACCACGGGAGAGGAGGAGGAGGAGAGGCAGGGCTGCGCCAAATAGAGATCGAATCGCGTGTTATGGGCAGCCCCTAGGCCTCATATATATAGGGGAAGGGGAGGAGGGTGCGCCCCCTCTAGGGTTACCACCCCTAGAGGGGCGGCAGCCCTAGATGGGATCAAGGGGAGGCGGCCAAGAGGGGAGAGAGGGGGAGGCGCCCACTAGATGGGCCTTAGGGCCCATCTGCCCTAGGGTTTGCCCCCTCCCACTCTCCCTTGCGCCTTGGGCCTCTTGTGGGGGGCGCACCAGCCCCCTTGGGGCTGGTTCCCTCCCACACTTGGCCCACGCAGCCTTCTCGGGGTTGGTGGCCCCACTTGGTGGACCCTCGACCCTCCGGTGGTCCCAGACGTTACCGATAAACCCCAAACTTTTCCGGTGACCAAAACAGACTTCCATATATAAATCTTTACCTCCGGACCATTCCGAACTCCTCGTGACGTCCGGGATCTCATCCGGACTCAACAACATTCGTAACCACATACAAACTTCCTTTATAACCCTAGCGCCATCGAACCTTATGTGTAGACCCTACGGGTTCGGGAACCATGCGCACATGACCGACATTCTCCGGTCAATAACCAACAGCGGATCTGGATACCCATGTTGGCTCCTACATGTTCCACGATGATCTCAACGGATGAACCACGATGTCAAGGACTCAATCGATCCCGTATACAATTCCCTTTGTCTAGCGGTATTGTACTTGCCCGAGATTCGATCGTCGGTATCCCGATACCTTGTTCAATCTCGCTGCAAGTCTCTTTACTCGCTCCGTAACACATCATCCCGTGATCAACCCCTTGGTCACATTGTGCACATTATGATGATGTCCTACCGAGTGGGCCAGAGATACCTCTCCGTTAACCGGAGTGACAAATCCAGCCTCGATTCATGCGAACCCAACAGACACTTTCGGAGATACCGTAGTGCACCTTTATAGTCACCCAGCCACGCTCGACATTTGGTACACCCAAAGCATTCCTACGGTATCCGGAGTTGCACAATCTCATGGTCTAAGGAAAAGATACTTGGCATTAGAAAAGCTTTAGCATACTAACTACGATCTTTGTGCTAGGCTTAGGATTGTCTTGTCCATCACATCATTCTCCTAATGATGTGATCCCGTTATCAACGACATCCAATGTCCATGGTCGAAACCGTAACCATCTATTGATCAACGAGCTAGTCAACTAGAGGCTTACTAGGGACATGGTGTTGTCTATGTATCCACACATGTATCTGAGTTTCCTATCAATACAATTATAGCATGGATAATAAACGATTATCATGAACAAGGAAATATAATAATAACTAATTTATTATTGCCTCTAGGGCATATTTCCAACAGTCTCCCACTTGCACTAGAGTCAATAATCTAGTTCACATCGCCATGTGATTAACACTGATAGGTCATATCGCCATGTGACCAACACCCAAAGAGTTTACTCGTGTCTGTAAACTAGTTCACATCATCATGTGATTTAGACTCAATGAGTTCTGAGGTTTGATCATGTTTTGCTTGTGAGAGAGGTTTTAGTCAACGGTTTTAGTCAACGGTCTGAACCTTTCAGATCCGTGTGTGCTTTGCAATTCTCTATGTCATATTGTAAATGCTGCTTCCACGCTCCACTTGGATCTATTCCAAACGGTTGCTCCACTATACGTATCCGGTTTGCTACTCAGAGTCACTCGGATAGGTGTTAAAGCTTGCATCGACGTAACCCTTTACGCTGAACTCTTTATCACCTCCATAATCGAGAAACATGTCCTTATTTACTACCAGGACAATTTTGACCACTGTCCAATGATACATTCCCGGATCATTCTTGTACCCCTTGACTGACTCATGGCAAGGCACACTTTCGGTGCGGTACACAGCATAGCATACTGTAGAGCCTATGTCTAAGGCATAGGGGATGACCTTCATCCTTTCTCTCTGTTCTGCCGTGGTCGAGCTTTAACTCTTAACTTCATACCTTACAACTCGTGCAAGAACTCCTTCTTTGATCGATCCATCTTGAACACCTTCAAGATTATGTCAAGGCATGTGCTCATTTGAAAGTATTATTAAGCATTTTTGATCTATCCTTATAGATCTCGATGCTCAGTGTTTAAGTAGCTTAATCCAGGTTTTCTATTGAAAAACATCTTTCAAATAACCCTATATGCTTTCCAGAAATTCTACATCATTTCTGATCATCAATATGTCAACAACATATACTCATCAGAAATTCTATAGTGCTCCCACTCACTTCTTTGGAAATACAAGTTTCTCATAAACTTGGTATAGACCCAAAATCTTTGATCATCTCATCAAAGCGTATATTCCAACTCCGAGATGCTTACTCCAGTCCTTAGAAGGATCGCTGGAGCCAGCATACCTTTTAGCATCCTTAGGATCGACAAAACTTTCTGATTGTATCACATACAACCTTTCCTTACGAAAATTGGTAAGGAAACTCATTTTGACATCTATCTGCCAGATTTCATAAATGCAGCTTATGCTAACATGATTCCGGCGGACTTAAGCATCGCTACAGATAAGAAAATCTCATCGTAGTCAACTCCTTGAACTTGTGAAATACTCTTCGCCACAAGTCGAGCTTCATAGTCGGTGACATTACCGTCCACGTCCGCCTTCTTCTTAAAGATCCATTTATTTCAATGGCTTGCCGATCATCGGGCAAGTCCACCAAAGTCCATGCTTTGTTATGATACATGGATCCTATCTCGGATTTCATGGCTTCTAACCATTTGTCGGAATTTGGGCCCATCATCGCTTCTCCATAGCTCGTAGGTTCATTGTTGTCTAGCAACATGACCTTCAAGACAGGATCACCGAACCACTCTGAAGCAGTCCGCATCCTTGTCACCCTACGAGGTACGGTAGTGACTTGATCCAAAACTTCATGATCACTATCATAAGCTTCGACTTCAATTGGTGTTGGTGCCACAGGAACAACTTCCTGTGCCCTGCTACACACTTGTTGAAGTGACGGTTCAATAACCTCATCAAGTTTCCACCATTCTCCCACTCAACTTTTCGAGACGAACTTTTCCTTGAGAAAGGACCCGTTTCAAGAAACAATCCCTATTGCTTTCGGATCTGAATTAGGAGGTATACCCAACTGTTTTGGGTGTCCTATGAAGATGCATTTTATCCGCTTTGGGTTCGAGCTTATCAACCTGAAACTTTTTCACATAAGCGTCGCAACCCCAAACTTTTAAGAAACGACAACTTAGGTTTCTCCAAACCATAGTTCAAACAGGGTCGTCTCAACGGAATTACGTGGTGCCCTATTAAAGTGAGTGCGGTTGTCTCTAATGCCTAACCCATGAACGATAGTGGTAATTTGATAAGAGACATCATGGTACGCACCATATCTAATAGGGTGCAACTATGATGTTCGGACACACCATCACACTATGGTGTTCCAGGCGGTATTAATTGTGAAACAATTTGCACAATGTCTTAATTGTGTGCCAAAATTCGTAACTCAGATATTCATCTCTATGATCATATCATAGACATTCTATCCTCTTGTCACGAAGATCTTAAACTTCACTCTGAAATTACTTGAACCATTCAATAATTCAGATTTGTGTTTCATCAAGTAAATATACTCAACATCTACTCGAATCATTTGTGAAGTCAGAACATAACGATATTCACTGCATGCCTCAACACTCATTGGACTGCACACATCAAAAATGTGTTACTTCTAACAAGTTACTATCTAGTTCCATCTCACTGAAACCGAGGCTTTTCAGTCATCTTGTCCATGTGGTATGTTTTGCATATCTCAAGTGATTCAAAATCAAGTGAGTCTAAACGATCCATCTGCATGGAGTTTCTTCATGCATATACACCAATAGACATGGTTCGCATGTCTCAAACTTTTCAAAAATGAGTGAGTCCAAAGATCCATCAACATGGAGCTTCTTCATGCGTTTTATACCAATATGATTTATATGGCAGTGCCACAAGTAAGTGATACTATCATTACTATCTTATACCTTTGGCATGAAAATGTGTATCACTACGATCGAGATTCAATAAACCATTCATTTAGGTGCAAGACCATTGAAGGTATTATTCAAATAAATAGAGTAACCATTATTCTCCTTAAATGAATAACCGTATTGCGATAGACATAATCCAATCATGTCTATGCTCAACGCAAACACCAAATAACAATTATTTAGGTTTAACATCAATCTCGATGGTAGAGGGAGCGTGCGATGCTTGATCACATCAACCTTGGAAACACTTCCAATACATATCGTCAGCTCACCTTTAGCTAGTCTCCGTTTATTCCGCAGCCTTTTATTTCGAGTTACTAACACTTAGCAACTGAACCGGTATCTTAATACCCTGGTGCTACTAGGAGTACTAGCAAAGTACACATTAACATAACGTATATCCAATATATTTCTATCGACCTTGCCAGCCTTCTTATCTACCAAGTATCTAGGGTAATTCTGCTCCAGTGGCTGTTCCCCTTATTACAGAAGCACTTAGTCTCGGGTTTGGGTTCAACCTTGGGTTTCTTCACTGGAGCAGCTGCTGATTTGCCGTTTCATGAAGTGTCCCTTCTTGCCCTTGCCCTTCTTGAAACTAGTGGTTTCACCAACCATCAACAATTGATGCTCCTTCTTGATTTCTACTTTCATGTGTCAAACATCGCGAATACCTCAAGGATCATTATATCTATCCCCGATATGTTATAGTTCATCACGAAGCTCTAGCAGCTTGGTGGTAATGACTTTGAGAAACATCACTTTCTCATCCGGAAGATCAACTCCCACTCGATTCAAGTGATTTTTGCACTCGTATTAATCGAGCACAAGCTCAACGATTGAGCTTTTCTCCCTTAGTTGCAGGTTAAGAAAATCGTCGGAGGTCTTACACCTCTTGACGTGGGCACGAGCCTGAAATCCAATTTCATCCCTCGAAACATCTCATATGTTCCGTGACGTTTCGAAAAACGCCTTTGGTGCCTCAACTCTAAACCGCTTAAGCGAACTATCATGTAGTTATCAAAACGTATGTCCGATGTTCGCAACATCCACAGACGACGTTTGGGGTTCAAGCACATCGAGCGGTGCATTAAGGACATAAGCTATCTATCGTCCGCATAATCGCCATCACAACTTTCAACTATATTTTCTCTAGGAACATATCTAAACAGTGGAACTAAAGCGCGAGCCTTCGACATAATTTGTAAAAGGTCTTTGACTATGTTCAAGATAATTAAGTTCATCTTATGAACTCCCACTCGATAGACATCCCTCTGGTCATCTAAGTGATTACATGATCCGAGTCAACTAAGCCGTGTCCGATCATCACGTGAGACGGACTAGTCATCATCGGTGAACATCTTCATGTTGATCGTATCTACCATACGACTCATGCTCGACCTTTCGGTCTCGTGTTCCGAGGCCATGTCTGCACATGCTAGGCTCGCAAGTTAACCCTAAGTGTATTGCGTGTGTTCCGAGGCCATGTCAGACATGCTAGGCTCGTCAACACCGCTGTATGTGAACGTAAGAATCCATCACACCCGATCATCACGTGGTGCTTAGAAGCTTACTTAACTTTTGGCAACGGTGCACGCTTAGGGGGAACACTTCTTGAAATTGTTGTAAGGATCATCTTATTTACTACCGTCGTTCTAAGTAAACAAGATGCATAAACATAATAAACATCACATGCAATTATATAGTAGTGACATGATATGGCCAATATCATATAGCTCCATTGATCTCCATCTTCGGGCTCCATGATCATCATCGTCACCGCATGACACCATGATCTCCATCATCATGATCTCCATCATCGTGTCTTCATGAAGTTGTCTCGCCAACTATTACTTCTACTACTATGGCTACCGGTTAGCAATAAAGTAAAGTAATTACATGGCGTTGTTTAATGACACGCAAGTCATACAATAAATAAAGACAACTCCTATGGCTCCTCGCCGTTGTCATACTCATCGACATGCAAGTCGTGAGTCCTATTACAAGAACATGATCAATCTCATACATCACATATCATTCATCACATTCTTCTTGGCCATATCACATCACATAACATACCCTGCAAAAACAAGTTAGACGTCCTCTAATTGTTGTTTGCATGTTTTACGTGGCTGCTTTGGGTTTCTAGCAAGAACGTTTCTTACCTACGCAAAACCACAACGTGATATGCCAATTGCTATTTACCCTTCATAAGGACCCTTTTCATCGAATCCATTCCGACTAAAGTGGGAGAGGCGGCACCGCTAGCCACCTTATGCACCAAGTGCATGTCATCGGTGGAACCTGTCTCACGAAGAGTACGTAAGGTCGGTCCGGCCGCTTCATCCCACAATACCGTCAAACAAGATTGGACTAGTAACGGTAAGCATATTGAACAAAATCAACGCCCACAACTACTTTGTGTTCTACTCGTGCAAAGAATCTACATAATAGACCTAGCTCGATACCATGTTGGGGAACGAGCAGAAATTCAAAATTTTCCTACGTGTCATCAAGATCTATCTATGGAGAAACTAGCAACGAGGGAAAGAGAGTGCATCTACATACCCTTGTAGATCGCTAAGCGGAAGCGTGCTCAAGAGAACGGGGTTGATGGAGTCGACTGCCGTGATTCAAATCACCGATGATCCTAGTGCCGAACGGACGGCACCTCCGCGTTCAACACACGTACAGCCCGGTGACGTCTCCCACGCCTTGATCCAGCAAGGAGAGAGGGAGAGGTTGAGGAAGACTCCATCCAGCAGCAGCACAACGGCGTGGTGGTGATGGAGGAGCGTGGTAATCCAGCAGGGCTTCGCCAAGCACCACGGGAGAGGAGGAGGAGGAGAGGCAGGGCTGCGCCAAATAGAGATCGAATCGCGTGTTATGGGCAGCCCCTAGGCCTCATATATATAGGGGAAGGGGAGGAGGATGCGCCCCCTCTAGGGTTCCCACCCCTAGAGGGGCGGCAGCCCTAGATGGGATCAAGGGAGGCGGCCAAGAGGGGAGGGAGAGGGAGGCGCCCACTAGATGGGCTTTAGGCCCATCTGCCTAGGGTTTGCCCTCCCACTCTCCCTTGCGCCTTGGGCCTCTTGTGGGCGCACCAGCCCCTTGGGGCTGGTTCCTCCCACACTTGGCCCACGCAGCCTTCGGGGTTGGTGGCCCCACTTGGTGGACCCCGGGACCCTCCGGTGGTCCCAGACGTTACCGATAAACCCCAAACTTTTCCGGTGACCAAAACAGGACTTCCCATATATAAATCTTTACCTCCGGACCATTCCGAACTCTCGTGACGTCCGGGATCTCATCCGGACTCAACAACATTCGTAACCACATACAAACTTCCTTTATAACCCTAGCGCCATCGAACCTTATGTGTAGACCCTACGGGTTCGGGAACTATGCGCATATGACCGGACGTTCTCCGGTCAATAACCAACAGCGGATCTGGATACCCATGTTGGCTCCTACATGTTCCACGATGATCTCATCGGATGAACCACGATGTCAAGGACTCAATCGATCCCGTATACAATTCCCTTTGTCTAGCGGTATTGTACTTGCCCGAGATTCGATCGTCGGTATCCCGATACCTTGTTCAATCTCGCTTCCGCAAGTCTCTTTACTCGTTCCGTAACACATCATCCCGTGATCAACCCCTTGGTCACATTGTGCACATTATGATGATGTCCTACCGAGTGGGCCAGAGATACCTCTCCGTTAACCGGAGTGACAAATCCCGCCTCGATTCATGCCAACCCACAGACACTTTCGGAGATACCGAGTGCACCTTTATAGTCACCCGATTACGTTGTGACGCTTGGTACACCCAAAGCATTCCTACGGTATCCGGAGTTGCACAATCTCATGGTCTAAGGAAAAGATACTTGGCATTAGAAAAGCTTTAGCATACGAACTACGATCTTTGTGCTAGGCTTAGGATTGTCTTGTCCATCACATCATTCTCCTAATGATGTGATCCCGTTATCAACGACATCCAATGTCCATGGTCGTGAAACTGTAACCATCTATTGATCAACGAGCTAGTCAACTAGAGGCTTACTAGGGACATGGTGTTGTCTATGTATCCACACATGTATCTGAGTTTCCTATCAATACAATTATAGCATGGATAATAAACGATTATCATGAATAAGGAAATATAATAATAACTAATTTATTATTGCCTCTAGGGCATATTTCCAACAGTATCATGTGTCTTGGTGTTGTAAAACAATTGATGTGTGACTTGGTGTTGTAAAACAATTGATGTACTGTTTTATTTATGTGCTGGAATTTATTTTTAGGTGCTAGACTGTCATTTTTAGGTGCTTGAATGTCATTTTTAGGTGCTGGAATCTGTATTTGATGTGCTGAAATACATTTTTGAGCTGCTGAAATATGTTTTTGAGCTGCTGTAATATGTTTTTGAGCTGCTGTAATATCATTTTATGTGCTGGGATGTGTTATTAACTTTTGGAATTTTTATGTTGTAGATGGATGATGAGGTGCTGGAGGTTCCTCATGTTGGTGCTCTGCCCAAGAAGGCCCCCAAGTTCATGAATTGGACTCCGCCTATGTCGGCAATGATGTTGAAAGGTCTTTCAGAGGTGGCAGCAAGAGGTGCCAAGACTGATAAAGGATTCAAAGAGGCTGCAAAATTGAAAGTTGCAAAGTCTATATCTGCTTTGGTTGGTTATGACGTGTCTATTACTCAAGTGCACAATCATATCCGCAAGTGGCGGAATAGGTGGACAAGGATTGTTTATTTGAATAGTTTAAGTGGGGCACTTTGGGATGATGACAAGAAGATGGTACTTCTAGAAGAACAACACTATTTGGGCCACACTCAGGTATGCATGCTATCAACCCTGTTTACCTGCTGAAATGAGTTGTCTTATTGCTGAAAGAGGGCATCAGGTTTGACTGAGGAGGACACAATCCAGTGCAGCAACATGACTGATGCTATGCGTGAGATTGCAAGTGCTATCAACAACACTTGCCATGCTGAAACACACCCTGACTTGTACAAGGCTGTCATGGACCTTATTGTGTTTGAGCAAAATGATCGATTGGCTGTTCTAGATTATCTCACAGAACATAAGGCAAAAGGCCTCAACTTTGTGAAGATGAATGATGAAGTCCGTCAAGCATCGTTCAAACGTATCTTGAAAGCCAATCCTGATCTTCTTTGAGTTCGTGTTAGTCGGTGCTTGTTGAGACTACCCCTTTTGTAATGACTATTATAAAGTTTATTTCGAATGAGGTTATGTACTATGAATCCACTGATGCAGTACTACAAATTATGGTTATTATGTCTAATGTAATATGAACCTAGTGATGCACTGCTACAATTCATGGTTATTATGTCTTATGTTAATTGTTGAATTTTTTTCTTCACATTATCATCATTCAGATTATGTTGGCATGGTAATGTTTTATTGCTTGAATTGTTTAAATTATCTCGTCGATCATATGGCAAAATATCCGTTCATGCAGCCTACCTCATGCAGTCTGCCAAACACCGTCTCAGCACACCATGTCTTCTCTGATGCAGGCTACCAAACAGAGTCTCAGCTCAGCATGCATCAATACATACATTGCTACCAAAGAGCTGCAGTTGCATGTACTCAGCATGTCTAGACTAAGCATGTCTCAAAGGGGAACAACTATGCTAGGGTGGGAATAGCTACCAAACATACCCTCAGAGCATCTCCAGCCGTTGGCCCCACGAGGGGCTAACAATCGCCCCCTTGGACGCACCGGCGCTAGACCTAGCACTGGAGGCGTGATGCCCCTAGTCGCGGCGCCCACGTTTTTAAAAAAAAATATTAAATATGGCGCAAACACGGCTCAAATTTAACGCAAACATCAGCGAGTTCGTTCAAATTTAAACATAGTTTACAAAAAAAAGATAACGTGGCCTCGAGCCCGTTTGTCGCCTCGAGCTGCTCGGCGTGGCGGCGGCGGAAGTAGGGCTCCTAGAGCGGGCTGTCGGGGGTGTGCCGCGGGCCCTTCCTCGCCGCCCGCGGCAGGGACGCGCGGATACGTGCGATCTCCGCACGCCGCGCCGCCCCGGTGGGTGGTGGTGGCACCGGCACGCCGCCGACGCTGATCCTCCAAGCCCCGGGCACCCGCATGTCCGGCGGAGCCGGGTAGTCGGCCTCGGAAAGGAGGCGAGCCTCGTCCTCGTGAAGATGGCTGCGCCCGAAGCCATTCGCCGCTGCGCCATCGCCTGGGAAGCGCTCGGCCATTCTTCTGAACTGGAGAGGGCGAGAGGAGGAAGGGGGAGAAATGGGCGCGTCGGCGGTGGAGTACCTGTGCGTGTCTCCGGCGCGCTAGTGGTAGGCTTGGCCGGCGCGTTACGCGTGGCAGGCGAGGGGACGCGTGTCGCCCGGCCTTCACTGCGCCGCCCGTGAGGCATCAATGGAGGCTGACCAGCGCGGCAGCGCGCGCAGCTTTGGCAATGATTCGCCACGGGAAACGAGGCGATGAGGACGACGAAGCGGCGAGAAGAGAGTCGAGTCGCTGACGCGGCTGGCCCGCGGCTCTTCGCGCAAAAAACGATTCGCCCGGCGCCCCCGAGCGACCCCCGGCACGCCGGGTTCGGGTTGGGTCCGCCGGCGCCAATTTTGGCCCGAGCCAGCGAAAACTGGGCCCTTGGGGCGCGACTGGGCCGATTTTTTAACGCCGGCGGCCAAAAAATCGCCGGGGGGGCCTTCTTGGGGACGCGGCTGGAGATGCTCTCAGCTGCTCCCCACCGAGAGCACCAAGTTCGTGTCCGCTGCTAGAGAAATACACCGGTGCTCTCGGGTGCCAGCGCACCCTATATGTAAAAATAATTTAGTAATTTAATAAAAAGTTAAAAATCCGAATCTTTTCTAGAAACATGATAAGTATTATAGCCACAGAATAACTTCCATTGTATCCTGGATCAAATATAAAAAAAAATGCTATATACAAGTAGTACTATTTATGTTACTCCACAAAAAATACTATTTATGTTATATTATCGTCATAGCTTTATCTTTTTGCCCTAAAGTCAATAGAAATCATTTCTTGCCCAAACCTTTTATATGAGTACTTGATCATATTTGGCTCAAAAAAAGATTTAGATTTTTTTGACTTTTTAAAATTACTAAACTATTTGATGTACATAGGGTGCGCTAGCACCCTAGAGCACCAAGTTCGCGTCCCCGGTTGCTATCTTTATGCCACATCTACAGCCAGCCTAAAAGCTCATTATATAATAGCTGATGGCTATATATATTATATAATTAATGTTAGACTCCATCTTCTTTTCTCATAAAGTGTGCTAGAGCTCGTGCTGCAGCTGACTACAAGTTTACATCCCACTCATCTTCTCTCTCCTCTCCTCCACATCATCACAAATCTGAAGTGACAATTCATATACTTGCTCTGAGCGAGTGGAAGTGTGGAGAATTTAGATGTTGCTTCCCGTAAAGCCAAAAATGCTAAACCAACGGGTTTACTACGGGCTAATTATAGACCACATCTCTCATATACCAAAATCCCTCCTCCTCTGAATTTCACATAGGGGGGTGGCACTTCCCCAACTGATAACCAACCACGAATTGCCATGTTGGAGTCAACCCGTAAAATCTGTAGCATTACTCTCGTGAAGCTGTGTAAAGTGCACCGGGTGTGTGTTTTGGCTGTAAAAATGAGTGGAACTCTACGAAATGTTATGGTCCCATTTCACTAGCATGGCTGGTTTCATACCTATGTTTAGCATGGTTCGATTTTGTTACCATGTTTGATTAGGGCATCACCAACGCGGAACCTCAAACCGCTTGCATTCATTCGGATCGGATGGTCCGAACGTATTTTGCCATCCAATGCAGTACCCCATGCATCCATGGTTCGGGCATCCATTTTTTCGCAAACTGGAGACAAATCAAGGGAACTTTACGGGTGTATGAAACGATGCCAAGCATGCGTCCGACAACCTGGTCGCATCCTAAAATCCTATCCCTTACCCGCGCCTTTCTCGTGTGAAGTAACGTGAGCAAAATAACCAACAAAAGATGAGTATGGCAGATAGAAGTCTGCAATTTAACAATCATGGTATTTTTGAATAAATAAAAAATACTCCAATTCGTGCTAGGATTCCTCCAGACAATCACTTTTAATTTTTTTCGCTGATACTTATTAATACTGTTAGAAAATACTATTGATAACGTTGTTAGCCAATTTTGACCGGGCATGGTTTGCATATAACTTTTTTTGAGGGTGGAAAACCAACTTTATTCATGGAATTTCACTTGGAGTGGGATACATCTTGGGTCGTGGGGGGCACCAAACCAAACGTGTCGTCCCGGGCCTCTAGACAAACAGAATTTAGCTAATCTATGTGCTTCATGATTAACAGCATGATTCTCAAAAGTGAAAGTACAATGGAACGAAAAAGCTTTCAGGTTTATCTAGCTGATGATTGCTCCATATAGACCACAGGTACTCCTTCTAATGTCCGAGACCACCTGCTGGCAATCCGATGCCACCAAAAACTGCTGAACACCCAGATCTTCGACGAGGGCTAGCTCCTCCCGACATGCCATTGCTTCTAAGCTTGTTGGATCGGTGACTCCTTCGATCACAAGAGCAGAACTTGAAGGAAATATGCCCTAGAGGCAATAATAAAGTTGTTATTTATATTTCCTTATATCATGATAAATGTTTATTATTTATGCTAGAATTGTATTAATCGGAAACTTAGTACATGTGTGAATACATAGACAAACAGAGTGTCACAAGTATGCATCTACTTAACTAGCTCGTTAATCAAAGATGGTTAAGTTTCCTAGCCATGGACAAAGAGTTGTCATTTGATAAACGATATCACATCATTAGAGAATGATGTGATTGACTTGACCCATCCGTTAGCTTAGCACGATGATCGTTTAGTTTGTTGCTATTGCTTTCTTCATAACTTATACATGTTCCTATGACTATGAGATTATGCAACTCCCGAATATCGGAGGAACACTTAGTGTGCTATCAAATGTCACAACGTAACTGGGTGATTATAAAGATGCTCTACAGGTGTCTCCGATGGTGTTTGTTGAGTTGGCATAGATCAAGATTAGGATTTGTCACTCCGAGTATCGGAGAGGTATCTCTGGGCCCTTCTCGGTAATGCACATCATATAAGCCTTGCAAGCATTGTGACTAATGAGTTAGTTGCGGGATGATGCACTACGGAACGAGTAAAGAGACTTGCCGGTAACGAGATTGAACTAGGTATTGAGATATCGACGATCGAATCTCGTGCAAGTAACATATCGTTGACAAAGGGAACTATGTATATGTTGTTGTCCGGTTTGACCGATAAAGATCTTCGTAGAATATGTAGGAACCAATATGAGCATCCAGGTTCTGCTATTGGTTATTGACCGGAGATGCGTCTCGGTCATGTCTACATAGTTCTCGAACCCGTAGGGTCCAAACGCTTAACGTTCGGTGACGATCAGTATACCGAAGGTTGTTCGGAGTCCCGAATATGATCACCAACATGACGAGGAGTCTTGAAATGGTCGAGACATAAAGACCGGGGAGTATATGGGCCTTAATGGGCCTTAGTGGGAGAGAAGAGAAGGCAGCCTAGGAGGGGGCGCCCCCCCCCCCCAAGCCCAATCCGAATTGGGTGAGGGGGCCGGCCCCCCTTTCCTTTCTCCTTCCCCCTCTTCCTTCTATTCCTAGTGGGACTAGGAAAGGGGGAGTCCTACTCCCACTAGGAGGAGGACTCCTCCCCCCTTGGCGCGCCTAGAGAGGCCGGCCGGCCTCCCCTCTTCCTCCTTTATATACGGGGAAAGGGGGCGCCCCATAGACACACAAGTTGACAGTTGTCTTAGCCGTGTGCGGTGACCCCCTCCACAGATCCCACCTTATTCATATCGTTGTAGTGCTTAGGCGAAGCCCTGCGTCGGTAACTTCATCATCACCGTCATCACGCCGTCGTGCTGACGAAGCTCTCCCCACTCAGCTGGATCGATAGTTCGTGGGACGTCACCGAGCCGAACGTGTGAAGATCAAGGAGGTGCCGTACTTTCGGTGCTAGGATTGGTCGGATCGTGAAGACGTACGACTACATCAACCGCGTTGTCATTCCGCTTACGGTCTACGAGGGTACGTGGACTACACTCCCCCCTCTCGTTGTTATGCATCATCATGATAGATCTTGCGTGTGCGTAGGAATTTTTTTGAAATTACTACGTTCCCCAATAGTGGCATCCAAGCCAGGTCTATGCGTAGATGTTATATGCACGAGTAGAACACAAAGAGTTGTGGGTGATAATAGTCATACTGCTTACCAGCATGTCATAATTTTATTTGGCGGTATTGTTGAATGAAGCGTCTCAGACCGACATTGCGCGTACGCTTACGCGAGACTGGTTCTACCGACGTGCTTCGCACACATGTGTCTAGTGGGTGTCAGTTTCTCCAACTTTAGTTGAATCGAGTGTGACTACGCCCGGTCCTTGTTGAAGGTTAAAACAGCACACTTGGCGAAAAATCGTTGTGGTTTTGATGCGTAGGTAAGAACGGTTCTTGCTCAGCCCGTAGCAGCCACGTAAAACTTGCAACAACAAAGTAGAGGACGTCTAACTTGTTTTTGCAGGGCATGTTGTGATGCGATATGGTCAAGACATGATGCTAAATTTTATTGTATGAGACGATCATGTTTTGTAACAGAGTTATCGACAACTGGCAGGATGTCGCTTTATGTATGAAATGCAATCGCCATGTAATTGCTTTACTTGATCACTAAGCGGTAGCGATAGTCGTAGAAGCAATAGTTGGCGAGACGACAACGATGCTTCGATGGAGATCAAGGTGTTAAGCCGGTGACGATGGTGATCATGACGGTGCTTTGGAGATGGAGATCAAAGGCACAAGATGATGATGGCCATATCATATCACTTATATTGATTACATGTGATGTTTACCCTTTATGCATCTTATTTTGCTTAGTTCGACGGTAGCATTATAAGATGATCTCTCACTAAATTTCAAGGTATAAGTGTTCTCCCTGAGTATACACCATTGCTATAGTTTGTTGTGCCGAGACACCACGTGATGATCGGGTGTGATAAGCTCTACGTTCACATACAACGGGTGCAAGCCAGTTTTGCACATGCAGAATACTCGGGGTAAACTTGACGAGCCTAGCATTTGCAGATATGGCCTCGGAACACTGAGACCGAAATGTCAAGCGTGAATCATATAGTAGATATGATCAACATAGTGATGTTCACCAATGAAAACTACTCCATCTCACGTGATGATCAGACATGGTTTAGTTGATATGGATCACGTGATCACTTAGATGATTAGAGGGATGTCTATCTAAGTGGGAGTTCTTAAGTAATATGATTAATTGAACTTTAATTTATCATGAACTTAGTACCTGATAGTATTTTTGCATGTCTATGTTGTTGTAGATTGATGGCGCGTGCTGTTGTTCCATTGAATTTTAATGCGTTCCTAGAGAAAGCTAAGTTGAAAGATGATGGTAGCAATTACACGGACTGGGTCTGTAACTTGAGGATTATCCTCATTGCTGCATAGAAGAATTACGTCCTGGAAGCACCGCTAGGTCCCGCTGCAGGAGCAAAGCCAGATGGTATGAGAGTCTGGCAGAGCAAAGCTGATGACTACTCGATAGTTCAGTGTGCCATGCTTTACGGTTTAGAACCGGGACATCAACGAAGTTTTGAACGTCATGGAGCATATGAGATGTTCCAGGAGTTGAGGTTAATATTTCAAGCAAATGCCCGGATTGAGAGATATGAAGCTCCAATAAGTTCTACAGCTGCAAAATGGAGGAGAATAGTTCTGTCAGTGAACATATACTCAGAATGTCTGGGTACCACAACCACTTGACTCAACTGGGAGTTAATCTTCCTGATTATAGTGTTATTGACAGAGTTCTTCAATCACTACAAGAAATATGTCAACTTATGACCACCACTATTGGTCACTGAATGGTCACAAATTTCCATTTATGACCTTTTTGTGACCAAAAACATAAGGTCAAAAGCTGGGCGTCGTAAACTGACTATAGCGACCTTCTCTGTGAGAAGGTCGTAGACGTTTACGACCAAAATAAGCCTATTGTGGCGTTTTGGTCACTAGCAACCTCCCCAGGCCACGTAGGCATCCAGCGTGGCAATCTGACGTGGCACAAGATTCAGCCCGGTCCAATTCGGCGTTTTACATGGGCCGAGCCCATTAATTCAGCCTTTTAGGATTTTTTTCCTTGTTAATTCTGGTCCGCTTCATGGGCCAAGCCCAACGTTTTAGCCTTTTTTATTATTGGCCCGTGGCCTTTTATTATTTATTGCTTTTCTATTTTCAGCCATTATATATTCAAGCTGGTCCCACTAGTCAGATGGGTCCCACTTGTCATGATCATCTCTCAAATTGGTCCCACATATCAGAAATGTACAAATTTGACAGATTACTTTCATAAGTGGACCCATTGGTCAAGTTTCCATTTCACAAGTTTTCAGATCACACATACATAATAAAAAAGAACACATAAATTTCATCAAATATACCACTAAATAAATTTATTACAATCTTTACAACACAGATATTCTACAATATGCTACTCTTTACTGAGTTGGACTTCACGCCTCCACACTTGGCTTCACACTACACGGCTTCACACTTGAGCTTCTGTAAAAGAGGAACCACCACAATTTTAAGTCTACAATACAACAATTAATACTAATCAAGGATAAAAACAAAAATAAGTAATAGACTCAAATGTGTAGGCAGCATGGAACTAGTGATACGACAACATGCGAAAACACTACAATGTAAATCTTGTTGTAAGTTCATATCGGTATAAAATCAGCACTACATAAAGCAACACATAACAATTGGTTCCAAGCAAGTCGACAGACTCACAGCTTTATCAACCCTCTAGGAAATTCCATAAACACACAAAGCTGAGTTATCCATACAGCCATCTTGCAATAAACCATCGGACTAACACCACATGTAATAAACAAAAAGAAGAAACTCAAATATCCATGGAGAAATAGACAAGAACTCAAGATTATCACAATAGCAGTTCAGATCTCACTCAAATGTAAGGGCTTCACACAAACCCAAAGACGAGCATACTGAAACTTCTAGAAATGGGCGTGGAGACGAAGAGAGCACTTACTTGGCCTGGTATTTCCCTTAGGGAGGATGGTGTGGTCCGCAGGTGGGGGTAGAGGCTTGATCCGCCATGCCTCGTTGGTCTCAACCTATGGAAGAAAACAGTACAATCATAACTCAAGCCAAACCAGCAAGGGTACGAGCGAATGGATCAAGCAGCAAGTAGAACACATGAAAATAAGAAAGACAAACATAACTCAAGCCAAACCAGCAAGGGTACGAGCGAATGGATCAAGCAGCAAGCAGAACACATGAAAATAAGAAAGACAATCATATATATTATAAATAAGCAAAGGAAAACAATACATGATGTCTCGGAATTTTAAAGATGAATATAAGCATAATACCAATGAATAGTAAAACCACATAGCTTTTACAGCTTCAAATGCTACACAATTATAAATAAGCAAAGGAAAACAATACATGATGTCTCAAAATTTTAAAGCTGATAAGAATAATACTGATGACTAGTAAAACCACATAGCTTTTACAGCTTCAAATGCTACACGATCTCCTTAACCCCAAACCACATAGCTTTTATCGAATCACACCTGAATACAGAGTTACAGCTACAACCAAACTAGAGCAGATTCTGTAATCATCACATATGTAGTTGGCAGGAGGAAGAAGCGACAGATCGAGGAAATTGTCTCACCAGCAGAAGAAGCAGTAGGCGAAGTTGAGGAGGGTCGGTGGCAGGAGCAGCTCAGGAAGTGGTCGAGGAAGGCGATTCGGCAGCAGCAGGTCCGTCACACCCATGACCTGCCTACCGTCGAGCGCCCTACTAAGACGCCAAGGAGGTGGCGGAGCAGCTCAATAAAAGGAATAAAGTATGATTAGCGATAGCAACAAGTAAACAACAAATAGGTAATTTTACAGCAAGGAAAACAGTAATTCCAAGAGTTGTACTTTAAAATGATTATCTATACTGGTTACTTATTTATTCAGCAAGGAACCACAACATATTTCTGTAGAAAAAGAACATGCATCCAAAATAATCACCAAACAAATACGGGAGCATGGTTCAAGACCTCGCACCAAGACCATTTGTATACCTGAGTATGGTGCAAAAAGCTACCTCGTGTGATTTCAATCTCAATGCAAAATAAGAGACACAGTGCAAGATGATACTAACTGAACGAGGCAAGCAGTTAACAAGTACGCAATCCTTCCTACTCTATCACAAACTGTACATCAACCGAGCAGGAACACAAAAAAAAATACTAGCAAGCATCAAATTCGCAAAAACGAAAGAAGAATCAATCAACATGCAACAAGGTGCAGTCCCGCACTGCACCAGAACGATCTGTACTAGATGTTTCTAATTCCAACTGAAATAAATGTCGGAATAACCAAGCCAACATCTACGACATTGTTGATGTTCACGTGGATTAGGTTATTGCAGGCAAAATCATTTGTATAACAAAGAACTTGTTCAGATGGATAACACTAATAAAACTAGATCAAGTTGGTGATGTACATCGATGCTTCTAAACAAGCAAGGCATCACTTCCTACTCCTAAAATGAAGAGAACACACATGTGGCGCTATGATTGATGCAGCAAAATAAAGCATCGGTGCGATCAGTTTCATCCTACTGATTGTGCCGCCAGAGGCACCAATTTCAATTTGTAGGCACGCTGGTGTTCTCGCAGTTTGCGAAACCAGAGGAGGAGGCCGAATAGAGCACCTTTGTTGTCTCCGGCATTGACATTCACGCAAGCTTTCGACCAGGTAGACGACACCGCATCCTCCGTGGCGGCAGCGCGCGGCAACGCCCGGTCATCCGTCCCTGGTGGCCTCCACCGCCTCCTTGATGCGGCCCTTCCGCCGCCCAGCGCCTCGCGATGCCCGACAGAAAAACAAGCGCGCCAAATCAGGATCGAGCACAAACAAACACCGGCGAAAAACCAGCATGGGGAAAGGGAGGTTGCCCACTGTTGGCGCCCTCTGACGCCAGCGCTGCCGCCCTCCGTGCCGGAGCCGGGCGGCCCGGCGGCGAGCGGCAGCCTCCTCCTCAGACGTGGCCGTCGTCTGCGTCGGCGACGGGTGCGGGCGCTTCTGCGCGGGCATTCCGGCCGCCTGGCTGCCCTCCCCGCTCCTTGGCACGGCGCTCGTCGCGGGGGAGAGGACGATCGGGCGCGTGCGGGCGGGCAGAGGAGTGAGAGGGAGGAGGCAGGAGGTGGGTGGAGGCGGCTCGAGTCGAGGGGGAGCCGGATCGAGACGGATCTGGGGAGGAGGCGGCCGCGATCTGGAAGGGAGGAGGTGGAGGCTGCGATCTGGAAGGGATGAGCGCGGCCGTGGGAGAGAAGGGGAGGGGAGGGGTTGTCGACGATCGGGGTTGGGGGAGAGGACGGAGGACGGCGGCGGCTGGGTGGTTGGGGATCCAGAGATTGAGACGGAGTGGCGGCTGTGGGGCGAGAGGGGGAGAGTGGATCGGGGGAGAGGAGTGGATCGGGGAAGTTAGGGTTTGGGTGAGAGGGTGAGGGCTGCCGTTGGATCCAGAAGCATCCAACGGTGGTTGAGGCATGATCCGCGTGATATGCCTATGGACCAATCAGAGCGCACCAAACAAGTTGCCGATTTTTTGACCATATAAATTGGTCATGATTGATTACATACAAATTTTTCATTTCATTTTTCAATGCTCAAAATGAGTTTTTTTGTGAAAGACCTATCAAATATTTGTTCAAATGATGCCATATTTTTCACAAGTTTACATCTTAGATTGGCAAATAACATTGACAAAGGGAGTTTTTATTTCTTTTGCATGAAAAAACAATTTTCCATTTTTCGAGTGCTCAAAATAAGTTTTTTTGTGAAGAACCTACCAAATATTTTTTGTAAAATTTTACCAAATCAATTTTCTCAAATACTAGGCCATATTTAATGCACAATTGACCAAATGGTTAGGTGTCAAAAGTTTTGATCCACCTCTGGTGAAAAAGACAAATTCCTGCCGATTCAGCTGGAAGCGGGTCAAATTTGAACTGCAGCTGCCTCATAGTTTGCTATTTATTTTTTCCAAAAATCATTTCTAGGTACATAAGTATCTATTTAATCAGAGGAACATCAAAAGTTTTCCAAGATTCAACCACTAGCTAGGAACGGTCAAGCCCGTCGTTTTGACCACATTTTGAAACGGGCATAAAAAATTCAAAAAAATTGAAAAAATTGGAAAACCTTCGCATTGTGTCATTATATGTGGCCAAGTTCCTAAGAAAAAGAACAAACTTGTAATACGGCAATTATTTTTAAAAAGTGTTCTCAGAAACGAGCTATCACGTGTGGAGATCAATGGCTTTCAAGTCAAATTATCAATCTTATGGCCACATTCATGGCATAGTTTGTTCAAATGATCTCATATTGTGAACAAGGGTGCATATTGGAATGGCAAACAATGTTGCCTAAGGAAGTTTTCATTTTCTTTGGACGGAAAAACTATTTTCCATTTTTCGAGTGCCCAAAGGGAGGTTTTTTTGTGAAGGACCTCCCAAATAATTATTGCATAATTGGACCAAATAAAATTTCGAAAATAATAGGCCATGTTTAATGCATAATTGACAAAATGGTTGGGTGCCAAAAGTTTTGATCCACCTCTGGTGAAAAAGACAAATTTCTGCCGATTCAGTAGGAAGCGGGACAAATATGAACTGCAGCTGCCTCATAGTTTGCTCTTTATTTTTTTAAAAAATCATTTCTAGGTACATAAGTATCTATTTAATCAGAGAAACACCAAAAAAATTCCAAGATTCAACCACTAGCTAGGAACGGTCATTTACGCCGTTTTGACGCATTTTGAAACGGGCATAAAAACTTCAAAAAAAATCAAAAAATTGGAAAACATTCGCATTGTGTCATTATATGTGACCAAGTTTCCAGGAAAAATAATAAACTTGTAATACGGTAATTATTTTAAAAAAGTGTTCTCAGAAATGAGCTATCAAGTGTGAAGATTCATGGCTTTCAAGCCAAATGATCAATCTTATGGCCACATTCATGGCATAGTTTGTTCAAATGATCTAATATTGTGCACAAGGGTGCATCTTGGAATTCCAAACAATGTTGCCTAAGGAAGTTTTCATTTTCTTTGCACGGAAAATTCATTTTTCATTTTCCGAGTGCCCGAAATGAGATTTTTTTGTGAAGGAACTACCAAATAATTGTTGCACAAATGGACCAAATCAATTTTATAAAATACTAGGCCATATATAATGCACAATTGACAAAATGGTTGGGTGAAAAAAGTTTTGATCCACCTCTGATGAAAAAGACAAATTGTCGTCGATTCAGTTGGAAACAGGTCAAATTTGAACTGTAGCTGCCTCATAGTTTGCTCTTTATTTTTCCAAAAATCATTTCTAGGTACATAAGTATCTATTTAATCATAGAAACACCAAAAAATTCCAAGATTCAACCACTAGCTAGGAACCATCAAGCCCGCTGTTTTGACCGCATTTTGAAACGGGCATAAAAATTCAAAAAATCAAAAATTGGATAACCTTCGCATTGTGTCATTATATGTGACCAAGTTTCCAGGGAAAATAATAAACTTGTAATACGGTAATTATTTCTAAAAAGTGTTCTCTGAAATGAGCTATCAAGTGTGAAGATTCATGGCTTTCAAGCCAAATGATCAATCTTATGGCCACATTCATGGCATAGTTTGTTCAAACGATCTCATATTGTGCACAAGGGTGCATATTGGAATAGCAAACAATGTTGCCTAAGGAAGTTTGCATTTTCGTTGGACGAAAAAACCATTTTCCATTTTTCGAGTGCCCGAAAGGAGGTTTTTTTGTGAAGGAACTACCAAATAATTGTTGCAAAATTGTACCAAATCATTTTTATAAAATACTAGGCCATATTTAATGCACAATTGACAAAATGGTCTGGTGTAAAATTTTCTGATCCACCTCTCGTGAAAAAGACAAATTTCTGCCGATTCAGCTGGAAGCGGGTCAAATTTGAACTGCAACTACCTCATAGTTTGCTATTTATTTTTTCCAAAAATCATTTCTAGTTACATAAGGACCTATTTAATCATAAATACATGGTTTGGTGGCGATACGTCGAGGTTTGGGCGGTGGCCGAGGGCCCCAACTCTAGAGCTGCCAGAACTCGCATGCCCTTGGCGTGGTCACCAGCGTGACGTGGCGTTGCCATGTGTTCTGGGCGGCCTAGGCATGTCTAGTGGGTTGGGCACTCCCCAGGTTGGTGCTAGGAAGAAAATTACAACATAAGATTCTCACGAGGAGACCAATCGATGCTCAAACATGAATTAGCAGCCAAGTGTTTGATTAGCGGTACGGGAAATTTAAATGGCTAATGGGCGTGAGTTTTGGCTGAGGATGATCAGTTACTAAGAAGACCGTTTTCACAAATTTTCAGCTCAAAAGGAGGAGCCTAGGTGGTACTTGCTTTGCAAACCACCACACTGGACATAAATACGAATGTTGAAGCTCGGCTCAAAATAATGAATGTATTGAGCTGGCATTTGGTGGAGGATGGTTATTTGGGCATAGGAAAGCACTGTAGAAAATGGATACTATTTGGACATGCCAAAGTGGTACTTCCTTCACAAACTGTTACTCTGAACAGAATAGGAAAATGAATATTTTTGAATTATTTTTGAACTAGGAAAGGAAGGTTTTTACATATTTGACGAAGATATGACCCAAAGAATTTATGAGATTTTTTTGGGAATTTTGGGAATGACAGAAATATAGGTTGCTTCACAACCTAGGGCAAAAACTGCCACATGGACATGACACATAGGCAAAACTGATGAGGTGGCGCCTAGTCATAGCAACCCACCACAATTTACAAGGCTATGACCATCTATATTGGTCGTTAACAACTAGAAATAAGGCAGCGGACTAGCGCTGTTAGCTTTATGACCATTTCATGTAAGGAAATTATGACCTTCGACCAAAATGGTCGCAATGGTTTAGGGTTTGGAGCCCTCGAACAGCTTTTGACCAATTGGTCTCAAATGGTCATAAATCTATGACCAATTCTTCCAGGGTCACTGACAGAAGGTCATAAGTTGACATATTTCTTGTAGTGAATCACTGCCACCAAGCTACAAGAGCTTCGTGATGAACTATAATATGCAAGGGATGGATAAGACAATTCCCGAGCTCTTCGCAATGCTAAAGGCCGCGGAGGTAGAAATCAAGAAGGAGCATCAAGTGTTGATGATCAACAAGACCACCAGTTTCAAGAAAAAGGGTAAAGGGAAGAAGGGGAACTTCAAGAAAAACAGCAAGCAAGTTGTTGCTCAAGTGAAGAAGCCCAAGTCTGGACCTAAGCCTGAGACTGAGTGCTTCTACTGCAAAGGAACTGGTCACTTGAAGGGGAACTTCAAGAAAAAGGGTAAAGGGAAGAAGGGGAACTTCAAGAAAAACAGCAAGCAAGTTGCTACTCAAGTGAAGAAGCCAAGACCACCAGTTTCAAGAAAAAGGGTAAAGGGAAGAAGGGGAACTTCAAGAAAAACAGCAAGCAAGTTGCTGCTCAAGTGAAGAAGCCCAAGTCTGGACCTAAGCCTGAGACTGAGTGCTTCTACTTCAAAGGAACTGGTCACTTGAAGCGGAACTACCCCAAGTATTTGGCGGAGAAGAAAGATGGCAAAGTGAAAGGTATATTTGATACACATGTTACTGATGTGTACCTTACTAATGCTCGCAGTAGCACCTGTGTATTTGATACTAGTTATGTTGCTAATATTTGCAACTCGAAACATGGGCTACGGATTAAGCGAAGATTGGCTAAGGACGAGGTGACGATGCGCGTGGGAAATGGTTCCAAAGTCGATGTGGTCGCTGTCGGCACGCTACCTCTACATCTACCTTCGGGATTAGTATTAGACCTAAATAGTTGTTATTTGGTGCAGCGTTAAGCATGAACATTATATCTGGATCTTGTTTGATGCGAGACTGTTATTCATTTAAATCAGAGAATAATGGTTGTTCTATTTATATGAGTAATACCTTTTATGGTTATGCACCCTTGGTGAGTGGTCTATTTTTTCTAAATCTTGATAGTAGTGATACACATGTTCATAGTATTGAAGCCAAAAGATATAAGTTTAATAATGATAGTGCAACTTATTTGTGGCAATGCCGTTTAGGTCATATTGGTGTAAAGCACATGAAGAAACTCCATGCTGATGGGCTTTTGGAATCACTTGATTATGAATCACTTGATGCTGGCGAACCATGCCTCGTGGGCAAGATGACTAAACACTGGTGCGCGTCGGTCCTAAACAAACGGGTTTTCACCCCTTTCCGCGACGGCATTTGGAACCGTCGCTAAGTGAGTGTGTGTGATAGGGTGTCCTTCCCACATGACCCAGAAATCATCAGGGATAGGCCCTCATGGGACCCAGGCTGGGGCTGTGTGCGATTGGGCGAGGCATCGAAACCCAATCATTTTCGTAGGTATGTACATCCCACACGGTGAATCCTAGAAATCATTTCCGTAGGTATGTACATCCCACACGGTAAATCCGAGAAATCATTTTCGTAGGTATGTACATCCCACACGCTGAATCCTAGAAAATCATTTCCGTTTGTAAGTATATCACACACAGTCAATCCAAGGAATACAATTCCGTTCTTATGTACATCCCACACAGTCAATCCAGGGAAAACGTTTCCGTTCGGATGTACATCCCACACGGTTTTATGTATATGCTCGTGTGTGAAAGTTGTAACTATCACACACGCTCTGCCTTGGTTAACTGTTTGCTTTCATTAACTACATCACACACGATTTGATGTAGAAAACTGTGTGGCATTGGGCTATCCATCACAAGCGCTTTTACTGCTAGAACCGTATAATTAAATGCTTTTTAAAATTATAAAATTACTAACTAGCTGAATTAAGTGCCAAACTTAATTATGGCAGAGTCCTAATTTGTGACACTAATTTAGGAACTATAATTGTATTATATAAGACTAAAACTATATGGAAAGAATTTAGGAGACATAAACTATTTAAAAGGAAAAGAAAAGCTAACTAAAAGGACAAAAGCAAAATCGACCCCCTCTTGGGCCACTTGGCCCAGTTGGCCGAGCAACCCAGCTGGCCAGGCCGGCCCAGTCGCGCCCCTCCCTCGTCCCTTCCGATACAGGGAACGGGGGGTTACCGTGGCGGTCATCCACGGTGCCATGCCCGCGGTGGCGGCCATCGGCGTCCCCCTCCCGCCTATTTAGCCGACCCCGGCGCCCCCCTCTCTCCCCCGTGGAACTCTAATCCACTCCCCCTTTCCCCTTCCTCCCCTCCTCAGATCCACCGCACCGCGCCCGCCCGAGCGAAGCCATCGCTACGGCCTCGCCGTGCGCATGGCTGCCTGCCGCCGCCCTCTGTCCTCCTGTGTCCGGGAGCTCCCCTCGCCCCCGCCTAGGCCGGTTGCGGCAACCTCCCCGAGCTCGGAGCCCCTGCCCTGTTGGCTTCGAGGTCGTCTTCGACCTTCGGGCGCTCGGGATCGCCGCCACCGTACATCGCCGTCGAGCCGCCCCCGAGCCCGCTTTACTCACCTGCAGGTCACAGTGAGCCCCTGTATTCTTTCCCGCGCGCCTCTCATCGATGTTCGTACCTCGTACCCGCTGTTCCCACTGTGGCCGAGCCCTCCACCGCGGGAGCTCATCGTCGGCCCTGTTTCCGGCCAGCTTCGACCGAGGCAACATCACCATTCGAAGTGTCTTGCTGCGCTGGTCCTCTGGGTACTCGCGCGCGTCCGATTAGTCGCCTGTGCATCGTCTCTGCACACCGTCGCTCGCCGCTGCCGTCGGACGTTGACGGGCAGCTTGAGCCCGGCCACGCCCAGCCCTTGCAGCCCCGCGCGCCTCGCAGTGCTCCGCCGCGTCCCTAGCCTCGCTGCAGCTCCGCCTGCTACCTGCCGTGCCGCCTGGTTCGCCATCGCAGCCCGCCACCCCGCCGCCTAATGCCCTCGCGCCTGCTCGCTACTACCGCCGCCCACCGCTGTCGGCGCCGCCACATCCCCTCGCCCATCGCGCCCGCTCCGGCCGGCCATAGCCGCCACAAGACCTCACCCTGCCATCTCCGGCGTCTAGCACTGGCGCGCCCCTTCGCCGTGCCGTTCAGGCGGGTTCGCCCGCCCGTTCGACGCGCCCGCCCCGGGTGGCCTCTAGGCCACTTGCAAGTGGGGCCCGGTCCCCCGTAAAAGAAATGAAAAGAAGAGGTTTCAAAATAAAAATAAAAATAAAATCAATTAGGTAATTATTTAACTTAATTAACTAGGATTAATTAGCATAATCACTGGATTAGTTGAAAGAGGATTTAATTAACTAAACCTAGTCTATGACAGGAGGGTTAGCAAAAACGTGTTAGGCATGTTTACTAGAACATGCTTAATACATCGACCGTACAGAACATAACAATTAATTGCAACTGGTATTGGTAAGATTGAACTGGTGAGTACATACTTGGTAAGTCCTGAGAGGTAGTTGCTGGGGCACTGCATCTTGGCCAGAGCTCGCCCAAAGTCAGCGACGGCGGAGGCGAGCTGTTCCTCCGGGTCGAAGCGTGGATCGGTGCCACTGACATGTGTGCCTACAGGCAACCAGTAAATGGGTGGAAGTTAAACTGCAATTGCACAAATTATGTGAAATACTGTAAGACATGGGATGCAGCTCACCTCGACGGCAAACAAAAGCATCGGCCGTTATGACCCTGCATAAGTACATGGACAGGCATGTTAAGACATGGGATGTAGCTAACCTCGACGGCAAACAACAGCATCACCCATTTTAGCCGTGTGTAAGTACATGGAAAGCCAATGTTAACTACAACAGGGCTAACATCCACCAAAAATAGCAAATGGTAATAAACCGGCAGCATCTGTAGTGATATCTTCATTTCGAAAGAGTAGCACAGTAGCAAAGGGACGGATTAAAATGGATATAACTTTACAGGCTTAACAACATCCTAATTCATATTTTGTAAGTTTGTAGCCATTGAAATACAACTCTTTAAAATTGGATACAACTGTTAATTGCAACATGCTTAATGGCCATTGAAACCGATACTGATAAAAATGCAATTGGCAGAGTTAAACATCACAGGGCAGGTGCTTCCAGAGCAGATAATGGCCCAGTTGTCTATAAAAAGGTAGGGAAAATAGCTCAAACGTGTTAGGCATGTTTACTACAACATGCTTAATACATCGACAGTACAAAACATAGCCATTAATTGCAACTGGTATTGGTAAGATTGAACTGGTGCGTACATACTTGGTAAGTCCTGAGAGGTAGTTGCTGGGGCACTTCATCTTGGCCAGAGCCCGCCCAAAGTCAGCGGCGGCGGAGACGAGATGTTCCTCCGGGTTGAAGCGTGGATCAGTGCCACTGACATGTGTACCTAAAGGCAGCTAGTAAATGGTAGAAGTTAAACTGCAATTGCACAAATGATGTGAAATACTGTAAGACATGGAATGCAGCTAACCTTGACGGCAAACAACAGCATCGGCCGTTATGACCCTGTGTAAGTACATGGAAAAGCATGTTAAGTACAACAGGGTTAGCATCCACCAAAAAAAGCAAATGGGGCACCATCTCTAGTATATCTTCATTGCGGAGAGTAGCATGGTAGCAAATGGACATATTAAAAAATGGATACAACTGTTAATTGCAACAGGCTTAACAACATCCTAAGTCATGTTTTGTAAGTTTGTAGCCATTGAAATGCAACTGTTTAAAAATGGATTCAACTGTTAATTGCAATAGGCTTAATAGACATTGAAACGGGTACTGATAAAAATGCAATTGGCATAGTTGAACATCACAAGGCAGGTGCTGCCAGAGCAGAGAATGGTCCAGATGTCTATAAAAAGGTAGGAAAAGTAGCAAAACCGTGTTAGGCATGTTTACTAGAACATGCTTAATACATCGACCGTACAGAACATAACCATTAATTGCAACTGGTATTGGTAAGATTGAACTGGTGAGTACATACTTGGTAAGTCCCGAGAGGTAGTTGTTGAGACCTTGCATCTTGGCGAGCTTCGCCTAAAGTCGTGACGATTTATGAGGCGAGCTGTTCCTCCGGTCAAGCGTGGATCGGTGCCATCGACATGTGTACCTACAGCAACCAGTAAATGGGTGGAAGTTAAACTGCAATTGCACAAATTATGTGAAATACTGTAAGACATGGGATGCAGCTCACCTCGACGGCAAACAAAAGCATCGGCCGTTATGACCCTGCATAAGTACATGGACAGGCATGTTAAGTGCAACAGGGTTAGCATCCACTAAAAGTGCAACAGTGCAACAAGATTAACTCCCACTTGATTCAAGTGATTGTAGTATTCAGACATTCTGAACACATGCTCACTAGCTGAGCTATTCTCCTCCATCTTGTAGGCAAAGTACTTGTCGAAGGTCTCATACCTTTCGACATGGGCATGAGTTTGAAATACTAATTCAACTCTTGGAACATCTCATATGCTCCGTGGCGTTCCAAAAAACGTCTTTGAAGCCCCGATTCTAAGCCGTAAAGCATGGTGCACTAAACTATCAAGTAGTCATCATATCAAGCTTGACAAACGTTCATAACGTCTGCATTTGCTCCTGCAATCGGTCTGTCACATAGCGGTGCATCAAGGACATAATTCTTCTGTGCAACAATGAGGATAATACTCAGATCATGGATCCAATCCGCATCATTGCTACTAACATTTTTCAACTTAGCTTTCTCTAGGAACATATCAAAAATAAAACAGGGAAGCTAAACGCGAGCTATTGATCTACAACATAGATATGCTAATACTACCAGGACTAAGTTCATGATATATTAAAGTTCAATTAATCAAATTAGTTAAGAACTCCCACTTAGATAGACATCCCTCTAATCATCTAAGTGATCACGTGATCCATATCAACTAAACCATGTCCGATCATCACGTGAGATGGAGTAGTTTTCAATGGTGAACATCACTATGTTGATCATATCTACTATATGATTCACGCTCGACCTTTCGGTCTCAGTGTTCCGAGGCCATATCTGCATATGCTAGGCTCGTCAAGTTTAACCCGAGTATTTCTGCGTGTGCAAAACTAGCTTGCACCCGTTGTATATGAATGTAGAGCTTATCACACCTGATCATCACGTGGTGTCTCGGCACGACAAACTTTGGCAATGGTGCACACTCAGGGAGAACACTTGTACCTTGAAATTTAGTGAGAGATCATCTTATAATGCTACCGTCAATCAAAGCAGAATAAGATGCATAAAAGATAAACATCACATGCAATCAATATAAGTGATATGATATGGCCATCATCATCTTGTGCCTTTGATCTCCATCTCCAAAGCACCGTCATGATCACCATTGTCACCAGCGCGACACCTTGATCTCCATCGTAGCATCGTTGTCGTCTCGCCAACTATTGCTTCTACAACTATCGCCACCGCTTAGTGATAGAGTAAAGCAATTACATGGCGATTGCATTTCATACAATAAAGCGACAACCATATGGCTCCTGCCAGTTGTCGATAACTCTGTTACAAAACATGATCATCTCATACAATAAAATTTAGCATCCTGTCTTGACCATATCACATCACAGCATGCCCTGCAAAAACAAGTTAGACGTCATCTACTTTGTTGTTGCAAGTTTTACGTGGTTGCTACAGGCTGAGCAAGAACCGTTCTTACCTACGCATCAAAACCACAACGATATTTCGTCAAGTTAGTGTTGTTTTAACCTTCACAAGGACCGGGCGTAGCCACACTCGATTCAACTAAAGTTGGAGAAACCGACATCCGCCAGCCACACGTATGCGGCGCACGTCGGTAGAACCAGTCTCGCGTAAGCGTACGCGTAATGTCGGTCCGGGCCGCTTCATCCAACAATACCGCCGAATCAAAGTATGACATGCTGGTAAGCAGTATGACTTGTATCACCCACAACTCGCTTGTGTTCTACTCGTGCATATAACATCTACGCATAAACCTGGCTCGGATGCCACTGTTGGGGAACGTAGTAATTTCAAAAAAATTCCTACGCACACGCAAGATCACGGTGATGCATAGCAGCGAGAGGGGAGAGTGTTGTCCACGTACCCTCGTAGACCGAAAGCGGAAGCGTTATGACAACGCGGTTAATGTAGTCGTACGTCTTCACGATCGACCGATCCTCAGTATCTAACGTACGACACCTCCATGTTCAGCACACGTTCAGCTCGGTGACGTCCCGCGAACTCACGATCCAGTAGAGCTTCGGGAAAGAGCTTTGTCAGCACGACGACGTGATGACGGTGTTGATGAAGTTACCGACGCGGCTTCGCCTAAGCACTGCTACGATATGACCGAGGTGGATTATGGTGGAGGAGGGCACCGCACACGGCTAAGAGAGATCAATGATCAACTTGTGTGTCTATGGGGTGCCCCCTGGCACGTATATAAAGGAGTGGAGGAGGGGGGAGGGCCGACCTAGCTATGGCGCGCCCTGGAGGAGTCCTACTCCCACCGGGAGTAGGATTCCCCCCTTCCCTAGTTGGACCAGGAGAGAAGGAAGGGGGAGAGAAGGAGGAAGGAAAGGGGGGCGCCGCCCCCCTTCCGAGTCCAATTCGGACCAGAGGGGGAGGAGGCGCGCGGCCTGCCCTGGCCTCCTCTCTCTCTCTCTCTCCACTATGGCCCATTAAGGCCCATATAATTACCGAGGGGGGGGGGGCGGTAACCTCCCGTTACTCCGATAAAATCCCGATTTCACCCGAAACCATTCCGATGTACAAATATAGGCTTCCAATAAATTGATCTTTACGTCTTGACCATTTTGAGACTCCTCGTCATGTCCGTGATCATATCCGGGACTCCGAACTACCTTCGGTACATCAAAACACAAAAACTCATAATACCGATCGTCACAGAACTTTAATCGTGTGGACCCTACGGGTTCGAGAACTATGTAGACATGACCGAGACACGTCTCCGGTCAATAACCAATAGCGGAACCTGGATGCTCATATTGGCTCCCACATATTCTACGAAGATCTTTATCAGTCAAACCGCATAACAACATACGTTGTTCCCTTTGTCATCGGTATGTTACTTGCCCGAGATTCAATCGTCGGTATTTCAATACCTAGTTCAACCTCGTTACCGGCAAGTCTCTTTACTCGTTCTGTAATACATCATCCCGCAACTAACTCATCAGTTGCATTGCTTGCAAGGCTTATAGTGTTGTGCATTACCGAGAGGGCTCAGAGATACCTCTCCGACAATCGGAGTGACAAATCCTAATCTTGATCTATGCCAACTCAACAAGTACCATCGGAGACACCTGTAGAGCACCTTTATAATCACCCAATTACGTTGTGACGTTTGGTAGCACACAAAGTGTTCCTCCAGTATTCGGGAGTTGCATAATCTCATAGTCATAGGAACATGTATAAGTCATGAAGAAAGCAATAGCAACATACTAAACGATCAAGTGCTAAGCTAACGGAATGGGTCAAGTCAATCACATCATTATCTAATGATGTGATACCGTTAATCAAATGACAACTCATGTCTATGGCTAGGAAACTTAACCATCTTTGATTCAACGAGCTAGTCAAGTAGAGGCATACTAGTGACACTCTGTTTGTCTATGTATTCACACATGTATCAAGTTTCCGGTTAATACAATTCTAGCATGAATAATAAACATTTATCATGAAATAAGGAAATAAATAATAACTTTATTATTGCCTCTAGGGCATATTTCCTTCATCTAGATCCACTGCCCATTCGGCCATGGCATCCCCAAAGTCCGCACATGTAACTGTCTGGCCGCCGCCAGCGATGAACTCGACGCGGCGAGATGCATCACTTCCTTACCATGTGTGCTGTCGCGGGCGGCGAGGAACGTGGCGCGGCGGGACACCATCGCTTCCTTACTAGTTACTGTGCGCTGCGGTGCCATGGACGACGCCTGGAGAGAGCTCTGGGACGGAGGGGCCGGGCAGCCGTACAGTGCGGTGGTATTCAAGAGCTCAACCATAAACGACAACAGAAATTTGGCTTCCCTTACAATTTTGCTCGTTCATTATCGCACACGGTTCATCTCCGTCGCTTCTGGAAGCAGTGTGCGCTAAGCCTATTGTGTGTTGCGGTTATGATTGGCCGGAACCCCAGCCACGCGGATCGCGCGTGTGCACCGTTGGATGCACCGTGATCGACCGGCAATCCACGTCCCTCACATCACACCCGTGCACCTGTAGCTGGATTGGATTTATATGCGCTAAATGCCTAGAAAATGCACATAATCCCTTAAATATGGTAAATGAGCCCGGAAAAAAGCCAAATTTGAACATGGTGATTTGCAGGGTGTATGTTCGTCATAGAAAAAAACTCCAGGGCGAAGAACGAAGAAAATTTGGATTTCCCTTCAATCTTGAGGATTTCCCTTTCGAAAGCATGGAACTTCCTCGATGATGGTTCGATTTATGAAGGGCATGCATGACAACATAAGCCAATCCTTCTCAAATTTTTACCAAGGCATGGTGAGGTCATACCATGGCACCATGCCAGGCGTCATGTTTTTTAAGCATTTATTTCATTTTTTCTATAGTTGAAAACCCAACAAACAGACATTTGTGGCTGACTATTGCCACACATTTCATTGAAATATCTGTCCATTCCTTGTAAAAGGCATGAGAATTTACTAAATGGCACGAGCATGGTTTTCTAGGCCGTTCTTGTGGACCCTTTCATGCATCAATTGTTTGAACTTGAATTATGCGCATTAATGCCTAGGAAATGCACATAATCCCCTAAATATGGCAAATGAACCCGGAAAAGTGCCAAATTTGAACACAGTGATTTGCAGGTTGTATGCTCAAAAAACTAGTGGACAAAGGACAAAGGAAATTTGGATCCCCCTTCAATCTTGGTGATTTCCCCCTCGAAACCATGAAACTTCCTCGGTGATGGTTCGATGTATGAAAGGCACGCATCACGACATAAGGAAAACATTCTCCAACTTTTACCAGGGCATGGCGTGGCCATACCATGGCACCACGCCAGGCGTCATGTTTTCCAACCATGTGTTTCATTTTTTGTATAGTTGTTAACCGAGTAAACGACGAGTTTATGGTTGACTATTGCCACACATTTCCTTCAAATATCTGCCCATTCCTTGTAAAAGGCATGAGAATGTGCTAAATAACACGAGCATGGTTTTCCAGACCGTTCTTGGGCACCCTTTCATGCATCGATTGTTCGAATTTGAATTGTGTCAATTAATGCCTAGAAAATGCACAAATCCCCTAAATATGGTAAAGGAGCCCGGGAAAATGTCAAATTTGAACACGTTGCATTTGAGGCGGTATGTTGATCATTGGAAAGAAACTGAATGACAAACTAGGACGGAAATTAGGATTCCCCTTCAATCTTGGGGATTTTTCCTCTCGAAAGCATGGAACTTCCTCGGTGATGGTTCACTTTATGAAGGGCGTGCATGACGACATAAGCCAAACCTTCTCAAATTTTTACCAGGGCATGGTGAGGTCATACCTGGCACCATGCCAGGCGTCATGTTTTTTAAGCATTTATTTCATTTTTTTCTATAGTTGAAAAACCAACAAACAGATATTTTTGGTTGACTATTGCCACACATTTCATCAAAATATCTGTCCATTCCTTGTAAAAGGCATGAGAATTTACTAAATGGCACGAGCATGGTTTTCTAGGCCGTTCTTGTGGACCCTTTCATGCATCGATTGTTTGAACTTGAATTATGCGCATTAATGCCTAGGAAATGCACATAATCCCTTAAATATGGCAAATGAACCTGGAAAAGTGCCAAATTTGAACACGATGATTTGCAGGTTGTATGCTCATCATAGAAAAAAAACTCATGGACAAAGGACAAAGGAAATTTGGATCCCCCTTCAATCTTGGTGATTTCCTCCTCGAAACCATGAAACTTCCTCGGTGATGGTTCGATTTATGAAAGGCGCGCATCACGACATAAGGAAAATATTCTCCAATTTTTACCAGGGCATGGTGAGGCGATACCATGGCACCACGCCAGGCGTCATGTTTTCCAACCATGTGTTTCATTTTTGTATAGTTGTTAACCGAGTAAACAACGCGTTTATGGTTGACTATTGCCACACATTTCCTTCAAATATCTGCCCATTCCTTGTAAAAGGCATGAGAATGTGCTAAATAACACGAGCATGATTTTCCAGACCGTTCTTGTGCACCTTTTCATGCACCGATTGTTCGAATTTGAATTATGTCCATCAATGCATAGGAAATGCACATGATCCCCTAAATATGGCAAATGAACCCGGAAAAGTGCCAAATTTGAACACGGTGATTTGCAGGTTGTATGCTCATCATAGAAAAAAAACTCGTGGCCAAAGGACAAAGGAAATTTGGATCACCCTTCAATCTTGGTGATTACCCCCTCGAAACCATGAAACTTCCTCCGATGATGGTTCGTTTTATGAAAGGCGCGCATCACGACATAAGGAAAACATTCTCCAATTTTTACCAGGGCATGGTGAGGCCATACCATGGCACCACACAAGGTGTCATGTTTTCCAACCATGTGTTCCATTTTTTGTGTAGTACGAGCATGGTTTTCAAGACCGTTCTTGTGCACCTTTTCATGCACCGATTGTTTGAATTTGAATTATGTGCATAATTAATGCCTAGGAAATGCACACAATCCCCTAAATATGGTAAATGAGTTCAGAAAAATGTCAAATTTTAACACGTTCCATTTGAGGCGGTATGTTGATTGTTGGAAAAAACTGAATGGCAAACTAGGACGGAAATTTGGATCCCCCTTCAATCTTGGTGATTTCCCTCTCGAAAGCATTGAACTTCCTCGGTGATGGTTCGATTTATGAAGGGCGTGCATGACGACATAAATCAAACCTTCTCAGCTTTTAACCAGGGCACGGTGAGGCCATACCATGGCACTATGCCAGCCGTTATGTTTTTCAAGCACATATTCATTGTTCTATAGTTGATAACCCAGTAAATGACGCGTTTGTGGTTGACTATTGCCACGCATTCCATTGAAATCTCTGGCCATTCCTTGTAAAAGGCTTGAGAAATTACTAAATACCACGAGTATGGTTTTTCCAGAATGTTCTTGTGCACCCTTTCATGCACCAATTGTTTGAATTTGAATTACGTGCATTAATGCCTACAAAATGCACAAAATTCCCTAAATATTGTAAATGAACCCGGAAAAGTGTCAAATTTGAACACGGTGATTAGAAGGGTTTATGTTCATCATAGAAAACAACTCATGGATGAAGGACAAAGGAAATTTGGATTCCCATTCAATCTCGGTGATTTACTATCACACACAATTCATCTCCGTCGCCTCTGTGAACCGTGTGTGTTCACTCACACATGCAAAAGGAAAAGAAAACCCTCGCCCACTTCGTCCCCACTCACTCGCCGCGGACTCCTCCGCAACTCCGCACCCTAAGCTCGACGACTGTTGGCGGCGGGCGTAGGTCGCGCTCCAAACGGCACCGGATTTCGCCTCCACCGCTTTCCTCCACCTATCTACACAGACATTCTAGACTCTGGTCGACTAGGGTTCTGCGGGATTGGGCCGGGGATTTTTCTCATGGAGAAGGTAATCAACTTAATTAGCGAAATATTCACTAATCTCTTATCGCAGTCCGTCCGTTGCCGTTAATCAACCGGCGGAAATCGCCGTGGAATCATTTTTGTTTGAGCTGATTCGTGGGTGTTCATTCATGTGTGCACGGTGCGAGCACAAATCGGGCAACTGTGGTCGTGGCCAGTCGGAAACGAAGTTCTATCTCACCATTTCGGATGACTTCAGGGAGTGCTCGGTATGTTCAATCTCAACCTACCACGGTCGGCATGGCCTAAATTTGTGAACATATACCGTCTGTTGCTACATTATCTATATATTTGCATCAAATCTTTGTTACATTATCTATTTTTAATTCTATATTTTTGTACTTTGCTTGCATCTATATATGGATATGTTCTATCAGTTACTCCCATATTTGCATCTTGCTCGGTTATTTCAATATATCTAATTTACGATCTTAATTTTCATTTCAAGCAGTACATCCCTTGCTTTGCAAAAACAGGAGTAGAAGGAAATCTTGGGCTTTACTTTGCTGATGACTCCCGGGATGTCATATTGACAACGCAACATGGATTTACAATGAAGGATAGCGTAAAACTTGATAAAGATGGTCACTCCTATTTTAATGCGGACCTTTGGAGAAAAATGTCTAAGTGTTATGAAATGAAAGCTGGCAATAAAATTCTAGTGCGCGTACCACAGCCTGGTCTAGTTAACATGGATGTTTACTTCCCCAACGTCATCAGCCGATCAAAGTCTGATCGAGGTTAGTGTCCTTTCAACTTTCTCCATGCTGTCATATTACTATTTAAGCAACCAATTGATCACTATTTAAGTAATAAATTGTGATATCATATTCCGACTCCGTTCCTAGGCAGTAACATATTATGTTTACCAATTTATGCGCACTATATATTATTCTGCCATGTTCTGAATAAATAATACCTTTCCACCTTTTAAGCAGGATATGTTGGATGCATAGTGAACGATGTGTATGTTACTAAGCGTACCAAATTTCACTGGAAGGACTTGAAGCATGTCATAAACTTTGTTAATAATCTGACAGAGATAGCACAACGTATGTGATACATCTCCAACGTATCTATAATTTTTTATTGTTCCATGCTATTATATTATCTATTTTGGATGTTGAATGGGCTTTATTATACACTTTTATATTATTTTTGGGACTAACCTATTAACCGGAGGCCCAGCCCAAATTGCTGTTTTTTTTCCTATTTCAGTGTTTCGCAGAAAAAGAATATCAAACGGAGTCCAAATGGAATGAAACCTTTGGGAGTGTGATTTTTGGAACAAACGTGATCCAGAGGACTTGGAGTGGACGTTAAGAAACATACGAGGAGGCCACGAGGCAGGGGGCGCGCCTACCCCCCTGGGCGCACCCTCCACCCTCGTGGGCCCCTCGTGGCTCCACCGACCTACTTCTTCCTCCTATATATACCTACGTACCCCGAAACCATCGAGGAGCACCACGAAAACCTAATTCCACCGCCGCAACCTTCTGTACCCGTGAGATCTCATCTTGGGGCCTTTTCCGGCGCTCTGCCGGAGGGGGCATTGATCACGGAGGGCTTCTACATCAACACCATAGCCTGTCTGATGATGTGTGAGTAGTTTACCTCAGACCTTCGGGTCCATAGTTATTAGCTAGATGGCTTCTTCTCTCTCTTTGGATCTCAATACAAAGTTCTCCTCGATTCTCTTGGAGATCTATTCGATGTAACCTTCTTTTGCGGTGTGTTTGTCGAGATCCGATGAATTGTGGGTTTATGATCAAGTTTATCTATGAACAATATTTGAATCTCCTCTGAATTATTTTATGTATGATTGGTTATCTTTGCAAGTCTCTTCGAATTATCAGTTTGGTTTGGCCCACTAGATTGATCTTTCTTGCAATGGGAGAAGTGCTTAGCTTTGGGTTCAATCTTGCGGTGCTCAATCCCAGTGACAGTAGGGGAAACGACACGAATTGTATTGTTGCCATCGAGGATAAAAACATGGGGTTTATATCATATTGCTTGAGTTTATCCCTCTACATCATGTCATCTTGCTTAAAGCGTGTTCTTATGAACTTAATACTCTAGATGCATGCTGGATAGCGGTCGATGTGTGGATTAATAGTAGTAGATGCAGGCAAGAGTCGGTCTACTTGTCACAGACGTGATGCCTATATACGTGATCATACCTAGATATTCTCATAATTATGCTCAATTCTATCAATTGCTCGACAGTAATTTGTTTACCCACCGTAATACTTATGCTATCTTGAGAGAAGCCACTAGTGAAACCTATGGCCCCCGGGTCTATCTTCCATCATTTTAATCTATCGTCAACAAGTTATTTCTGTCGCCGTTTATTTTTCTTTCTTTACTTTTAGTCTTTATCATCAAAATACCAAAAATATTATCTTATCATCTCTATCAGATCTCACTTTTGCAAGTGGCCGTGAAGAGATTGACAACCCCTTTATCACGTTGGTTGCAAGGTTCTTATTTGTTTGTGTAGGTACAAGGGACTTGAGTGTGGCCTCCTACTGGATTGATACGTTGGTTCTCAAAACTGAGGGAAATACTTACGCTACTTTGCTGCATCACCCTTTCCTCTGCAAGGGAAAACCAACGCAGGGCTCAAGAGGTAGCAAGAAGGATTTCTGGTGCCATTGCCGGGGAGTCTACGCACAAGTCAAGACATACAAAGTACCCATCACAAATCTTATCCCTCGCATTACATTATTTGTTATTTGCCTCTTGTTTTCCTCTCCCCCACTTCACCCTTGCCGTTTTATTCTCCCTCTTTTTCATTCGCCTCTTTTTCGCTTGCTTCTTGTTTGCTCGTGTGTTGGATTGCTTGCTTATCACGATGGCTCAAGACAATACTAAATTGTGTGACTTTACCAATACCAACAATAATGATTTTCTTAGCACCCCGATTGCTCCTCTTACCAAAGCTGAATCTTGTGAAATTAATGATGCTTTGTTGAATCTTGTTATGAAAGATCAATTCGCCGGCCTTCCTAGTGAAGATGCCGCTACCCATCTAAATAGCTTTGTTGATTTGTGTGATATGCAAAAGAAGAAAGATGTGGATAATGATATTGTTAAATTGAAGCTATTTCTGTTTTCTCTTAGAGATCGTGCTAAAACTTGGTTTTTCATCTTTGCCTAAAAATAGTATTGATTCTTGGAATAAGTGCAAAGATGCTTTTATCTCTAAGTATTTTCCTCCCGCTAAGTTCACCTCTCTTAGAAACGATATTATGAATTTTAAGCAACTTGATCATGAACATGTTGCACAAGCTTGGGAGAGGATGAAATTAATGATACGTAATTGCCCTACTCATGGTTTGAATTTGTGGATGATTATACAAAAAAATTATGTCGTATTGAATTTTGCTTCTAGAAATCTTTTAGATTCGGCCGTGGGAGGCACTTTTATGGAAATCACTTTAGGAGAAGCTACTAAACTCCTAGATAATATTATGGTTAATTATTCTCAATGGCACACTGAAAGATCCACTAGTAAAAAGGTGCATGCAATTGAAGAAATTAATGTTTTGAGTGGAAAGATGGATGAAATTATGAAATTGTTTGCTAATAAGAGTGTTCCTTCTGATCCCAATGATATGCCTTTGTCTACTTTGATTGATAATAATAGTGAATCTATGGATGTGAATCTTGTTGGTAGGAATAATTTTGGTAACAACGCGTATAGAGGAAACTTTAATCCTAGGTCGTTCCCTAGTTATTCCTCTAATAATTATGGTAATTCCTACAACAACTCTTATAGAAATTTTAATAAGATGTCCTCTGATTTTGAGACTAGTGTTAAAGAACTTATGATTTCTCAAAAGAATTTCAATGCCTTGCTTGAGGAAAAATTGCTTAAAGTTGATGAATTGGCTAGGAACATGGATAGAATTTCTCTTGATGTTGATTCTTTGAAACTTAGATCTATTCCACCTAAGCATGATATCAATGAGTCTCTCAAAGCTGTGAGAATTTCCATTGATGAGTGCAAAGAAAGAACCTCTAGGATGCGTGCTAAGAAAGATCGTTTTATAAAAGCGTGTTCTTCTAGTTTTCATGATAATAAGGATGAAGATCTAAAAGTAATTGATGTGTCTCCTATTAAATCTTTGTTTTGCAATATGAATCTTGATAATGATGGGAATGGAGATGAGTCAACTTTAGTTAGAAGGTGTCCCAAAAATTTGGACTTTTTAGATCTTGATGCAAAAATTGGTAAAGTGGGACTGAAGAGGTTAAAACTTTAGATAGCAATGAACCCACTATTTTGGATTTCAAGGAATTTAATTATGATAATTGCTCTTTGATAGATTGTATTTCCTTGTTGCCATCCGTCCTAAATTCTCCTCATGCTTATAGTCAAAATAAAGCCTTTACTAAACATATCGTTGATGCTTTGATGCAATCTTATGAAGAAAAACTTGAGTTGGAAGTTTCTATCCCTAGAAAAATTTATGCTGAGTGGGAACCTACAATTAAAATTAAAATTAAAATTAAAGATCATTAATGCTATGATTTTTGTGATTTGGGTGCTAGTGTTTCCACGATCCCAAAAACTTTGTGTGATTTGCTAGGTTTCCGTGAATTAGATGATTGTTCTTTAAACTTGCATCTTGCGGATTCTACTATCAAGAAACCTATGGGAAGAATTAATGATGTTCTAATTGTTGCAAATAGGAACTATGTGCCCGTAGATTTCTCTATATAGATTGCAATCTGTCATGTCCAATTATTCTTGGTAGACCTTTCCTAAGAACGATTGATGCAATTATTGATATGAAGGAAGGGAATATTAGATTCCAATTTCCGTTAAGGAAAGGCATGGAACACTTTCCTAGAAAGAAAATTAAATTACCGTATAAATCTATTATGAGAGCCACTTATGGATTGCCTACCAAAGATGGCAACACCTAGATCTATCCTCGCTTTTATGCCTAGCTAGGGGCGTTAAACGATAGCGCTTGTTGGGAGGCAACCCAATTTTATTTTAGTTTTTTTCTTTTTGGTTCTGTTTAGGAATAAATAATCCATCTAGATTCTGTTTAGATGTGGTTTGGTGTTTTAATTAGTGTTTGTGCCAAGTAGAACCTTTGGGAAGACTTGGGGAAAGTCTTTGCAATCTTGCTGTAAAAAACAGAAACTTTAGCGCTCACGAGATTAGCTACAACTTTGTACTGGAGAGTGCTATTTACTTAATTATTTTTTTAGATGATTAATAGATAAATTACTCAAGTCCATAAATTTATTTTAGAATTTTTGGAGTTCCAGAAGTTTGCGTTAGTTACAGATTACTACAGACTGTTCTGTTTTTGACAGATTCTGTTTTTCGCATGTTGTTTGCTTATTGTGATGAAACTATGGCTAGTAATAGATTTTATGAACCATAGAAAAGTTGGAATACAGTAGGTTTAACACCAATATAAATAAATAATGAGTTCAATACAGTACCTTAAAGTGGTGTTTTGTTTTCTTTCGCTAACGGAGCTCACGAGATTTTCTGTTAAGTTTTGTGTTGTGAAGTTTTCAAGTTTTGGGTAAAGATTTGATGGATTATGGAACAAGGATTGGCAAGAGCCTAAGCTTGGGGATGACCAAGGAACCCCAAGGTAAAATTCAAGGACAACCAAAAGCCTAAGCTTCGGGATGCCCCAGAAGCATCCCCTCTTTCGTCTTCGTCTATCGGTAACTTTACTTGGGGCTATATTTTTATTCACCACATGATATGTGTTTTGCTTGGAGCGTCTTGTATAATTTGAGTCTTTGATTTTTAGTTTACGCCAATCATCCTCGCTGAAGACACCTTTTGAGAAAGACAAACATGATTCGGAATTTGTTAGAATACTCTATGTGCTTCACTTATATCTTTTGAGCTATATAGTTTTTGCTCTAGTGCTTCACTTATATCTTTTAGAGCACGGTGGTGGTTTATTTTATAGAAATTATTGATCTCTCATGCTTCACTTTTATTGTTTTGAGAGTCTTAAACAGCATGGTAATTTGCTTTAATTGTGAAATTAATCCGAATGTGATAGGCATCCAATATGAGCATAATAAAAACTCCCATATTGAGTTCATTGAATATCTTGAGAAGTTTGATACTTGATAATTGTTTTGAGATATAAAGGTGGTAATATTAGAGTGCTCTAGTTGAGTAATTGTGAAATTGGGAAATACTTGTGTTAAGGTTGGCAAGTCCCGTAGAATGCACGTATGGTAAAAGTTGTGTGACAATTTTGACACATAAGGTGTTCTTTTATTGCTTTCCTTATGAGTGGCGGTCGGGGACGAGCGATGGTCTTTTCCTACCAATCTATCCATCTAGGGGCATGCGTAGTAGTACTTTGCTTCGAGGGCTAATAAACTTTTGCAATAAGTATATGAGTTCTTTATGACTAATGTGGGTCCATGGATTATACGCACTCTCAACCTTCCACAATTTTCTAGCCTCTACGGTACCGTGCATTGCCCTTTCTCACCTTGAGAGTTGGTGCAAACTTCACCGGTGCATACAAACCCCGTGATATGATACGCTCTATCACACATAAACCTCCTTATATCTTCCTCAAAACAGCCACCATACCTACCTATCATGGCATTTCCATAGCCATTCCGAGATATATTGCCATGCAACTTTCCACCGTTCCGTTTATCATGACACGCTCCATCATTGTCATATTGCTTTGCATGATCATGTAGTTGACATCTTTGTGGCAAAGCCACCATTCATAATTTTTCATACATGTCACTCTTGATTCATTGCATATCCCGGTACACCACCGGAGGCATTCACATAGAGTCATATTTTGTTCAAAGTATTGAGTTGTAATTCTTGAGTTGTAAGTAATAAAAGTGTGATGATCATCATTATTAGAGCATTGTCCCATGTGAAGAAAGGATGATGGAGACTATGATTCCCCCACAAGTCGGGATGAGATTCCGGACTAAATAAAAAAAGAGGCCAAAAAAAGAGAAGGCCCAAGGAAAAAAAGGGAGAAAGAAAAAAAAGAACAGAAAAAATGAGAGAAAAAGAGAGAAGGGACAATGTTACTACCTTTTTCCACACTTGTGCTTCAAAGTAGCACCGTGATCTTAATGATAGAGAGTCTCCTATGTTGTCACTTTCATATACTAGTGGGAATTTTTCATTATAGAACTTGGCTTGTATATTCCAATGATGGGTTTCCTGAAAATGCCCTAGGTCTTCGTGAGCAAGCAAGTTGGATGCACACCCACTTAGTTTCTTTTGTTGAGCTTTCATATATTTATAGCTCTAGTGCATTAGTTGCATGGCAATCCCTACTCCTCTCATTGACATCAATTGATAGGCATCTCCATAGCCTATTGATTAGCCGCTTCAATGTGAGACTTTCTACCTTTTTGTCTTCTCACATAACCCCCATCATTATACTTTATTCCACCCATAGTGATAAATCCCTGGCTTGTGCTCATGTATTGCGTAAGGGTTGAAAAGGCTGAAGCGCGTATGAAGTATGAACCAATTGTCGACTTGTCATCGGGGTTATGCATGATGAGAACGTTTTGTGTGATGAAATTGAAACATGGCCTAACTATATGATTTTGTAGGGATAAGCTTTCTTTGGCTATGTTATTTTGATAAGACATAATTGCTTGGTTAGCATGTTTGTAGTATTATAGTTTTTATGTCAATATTAAACTTTTATCTTGAATCTTTTGGATCTAAATATTCATGCCACAATAAAAAGAATTACATTGAAAATTATGCTAAGAAGCATTCCACATCAAAAATTCTGTTTTTATCATTTACCTACTCGAGGACGAGTAGGAATTAAGCTTGGGGATGCTTGATACGTCTCCAACGTATCTATAATTTTTTTATAGTTCCATGCTATTATATTATCTGTTTCGGATGTGGAATGGGCTTTATTATACACTTTTATATTATTTTTGGGACTAACCTATTAACCGGAGGCCCAACCCAAAATGCTGTTTTTTTGCCTATTTCAGTGTTTCGCAGAAAAAGAATATCGAACGGAGTCCAAACGGAATGAAACCTTCGGGAGCGTGATTTTTGGAACAAACGTGATCCAGAGGACTTGGAGTGGACGTCAAGAAACATACGAGGAGGCCACGAGGCAGGGGGCACGCCTACACCCCTGGGCGCGCCCTCCACCCTCGTGGGCCCCTCGTGGCTCCACCGACCTACTTCTTCCTCCTATATATACCTACTTACCCCGAAACCATAGAGGAGCACCACGAAAACCTAATTACACTGCCGCAACCTTCTGTACCCATGAGATCCCATCTTGGGGCCTTTTCCGGCGCTCTACCGGAGGGGGCATTGATCACGGAGGGCTTCTACATCAACACCATAGCCTCTCCGATGATGTGTGAGTAGTTTACCTCAGACCTTCAGGTCCATAGTTATTAGCTAGATGGCTTCTTCTCTCTCTTTGGATCTCAATACAAAGTTCTCCTCGATTCTCTTGGAGATCTATTTGATGTAATCTTCTTTTGCGGTGTGTTTGTCGAGATTCTATGAATTGTGGGTTTATGATCAAGTTTATATATGAACAATATTTGAATCTCCTCCAAAATATTTTATGTATGATTGGTTATCTTTGCAAATCTCTTCGAATTATCAGTTTGGTTTGGCCCACTAGGTTGATCTTTCTTGCAATGGGAGAAGTGCTCAGCTTTGGGTTCAATCTTGCGGTGCTCGATCCTAGTGAAAGTAGGGGAAACGACACGTATTGTATTGTTGCCATCAAGGATAAAAAAGATAGGGTTTATATCATATTGCTTGAGTTTATCCCTCTACATCATGTCATCTTGCTTAAAGCGTTACTCCGTTCTTATGAACTTAATACTCTAGATGCATGCTGGATAGCGTTCGATGTGTGGAGTAATAGTAGTAGATGCAGGCAGGACTCGGTCTACTGTCATGGACGTGATGCCTATATACATGATCATACCTAGATATTCTCATAACTATGCTCAATTCTATCAATTGCTCGACAGTAATTTGTTTACCCACCGTAATACTTATGCTATCTTGAGAGAAGCCACTAGTGAAACCTATGGCCCCCGGGTCTATCTTCCATCATATTAATCTCCCGTCAGCAAGTTATTTCTTTCGCCGTTTATATTGCTTTCTTTACTTTTAGTCTTTATCATGAAAATACCAAAAATATTATCTTATCATCTCTATCAGATCTCACTTTTGCAAGTGGCCGTGAAGGGATTGACAACCCCTTTATCGCGTTGGTTGCAAGGTTCTTATTTGTTTGTGTAGGTACAAGGGACTTGAGCGTGGCCCCCTACTGGATTGATACCTTGGTTCTCAAAACTGAGGGAAATACTTATGTTACTTTGCTGCATCACCCTTTCTTCTTCAAGGGAAAACCAACAGAGTGCATAAAGCGCTGGTAAAAAGTCTTATTTTAACGTTGATACTGATAAACTATATATATCTGCAACGATATGTTACAATTGTTTTTTATTCTACATGTCAATAGAAATTGCCCCCTGTAGGTGTTCCTGGATCGATTTCCCGGCGTGGTTGAATTACACTTGTACCTGCTAATAACGCCAAAGTGATTGCAGGGTACTACATTTCCTGCAAAAATGGAATTCAAATTAACAAGTTCTCGCTTCTCGTGGCAATGCATCCATATTGGAAAATTGGAGAAACTGTTCTACTCCTGCTCTACCAAGGCAAAGGAGGGCTCTTCCTTTTCATTAACGAGATGCTGAGTCGCCATGATCAAGCTGCTTCCAGTGGATAGTTGTGGTTGTTGGCCCTCAACCTCTTAAAATGTGCTAGCTGTTACTATATATGTTAAGTATGTAGATATGGACCATATGGTTGTTGGCCCTTAGCCTTTTAAAATGTGATAGTTGTTACCATGTTAAGTATGTAGATATGGACCATATGGTTGTCAAAACCGTGTTACGAAGATCGTCCTTTTGTCGAATAGTGTAACCACTATATATATGTTACTCAAATGTTGTTACCCAAGTTCATAAATTTTCATGGAAAGTATTAGTATCTTACACAGTTCATTGAGTTTAAGCGCAGTTCGATGTCCGTAAGGCATTTGCATATTAACCGTCCATATTGCAAATTCACACACATGTTCACATAAGGAAACGTATGTGTAACATACTAATCATCGCACACGAGTACTCGCAGACGCATCATGTGCGATACTCCTAGCCACCGCAAGCAACTAGTTTGCATTTTTTAAAGTTTTTTGTACACACAGAGTCACACACGAAGTAACTGTATTGACCGTATGTGTTGTAATTTCTCATCGCAAACAGTTCATCCGAGTCGGTTGTTTGCCACGTATCACACACATCTTGTTTACACGACTCGTTTGTGTTCTTTTGGCTCATTGCAAACAGTTCATCCATGTGAACTGTATGCTGCATATCACACACATCTTGTTAAGTTGAACCGTTTCTGTTGTGTTCCCTAATTGAAAACAGTTCGTCCGAGTTAACCGTATGCCGTATATTGCACACACATTGATATGGCTGCCTGTTTCTATTGTTCTACCTCATCGCAAACAGTTCGAATGAATTAACCGTGTGTCCTGCATCGCACACACATTGTTATGGCTGCCAGTTTCTGTTGTTCTGCCTCATTGCAGACAGTTTGCCCTGGATCGCGCACTCAACTAAAATCTTAACCGTGTTTCATACAGCCAGCATCGCAAACGTTTTTCACCTTTTTGACGGTTTTTTACACCACCGTTTGCGATTATTGCATCGCACACAGTTTCAGCAAAGGGACTCTGATCGTAGTGTCGTGTTAGCAGTCTCCTGCAGTAGTGAAAACTCTGTTCTCCAGAACAATGGAGCGAGCAACAGACTTGTTGGAAATAATACATATTGATGTATGCGGTCCGATGACTGTTGATGCTCACAGCGGGTATCGTTATTTTCTAACCTTCATAGATGATTTGAGCAGATATGGGTATATCTACTTGATGAAACATAATCTGAAACATTTGAAAAGTTCAAAGAATTTCAGAGTGAAGTGGAAAATCATCGTAACAACAAAATAAAGTTTCTACGATCTGATCGTGGAGGAGAATATTTGAGTTATGAGTTTGGTCTTCATTTGAAACAATGTGGAATAGTTTCGCAACCCACGCCACCTGGAACACCACAACGTAATGGTGTGTCCGAATGTCGTAATCGTACTTTACTAGATATGGTGCGATCTATGATGTCTCTCACTGATTTACCGCTATCGTTTTGGGGTTATGCTTTAGAGACGGCTGCATTCACATTAAATAGGGCACCATCTAAATCCGTTGAGACGACACCTTATGAACTGTGGTTTGACATGAAACCCAAGTTGTCGTTTCTTAAAGTTTGGGGTTGTGATGCTTATGTGAAGAAGCTTCAACCTGATAAGCTCGAACCCAAATCGAAGAAATGTGTCTTCATAGGATACCCAAAGGAGACTGTTGGGTACACCTTCTATCACAGATCCGAAGGCAAGATATTCGTTGCTAAGAATGGATCCTTTCTAGAGAAGGAGTTTCTCTCGAAAGAAGTGAGTGGGAGGAAAGTAGAACTTGATGAGGTAGCAGTACCTGCTCCCTTATTGGAAAGTAGTTGATCACTGAAATCAGTTCCAGTGATTCCTACACCAGCAAGTGAGGAAGCTAATGATGATGATCATGAAACTTCTGATCAAGTTACTACCGAACCCCGTAGGTCAACCAGAGTAAGATCCACACCAGAGTGGTACGGTAATCCTGTTCTAGAAGTCGATACTTGACCATGACGAACCTACGAACTATGAGGAAGCGATGATGAGCCCAGATTCTGCAAAATGGCTTGAGGCCATGAAATCTGAGATGGGATCCATGTATGAGAACAATGTATGGACTTTGGTTGACTTGCCTGATGATCGGCAAGCCATAGAGAATAAATGGATCTTCAAGAAGAAGACCGACGGCGACGGTAATGTTACTATCTACAAAGCTCGACTTGTTGCAAAAGGTTTTGACAAGTTCAAGGAGTTGACTACGATGAGACCTTCTCACCCGAAGCGATGCTTAAGTCCGTCGAATCATGTTAGCAATTGCCGCATTTTATGATTATGAAATTTGGCAAATGGATGTCAAAACTGCATTCCTTAATGGATATCTTAAAGAAGAGTTGTATATGATGCAACCAGAAGGTTTTGTCGATCCAAAAGGTGCTAACAAAGTGTGCAAGCTCCAGCGATCCATTTATGGACTGGTGCAAGCCTCTCGGAGTTGGAATATACACTTTGATAGTGTGATCAAAGCATATGGATTTATACAAACTTTTGGAGAAGCCTGCATTTACAAGAAAGTGAGTGGGAGCTCTGTAGCATTTCTGATATTATATGTGGATGACATATTGTTGATCGGAAATGATATTGAATTTCTGAATAGCATAAAAGGATACTTGAATAAGAATTTTTCAATGAAAGACCTCGGTGAAGCTGCTTATATATTGGGCATCAAGATCTATAGAGATAGATCAAGACTCTTAATTGGACTTTCACAAAGCACATACCTTGACAAGTTTTGAAGAAGTTCAAAACGGATCAAGCAAAGAAAGGGTTCTCGCCTGTGTTACAAGGTGTGAAGTTGAGTCAGACTCAATGCCCGACCACTGCAGAAGATAGAGAGAAAATGAAAGTCATTCCCTATGCTTCAGCCATAGGTTTTATCATGTATGCAATGTTGTGTACCAGACCTGATGTGTGCCTTGCTATTAGTTTAGCAGGGAGGTACCAAAGTAATCCAGGAGTGATCACTTGACAACGGTCAAGAACATCCTGAAATACCTAAAAAGGACTAAGGATATGTTTCTCATTTATGGAGGTGACAAAGAGCTCGTCGTAAACGGTTACGTCGATGCAAGCTTTAACACTGATCCGGATGACTCTAAGTCACAAACCGGATACATATTTTTATTGAATGGTGGAGTTGTTAGTTGGTGTAGTTCCAAGCAGAGCGTCGTGGCGGAGTACATAGCTGCTTCGGAAGCAGCTAATGAAGGAGTCTGGATGAAGGAGTTCATATCCGATCTAGGTGTCATACCTAGTGCATCAGGTCCAATGAAAATATTTTGTGACAATACTGGTGCAATTGCCTTGCCAAAGGAATCCAGATTTCACAAGAGAACCAAGCACATCAAGAGACGCTTCAATTCCATCCGCGATCAAGTCAAGGAGGGAGACATAGAGATTTGCAAGATACATACGGATCTGAATGTTGCAGACCCGTTGACTAAGCCTCTCTCACAAGCAAAACATGATCAGCACCAAGACTCCATGGGTGTTAGAATCATTACAATGTAATCTAGATTATTGACTCTAGTGCAAGTGGGAGACTGAAGGAAATATGCCCTAGAGGCAATAATAAATTTGTTATTTATATTTCCTTATATCATGATAAATGTTTATTATTCATGCTAGAATTGTATTAACCGGAAACTTAGTACATGTGTGAATACATAGACAAACAGAGTGTCACTAGTATGCCTCTACTTAACTAGCTTGTTAATCAAAGATGGTTAAGTTTTCTAGCCATGGACAAAGAGTTGTCATTTGATAAACGGGATCACATCATTAGAGAATGATGTGATTGACTTGACCCATCCGTCAGCTTAGCACGATGATCGTTTAGTTTACTGCTATTGCTTTCTTCATAACTTATACATGTTCCTATGACTATGAGATTATGCAACTCCCGAATATCAGAGGAACACTTAGTGTGCTATCAAACGTCACAACGTAACTGGGTGATTATAAAGATGCTCTACAGGTGTCTCCGATGGTGTTTGTTGAGTTGCCATAGATTGGGATTAGGATTTGTCACTCCGAGTATCGGAGAGGTATCTCTGTGTAACGCCCCGGATACAACTTTCCATACTCGTAACTCCGACTCTTGCCATTTCCAGCTATGTGATTTTTATTTCCTCCGTGGTTGGGTTTTTGTTTTTTTGTTGTTTTGCTTTTTGTTTTGTTCGTTGCATTCATCATTGCATCATTTGCATTTTGTTCATGCCATGCATTTCATCTCATCGCATCATGTGCATTGCATTTGCATATTTTCTTAAAACTCGTAGCCGTTCGTAGTTACCTTTTCTCTCTTTGCCTCCGTTGTCATTTTGTCAGACCGCTTGTCCTTGTTGACCTTCTCTCAGACCAATTGGACCCCTCTTTTCTCTCTTTCTCCGAGTCCAACAAAACCCCCTTGCCCCCTTGCTTTCGTTGACCGTTTCGAGACCAATCGGGGTTTTCGATTCCCTCTTGCTGTCCGTTTGACCCTCTCTACTCTTTGCTCAAGACCCTCGCGGCGTCCAAAACTCCCGAACCCGACCCGGGCAGTCGTTACCGTTGTGTCCGGATCATCCCCTAACATCTACAAAATATCTCCATTTTCTTATTTGGGCTCCCTAGCCTATTTTTCTTAACCGCCCGATTTCGATCGGAGGGTCGAGATAATCCCTAACCCACTCACTATATATATTTGTCTAACCTGAGACCAAATCCCTAATTTCTAGGGATCCTCCTAGCCGCCGCCACTCCTCCTGTCTCGTCTTCCTCGAAATCCTCCCGATCCAAATCCCCCGCAGCCAACCACCTCCCTCGCTCGTTCTCAGCTCTGTACCAACCCACAGCCGCGCCGCTCCTCCTCGCTTTCATGCGCCTCCAGATGCCCCCCTGCTGCACACTGCAGCTCCATCCAAGCTCTCCTCGTGCCCTGCAGCCATGGCGCCCGAGGCCTCCTGACTTCTCGTTGCCAGATCCCCGCCTCCCCTACATCCTCCTCGTCGCTCGCGCCTTCCTCCGCCCTCATGCCCGAGCGGGAGCATCCCGTGCAGCAGCGAACAGTGCCTGACCCCGCCACATCTCCACGCCGGAGAGCTTCGTCCAAGATGAGCGCCGCTGGTCCCTTCTTCTCCTTCTTGGTGCTCCCTCGTTCCTCTCGATCTCTCTCATCCCTCTCTCTCTTTTCTTCAACAGGAGCTCCCGCAAGATGCCAGGAAGGAGGCCCCATTTTCTGCTTCGACCAAATCACGCCGCCGTCCTCGGCGTTTGCTGTCCGTTGCCGTTCTCCACCGGATCCAGGCCGGTCTCGTCGCCCCCTTCTTCTCCCTTCCTCCTTCCCGTTTCTTCCCCTCCTCTTTCTGATGTCTCTCTCTGACTTGCCACAGCAGGGAACCGCCGCGCACGAGGCTGTCCTCCTCGTCCCAGCGCTCGCTCGCCAGAGATTGGCCTCGTCGCCGCCCAAGTCCGCCGGGGCTTCAGCCATGCCCGTGCCCTCCTCCACGCGCTGCCCCGCCGGACCTCCCCTTCAGCCGATCCCCATCTTCCTCCTCGTCGCGCCGTTCTTCAGTCCCGCCGGCAAGCCCTGCCTCCGCCGTCTCGCCAGATCCGGCAGGCCCTCGTCGCCCGCCTGGCCACTGACTCTGCTTCACACGAACAGGCGTCCTCTTTCTTCCTCGTCCGCACTAAGTCCCGCCGCCCGTGCCCGTTGACGCGTCGAACCGCTGCCTGCGTGGCCCAGATCCATGAGAGGCCCAGTGGCGCCGGCCAGCCTCACTGGCTCGCTCCATCCGCGCCTCCGCGGGCCGCCTTCCCGTCTGGGCCGAGCCCATGGGTGAGCGCCCCTCCAGCCCCTCCCCTGTGTCCTGCGCCTAGTAGATTTGGCCCGTGTACGTTTTTTTTCAGATCCGCGATTTGTCTAATTATCCAGTGATTTAACAGATTTGCAGAAAACCCCCTGAACTTCATGCATTTAATATCTCTCAAACTGTGCATCGGTTTAAAATAATTTATACATGTAAAATGCTTAGAAAATTGTATAGATTAATAATATGCCATTTTCATCCCATGTTAAAAATGTTTAAAAGGCAGTTTATTTAAATTTGTTAATATGCCATGTTAAAATGATTTAATTCATAACTAAATAACCATAACTCGGAAATAAATGTTCTTTATATGTAAATGGGGTAGAAAAATGCCTAGTTTAACATGGTCCACTTTATTTTCCTGTTTAACAACAATAAAATTGTGTTTAGGGCAGAACAGTACCGAATCTAAAATGTTGCTCATGAGGATTTTCCGGAATTGTTGTTTCTTATTTCCGGCCTCATTTAAACTTGCCTAGATAGGTAGTTTAATTATGCTCCACCTCTTGCCATGTTTAACAACATTTAATATTGTTGAGTACCGAAACGAGAGCGAACTAAATAACTCGAATGTGGTGTTTCGTCAATATGCAACTCGTTGCATATTGAGCTCCACTTAATTTGTGGGGATGTTTGTTGCACTTTGCCATGCCATGCCTCATTAAACCGGACATGCATCATACTTGATTGTGCATCGTGCCATGTTTATGCTTGTGCATTTACAATGTTGTTTGTTTCTTTCCGGTGTTACTTCTCGGTTCCGGTAATGTTGCGATTGTGAGGATTCATTCGACTACTTCCGTTCGTCTTCTTCATGGACTCGTTCTTCTTCCTAGCGGGATTTCAGGCAAGATGACCGCTACCCTGGATCTCACTACTATCATTGCTATGCTAGTTGCTTCGTTCTATCGCTATGCTGCGCTACCTATCACTTGTTCCTCAAGCCTCCCAAATTGCCATGTCAGCCTCTAACCTTTTGCACCCTTCCTAGCAAACCATTGTTTGGCTATGTTACCGCTTTGCTCAACCCTCTTATAGCGTTGTTAGTTGCAGGTGAAGATGAAGTTTGTTCCTTGTTGGAACATGGAGATGTTGTTCCTTGTTGGAACATGTTTACTTGTTGGGATATCACAATATATCTTACTTTATTAATGCATCTATATACTTGGTAAAGGGTGGAAGGCTCGGCCTTATGCCTGGTGTTTTGTTCCACTCTTGCCGCCCTAGTTTCCGTCATATCGGTTTTATGTTCCTGGATTTTGCGTCCCTAACGCGGTCGGGTGATTTATACGACCCCCTTGACAGTTCGCTTTGATTAAGACTTTTCCAGCAAGGCCCAACCTTGGTTTTACCATTTGCCTCACCACCACCTACACCCTTTCCCTTGGGTCGGCCAACCCGAGGGTCATCTTTATTTAGCCCCCGGGCGGTGCTTCTCTAAGTGCTGGTCTGAACCGAGTAGATCGGGGCCCCTCGTGGCAACTCGAGGTTTGGTTTTACTCGAGGATGTCTCATCCGGTGTTGCCTCGAGAACGAGATATGTGCAGCTCCTATCGGGATTGTCGGCGATCGGGCGGTCTTGCTGGTCTTGTTTTATTATTGTCGAAATGTCTTGTAGCCGGATTCCGAGACTGATCGGGTCTTCCGGGAGAAGGAATATCCTTCGTTGATCGCGAGAGCTTATCATGGGCTAAGTTGGGACACCCTGCAGGGTTTGAACTTTCGAAAGCCGTGCCCGCGGTTATGTGGCAGATGGGAATTTGTTAATGTCCGGTTGTAGAAAACCCGAAGTTGATCTTAATTAAAATACACCAACCGTGTGCATAACCGTGAGTGTCTCTTTTCGGGGTTGATCGAGAGGAGAACACGGTTTCTGGGTTATGTCTGACGTAAGTAGGAGTTCAGGATCACTTCTTGATCATTACTAGTTGACGACCGTTCCTTTGTTTCTCTTCTCGCTCTCATTTGCGTATGTTAGCCACCATACTTGCTTAGTCGCTGCTGCAACCTCACCACTTTATCCCTTCCTTTCCTATTTAAGCTTTGCTAGTCTTGATACCCATGGTAATGGGATTGCTGAGTCCTCGTGGCTCTGATTACTACACCACCAGTTGCGTGTACAGATTATGCGATGATCATGACGGAGAGCGATGCTTGCTTGCGTTGAGTTCTTCTTACGCTTCTTCGATCGGGGATAGGTTCCGGTCGGCAGCCTGGGCTAGCGAGGTGGATATTGTTTGAGTTTGTTTATGATTCATCCGTAGTCGGATGTTGTTATTTTATGTTGTATTGTTGTATTTGTGTGGCATTGTATGCCTTATGTATGTATCCCCATCTATTATGTAATGTTGATGTAATGATATCCACCTTGCAAAAGCGTTTCAATATGCGGTTCTATCCTTAGTGGGACCTTCGAGTCTCTTTAGGATAGTATCGCATATTGGGCGTGACAAGTTGGTATCAGAGCCTCGACCGACCTTAGGAGCCCCCTTGTTTGTTGGCCGTTGTTGAGTCTAGAAGAAAACTATTTTGAGTCTTAGGATTGTATATATCGGAGAGTAGGATTCTTTTTACTCCTCAGTCCCTTCGTCGCTCTGGTGAGGTCTCCTGACGTAGATGTTTTGTCTTTCCTCTCCTCAAATTTCACTAAAAAATTTTAGGATCACGCGGGTATCTTGGAATCGTTCCGATGGTTTTGTGACGAGAACATTGTTCTTGGTGCCTCGACATTTAGGGGTTGTGGCGGTGTCCCGGGAGTTGAGCTCCGAGGTGTTGTCGTCACAATTTTATCGTTGCGATTCGGAATACCGAGTTTTACCGACATCGAAATCTCTTTTGTACAGTTGTTGGTGAGATAACCCGATAACCCAAAGATCGGGCGAGCTCGGGAGTATTGCCATGACTCGTATAACGGATGCTTTTCAAGGTTGAGGTACACGATTTCGAAGGTTTCTTGGTTATGTGTTGACGGATGGATACATTGGATCTAGGTATTGTTAGTTTGGGTGATATATTTTGTGTCCCTGTATCCCCAACACCAGATTGCATAACCGAAAGTTTCGGGAGTTTATAGGTGGGAATTCAAGTAGCTCCTAGAATATCTTTCCGACAGATGCATGATATGAGATTGGGTAAATCTCTATCATATGTATTTGTTCTGGCTTATTTCTGCAAGCCAATCCTTTGTTTTGTTTTATTTGTGGTATTCGAGTTGCTTCGAAGTCAAATGTTGAATCCATACCTTTTCCTAAACGGTGTTCTCATATTTCTATGTGAATACTAATCCTTCTTGATCATCGAGATCGTCATGTTAATTCTTTTCCAACCGGCGTGCTTCTCTTTAAGTGGATCCGATCATTTTAACATTCGCAAGATCAATTCTAAGTTTTTTTTTCTCAACGGTGTTCGTTTCATCCGTCCCAAGTCGTCTTTGTTTTCCCGCCCTCCCACCCTTTTTCTTTAAGGACTTATATATTTTAATCAAGTATCCATTTATTCATGTGAACTCTCTTCATTCTTTTCTTTCAATGTTCTTATCCGGTGATTTCCCATGAAGATGCTCAACAGTTTCAAGTTCATCATCCTTCATTGTTGTTTCTTCTCCGGTGGATCCAATTCAAGCTTTCGATATTCATCATATTCCTTTCCTCGTTTCTAATGCTTTCTCTTGCCGATGCACCTCTTAATCATTCACTTCTCGCTATTCATTTGTTCTGAAGTGTTGAAGATATCTCAGGAGGCTCGTCTTTTCATTCCAGATCCGTTCAAGATATTTCGAGGTTGTTATCTCATTCAAGCCATTTAATTCAACCGGTGCAACCTCTCTTTAAAATTGTTCAATGATGTTTCTTTCGAGTGGGCCCTAACCCACAGGTCTTTTCCCAGGATCTTACCTGACTCTTCTAATTTTTCCGGAGCTATCCCAAATTATTTTCCAAGTTTGACGTAAGAATGGATTATCATCAGTCATATGTCTTTCTCCAAGATCTTTCAAACTCTTTTCATCTTTGGCTCAACCTTTCCTCTTTTAATCCTTCCAGAGTTTCTTAATAATTCATAGTGATCTTTCTCCTCGTCATTCTCAGCATGTGAAGACCGAAGAAGAGTTTCTCTTAAATCTTGCTCCATTCACTTCAAGATTCATGGTTCTAGTTTGATGCCATCGTCTCATAATTGTTTTTGATTGTGGGAATTCTTTTCACCCATCCGGAGCATGTCACGAGTTGTTTCCGTTTCTTTCCTCCGAAGGCCATCATTTTGGGATTATTCATTCAAGCTTTCAGCTCTCGTTCTCCAAATCATACCGGTGCATCGTTCAAATATCCTCTAATCAGTTCATGATCTCTTTATTCTCATGTATCTAAATTCTCTCAAGTATCTTCGTTCATTTCTAATTCCTTACGGCGATTCGTTCTCTTTCATCATTCATTTTCAGTTCTTTCGATGGTTTGGTTAAGTTTCCTCTTCGTTTGGCATCGTACCAATTCATTTGTTCTTTCATAATCCTACCGGTGGTTTGTTCAACATTCCTATTCCTTTATTATCGTATCAATTCATTCGCGGTTTCCAAATCCCACCGGTGGTTCCATCAATACCTTCTCAAGTTCGCGCTATATCTCTCTTAATCCTTTCTACGAGAATAAGTAGTTTGCCAAATCCTTTGCTTGTCATCAATTTAAATTGATGAAGGATAGGCATGACATAATTCTTATTCTTGTTTCATCCAAGTGATTAATTCTTTCTTTCCAAGAGTTGTTCATCATGTCACAATTCTCGGTTCTAGTGTTTCATCTATTCTTTTTCTGGAGTTCCAAGTTTTCCGCATTATCTTGTCGCGAAGCTCCATCTAAATTTATTGCAAGGCTTCACCTTGTGTTTTCAACTTCTCTTTCTTTTATCATCCTTTTCTTACCGGAGTTCTTCATGGAGGCTCTACATGGTGGTTCATCAAGGATTCTTTTCATTCTTCAATTGTTCTTCAATTTTCTCTCGAAGTTATGATCCGCCAAGCCATACTTCCAAATAAACATGGTGTTCAACACATGTTTTGTTTTGAGGAGTTCAAGTATTCTTCTTTTGCATTTCGAAGTGCAACTCTTTCTACCTTTTGAGATGGTGTTATGTCACCCTTGACAATTTCCTTCATGTTTCATGATTCATATTGTTGTCAAGAATGAGGTATTTTAAATCCATCATTTTCTCTTCGTTCAAGAGATCTTTTCAACCATCAATCTTTTGTTGGAGTTATATTGGGTTATATTTCACCTACAGCCTTCCCTAAGGAATGTAGCTATTTGTGGTGCTTATCAATGATCCAAATTTCTCCTTCTCATCTCGGTGAAGAAGTTTCTCTTATCTTCATTGATCTCAACCAATCAATTGTTTCTGTTAATAGCGGGTTGTCACCTCATCATTTTGAGATGTTTGCCATAAGCCCGCTACAAGCTTATTCTTACCGTTGTTGTTTTTCAAACAACTCCGTTCAATCCTACTTCGTAGGGATGCTCTTTCAATTCAATTATGGTAGGAGATGTTGGTTTCATTCTTTGTTCTATTCATTCCAACTATCTAACTATCATGCTTTGTTTCCGGAGGCATTGTGATGTTGCTCTCTTCTACCAATTATCTTCTTTTGTCAAGATCATGTTATTTGCCTTGCTTATCCGTTTAGCCGGAGTGTTGTGTTCCCATTCAAGTTCTTTCATCTTATCAAGTCATGCGTCTCTTTTCAACCTGAGTGCTGTCTGAAATGTTTCTTACCCCTTGTGCCATTCTTTCAATTCCGGAGGCAGTGTGTTGTTGATTTCATCAATTATCCTCTCATCTTGTCAAGTTCATGTTCAATTCCTTCCATTTGTAGTCGTAGTGCTGCCCAAATTATATCATTCTTCCTCTCTCATCTTGTTTTAACCGGGAGTGGTTTCGAATTCTATCTTGTCCATTAAACTCTTGATTCATGTCTTTGCAACCTTCAAGTTCTCGTAATACTCCTTGTTCCTCTTTTCGACCGGATTGTTTGCAATCTCGTTCATCTCTGTTGTACTCTTTCTTTTAAATTGTTTAACCTCTCAAGGTTCTTTGGTTTCACTCGTTCGTCAAAGAAGCAACTTACTTTACCTCTTATCTTCCTCTTCCTTTTCCCTCCGGTGCCATCCTAGATCTCGGGACGAGATCCTCTCGTAGTGGTGGAGTGTTGTAACGCCCCGGATACAACTTTCCATACTCGTAACTCCGACTCTTGCCATTTCCGGCTATGTGATTTTTATTTCCTCCATGGTTGGGTTTTTGTTTTTTTGTTGTTTTGCTTTTTGTTTTGTTCGTTGCATTCATCATTGCATCATTTGCATTTTGTTCATGCCATGCATTTCATCTCATCGCATCATGTGCATTGCATTTGCATATTTTCTTAAAACTCGTAGCCGTTCGTAGTTACCTTTTCTCTCTTTGCCTCCGTTGTCATTTTGTCAGACCGCTTGTCCTTGTTGACCTTCTCTCGACCAATTGGACCCTCTTTTCTCTCTTTCTCCGAGTCCAACAAAACCCCTTGCCCCTTGCTTTCGTTGACCGTTTGAGACCAATCGGGTTTTCGATTCCCTCTTGCTGTCTGTTTGACCTCTCTACTCTTTGCTCAAGACCCCTCGCGTGCGTCCGAAAACTCCCCCGAACCCGACCCGGGCAGTCGTTACCGTTGTGTCCGGATCATCCCCTAACATCTACAAAATATCTCCATTTTCTTATTTGGGCTCCCTAGCCTATTTTTCTTAACCGCCCGATTTCGATCGGAGGGTCGAGATAATCCCTAACCCACTCACTATATATATTTGTCTAACACGAGACCAAATCCCTAATTTCTAGGGATCCTCCTAGCCGCCGCCACTCCTCCTGTCTCGTCTTCCTCAAATCCTCCCGATCCAAATCCCCGAGCCAACCACCTCCCTCGCTCGTTCTCAGCTCAGACCAACCCACAACCGCGCCGCTCCTCCTCGCTTTCAGCGCCTCCCAGATGCCCCCCCGCTGCTGCAGCTGCAGCTCCAGCCAAGCTCTCCACGTGCCAGAGCCATGGCGCCCGAGGCCTCCGACTTCTCGCCGCCAGATCCCTGCCTCCCCTACATCCTCCTCAGAGCCCTGCGCTCCTCGCGCTCATGCCCGAGCGGGAGCATCCGTGCAGCAGCGAGCAGTGCTCGACCCCGCCACATCTCCACGCCCGAAGCCGTCCAAGATGAGCGCCGCTGGTCCCTTCTTCTCCTTCTTGGTGCTCCCTCGTTCCTCTCGATCTCTCTCATCCTCTCTCTCTTTTCTTCAACAGAGCTCCGCAAGATGCCGGGAAGGAGGCCCCATTTTCTCGCTTCGACCAAATCACGCCGCCGTCCTCGGCGCTTGCTGTCCGTTGCCGTTCTCCACGGATCCAGGCCGGTCTCGTCGCCCCCTTCTTCTCCCTTCCTCCTTCCCGTTTCTTCCCCTCCTCTTTCTGATGTCTCTCTCTGACTTTCCACAGCAGGGAACCGCCGCGCACGAGGCTGTCCTCCTCGTCCCAGCGCTGCTCGCCAGAGATCGGCCTCGTCGCCGCCCAAGTCCGCCGGGGCTTCAGCCATGCCCGTGCCCACCTCCACGCGCTGCCCCGCCGGACCTCCCCTTCAGCCGATCCCCATCTTCCTCCTCGTCGCGCCGTTCTTCAGTCCCGCCGGCAAGCCCTGCCTCCGCCGTCTCGCCAGATCCGGCAGGCCCTCGTCGCCCCGCCGCCGCTGACTCTGCTTCACTGAACTGGCGTCCTCTTTCTTCCTCGTCTGCACTAAGTCCCGCCGCCTGTGCCGTTGACGCGTCGAACCGCTGCCTCTGCGTGGCCCAGATCCATGAGAGGCCAGCCTGCCAGCCCGGCCTGGCCTGCTCCACCGCGCCCTCCTGGCCGCCTTCCCGTCTGGGCCGAGCCCATGGGTGGCGCCCTCCAGCCCCCTCCCCTGTGTCCTGCGCCCGAGATTTGGCCCGTGTCGTTTTTTTCAGATCCGCGATTTGTCTAATTATCCAGTGATTTAACAGATTTGCGTAAAACCCCCTGAACTTCATGCATTTAATATCTCTCAAACTGTGCATCGGTTTAAAATAATTTATACATGTAAAATGCTTAGAAAATTGTATAGATTAATAATATGCCATTTTCATCCCATGTTAAAAATGTTTAAAAGGCTGTTTATTTAAATTTGTTAATATGCCATGTTAAAATGATTTAATTCATAACTAAATAACCATAACTCGAAATAAATGTTCTTTATATGTAAATGGGGTAGAAAAATGCCTAGTTTAACATGGTCCACTTTATTTTCCTGTTTAACAACAATAAAATTGTGTTTAGGGCAGAACAGTACCGAATCTAAAATGTTGCTCATGAGGATTTTCCGGAATTGTTGTTTCTTATTTCCGGCCTCATTTAAACTTGCCTAGATAGGTAGTTTAATTATGCTCCACCTCTTGCCATGTTTAACAACATTTAATATTGTTGAGTACCGAAACGAGAGCGAACTAAATAACTCGAATGTGGTGTTTCGTCAATATGCAACTCGTTGCATATTGAGCTCCACTTAATTTGTGGGGATGTTTGTTGCACTTTGCCATGCCATGCCTCATTAAACCGGACATGCATCATACTTGATTGTGCATCGTGCCATGTTTATGCTTGTGCATTTACAATGTTGTTTGTTTCTTTCCGGTGTTACTTCTCGGTTCCGGTAATGTTGCGATTGTGAGGATTCATTCGACTACTTCCGTTCGTCTTCTTCATGGACTCGTTCTTCTTCCTAGCGGGATTTCAGGCAAGATGACCGCTACCCTGGATCTCACTACTATCATTGCTATGCTAGTTGCTTCGTTCTATCGCTATGCTGCGCTACCTATCACTTGTTCCTCAAGCCTCCCAAATTGCCATGTCAGCCTCTAACCTTTTTCACCCTTCCTAGCAAACCATTGTTTGGCTATGTTACCGCTTTGCTCAGCCCTCTTATAGCGTTGTTAGTTGCAGGTGACGATGAAGTTTGTTCCTTGTTGGAACATGGAGATGTTGTTCCTTGTTGGAACATGTTTACTTGTTGGGATATCACAATATATCTTACTTTATTAATGCATCTATATACTTGGTAAAGGGTGGAAGGCTCGGCCTTATGCCTGGTGTTTTGTTCCACTCTTGCCGCCCTAGTTTCCTTCATATCGGTTTTATGTTCCCGGATTTTGCGTCCCTAATGCGGTCGGGTGATTTATGGGACCCCCTTGACAGTTCGCTTTGAATAAGACTTTTCCAAAGAAGGCCCAACCTTGGTTTTACCATTTGCCTCACCACCACCTACACCCTTTCCTTGGGTCGGCCAACCCGAGGGTCATCTTTATTTAGCCCCCCGGGCGGTGCTTCTCTAAGTCTGGCCTGAACCGAGTAGATCGGGGCCCCTCGTGGCAACTCGAGGTTTGGTTTTACTCGTAGGATGTCTCATCCGGTGTTGCCACGAGAACGAGATATGTGCAGCTCCTATCGGGATTGTCGGCGATCGGGCGGTCTTGCTGGTCTTGTTTTATTACTGTCGAAATGTCTTGTAGCCGGATTCGAGACTGATCGGGTCTTCCGGGAGAAGGAATATCCTTCGTTGATCGCGAGAGCTTATCATGGGCTGTTGGGACACCCTGCAGGGTTTGAACTTTCAAAGCCGTGCCCGCGGTTATGTGGCAGATGGGAATTTGTTAATGTCCGGTTGTAGAAAACCCGAAGTTGATCTTAATTAAAATACACCAACCGTGTGCGTAACCGTGAGTGTCTCTTTTCGGGGTTGATCGAGAGGAGAACACGGTTTCTGGGTTATGTCTGACGTAAGTAGGAGTTCAGGATCACTTCTTGATCATTACTAGTTGACGACCGTTCCTTTGTTTCTCTTCTCGCTCTCATTTGCGTATGTTAGCCACCATACTTGCTTAGTCGCTGCTGCAACCTCACCACTTTATCCCTTCCTTTCCTATTTAAGCTTTGCTAGTCTTGATACCCATGGTAATGGGATTGCTGAGTCCTCGTGGCTCACAGATTACTACACCACCAGTTGCAGGTACAGATTATGCGATGATCATGAAGGAGAGCGATGCTTGCTTGCGTTGAGTTCTTCTTCTGCTTCTTCGATCAGGGGATAGGTTCCAGGTCGGCAGCCTGGGCTAGCAGGGTGGATATTGTTTGAGTTTCTGTTTATGATTCATCCGTAGTCGGATGTTGTTATTGTATGTTGTATTGTTGTATTTGTGTGGCATTGTATGCCTTATGTATGTATCCCCATCTATTATGTAATGTTGATGTAATGATATCCACCTTGCAAAAGCGTTTCAATATGCGGTTCTATCCTTAGTGGGACCTTCGAGTCTCTTTAGGATAGTATCGCATATTGGGCGTGACACTCTGGGCCCTTCTCGGTATTGCACATCCCTATAAGCCTTGCAAGCATTGTGACTAATGAGTTAGTTGCGGGATGATGCATTACTAAACGAGTAAAGAGACTTGCCGATAACGAGATTGAACTAGGTATTGAGATACCGATGGTCGAATCTCGGGCAAGTAACATATCGATGACAAAGGGAACTACGTATGTTGTTGTGCGGTTTGACCGATAAAGATCTCCGTAAAATATGTAGGAGCCAATATGAGCATCCAGGTTCCGCTATTGGTTATTGACCGGAGATGCGTCTCGGTCATGTCTACATAGTTCTCGAACCTGTAGGGTCCGCACGCTTAACGTCCGGTGACGATCGGTATTATGAGTTTATGTGTTTTGATGTACCGAAGGTTGTTCGGAGTCCAGGATATGACCACGAACATGACGAGGAGTCTCGAAATGGTCGAGACATAAAGACCAAGGAGTATATGGGCCTTAATGGGCCTCAGTGGGAGAGAAGAGAAGGCAGCCTAGGAGGCTCCCCCCTCCCAAGCCCAATCCGAATTGGGTGAGGGGGCCGGCCCCCCTTTCCTTTCTCCTTCCCCCTCTTCCTTCTATTCCTAGTGGGACTAGGAAAGGGGGAGTCCTACTCCCACTAGGAGGAGGACTCCTCCCCCCTGGCGCGCCTAGAGAGGCCGGCCGACCTCCCGTCTCCCTCCTTTATATACGGGGGAAGGGGGCACCCCATAGACACATAAGTTGACAGTTGTCTTAGCCATGTGCGGTGCCCCCCACCATAGATTCCACCTCGGTCATACCGTTGTAGTGCTTAGGCGAAGCCCTGTGTCGGTAACTTCATCATCACCATCATCACTGTAGCGACCCGACCCGAAATCGGTCAAGTCTCTGTGTAGCTGTACCATCCCAAGATCATGCTGGCACACACAGTACATTGATGCAAAGATTCAAAGTTCAATCACACCTGAATTTATTACACGATTCTCATATCGAATCTTTATTACAAGATAATAAATTCGGCCGAAGGCCAACTCATGAGAAATAAACTAAATAAAGCTGCGGAAGCGTAGACGAATAGCGAGTCCATCCGACTCCATAGGGAAATCGCCAATCGTGGATTGTAGCCTCACTCCTGATCGGAAAACTCCTCTGCAACATAAGACGTTGCAGCCGTGTAGGTCAGCATTTTGAATATGCCGGCAAGTCATGAAGAGAGAACAACAATAAAAATTACTAACACTATATGCAATTTGGCTGTGTGGCTCTAAGTTTCATTGTTTTGCGAAAAAGCCAGTTTTTCCCTACAACAAGGACTTGTTTGCAAAATACTACAAAATGTTGGTAGTTATTGAGATGGTTCCGCCAACCAATGTCTCATTCCCAATTATTAAATAACCCCTCAATTAATTTATTAAGTTCCGTGTTGAGATATCCAAATACTCCAAGTTCCAAAGGCTCAAATTGTCCGTAAATCAGGACACGGCTAATCGATTAGATCTTCACTCTGCAGAGGTTTGCGACTTTATCCGCAAGAATCGTTCCCTCCTTTAAGTCTTCGCCTTTGCCTGGTGTTTGAAGACGGACGAAAAACAGGTCTTCGAAGAGTTTCTCGGGCCCTTTGCCGGTGCCCATCCAATCCTACCGTTCTTCTACATCTCGTAGCACCGTCCGCCAGAGTCACGCCTAGGGTCAACCAAGCCGAGCCCATAATGGCTTGCGGCTGCTGAGTAAGCTTCCGTCAATGGGGTATCCATCCGTCTCTTCGTGGCTGGGTGAAGCTGTCCGCAAGATGTCATGGCGCTTCTCCATGCATCCCGACCATCCGTTGGTTTCTCCAGGGTGCCCGTCAACCATCCTCCACCCAGTAGTGAATTTTGAAGTCCATCTTGAGCTTGAAGTCATGGGGTTGTCATCATCTTGACTCTCGCATCTCCCTTATGAATCTCTCAACCAACCCCGTCTACGAGCATAGCAAAATAAACTACATCGTCTCGGGCAATGGTAACAAGGGGAATTGGGTTCATCCTACCTCATGATACTACTCAAGAACATAACTTAACAAAATTCTCCTACTGCATGCATGGTGGGGAGGTATAATTCTAATGCAATAAAATCATAGGTATTGTAAAAACATGATCAAATGACTTGCCTGGCTGACGGTCTTCGAAAGCTAGCGACTCGTAATAGCAGGCTTCGCACTCCAGGAATTCTACCGATCAAACAATAGCATAAATAAGTATAGCACAATATAACATAACAACAAGTTGGAATAAAACACCCAAGCACTCAAACCAAAACCAAAGAAAACTCGGAGAAAGCAATTCAAGGTTTTCACCACATCAAGCAACAACTAAGAAATAGTTTTACACAACTAAAACTTTTCTTAACAGAACTTAAGCATGGGTTTTGCTAACTAACAGAAAGGAAAACATCATACAAACTAGGAGCAAAAAGAATCATATTAAAAGCTATTATAGAACTCATATTATGCCTAAAACAATCCTAGCAAAGAAAATAAAAAAAAAATTATTCTACTGTAAATAAAAGTTCATCCTCTATAGCTATAGAAACTAATATAAAATAAACTATAACCTAGTAAAAATAAAATAATTTACTAACTAGAACAGTAGGAAAACAGTAGCTAGCTAAAAAAAGAAATACTTGATTTCAACTAAAACTATTTTTTACTAAATCTAAAATACCCAAACAAGTTCCTACTGCTAGGCATGGACTAAACTAAGCTGTAGCAAAAAGAATCACTAAAAATAATAATCCTAACTAAATTTATGGCAGAAAAACTAATATGTCTAAATCTAATATAAAACTATTTCTAATAATTTAAACATGGCTAAACATATTTTCTACAGAAACTACAACAAATTTTCAAACTAACAAAAAAAGAAACAACTAAAAATAATAAACCAGCTAAAAGAAATAGCAAAAACAAAAACAGAACTATCTGCTAAAAAAACAGAAACTGAAAAATACAACTAAAAAGAAAAACTAGCGCTAACGGGCCTATCTAACGCTCAGGCGATATATTAAACTAAAGCATGCCCGTGGCTAACAGAAACAAACCGACCGGTTCGATCTAATGTAAATAAACCGCAACTGAACTGGAGTAAAACCAAACTAATATAAAATAAACCTAACCTTTCGCTAGATCTAATCTATGCCCTAGGTTTCAGATCGGACGGTGGTGGGCGGCTCCGGCGACATACCGCGGTGGCGACAACGGCGACGGACGACGGCGGCTCGGGCGTGGACGGCGCGGTGGCTCCGGTGGTCGGGGAAGACGGCGGAGACGTCGGGGAGATGCGGCGGAACTTGGGGAGGTCGGGGGTGGTGTCGAGGTGGCTCGGGAATGACGGAGGCGGTCGGGGCGACGGCGACTGCTCCCTGGTGAGCTGCAGCTCCGGCGAGCGGCGGTCGAGCTCGGGGGCCACGGCTTCGGCGGTTCCTGGGCGACGAGGAGATGCCAAAAAGGTGCACGGGGAACAGGTGGTTCGGGTGGAGTAGCTTGAAAAGGGCATAAGGTGCTCACCGGCGGCGAACGTGGCAGCGAACCGAGGCGGCGGCGGCGAGATGCGAATGGCGATGGCGTGCGCCGTGGTGGATTTGGAGCGTAGGGTTTTAGGGGGTTCGAGGGAGGAGGGGCAGAGCTTTATATAGGGCGTGGTCATGGGCGAAGGGGCAACGCGGGATGTGATCCCGAGAAGATCGCGGCAACGGGCGGCTGCGGTCGCGCTCTGGCGCGGCGAGACGTGGGCGAGGGGAAAGAGATGAGGGTGGGCCCGGGGCGTCAGCGAGAGAGAGAGGAGAGGGTTCGGTCGGGCGACGGAGGGGGAGAGGGTTGGTCTTGGCGCTAGGGGCAGCCGGCTCAAGGCCAGTGGGCTGCACTGCCCTGGCTGGTGAGTGGCGCCGGCGCTGGCCGGGGGTTGGCTGGCTGGCGCTGGGCTTTTCCTTTTTCTTTTTGAATTAGAGAGAAGAAAGAATATAGAAAAATATATATTATTTTTATATAGGACATATATATATATATATATATCAAAATTCTTAGAGGAATTTATCCTACAACATGGACATTTTTCCATGGGCAAAACTCAAACTAAAAAAAACACTTTCTGGAAAATCCCAAATAAAATTCAAACTTGAATTCAAACTTTTTGGCAATATTTTTCTTCTGACATTTTTGGAGTGTCATGTTTACTCCTCTCATACTTTTGCTCAAGTACTTGTCAGGCATTGATTTGAAAGAATTTCATTTGCCAATTTGAATCCAAATTCAACAAACTCAAAAGCCTCTGAAATAATTCAAATGTCACTCAATTCAAACAATATGCATAGATGCTTAGCTATAATTGTAAAACATTCCAAATGGGAAATTTGGGATGTTACAATCACGCCATCATGCTGACGAAGCTCTCCCTCGACACTCAGTTGGATCGATAGTTCGTGGGACGTCACCGAGCCGAACGTGTGCAGATCACGGAGGTGCCGTACTTTCGGTGCTAGGATTGGTCGGATCATGAAGACATACGACTACATCAACCGCGTTGTCATTCCGCTTACGGTCTACGAGGGTACGTGAACTACGCTCTCCCCTCTCGTTGTTATGCATCACCATGATAGATCTTGTGTGTGTATAGAAATTTTTTTGAAATTACTGCGTTCCTCAAGAGAACTACCAAGAAAGTTTCCGCCTTCATCCCTACAAACTGCAGCTGCAGAACATCCTATCCTCCCCTGGACTCCCGCGTCAACATGGATTTTGTAGTAGCCGGTGGGTGGCTTCTTCGGCTTCATGTTTCTTTGCATTGGCATCGGCAAGCCCCTGCTCTTTTGCTCTCCACAGCCCCTTACCACTTCTAGTTCAGCTATGAAGTTCATGATAAAACCATGTGTGGCATGGGGACTCTGAAATATTGCCTCGTGAATGGCTTTCCGCCTTGCGTGCCATATCGACCAGAGCATCACCGCCACAAGAACAAAATCTTTATGAGACAGTGAATCCATCAGAGTGAACAGCCATTGCTTCGCTTTGGGCTCGGCTGTAGTTATGATTTTATGTGTGATCTCCTCGCTCATGAGAGCCCAAACACTTCTTGACGAGGTGCACTTGACAAGGGAATGACGCCATGAGTCCCGAGCCCCGCATAGTCCACACTGGGGGTGAATCAGACATGTGGCGATGTGCACGAACATCATTTGTCGGCAGTGAGTGTTTAGATAGACGCTATAAGAACATGCAGACTTTCCTGGTACCTCAGTTTTCCATAGAGATTTCCATGCTCCTTCCTCAGCCCTAGAGGTAGACGGCCCTGGCCCCTCCTCGAGCCAGGCTTCCCTTCGATTTCTCGTTGCAACGAGCATGTTATACGCCGACTTTACTGAGAACCAACCATGTTTTTCATGATGCCAAGCCCAAAAGTCGGGAAGATTGCGGGTGCATAAAGGCATTCCCACCATAACTTGAACATCCATTGGCAAGAAGGTAGCTTGTACCAGCTGCTTGTCCCACGTTGCTGTCGTATTGGATATGAGCTCAGAAACCAGCGAGGGTGGGTTCAGGGTCCGACAACCATAAAGCCTTTTCATCTCGTCTCTTGGCAACCAATTGTGTGTCCAAATTTCCGTTGTGGTACCATTGCCAACTCTTCTGATCAACCCTTGCTTTAGAGTGTCTCTACCCTCTACTATTGCCCTCCAAACCTGACTCGGATGCCCCCCTAGCTCGGCTTCCAGAAGGTCCTTAATTGGGTAGTATACACTTTTCAGAATTGGGGCACTTAGGGTTCGCATATAGCTATGTAAGGACTGATGTTAACACACGTTAAGTTGGAACAAATCTAGCTAAACTGGTCGAGATAGCTGGCCGGTCTAGTAGCACGCCAGGCACGGCATGACACGGGCTAAACAGGGCTTGCCCAGCATGCGGCACGCTAGGGGCAGTGTTGGGGCACACAAGCCCGCACGACAGACTTGTTTATTTATTTATTTTTAGGATTTACCGGCTGTGTACGTGTGCTGCACGCGGCCCAGCCCGGCCTGGCCCGACCCGTTTAGTTAGTATACGTGATCCGTGGGCCGTGCCGTGCCCAGCACAATTACGGCAGGCCAGGCCTTGCCGCGCCAGCCCGTTTGGCCAGCTCTGAGTTGGACCAGGGACCCACCTGTCAGCGCTGCGTCGCACCTCGCGCCCTCCTCTGGCCCACCTGTCAACCGCGCCGCGTTCCCCATCTTCTGCATCTCTGCAGCCGCGCCGCGCTGTCCTTTCGTCGGGCATCTCCGGTGGATGCTACCTACAGTACTAGGCTACCACCGATCCACGTCCACGGGTCAAGCTGGCCGCAGCGGAGCACAAGTTTGCTCTGCTCCACGGGTCAAGCTACTCCTCGCCGTTGCGGACGCGTACGTCGTCCTGCGCGCGTCCTCGGGCACTACCTCCGCTTCGCCGCCGGCACGCGCCCTCGGCCACTACCTCCTCTTCGCCGCCGGCACGCCTGATGCAGCCGCAGGCACGCGCCCTCGGCCACCACCTCCGGCAGCCGCAGACAGGGGCGGATTTGGGCCTATGGCAACCGGGGATATAGCCCCAGGCGTGGCCCAATTGGTGCTATTAGATCCAGTATAATTTTTTTAATTTTTTAGATGTACAGAGGCCCAGCCCCAGGCATGAATATCCAGCCATGGCATAAACAGCTCAGCCCACCTTTCTCATGCTCTCAGCCCAACCAGCTCTCCAGGAGCGCACGAAGCCACACCCACGTTGCGATTCCAAAGGAATCAATCGATCTATCAGAGAGAAAAAAAAAACGCACATGCGCCAGAAAACCCTCGTTGGTGCGTGCCTCCTTCCGTGCGCCGCCCCAGCGTCAGGTCTTTCCCCTTGACGGTTCGACAGGCCTCTGAAGGGACGATCCAAACTTGCGCGGCGGGGCTTGACGCTCGTCGCCTCCAACCTTCTGTTCTGCTACGTCTCCACAACCGGCAGCCTTGTTATTGTGCTCCATCTCCACAACCGGCTAGACAGGTAATTTCTAATTCGTTATAACATCTTTTTTTTTCTAGCACGGTGTACTATTAGTTTAGTCAATTTTGTTTCAGTTATTTGTTAACAGGATAGAAAGAAATCCAAGATGAAAAGAAACCCTGCAATTAAATCTTTTTTTAAGCAACATCCGCCATCCCACATCCAACAATACCAACACCAATGAATCACCCATGAAATCAGCAGGAACTAGAGCTAATAATGCAAAAGAAAATGACCCATGTGTGAAGCTTAATCCAGATGACAATCCTGATCTAGATTTTTGAGGCATTTGTTAGGGAAGCTAGAGCTGATCTAGAATTTTTCTAGTTGCATTGATCTTGCTCAGCTTGCTGTGAAGATGGTACAAACAGATAGGCACACGCATTTTTCTTAGGTATATAGTATAGTCTCGTTGAATTAGCGTTGCTTCTACCCGTCGCTACAGCGACTGTAGAAAGAGATTTTCTCGGTAATTAGCATTGTTAGCTGCAAAATAAGATGAGTGATGAATGGATGGATCATGTTTTGAGCTTGATTTATTCACAAGCATTGATGGTATTGAGATTATACAATCCTATCAAAAAATGAGAAATTACAAGGGTGCACTTTGTTAAATTGATCACATGTTTATTGAATTTTCTCTCGCGGTAATAGTGAATTCACATTTTATTCTAAATGTGAATTTGTGAAGAACTTCTAGCATGCATTGGTATGTGTGGTATTTTGATTTTTTATAACCGCTTAGTTTTAGCCCTAGGCTTTAAGAAATCCTGGCTCCGCCTCTGGCCGCAGACGCCTGCTATCCGCAAACCTTAGACGCCATTCGACCGGCGAGCAGTATGCGTCCCTCTCTGACCCGGCCCGCCTGTGGGCTGTAGCGGTAATCTTTATCCATCACCGTTTCTCTTTTCCTGATTTTTTCACTCTGTCAGTCATGTGCTTGCCATACGTTCTGAAACCTGAAACCGCAGGTTCTTCCTACAAGACAAGGGCCATTCCATTCAACTTGGCCGCAGTTCGAAACAACCACAAAAGAGTAGCCTGAACCCCAGAGGCCAAACTGTTTTCCTTACTTCTGAACCCCCACCGTCTTAAAAAAATGATGTTGTAGTAAGCAGGATTCAGGCTCTCAGCTCACATGCATATAGTACGACATTAGTGAGTTAAGAGTACAGAGCCTTTGCTAGCCCTGCTACACACTGCAATTCCTTTGGAAACAATCTATCAACAATTCCAGAGTAAAGATGTTTCCAACGTAAAGACGCACCAAAACACACAAATGCAAACAGGTGCGGCATGTCTTAGACACGCACGGCGGCTCTTTCGTTTTCACAAGTTACAACAGTCTATGACTGTCCAAACTGGGGACCGACAGTTATCAGCAGAAATATGAGAGATAATAATTGGTTAAAACTGCAACAGGCGAGAAGCAGACACGGGCGGAGAGATGGAGACGGCGAGATGAAACGCGCACTGTCTGGTTGTCTTCGGGTCTTCCAACTTCCAGGTAATGTGGCTATGGGGTTCAGTTCCTTCAAGAACAGAACATGGTCAGTAAAACAGATTTTGGCAACAAAAGAAGAGCTTCGTCTTAACACACGCAACACGGCAGCATCATACATCGACAAGTTAGCAAGTTTTTTCAAAACGTCACATGTGTGCAATCTCTGTAAACATCACACTACTCTTTCGGGAAATTTAACATGTCATGATTCTATACGGACTAAACACTGGAAGTAACAAACAGAAACAGGACATACAATACATGTAGGTGTCATCACTCATCAACAAGCAGTCAAGCAGTGTACCCCAACAATAATGATGTAAGTTGGATTGCTACTGCATGATACATGAGTTATTTTCAGTATATAGAAGTAGAAACTGGACGGAAAACAATCGTTAGCAAAAATACCTTAGTGCCCTTCTCTATTGATCTCCTTTACTCCCCTTAAGTTTGGACACCGGCATATCAACACCTTCTTTATCTTTGCAACTGCCTTTGCCCCACCAAATGAAACTAGGTCTGGACAATCCTAAATCCTCAATTCCTCAAGTGATGTAAGATTACTGCGCCAAATGTCGCCTGGAATGGATGTTATACCCTGGCACACAATCATCCTCAGTGATACGAGGGATGTAAGGTTCAGTAGGCAGCTGGGAACATATGGAGAGATATCCCCACATTGCGCCAAGTTGAGCCTTAGGAGAGATGATGGCAACGCGAATCCCCTTTGCCACTTGAGGCTTGGACACTCAATAATCACCAAATGTTTCAGATAGGGAAAACTTCCAAAATTTTCACCTGGCAGGGACACTAACTCCCTACAACATTTGATTTCAATTTTCTCAATAGCAGGCACATATTCTTGTGTTAGGAAGTCATCAAGGGCTGACAATTTCTGACACATCCAAAATGATATAACATTAAGGAACGAGAATGCTCTAGTGGCGCCTGTAGAAATGGAAAAATTAGGGGAGTCTCCAATAGATATAAGATTTTTGCACGCAACATGCAACTCTTGCAGAGCTGGAAGACTCCATGTTTGTAGGTTGATGGACGTGACAGACTCGCATGATAAATCAAAGTAGGTGAGGGAGCAGCAGTCAATATTGCAAAAGAGACCAGCACGCCAGAGATGTAGCTTCTTAAGGGACGGCGAAACCAATCTCTGGAGGTGGATGTTTGGACAATGACACATGACTAGTTCTTCAAGGAAATGAAATTCTCCAAACTTTTCGGTTGGTACTGATGCTAACATCTCACAGTGTTCAATTCTTATTTTCTTGATGGCTGGCACATAATCTGAGCATAGAAACTGTTCGAGGCTTGATATATTCCTGCACCCATCAATGGTTACATCTGCCAGGGAGAGGAAAATACCAACTGCAGGTATCTCATTTAAGTTTATGCCCTGTGAGATCATGGGAGATGATATGCTCTTGAGTTCAAAGCAACCTGCAAAAGTAAGTGATTTTAAGCTTGGCAAATTTTGTGGCAAAAGCCAGCTTGGGAGTGAGACACCAGCATAATTCTGGAGCAACAGAGACTTGAGACTGATAGGAGGTTGCAGAACTTCAAGCACTTCTATCACTTTCTCCTGGATGGTTTGAGACCTCTGTGAATTCATATTCAGTGTCAACTCATCAAGATATTTCTTATTCTTTAGTTCAGCATCTGCTGCCTGATCCTTACTTAGCATGCCACCATTAGCTATCTTCAAGTGTCCGCGAAACTGATTAAGTTTCTTTATTAAACTTATACGTTTTCCCTCCTCACATTTTTCTAGATCAAAAGTCATTTGACCCCCAGCATAATATGTTAATCCATCTGATTCGAATTTCTGCAAACTAGTCAACTTACCAAAGTCATCGGGCAAGTTTTCTAGCTTGCATTTCTTGGCATATAAAATCTGCAGATGATATACCCAACACAAAGTTGAAGGAAGCCTTTTCATGAGAAGACCAGCTCTGCAGATTTCAAGGTACCGAAGATGCTTCCAGTTGCCAATACTATCTGGTAACTCATCTACAGAGGCACAAGAAATCACACGCATGCGCGGAAGTTTAGTACACCAGTGATCCAGTACAAAGCTTGCTTTTCTCCCTAAACTCTTCTTGCAAATTAAGGTACGCAACTTCGTATACTTGCATAGTCCCAACAAGTTGGAATCGTCAAAGTCACTGCTAGGGAGTACATACAGATGACGAACATTCTGGGGGATTTTATCAAAGTCACTCTTATTTCTTAAGATGAAGCAATGGTGCTCTGAAACCATTTGTGCCATGTCATGCAGCAAATCATGGATCACATATCCACCATTTACCTTTTGAAAGAAGGACCTTGCTACAAGCTCTTCAAAATACTGACAGCCAATATTTTGAATTGGAACACCACCTTGAGGTTCCACAAAGCCTTCTGCTGTCCAAATTTCAGCTAAGCATGCCTTCTCAAATCTGTAATCTTTGGGGTACACAGCGCAGAATGCAAAACATTGCTTCAAATAGAATGGTAAGTACATGTAGCTCAACCGAAGTGCAGGCAAAATGTCAGTCGGCTCTTGTCTCAACTCCCATAATTCACTCTCAAGTATAAAATTCCAATGTGATGCTTGAAGGTCCATGCTTAACATCCGTCCTAGAGTTTTGGCGGCCAAAGGAGAACCCTTCAATTTAGGAAGTATACTTCTGCCAATACGCTCCAAGTCAGGATCATTGTCAGAATTCTCAGATCCAAATATGCATGACTTGAAGAAATTCCAGAAGACGTCATCCCTTAGACCTTCTAATATGACGGGCTCCATTGTGCGCACCCCCTCGGTAACCTTTGGACATCTAGTGGTGACCAACATCGCACTTCCCTCTTGGACACTTCTAAAAGGTGCAATAAACCTCTTCCAACACTGCTCATTTTCCTTCAAGGCGTCATCCCACATGTCATCAAGGACTATCAATAACCTTTTATTGGTGACAAGGTTAGAGAGAGCACGTTGAAGAAAATCCAAATTATCAGTTGTTACCTCCTTTCCAGTACAAGATTGTATAACTTCTTTAATTAACCTCTTCACGTCAAAGTCATCCGAGACGCAAATCCAAATTATCAGCTCAAAGTGAGACTTCACTCGTTGATGGTTGCAGATATGTTGGGCCAAAGTAGATTTTCCAACACCACCAATTCCAACTATTGGCAAAACAGGGAGACTATATATTCTTGATCCAGTACTAACTTGGTTGCTCACTGGTGCGCTGGTTGATGCACTGACTGAACTAGTTGCTCTCCTGCGTTTTGAATTTGCAGGTACATTGAGAAAACCCAATACCTGCTTCAGCTCCTTGTCACGACCAAACATTTTTGTTTCATTTGGCAAAGAAGTGGTCTCTGGCCTGACTAATTTGTCAAAGCGATGTGTAACTCCATGAAGCCCCATAGTGTCAATCTGTCTCGAAAGATGGTTCAACCTCAACTGGACATCATTCAGTTTGTTAAAGCTGCCTTGGATGACGGTATCAAAGAAGTCAATGAAAGGAAATTGGCTTGCATTGCCCTCCACTTGCACCTTCTTCTCATACCATCTGAATTCATCAAGAAGGTCCTCGGCCTCAGACACTGCATCCTTGAGATTAGGAAGGAGACTAGCCACACCGTCGTCGTGGCTTCTCCACTCTGCTTTATTAATGAGGCTGTACATTGCAGGCAGAGTATCCCTGAGACATTGCAGGCCACTCTCCAACTGCAATACACGATCCTGAAGATTTTGCTCCTGTGAGCCACTCCATCGGGAGTGCAAAGATGAAATGGCAGATTTGGCCCACTGAAACAAAGTGACACATTCATTGAGGGCACTAATTATCCCAATGGCAGATAAGCTCATGGTGGCTGGAGTGTGGACACCTATATTCGTCCTGCAAGCAAACAGTGGATGCAATTAGCAATGCTGAAGTAATTTTGCTCCGATTTTGTTTCCACCAAATGTTCCAATGAAACTAGTTCCAACGCATACATCTTCTAGACGTCTTTGTTTTGTGGGCATAATTCTGTAGTTAGCAGTTAAGTGATGTTCTGAAGTTGTTCAGTTTGGTGGTTATGCTATACTTAGTTTGGATATAACTTGCACGTGCATAGAGGTAAACAGAGCTTGGCGAGTAGCAGCATCACTCTGTGTATATGTCAGATCATTTAGAGGCAGCTTAGAGCACCTGCGAGTTTGTTCCATTGTTACAGAACAAACAAGCTGAAGAGAAGATTTTGGGTTATGTATACTTTCTTGTAGAACTTCAAAATGGAGTTTTCATCCTTGCTCTTAAAGCATTTCATATAATCATGACATATTCATTTTTTCCCTACAATATCTTGGTAAGAAAAAGGGCTTTCGTTGCCCTCTATCAGACGTTGAAAAAAAGTGTGACTACAAGTTTGGTTAAAATTCACAGAAGATGACACTCTGCTCCCGCATAATCTGCCAGCGCGTCCTACTCCTCTAGTAGGAATATACGCAGTGCCCATCTGAAAAAAAAAACATCTACGGTAGAAAGCAAAGAAAGGTGCGATAGATAGAGGGGAAGAACTAGAGCAAGGAAGGGCTGCGGCCGGCGACGGTGGATCCGTTCGTCGTCAAGTAAGGTAGGCAGTATGCGGTGGATCGCCCCGCAAAAAAAAAGTATGAGGTGGATCGCGGGCAGGAGAAATGGATACGTGGATCCGGTAAAAGCAAATCAAGGTTCCAAGAAATCGACGGGGGCCGGCGGCGCTCACCTGCATCAATCCCAAGGAGCGGCGGCGATGGTGGTGGTGGCGGCGGCGGCGGCGGCGCTGCTTCTTTCCCTCCCACGACGAACGCAGCTCGCTCTAGAATGCACCGACAGCCCGGAGGGGGAGCACTCGCACGTCGTCAAAACCCAAAAGGAACCGCTAAAAGCTTTTCGGACGCGGTGGTTCGCATGTTCTATTTGGCTAGGTACCTAGATCTAGTCTAGATGGGTGTATGTATGCGTGGTAGACACATCCGAGACCTGCCATTCGTAGCTGCACCAAAGCACACATGCATGCTCAAGAAAGAGTCCGATCGGGCTAGCTGTCCATATTCCAAGCTAGAGGTAACTAGCAGCCTGTGACTCTAGCTGGTGCCAAGCTCCGTCGTCTGCGTCTCGCAGTAGCTAGATTTCTGCACAGCAAGGTACTTTAATTCTTTTCGCTTTCTCGTCTCAGATATCTTTTTCTTTTTTCTTTTGACGAGGGACTCGCCTCAGATATCTTTTTCGCCTAGAAAAAAACTCCACTTTACTTGCTGGAGCACCAGTGAGACGAACACAACGTTCCAGTTCTGACTGCCTTCGTTTGTACCGGTACAAATTATGGTTATATCACCCATTTCTCATATACTACAATGTGGTAGTATATACTTTACTTTATTATTTTTAGTATGTTCATATACTATATCTAAGACCAAAGTGAGTTATATGAAAAAATTGCAAGTGAGCTCATGGTTTTATTGTATTTGTGAAATACGTATATATTTGTACGGGAAATAGAGTATGCACAAAATATGATACATACTATCAAAAAAGTAGTATATATACCGAAAATGCCTTTTGGAGCTCGGCCTCCATGGAGGCCTGTTTTTGAAAAACGCAAAACTCATGAAAATTCATATTTTTACAATTCAAAAAAATCTGAAAAAAAATACAGATATACATGGAGGCATAACACACATGCGTGTAAATTTTTAGGACAAAATACGTTAAAATGAAGTCTGTGCAAAAAAGACAAATCTAAGTCTTTTTAACACATGATACTATTCATCCTCAAAGTCCAGAAATTTGTCTTTTTTGTGTAGGTCGCATTTCAAAGTATTTCACCTTGAATTTAAACACACACATGCATTTCATCCTTGTAAAGTTGCATATATTTTTCCAGAATTTTTCGAAGTCAAAAAGTTTGATTTTAGAATTTTTCAAAAATAAAGGGCTCCATGGAGCTCGGTCACCAAAACGCCCCACTCTATATATACTACCTAAACATTCTTATATACTACATACTACGCGTACATACACTCCAATATGATAGATACTACCTAAAACGTGTCAAACAAAAGTGGGAGTAACTACACCCGATAGTAGGAAAAATTTGTCATATATATATATATATATATATATATATATATATATATATATATATATATATATATATATATATATATATATATATTCTTTTATGTTGAAATTATGACTATATTTCATTTTGAAGAGGCGGTTTTCTAGGAATCAAATGCCTCTATGAATGTACCATTCATATTGGTCGTATGCAAAAAATGTGCAGAGCTACAGAGAATAAAGTGGGAAAATTGAAATAATTTTAATGTAGCTTACCATCTCTGACCACAAAAGCATCCTCCTTCGCCTCCTTGGCATCATCAAAACATCTGCAAGTGTCCATGCAATGTCGCATTCAGTTTTGCACCCACATTAATGATGAGGACATCTCTGCCACAGTTACACCTGCCGCCACTCCTACATCAGCTATTCCATCCGGACCTATAACTAGAGCGTGCGCGCGCATTAAATAAATCCTTCTTGGCATCATCAAAATATCTGCAAGTGTCCATGCAATGTCGCATTCAGTTTTGCACCCACATTAATGATGGGCATCTCTGTCACAGTTACACCTGCCGCCACTCCTACATCAGTTATTCCATCCGGACCTATAACTAGAGCATGCGCGCGCATTAAATAAATGATCAGGCACTATCACTCCTTTGTACATATGATGTGACTGACAAAAATACGATGCTACACTCATTTTCCGATTTGCTTGTACTTAGGAATAAAGGAGAGATTAGAGATGAAGCCAACTGTTCATTCAAATCGGATGGAGCTACACTACATGCATGACCAACGAATCCATTCCATCCATCAACCATGTCACATGCATTGCATGTACCCAGGGAACCATCCATCACAGCCATCAATTGATGTTACGTGTACAAAGACAAAAGACACCAGGATCAAAGCACTTGGATTAGGAATCAACTACCAACGTGGGCATTAGAATATTTGGCTGTGCCAGAAGAGTCCGGCCCTGCCACGCTTCGGCCTGTACGCGTGGACCTACAGCGGTTCGGAAGAAACACAGCGAACAGACTCGCCCGCAACATATGCGTATAATAAATAGCTATTATAAATTAGGATTTAGACTCGGGTTTTATTGTATTATCTAGTCATTGTTACAATTCGCATCTACGAGACATGTAGGACTACCGTCTTGTCAAATCTACAGTGGAACCCCAACTTTTTATCTAGTTCGTGTACTCAAGTTATCATCCGCAATTTCAGTTGCAATTCACCTTTGTTCTTGCTGGTTCTTCGGTTGCTTGCAGGAACTCGAGCCTCGTTGTTTAGGTTGATCGTGCCTACGGCAAGGTCAATAATCATCGAAGATTGGTTTAGCGATTGTCGAGGCGTATCGTCGGGTACGGTATAGCCGGATCGTCAAGGTCAAAATCCACTAAACCGATAGTTATCCCCACTCTCATCGAAAAATCGGGCCACCGTCACATCAAGTGGTATCAGTTTTTGGATTCATCAGTGGGAGATTTACAGCTTTAGTAGATTAGTTTATTTTTCTGTCCTATAAACCCACGAAAAAGCCAAAAAAAAATAAATAGATTAGTTCACCTATCTTTTTAGCCTTTAGCAGTTTTTGCATCTAGTATTTGCGTAGTTGAATTTTTGGTTGCATTCATTCTAGAATTAGTGCTGGTTTAGATTAGTTGGGGTAGAAAATAACCAAGCCTCTATATCCGGGAGTTTTTTTGCCCCGAGATTCATCCACTTGGATGAAAAAGATGTTTGGGTAAATTCATATGAGACATGTGTATTTGTTTGGTACCTGGCTGTGTACGAATGTGTTGTGACTTTGGATTTCCGTTTCAATTTTTTTGAACTAGCATACGGTTTGTTTTGGTAGATTTGGTATAGGTTTAGCGCTTTTTGCTTTGCTTCGTTCCGTCGACAGCGGCGCCGTGTCGATCGCCGTTGTCGATCGCTTCTCCTGCAAGCAATTGTCGCTGTCAGTTTGACAGATGTTGGTTCTACATGTTTCTTTTAATCGGTGGTGCTTTACCTGTGTTTTCTCGTGTTTTCCTGGCGTACATGTCGTTGGTTCGAGAGCTTGCCGCTATTTTTGATCGATGCCGACTTTCTTGTGTTTTCTAGAGTCCTCCTTCTGAGCTACGGGGCTATAAATAGGATGTTCCTCTTGCTGTGCTACGGCCTGTGGTTTCATTGTTCTTCGATGGTTGCTTCTTCGTCCAGCCGTAATGGTCCGCGTCGTCCTGGCCGGCCTTCTCGCTCGCGTGGGGTTACGGTTGGTCGTCGCGGTGGTTTGGGTCGTGCTCTGCTTCTGCTGCTTCACCGGATCTTCCCACGTTTTCGCCGGTCCTGTCTCCCCCGTTTTCTTGGGTTGGTCACTGTGTGCGTGGGTCGTCTTCTGCCCGTGTTTGCTCTGTGCGATCTCCTGTTTTGGTGGATCTTGCGACACAGTCTGGTTTGTTTCTTTTTTTTTCCTTCGTTTGATTGTCCTTTGTTGTTTTTTTGGGCTAATTGTTCGGTTTTGTTGTTGGAATCAGATGGTCATGTTTCTGCTAGCCGTCGAATGCAGGCGGCAGCTCCCTCCACCATCCCTCTTCACCTCCGTCCCCTAGCAGCACCGTACGCGCCGCCCTGCCGGTGGAGCTCACGTACTTGCGCCGCCATGGATCTCGGCGGTGTTGGAGGCCCGTTCTGCAACGTTGGCCTCTCCAAGGTCATGCTGGTGACCTGGACGCTTGCCGGCGCTGCTCCGGTTCCTCATGCCAGTGTGATTTAAGAACCAACCGTCGGGCGCTCCTATTTTGCGGGGTGTCTGTGCACGCGCGGCGGTGTGGTAGCTAGAGAGAGGAGCGGCGACGAGGTGTGTGTTCGAACTAGATTGTTCATTAATCTGCACTGTTGGTCCGGTTTTTTCTGCTGTGATTATTACGAGATTTGATTCTTGTTTTCTTGGTGCAGGTAAACAAGAATCGCTACGTGTAGAGGTCCATCAGTGATTCTAAGTGCGGCGGCCGAGACAAACGAGTCATCTTATCTGAAACCGGCGGAATTCTGTTTAATTGGCCATTGTTTCGTGTACTATGCAGGGTGATCTTTACCTCATTTGGCTTTTGACCTGAATATATTGTGGTTGGTTCGATGCAGCAGCTGCAGGCACAATGCTGCGAGGTACTACACCCTGTTGCAACTCATGTTGGCGTTGAGGAAGAAGAGGGTGGAACCTGATGGGCGAGTGCCGCCGCCACAAGCTCCTGAACGACCATCTCTCGATGGTCCGCTCCGTGGTGCGGTGGTGCCCAAGATGAGCAAGGTAAAGACCAACCGTCAATTGATGTTGGAATAATGAGTGGTAAATCTTGGGAGTAAATCGGAATGTGTGTTCTTAATTTTGGGCATCTAAATGGATAGGACGTCCATCCTGGGCTGAAATAACCCCCTTTGCATTGCACTATTTCGTCAAAAGCCTAATTTCATTAGTTTCAGTTTGTCCACATAGATTAATCAATAGTTATACACTTTCATTCTGATAATATGGCCCTGTTTTAAGCATACCCTCTCTTTAATTTCTAAAATATACACCATATTTTGATCCATTTCTTAAGGATTAGTTTTAAGTTTTTTCACTTAGATTGCTCAATAGTTTTACTGATAATTTGGCCCAGTTTTAATCATAACCCCTTTTCATTTTGTAATACAACATATTTTGATCCATTTCAACAATTCATGCCTGATAACAAGGCTTATGCACCATGGTGCTTGGGGGAGGATCAGACCTCTTATGTGTTTTGCCTTACAGATATGATCGAGGCTAATGAATTCTCCGAAGAAGCAAGTGATTGTTCCAGGAAGCCATGTTACAAATTCTATGTGTGGTCTGCTTGAGTGTTTGTCAATATATCAGTATTCTGAAAACCATATTGGCAGTGTTTAGTTTAATATATCAGTCAATTTTACTCTTCCTATTGGGTTATCTGTGTGCACATCCCTAGCATTGTCTTTCTTAAAATCATCTCATTATTGCCACTATCTTCTATATGTTACAATATATCATTGTGAAGGAACCATGGTAATTACAACAATTCAACTCAAATCGATTCTTTTGGAGTGACAAGCCCATATGGATCTTCAAGGTTATAAGTACAAATCGTGGTCCTGTAGTCATGTTTCTGCATATACCTTTGGAGAGTGGTTTTTCTATAGGTTCACAAAACCTGATGGGGAAAAGCACCGCTATAAATTGGGAAGGAAAGAGATAGCGTTGTGCATGTCTTTCTTTGTAAAATACATCAACTGTCCAACTTAAGAGATTTAAGTCTCAAATATGCCTTGTCGCACTACTTACCTCATTATAGCTATATATAATCACATATACATGGAATTACACAGGAGCACTTAGGTGCTCCACCCACCCACAACAATATCGTTGTACCGCATATACACATATTTTACTGCAGATTGTGGTGGACTTGAAAAGCCCTGCAACTCAACAGTACCAACGCAATGTGTTGTAACGTTTTCACTATTACATGCAGAGAATTTCACTGCAATACATGGACAGGGCATGGCGTGCCGCCGTGCGGGCATGGTTAGTCATCTACTAGATTAATCTGTTTTTGTCGACCCTCATATTCTCTATCGCAACACTAGTTCACGGTCCACAAAAAAGAAAAAGAAAAAAAGAGACATATAGCGATGGGTGGATTTCAATTTCTGTTGACTTGGGAGGTCTGTCTTTTCCTTTGCTATAATTGTTGTCAGAAGCTGATTAGCATTGCAGATTCCGCACGTACAACGACGCTCCACTCATACACTCTTTGCTTTGCGCGCTACCAGACAGTCAGGCACTCCGTGTCTGCTGCCCTGCGTCGCTTACCATCCGCAGACGCACGGCGCCAGACATCTACAATTTGTGTCTGCCCCAACGCGCCATACATCAGACATCCAGTGCTGTTTTTAGCTTTTGTAGCTCAGCTCAATTAGCACAAGTTCCAACAACGTCCATTAGTTTCTCTTATATCTGCATCTTTGAGTGTCACTTTTGCTACTAACCGGCCTAAAAAAACAGAAAAAAAAAGAGAGAGAGAAAAAAAGCAAAAATAAAGAAAGAAAAAGTTCAAAGAAAAAATTGCAAAAATCAGGCCGGCTAGAATCTGTTTTGGGCTGATATTTTCTTTTCTGGACATTCTTTTGCTGCTACAGTGTTGATCACCACGTCATTTATCATCTGCTTTCGAGCTTTATTAGACACGGCATTTATACATCACTTATATCTAGCTACTTAGAGCTATCATATTTTCATCGGTTTTCACTCCCTTGATTCAGTATCTGGGTTTAGATTATTTTATCTCTTTCCAGTCGACTGCCAACACTAGTTAGGAGTTTGAGCAATTATTCAGCTTGCATTACTTTTTGCTTAATTGTGCCCCATATTGTGAGTTGAGGAAACCTTCACCAAGCTTCACTTCCTATATTGTATCTTGTTCGGTCCCTTAGTAATCGCGATATCAGTCTTTTGATAACTTTTGACATCACCAACGGTCAACAACCACTGCAGCACGGTAAGAACCGGTAAGAGCTTGGTAATTGCTCGAGAGTTGAGAGACATTTTCCACCGCCTCACTGTAGTTACTGTAGGAGCAATATACTTGTGATTTTGTTCTTGTTTCATCCTAACCATGGCAGGTGACGAAGACAACATGAAAGCCATGGTGGCACGCCTTGAGGAGGATGTGCATGCATACACCGAGCGGTTCACATCGTTCGAGGGCGCACTTGATAAGCGTCACAAGTCGATCGAGGATAGGAACGAGACGTTCACTCAAACACTTGCATCTATTATGAAACGTCTCGATGCCCAGGATGCCTGTCTGGGTGCCGCCTCCACTGCCGCTCCGCGTCTCCCAGCCACCAACACAGGTCTACAACGAGCTTGTCAGGTGCCTCCAGGAGACCCGAGGCACCCTCTTTCATACGCCGATGCCGTGGACCAGCCCCTCCTCGCAACGCCAACTCGATGGCCGGCGACATCCAAAATGACAACTATGATGGTGATTCCGAGGATCCTGATGCAGTTAATGATAACAATGATCGTGATCATCATCGACTACGCAATAATCAAAAAGGTATGGGACGACACCAGCATCCTCAGGTACGTGGCCATGACGACTCTTTGGGTAGAATTAAATTTGTCATGCCTACTTTTGATGGGAAATATGATCCGGATGTTTATCTTGACTGGGAATTATTAGTTGATCAAAAATTTGCTTGCCATGATTTTCCTGATGATAAAAGAGTTAGGGCTGAAACTAGTGAGTTTAGTGATTTTGCTTCTGTTTGATGGAGAGAACATTGTCGTAAACATCCTAATAATATTCCTGCCACTTGGGAAGCTTTGAAATTAGTAATGTGTCACTGTTTTGTTCCTGGATATTATGAACGTGACTTGCTAAATAAACTACAACACTTGAACCAAGGATCTAAATCTGTGGAAGACTATTATCAAGAATTGCAAATGGGCATGTTACGTTGTGATTTAGTTGAGACTGAGGAAGCCTCTATGGCTAGGTTCTTGGGTGAATTGAATAGAGAAATTTATGACATACTTGCTTATAAGGATTATCATTCAATGACCCATTTATTCCATCTTGCTATACATGATGAACATGAAGTGCAGGGTCGTAGAAACACAAATACTGAGCATACTAAATCTAAAAATCAAAAAGTTGTTGATGAGTTAGAACAATTTAATGATGCACAAATCTGATCCTAGCACATCTAAAGAAATTAAATTGAAAGGTGCTTCTTTCTTAGCTACACGTGCTGAATTTTTTGTTGGGGAACGCAGTAATTTCAAAAAAAATCATACGCACATGCAAGATCCATCTAGGTGATGCATAGCAACGAGCGGGAGAGTGTGTCCATGTACCCTCGTAGACTAAAAGCGGAAGCGTTATGACAACACGATTGATATAGTCGTACGTCTTCACGATCCGACCGATCCTAGCACCGAACGTACGGCACCTCCGCGATCTGCACACGTTCAGCTCGGTGACGTCCCATGAACTCTAGATCCAGCTGAGGTCGAGGGAGAGTTTCGTCAGCACGACAGCGTGATGACGGTGTTTGTCGGTGGGAAACGACACCTATGGGATCACGAGAATCCCTACTACGGTTGCCGGGGCGTAGGGTTGTGAGAAGAGCAGGGATAATAGTCAGCACAAGGATCGTTTACCCAGGTTCGGGCCGCGAGGATGCGTAAAACCCTAGTCCTGCTTTGGTGGATGTATTGAGTGTTCTTGAGCTCTCCAACTAGCTATGGTGGCTGCGTAGTTCAAAAGAGCCGAATCCCTCTCCAGTACGCCATGGGCCTCCTTTTATAGTCGAAAGGAGCTGCCACAGTGGCACACAGGAGGTGGAAAGGCCTACAGTACTACGGGCTTATCGCCCGTATTATAGGACAAGACGCATATAATGCACCGTTGAGGTGTCCCCTACCTTTATCGGGGACGAGAGCGAGGCCCGTCCCGTCCGTCGCCGCTCCTCCTCGCTTCGACGCGCGCCCTGGCCAGCGATGCGTGCGGCGCCATGTAGGCAGGTAGGCAGCTGAGGTGGCGCGGTGGTAGGGTCTTCACGAAGATCTGCATGCCGCCATGCAGGCGCTTGCCGATCTGGCCTGGAAGCAGCATGTTGCCACGTAGGTGCCAGCCCAGCTGGTTGGGCTGGCAGCTGCATGCGAACGGCGGTGGAAAACTTTGGCTGGAGCGGGCCTGACAGTGGCCCCGTTGATGTTCTCGGCAAGGGCCTTGCTGCGGGCCCTGCAAGGGTCTTGCCGTGGCGCGCAGTCGTCCCGGACAAGGATCTTGTCGGGGGTCTTGTGGCTTTCCTCGGCAAAGATTCCGCCGAGGGTCGCCGTCTTCTGGTCCTCATCTGATCTCATACGTCCGTGGTCTTGACAAATATCTGCATGCCACCACAGAGGTGCCTCCCAAGCCTTGGTCCAACCGTAGTTAGTTGGGTTGGAACCAGTGGGCTCAAGGGTGGCTCGCTCTGCTGGTGTTTGGGCAAGTTGCCCCGGCAAGAACCGGAGGCCCGCCCCAGCAAGGGCCTTGCCGGGGGACTCCATCCCGCCCCTTTGTTGTCTTGTGTTTCAGGTGTTGGCGTTGCATTGATCGTCTTGTGTTGGGCCTCGGCTTCTCTCCAGCTCCCCTCCTTTGCCCTGCTACGTGTGGCCGCGACGCGTGGCTCTGACTGGCCGTGCACAAGTAATGGGGTCAAAAGGAGAGCCCCTACTTTTGTACACCGACAGGAGCCCCCGCGCCTGGGCCACACATAAGCGCGACACGTTGTTGGGCCAGGCCCAAAATGGTGCACGGGCAGGCGGGGCGGATTTTACCGTAGTACTTTTTTGTCTGCTGTGCTTCCCCACGCCCGGCACGCGACGTGGAGGGTCGTGCGTGACGTGGGGGTCGTGCGTGACGTGGGGGTCGTGCGTGGGGCGGTTTCCTCATGCACGCGTCATATCGTGGTAAAGAGGCGGCTCGCGCCTTCCCCATAAAAGAGGGAGGCGTGGAAGCGCGACTCATTTACTGGATGGACTTGGGTCGCGGTCTTCAAGGCGCCCACTCCCCCCGATCATGGGGCGGGGAACGGTCGCCTCACCCGTCCTTTCGACCCTGCACGTTCGCCACACGTCCTTCATGCAAGTGGCAGGCGGTCGAGGCGGGAAACCGGGCCGTCGCTGATTGGGGTGGCGGGTCGGTCCTGATTCACTGCGCCTCCGACGGCTGGATTGGCTGGGTGGGGCGACCGGGCCTCGACCTCGCCCCTTTATAAGGAGGGGGAGGGAGGGCGTCGTCCCGCATTTCTTCTAGCACCCATCCTCCTTCATCTTTGCTTCTTTCTTCCACCTGCCATGGCGAGAGGAGGTGTTGGGCCTTCGTCGGTGGCGGCGAGGGTCGCTGCTCGTCAGCGCGTCCCTCCTCCCCACGAGCCTGCGGCGGCGGAGCCAGCCGCAAGAGGAAGGGGGATGGGCGTGCCCGAGGTTGTCGCGGTGGTCGGGGGAGAGGGGGACGAGGTGGTGCGGCGGCCATGCCTCTGCCAGCGATGCCCCCCGCGGTGGAGGGCCACGTCGGGGACCGGCCCCGCGGGTTCTTCATCAGGCTGCGCTGGCCACCGCGTCGTCGTCTCCGTCTTCCCACCCCTTTTGCTCAGGAGATGGAGCTCGACCCGCCCCAGACCCTCAGGTTGCACATGAGGGGCTGCGGGACCGGCGGCACGCGGGTCGACGTCGACTTCCCTGCTCCTCATGTCATGTATCTCCGTCGCGGATGGAAGACATTCGCCCGCATCCATAGCCTAACGGTGGAGCTCGTCCTCTACTTCGAGTTAATGGAGGGCGGCCTGCTCTCCGTCAAGGTCTTCGAAGATCTTGGCACTCGCCTGAAGTGCTGCGTGGAGAGCTCCTCCGACGATGAAGATTCCTCCTCGAGTGAGAGCGACGAGGAGGACAGCGATAGCGACGATGAGGGTAGTAGGCGGGAGGATGACGGGTCCGATTAGGTGCCGGGCCCGCCGTCCCGGGGCAGTGTCGGCAGCAGCAGCATCTGCACCGGGCCCTCTGAACTTCTCAGGGTCACCTCCTTGGGCAGCTGGCGTAGGAGGCCCGGAGAAGGCGAAGAAGACGGGTGGCGGGCCGTCAAGTCGGAGTACGCGGGCACCGACGCCTTCGTCGCGTATTGCCGGTCCTGCCGCCTCGTCTTCCAGCTCTTCTCCCGTTATCATCACCACCAGCCTCTCCCTGGGATGGCCACCGGGATGTTCTCCTGGTGCCTTCTGCTGCTCATGCCCCGCCTAGGCGCTCTTTTTGCCCTTCCGTCATCTTGTTCCATTTCCTGAGGAGAGGGACAAGAAAGGGATTATGGGCACCTTATCTTTTTTTAGTTTGTAAGCCTGCGGGCACTTGTTAGATTTGAAACTTGTAATCCCCTTGCTCATGTTTTTCTTTCCGTACGAACTTGTACCTGTATGGGAAGTTTTAATGAAAAAAAGGGTGCTTGCCGGGTTTTTTGTGCGTGAGCGAGGCCCATGCCAAGGATGAATCCTTGTTATTTTTAAGATAAACTTATCACCCGGCAGCAGGCCTTGCCGTTCCCCCACTTCAGCCGACCATTCTATCACTCTCGGCGGAGGCAGGGGCGATGTGAAGTTAGGCCCCTCGTCCGTTTCTCTTGCCACCGCGACTACGACCAAGTTCCGATCGACCCAGGGCATAGCTCTTGGGCACGGGAAAAGGGGAGCACGGTGGTTTTAAGAAAATAAACGAGGTTTCACATGTCCCAGTCCCGTACAAAAATGCATAACAGGGGAATGAAAGACTTATCTGAATCCGTAGCCCCCGGCAACCTTGGCTTGCCGTGGTTGGATCCTTGCGTCTTCAGCGCCTGGCAATCCTGGCTTGCCGGGGTCGGAGCACCGATCCGTCCTCTTTCTCCCAAGCGACTCAGGAGGAGTGTCCACGTGTCCTGCGAACCAAAGGAGACAGAGAGACACATACTCGGCCTCTAGGCTAGGGGTTAGTCGCCGCTAAGCACTATCAACCCTAACCGAGGGAGATACTCAACCTAGCATGCATGCTATAACTTAGGGCGCCAGCGCTTCGTTTATTTATGCTCAGGGTCTACGCCTGGCTTTGTACAGAGGGTTACATGCCTTGCCGGCAAAGCTTGTACAAAAGGTGGCTTGCCGGGAGGCCAGGGCAAGCCGCGCCTCATGGGTAAAACTTGCGAAGATGCTCGATGTTCCAGGAGTTGCTCACTGGGACAACATCTTGATCTCCAGCGGATGCGCCAAGCACGGTGACTCAGATACCCGATAAGGGCCTTCCAACTTCAGCGTCAACTTGTTGGAATTCTTGGCCGACTGAACGCGCCGAAGAACAAGGTCACCTTCCTCAAAGCTTCGGGCATGGACCTTGCGGCTATGGTAGCGGCGCAAGGCCTGCTGGTAGCGTGCTGCTCTCACAGCCGCCCGAAGACGATCTTCCTCAAGGAGTGTTGCGTCATCTTGCCGCAACGGCTCTTGCTCAAGCTCATCGTAAGCGAGCACTCGAGGTGACCCATATATGAGTTCCATGGGGAGAACTGCTTCTACCCCATATACTAGGGCAAAGGGTGTCTGGCCGGTGGTTCGATTTGGCATCGTCCTGATCGACCAAAGAACTTTCGACAACTCATCAATCCAGCACCTTCCGCTCTTGTGCAGCCTGTCAAAAGTCTTCGTTCTCAGGCCTCGCAACACTTCAGCATTTGCCCTCTCCGCTTGGCCGTTGCTCCGGGGGTGTGACACGGAAGCAAAACAGACCTTGCTGCCGAGGTCTTGAATGTATTGCATGAAGGTGTGGCTTGTGAACTGCGTGCTGTTATCGGTGATGACTCTGTTTGGCACACCAAAACGACAGACTAGTCCCTTGAAGAACTTGACGTCTGACTGTGCTATCACCTTCCTCACCGGTTCCTCCTCCAGTCACTTTGTGAACTTGTCGATTGTGACGTACAAGTACTCGAATCCCTCGACAGCGTGGGGGAAGGGGCCCAGTATGTCGAGCCCCCAGACCAAAAATGGCTAGGAGAGAGGGATTGTTTGAAGGGCTTGAGCTGGTTGATGAAGCTTATTTGAATGGAACTGACACGCTTCACACTTGGTTACTAGTGCCGTTGCATCCTGGAGGGCGGTGGGCCAGAAGAAGCCTTGCCGGAATGCCTTGTCGGCAAGGGCCCTTGACCCTATGTGGGAGCCACATATGCCTCCATGTATCTCTGCCAACTGCTCCAGTCCTTCCTCCCGGGGGATGCCCTTCAATTTCACATGGTTCGGCCTTCTTCTGTATAGGACGTCATCGACGAACTGGTACAAGGCAGACCGACGGGCTACTCTTTCTGCTTCTTCCTGCTCGTCAGGAAGTTCCCCTGTCTGGAGGAAATGGACGGTATGCTGTGCCCATGCTGGAGCCTGGGGCTCGACAGCAAGGACCAAAGGCATCTCTTCCGCCATGGGGGCAGCCGTCTGTATGACCTGGGCTTGGTGCCCTGCCGGAGTCAGCCGTCCCTCGGCGGGCTCAGGATCCGCGGCAACACCCTTGCCGGCAGCCCCCGGGGGTTCGGCAGGAAAGTACTTGCCGGGGCTTGACTTCCTCCGCTTATTCTGCTCTTTTGATGGCTCGACGGATGGTTGAGTTAACCGAAGCAAAAAGGTACTTGGTTCCACAGGTAGCTTGAATGCAGCGCGCTTTCACAGGTAGTCAGCAATGTTGTTCTCCGCTTGGGGAACGTGCTCTGCTTGTATATCGTCGAAGCGCTCCTCCAGTTTCCTCACCTCATCTACGTAGGCCTCCATCAACGGACTCTGATAATCCTTGTTAACTTGTCTGATGACAAGCTGTGAATCACCCCTGACGATGAGCTTTTTCACCCCGAGGTCCGCCGCAATCCTGAGACCGTCAAGCAGCCCCTCGCATTCAGCAGTGTTGTTTGTGGACATCTCCCTAGGAAAGTGCATCTGGATCACATACTTGAGGTGCTCTCCGGTGGGTGCGACAAGCGGCACACTGGCATCGGCGCCTTGCAGCAAGAAAGCCCCATCAAAATACATGATCTAGTCGCGGCTTGCTTCCTCGTCGGGGAGAGCGGTCTCCTGAATTTCTTCGTCGGGCGTTGAGGTCCATTCTGCAATGAACTCCGCGAAGACTCTGCTCTGGATCGTCCAGGTACTTTCAAATTTCAACCCAAAGCTCGACAACTCCAAGGCCCATTCCATAATCCTTCCGGTCGCATCTGGGTTGTGCAGTATCCATTGCAATGGGAGGCGGGTGACGACGGTGATCTCGTGGGCTTGGAAGTAATGACGCATCTTCCTCGAGGCCATAAGGAGGCCGAAGAGCAATTTCTGCACACCGGAGTACCTCGACCTAGCCCCCTGCAAGAGGGAGCTGACAAAGTAAACCAGGTGTTGTGGCATCTTCTTCTTTTGCACCACTTCACTTGACCGTGCGAGCACCACCCGTTAACCCGAGACTCGCGGGGCCTTGCCTGCGCCCGGCACCAGCTCTCGGGAATCTCTGGCTTGCCATCCGCCGTTCCTGCCGCCGCCACTGACTCCTCGTCGACCTCCCTCTGGGCCACCAGTGCGGCGCTGACCGCTTGATTCGTTGCCGCTAGATACAGCAGCAACGGCTCTTGTGGTTTAGGCGCAACCAGTATTGGCATGGAGGAAAGGTACTTCTTCAGATCCTGCAACGCCACCTCGGCTTCTGGGGTCCACTCCATTGGGCCTGCCTTCTTCAAGATTTTGAAAAAAGGAAGGGCGTGCTCGACAGACCTGGAGATGAATCGGTGGTGGCAACTGAAGGAAATTGAAGTGGAACAGTCAAAGAAAGAGTTCTTGCCTATATTACAAGGTGTGAAATTGAGTAAGACTCAAAGCCCGACCACGGCAGAAGATAGAAAGAGAATGAAAGTCATTCCCTATGCCTCAGCCATAGGTTCTATAAAGTATGCCATGTTGTGTACCAGATCTATTGTATACCCTACCTTTGTGTTAAGCAAGGGAGTACAATAGTGATCTAAAGTAGATCCTTTGGACAGCGGTCAAAATTATCCTTAGTGGAATAAGGAAATATTTCTCGATTATGGAGGTGACAAAAGGTTAAATGCGTAAAAGTTACGTCGATGCAAGTTTTGACACAGATATGGATGACTCTAAGTCTCGATCTAGATACATATTGAAAATGGGAGCAATTAGCTAGAGTAGCTCTGTGCAGAGCATTGTAGACATAGAATTCGCAAAATACTTACGGATCTGTATGTGACAGACCCGTTGATTAAAATTATATCACAAGCAAAACATGATCACACCTTAGTACTCTTTGGGTGTTAATCACATAAGCGATGTGAACTAGATTACTGACTCTAGTAAACCCTTTGGGTGTTGGTCACATATCGATGTGAACTATGGGTGTTAATCACATAAAGATGTGAACTATTGATGTTAAATCACATGGCGATGTGAACTAGATTATTGACTCTAGTGCAAGTGGGAGACGAAGGAAATATGCCCTAGAGGCAATAATAAAGTTATTATTTATTTCCTTATATCATGATAAATGTTTATTATTCATGCTAGAATTGTATTAACCGGAAACATAATACATGTGTGAATACATAGACAAACCGAGTGTCACTAGTATGCCTCTACTTGACTAGCTCGTTAATCAAAGATGGATATGTTTCCTAACCATGGACAAAGAGTTGTTATTTGATTAACGGGATCACATCATTAGGTGAATGATCTGATTGACATGACCCATTCCATTAGCTTAGCACCCGATCGTTTAGTATGTTGCTCTGCTTTCTTCATGACTTATACATGTTCTGTGACTATGAGATTATGCAACTCCGTTTACGGAGGAACACTTTGTGTGCTACCAAGCGTCACAATGTAAGCTGGGTGATTATAAAGGTGCTCTACAGGTGTCTCGAAGGTACATGTTGGGTTGGCTTATTTGAGATTAGGTTTTGTCCTCCGATTGTCGGAGAGGTATCTCTGGGCCCTCTCGGTAATACACATCACTTAAAGCCTTGCAAGCATTGCAACTAATGAGTTAGTTGTGGGATGATGTATTACGGAGCGAGTAAAGAGACTTGCCGTAGCGAGATTGAACTAGGTATTGGATACCAAGCGATCGAATCTCGGGCAAGTAACATATCGATGACAAAGGAACAACGTATGTTGTTATGCGGTTTGACCGATAAAGATCTTCGTAGAATATGTAGGAGCCAATATGAACATCCAGGTTCCGCTATTGGTTATTGACCAAGAATAGTTCTAGGTCATGTCTACATAGTTCTCGAACCGTAGGGTCCTTGCAACAAGGTTTCGATGGCAGTTATATTATGAGTTTATGAGTTTTGATGTACTTAAGGAGTTTGGAGTCCCGGATGAGATCGGGGACATGACGAGAGTCTCGAAATGGTCGAGGCGTAAAGATCGATATATTGGACGACTATATTCGGACATCGGAAAGGTTCAGTGATTCGGGTATTTTTGAAGTCTGGGAGAGTTACGGGAATACGTATTGGGCCTTATTGGGCCATACGGGAAAGAAGGAAAAGGGCCTCAAGGGTGGCGCACCCCTCCCTTGGTCTGGTCCGAATTGGACTAGGGAAGAGGCGCCCCTTCCTTCCTTCTCCTTTTCCTTCCTCTTTTCCTATGCCATATGGGAGGTGGAATCCTACTAGGACTAGGGAGTCCAAGTAGGACTCCACACTTGGTGCGCCCCTCCTAGGGCCGGCCTCCTTCTCCCTTGCTCCTTTATATACGGGGGCAGGGGGCACCCCATAGACACACAAGTTGATCTACGGATCGTTCCTTAGCCGTGTGTGGTGCCCCCCTCCACCATATTCCACCTCGGTCGTGTCGTCGCGGAGTTTAGGCGAAGCCCTGCGCGATAGAGCATCATCATCGTCCCACGCCGTCGTCTTGTGGAACTCATCCCGACACCCTGCTGGATGGTCAGGGATCGTCATCGAGCTGAGCGTGTGCAGAACACGGAGGTGCCGTACGTTCGGTACTTGGATCGGTCGGATCGTGAAGACGTACAACTACATCAACCGCGTTGTCATAATGCTTCCGCTTTCGGTCTACGAGGGTACGTGGACACACTCTCCCCTCTCGTTGCTATGCATCACCATGATCCTTGCGTGTGCGTAGGATTTTTTTTTTGAAATTACAACGTTCCCCAACAGCAACACAGCCAGTGAGCCGACGCACATCCCTGATCCGCTTGGGCGCCTCAATCTGCTCGATAGCCTTGATCTTGTCTGGGTTTGCCTCAATCCCGCGCTGCGACACAAAGAACCCAAGAAGCTTGCCGGACGGAATGCCGAAGACACACTTCTCAGGGTTCAGCTTGAGGTTGATCTTGCGTAGGTTGGCAAACGTCTCTTCCAGGTCTTGTACAAGAGTTGCCCCGTCCTTGGTTTTGACCACTATGTCATCCATGTATGCTTCCATATTTCTATGGAGCTGGGGTCCAAAACCAATTTGGACCGCTCTTGCAAACGTCGAGCCAGCACTCTTCAACCCGAAAGGCATCCGTAAAAAGCAATGCATGCCACATGGGGTGATGAATCCCGTCTTCTCTTCATATTCTCTTGTCATGAAGATCTGGTGGTAGCCTGAGTAGGCGTCGAGGAATGACAACAGATCACACCCGGCTGTGGAGTCAACAATCTGGTCGATGCGCGGCAATGGGAAGGGTCCTTGGGACAAGCCTTATTGATATCTGTGTAGTCAATACACAGCCTCCACTTCCCATTTGCCTTGCGCACCACCACCGGATTGGCCAACCACGTCGGATGAAGCACTCCTCTCACCAAACTCGCCGCTTCCAACTTCCTGATCTCCTCTGTGATGAACTCCTGCCTTTCCAGAGCCTGCTTCCTGACTTTCTGCTTGACGGGCCGCGCATGAGGACAGACAGCTAGGTGGTGCTCAATCACCTCCCTGGGAACACCGGGGATGTCGGATACCTGTCATGCAAACACGTCGACATTCGCCCGCAGGAAGGTGATGAGCGCACCTTCCTATTTGCTGTCGAGGGTGGAGCTTATGGTGAAAGCCCCTCCCGTGCCATCCTCCCTAACGGACACCTTCTTGGTCTGCGGTGGCCGGTGGAGTTCTCTGGCACGTCCTCGATGGTAGCACAACACTCCGAAGAGGTGCGCTTGCCGGAGTGGGTGCGAGAGGTCTTGCCGGGCTTCTTCTTCCCTCCCGGGGCTTCAGCGGCAGGAGAAAGTGCCTTGGCAACAGCTTCTGCGACTGCTTCCTGGTAGAGTTGGTTGGCGCAAATCAGCGCGTCCTTCTTGTCTGAGGGGACGGAGATGATGGTCAACGGCCCAGGCATCTTCAACATGTTGTAGGCGTAGTGCAACGCCGCCATGAACTTGGCTAGTGCCGGGCAGCCAAGGATCCCGTTGTAGGGCAAGGGGATCTCGGCCACATCGAACACGACCCTCTCCGTCCTGTGGTTCAACTATCCTCCAAACGTCACGGGCAATGTGACCTTTCCCTTCAGCTGGCTCCTCCCCGGATTGACCCCTTGAAACATGCCCGTTTCCTCGAGGTCTCCATCGGGAATTTGCAACCTTTTTATCACGACGAGCGAAATCAAGTTCATGCTGGCCCCGCCGTCGAGCAACATCTTGTTCACCTTGAGGTTGCATATCGTTGGCGAAACCAACAACAGCAAACACCCGACCGCGGTTGTGCGGTCTGGGTGGTCCTCGGCATCAAAGATGAGGGGCGTGCTGAACCACTTCAGCAGCTTCTGAGCGTCGAACGATGGCTCTGCTGCTGTAATCTCACGCGCCCACTGCTTGAGCTGGCGGTGAGAAGTATGCAGCGAGGCGCAGCCATCGACGCACATTGCCTCCATAGCCTTCTGGAACTCTTGCTCGCCGGACTCGTCGTCCTCGTCATGATCATCATCTTCTTGCTTCTTGTCACGGCCCCGGGTGGGCCTCTCTTGCTGGCTGTCCTTGCCGCGGCGGCCTCCTTGTCCGCCACGCTTCTTGTCGGATCCCTCGGCACCATCCTGGCCCTTCTCCTTGTTCCGCTTCTAGTACTCAGCTTTTTGCTTCTCAGCAAGCAGCTCGACTTGTCGGCAGTTCTGGAGGTCGTGGCCCTTGGTGCGGTGGATCTTGCAGTACTGCTTGTCGGAGCTTCCTGGCTTGTCGGCAGCCGCCAAGGCCCGGCAGGCGGCGCACCCGGCAATCTCCTTGTCGGGGTCGTCTGCCTAGGCCTTCTTGGCAGCACCGGTGCTGTCAGATCTCTCGACGGCAAGCACGGTCTTGTCCTTGCGCTTCCTATTGCGACGTCGACCCTTCTTTGCCGGGCGGCTGAAGGAAATATGCCCTAGAGGCAATAATAAAGTTATTATTTATTTCTTTATTTCATGATAAATGTTTATTATTCATGCTAGAATTGTATTAACCAGAAATATAATACATGTGTAAATACATAGACAAACAGAGTGTCACTAGTACGCCTCTACTTGACTAGCTCGTTGATCAAAGATGGTTATGTTTCCTAGCCATAGACATGAGTTGTCATTTGATTAACGGGATTACATCATTAGGAGAATGATGTGATTGACATGACCCATTCCGTTAGCTTAGCACTTGATCGTTTAGTATGTTGCTATTGCTTTCTTCATGACTTATACATGTTCCTAAGACTATGAGATTATACAACTCCGTTTACGGAGGAACACTTTGTGTGCTACCAAAGCGTCAAGCATGGCGGGTGATTATAAAAGGTGCTCTAAGGTGTCTCTGAAGGTACTTGTTGGGTTGGCGTATTTCGAGATTAGGATTTGTCACTCCGATTGTCGGAGAGGTATCTCTGGGCACACTCGGTAATGCACATCACTTAAGCCTTGCAAGCATTGCAACTAGTGAGTTAGTTGCGGGATGATGTATTATGGAACGAGTAAAGAGACTTGCCGGTAACGAGATTGAACTAGGTATTGAGATACCGACGATCGAATCTCGGGCAAGTAACATACGATGACAAAGGGAACAACATATGTTGTTATGCGGTTTGACCGATAAAGATCTTCGTAGAATATGTGGGAGCCAATATGAGCATCCAGGTTCCGCTATTGGTTATTGACCGGAGATGTGTCTCGGTCATGTCTACATAGTTCTCGAACCCGTAGGGTCCGCACGCTTAAAGTTCGATGACGGTTATATTATGAGTTTATGAGTTTTGATGTACCGAAGGAGTTTGGAGTTCCAAATGAGATCAGGGACATGACGAGGAGTCTCGAAATGGTCGAGACGTAAAGATCGATATATTAGATGACTATATTCGGACTTTGGAAAGGTTCTGAGTGATTCGGGTATTTTTCAGAGTACCGGAAAGTTACAGGAATTCGCCGGGGAGTATATGGGCTTTATTGGGCCATACAGGAATAGAGGAGAGAGGCCAAAAGGAAGGAGGCCTGCGCCCCCCCCCTCTGGTCCGAATTGGACAAGGGGTGCAGCCCCCTTTTCCTTCTCCCTCTCCTCCTGTTTCCTTCTCTCCTACTCCAACAAGGAAAGGAGGAGTCCTACTCCCGGTGGGAGTAGGACTCCCCCCTTGGCGCGCCCTCCTCCTTGGCCGGCCGCCTCCCCCCTTGCTCCTTTATATACGGGGGCAGGGGGGCACCCCATGGACACAACAATTGATCTCTTGATCTCTTAGCCGTGTGCGGTGCCCCCCTCCACCATAATCCACCTCGATAATATCATAGCGGTGCTTAGGCGAAGACCTGCGTCGGTAGAACATCATTATCGTCACCATGCCATCGTGCTGACGGAACTCTGCCTCAAAGCTCGGCTGGATCGGAGTTCGAGGGACGTCATCGAGCTGAACGTGTGCTGAACTCGGAGGTGCCGTGCGTTAGGTACATGATCGGTCGGATCATGAAGACGTACGACTACATCAACCGCAAGCAGCTAACGCTTCGCTTATCGGTCTCGAGGGTACATGGACAACACTCTCCCTGTCGTTGCTATGCGTCACCATGATCTTGCGTGTGCGTAGGAATTTTTTTGAAATTACTACGTTACCCAACAGTGGTATTAGAGCCTGGTTTTATGCGTTGATGTTATTTGCACGAGTAGAACACAAGTGAGTTGTGGGCGATACAAGTCATACAGCTTACCAAACATGTCATACTTTGTTTGGAGGTATTGTTGGATGAAGCGGCCGGACCGACATTACGCCAGACGCTTACGCGAGACTGGTTTTACCGCCGTGCTATGCACACGGTGACTAGCGGGTGTCAGTTTATCCAACTTTAGTTGAACCGAGTGTGGATACGCCCGGTCCTTGAGAGTAGCCTCCCACGCCCGCCAACCAACTCCACAGGGCATCACGGTCTGGCGGGGTAGATCGCGAACGCGCAACTCTCCGGAGCGGACAAAGGGTGCATCGATGTCGAGCACGGTAAAGGTGCTTGACGGGTGATGTACAACTCGTGGCGAAGAGCTCGGTTAGCTCGATCCAGCCCATCGGCATGCAGAACAAAGTTACGATGGTGGAAAGGCTCTCTGGTAGCAGTGGTGTAGGCAGCGGTGTAGTAACCCTCCTCACCAACATCGACGCGATAGCAATGTGCACGAAGGGGAGGTGTCCAACTCTCGATACTCTGCACGAAGACATGTCGGTTGCAGCATAAGCAACATCGTGGACTGCCATATCGATGGTCACTCCAACACCATGTGCGGTGTGCAGCACAAGAGTGGACTGTACTCGAGAGTAGAGGTGGGCGATGGCGCTGCATCTGCTCCCTGGTTGTAGTCCTGGTACTCCTCATAGACGGTGTACTGGGTGCAGCGATAACCCGATAGGTCATCATCTCGGCCAGCACCGCAGGTGATCCCGAGCACCAATGGCCGTCGTGTGGCGCACGACCTGCCTCGTGGGTTCCATCCGAAAACAAAAACGTTTCAAAGGAGTCAAATGACAGCGTGGAAATTGCTCAAATACAATTCCAAAGACAACTAAGGCTATATCCATCTTCGGGGTGAATGCGGTCACGGGATCCTAGTGATAGTTAGTAAAATTGTTTAACCCGAGTAGAAGAGAGTTCAGAGCCCCAGAGTAAAGGTCGAGGAGTAAAAGATCCTAATACCACCCGATGGCGACGTGGGCCCGTAAGGCACACAACCAAGTTAGTAAAAGTTTTGTAATGTCTAGACTCGACTTCGCCAAGGAGTGTGGAAGGGAATTCCTACAGCAAAATCGGCTCGATACCAACTTTGGCGCCCTCGATTCAATCGTACACTAATCATGCACGCAAATGTGTACGATCAAGATCAAGGACTCACGGAAGATATCACAACACAACTCTACAAATAAAATAAGTCATACAAGCATCATAATACAAGCCAGGGCCTCGAGGGCTCGAATACAAGTGCTCGATCATAGACGAAGTCAGCGGAAGCAACAATATCTGAGTACGGACATAAGTTAACAAGGTGCCATAAGATGGCTAGCACAAAGCGGGATACAGATCGAAGAGGACAGGCCTCCTGCCGGGATCCTCCTAGGTCACTCCTGGTCGCCGCGTCGGCTGCACGTAGTAGTAGGCGCCTCGAGTAGTAGTAGTCGCGTGAGTCGGTGGCGCTCGGATCACAGGCTCCATCGTCTGATTGCGGCAATCGAATAGAGATAGGGGAAAAAAAGGGGAACAAGGCAACCGTGAGTACTCATCCAAAGTACTCGCAAGCAAGGAGCTACACTACATATGCAAGGATATATGTGTAAAGGCCAAATCAGTGGACTGAACTGCAGAATGCCAGAATAGAGAGAAGACCTAGTCCTATCGAAGACTAGCATCTTCCGGAATCGACCATCTTGCAGCAAACAAGAGGGAGTAGAGTAACATAACTTAAAGTAGCAGTAGTGTTATCAACCTCGGCCAGAGATCCTTTCTCGACTCCCTGCGAGAAAGAAGTCCCAGAGCCATACTATCCAGTTATTATCACAATCCAATTCTCATCGCAATCCATTGCTCATATCCATGTCTCATCTCAAGTAACCAGTTCTAGTTGTATCGATCGGGATACAACTCCAAGTGTCCGTTACCGTAGGACAGGCTATCGATAGATGTTTTCTTCACCTGCAGGGTGCACCAACTTACCCACCACGCCGCTTAACTCGGCGGACACACTTTCGTGGTCATGCCCGGCCTCGGTCAAACAATCGCCGCAACCCGACCTAGGCTTAATAGAGAGGCCAGCACGCGGACTAAACCTATGCCCCGGGGTCATGGGCCATCTCCCAGGAACTCCTGACGTTGCGAGGGCGGCGAAGCAGACCTAGCCTAACAGCGTTCCAGCCCAATCCGTAGCGCGCTCCGACGACGACGTCTAATAAGCGGCTGATGTATCTGACGCAGAACGCCCATACTTAGCCCACGTGATGGTTAGTGCTATCGGCCGAGGCCCTCGGATCAAATATCCAAACCGTAGTGGATTAGGCAGCGGTAACAAGCAGAGACTCACGAAAGATGTGACCCCGTTGCCCCGTCTCGAGGACTTGCGGCAAGGGCTAGGAATGCCCGGCCACGCCTCGTAATTATCTCGCGGGCACCCACCAGGTCAACCCGTCTCCACATCACTCGCAATTAAGCACGCGCGGGTACCCCTCAGGGTCGACCCGTCTTTCCAAGTAACAGTGGTAAAAGTCCAAGTAACCGTGAGTCCAAACATCAAGGAGAAAACACGAGGAATCACCCCGGTGTATTCCACTCAATGTAGTCGTCAAGGTGAACATAAGAGGATTCACCCTCGAGGTCCACACTTGAGGGTTGCACGACAGTCGTGTCGGAAGTGGTTAAAGAGGAAATCACCCTCGATGACCACAACCGAATAGCTATACTCTGTGGTTAATATCGGAGGTTTGTAGAGGTTTCACCCTCGGTACTCGATAGTAACCTAGTAGTGTCGAGCAACTAAGGGAAGTGATGTGCGGTGTCGGGCCTGGTCTTGATCCCGTTGATCGGTTCTTCAATGATGAAGCAGGGCAACAAGGACAATGTGGGGGTCATGATGGGTCTCTAACCAACCTATACTAAGCAGTTTAGGATAAGCAGGTAGGTAACAATAGCAGGTTACAATAAACAGGCTATGCAACAGAATAGGAGCAGCAATAACAGTAGCAAAAATCTAGTGCAAGCAATAAGAGAATGGAATGGGCGATATCGGGATGATCAAAAAGGGGGGGCTTGCCTGGTTGCTCTGGCAAGAGAAAGTGATCGTCGACCTTGTAGTCGAACCGGCACCGCAGCGTCGGTCTCGTAGTCTACCAAGAGAAGAGGGGAAGAAACAATGAATACACGATAACAGATGCATAACGATGCATGACATGCCAAGAAGCGATGCTAGGCGTGCCCTAACGTGGTAAGAAGGGTCTTGGTTTAGGGGAAAGTATCAGGAAGTTATCCTGTCTCGGACGTCTGTCAGACGGATGAACCGGAGGAGAAAGTTTGCAGGTTCGATAGGTTAGAGAAGGCGGTGGACGAACGGATTGCGATCCGAATTCGTCTCGCTGCGTTCGAGCAACTTTCATGTTGAAAATATTTTAATCCGACCACGGTTAAAAGTTATGAATTATAAAAGGTTTTATTAATTTCTGGAATTTTAATTAATTAATTAATTAATTTCGAAAATACATTTATGACATCAGCATGAGGTCATGCTGACGTCATCAGCCAACAGGGTTGACTAAGTCAACCCTGCCAGGTGGGTCCCACATGTCATACACTAATAACTTAATTAACCTAATCAGATTAATTAAACTTAGTTAATTAAGTTAACTAATGATTAGTATTAATTAATCCAGGATTAATTAGTTTAATTAATTACCCAATTAATTAGCTAATGATTAGGTTTAACTAATCCAGAATTAATTAGATTAATTAATTATTCAATTAATTAATTAATTAATTATTTAGTTAATTAGTTTAATTACTTTTAATTCAAATTTTTCGTTTCTGTTAATTAAAACATCCTTTAAACGTTTTTGGGGTGGGGCCCCCTAGTCAGTGGCACACGTGGCCTAAGTCAAAAGCGTCGTGGGGTGGGGCATCGCCTGAACGGCGTGACCCGGCCCGGTCGGGGCTGGCGGCTGAAGTGGCCGATGCCACTGCGGCCCAGCCTTGAGCGAGCGATGCGGTGAGGCGTCGGGAGGCGGTTCATGGGCTCGGGCGAAGGGGAAGGGGAGCTGGGGTCGGTCGGAACGTGAAGTGGGGCCGAACGCAGGGGAAGGGAAGGGGAGTCAGGCGACGGTGGCCGGGCGAGCCGAGCCGACGAGGACACTGGGCCGGATCCGGCGGGGAGAGGGTCGAGGGGTCGGGGGAGAGAGGCCTTGGCTGGGCCAGAGCCTGGGGAAGCCGGAGGGGACCCGGGGGGGGAAGGCCATGGGCGGCACGTCGGAGCCGGACGCCGACGAGGGAGAGGAGGAGGCGGTCGAGCTCACGGGGGGGTATCTGAGGTCTCGGGCAGCTCTGTGCGAGGGAGCGGGCAGCCCGTGAGGGGGCTGGGAGGCACGCCGGGCTTGAGGGGGGCGAGGAGGCGGGCGCCGAGGTCAGCTCGGCCCGGGGGGGGGCGGAGGAGAGGGAGGCGCCCCAGGCGGTGGAGGAGGAGGGAGGAGCGAGGGCGGGGCGGGCGGGGAAACGGGCGGCGGGGGGGTCGCCGTCGGGAGAGGCGGTCGGTGGCGAGGGGGGTGGCGCCGAGCCCGATCCCGATTGGATCGGGAGAGGGAGGGTGGGGGCGCGAGTGGGGGGGAGAGTGGGGACGAGTGGGGGCTAGGGTTTCCCCTCGGGGGGGGTAAGGGAGAGGGGAAGTGGTCCGGCTGGGCGGCCTGGTGGCTGATGGGGCTGGCCAGGGGGGGAGAGATGGGCCAAGGGGAGTGGGGAGGGGGCGGCTGGCTGGGCGTGGGGGCTTATCCTCCCGGTTTTTTTTTTTTTTTTTGACAGATTCGAAGCAACGATTAGAAACTTAATGTAACGGGGGGGTTTCTTGTTGCAAAGCCATCCGGGCATTACAAATCTCCTCCACTACAAGAAATCTCGTCCCGAGATTTAGGAGGTAGAAGGAAAGAGTGCGGGATATTCATCTCGTAGACGATCCTCGCGTTCCCAGGTGGCTTCATCTTCTGAGTGATTCGACCACTGGACTTTGAGGAATTTGATCGCCTTCTGACGGGTGCGGCGTTCAGCTTGGTCGAGAATGCGGACCGGATGCTCTTTATAGGAGAGGTCTGTTGTAATTCGAGCACTTCATGGTCCTTTGCTCGGATTGGGTCCTTGAAGCAGCGTCGGAGTTGGGACACGTGGAACACATCGTGAACTCGAGAAAGGTTCAAGGAAGCTCCAGTTGATAAGCCACTTTTCCACGCCTTTCGAGAATAGTGAAAGGGCCAATATAGCGAGGAGCTAGCTTGCCCTTGATTCCAAGCGGTGAGCACCCTTCATTGGTGTAACGCCAAGATAGGCCTTTTCGCCAAAGTTGATAGACCATGTCCTTGTGATGACGGTCATAATTACTCTTTTGACGCGATCGAGCAGTCTTGAGATTCTCGCGAATAATGCGGACTTGTTCTTGGCATGTTGGATAATATCCGGACGAAGAGTGGGCGTTCCCGATTTCGACCAGTTCAGAGGGTTCGCACTTTCGTCCATATAACACTTGAAGGGGCCATCTTGAGACTAGCTTGAAAGCTATTATTATAAGAGAACTCAGCATACGGAGAGATTCCTCCCATTTCTTGCGAATGAGGCGACACAAGCTCGAAGCATGTCTTGAGAATTTGGTTGACACGCTCAACTTGCCCTTGAGGCTGCGGATGAAAAGCGATCTTGAAAGATAAATGAGTCCCCATAGCTTCTTGAAACTTGCCCGAATCTTGAAGTGAATAAGCTGCCACGGTCCGAATCGATAACCAAAGTGGAATACCGTGAAGTGAAACAATTCTCGACATATATAGCGTTGCAAGCTGGCTAGCGATGATCGTTTCTTTGACCGCCGAAAATGTGCAACTTTAGAAAGCCGTCAATGGCGACAAGAATAGCATCATTACCTTTCTGCGATTTGGGAAAACCAGTGGCGAAGTCCATTTCAACATGGTCCCATTTCCATTCGGGAATAGAGATAGGCTGCAGAGTTCAAAGAGGCCTTTGATGTTCTGCTTTGATCGACGGCAAGCGTCACACTCGTAAACATAGCGAGCAATGTCACGCTTCATATTAGACCACGAATCTCGGCGAATGTCTTGATACATCTTTGTACTGCCAGGGTGGATACATAGAGGCGTATCATGAGCTTCTTGCATAACCTTCTGAGTCATATCCAGGTTGTCCTTCTTACAAGGCACCACTAGGCGGCCTTTGAAGTACAAGGCGCCATCATCAGCAATAGTGAAGGATGAGGGATTTCCTTTCCTGACTTCTTGTTTAAGCTTGTAGACCTCAGAGTCAGATCCCTGCATTGTCTTTATGGTGCCCAAGAGATCGGGTTCAACAGCCAGGGTAAAGAGGGATCCACAGGGAACAACACGGAGATTCATCTTGCGGAACTCCGGAGGAGGGGAGCGAGTGCACCGGAGGAACAATATGGAGGTTCAGCTGCTGAATTCTTCAACAAGTGAGGGCTGAACTTTGTGAACTGAAGGTGGTTGCGAGAAGACTTGCGGCTCAAGGCATCAGCCATCACATTAGCCTTGCTCGGCGTATAGGAAATTCCCAAATCAAAGTCTGCAGCAGTCTCCATCCATCTCTGCCGACGGAGGTTCAGGTCTGGCTGAGTAAGCAGATACTTCAGACTTTGGTGGTCGGTGTAGATCTCATAACGATTACCGAGAAGGTAATGTCGCCCTTTGCTTTAGCGCATGAATGACAGCAGCAAGTTCGAGGTCGTGAACTGGGTAGTTCTCCTCGTGAGGGCGCAACTGTCGAGAGGCATAAGCAACCACTTTGCGCTCTTGCATTAGGACACCGCCTAATCCTTGACGAGAAGCGTCGCAGTAAATGACGAAGTCCTTCTTAGTATCAGGAGGAGCTAGCACTGGGGCAGTTTTCAGCTTGTCCTTGAGTTCCTGGAAACTTTCCTGACACTTATCTGTCCATTGAAACTTGACGCCTTTATGCAATAGATTAGTCAGAGGCCTGGCAATCTTGGAGAAGTTCTCGACGAATCGACGGCAATAGCTGGCGAGACCGAGAAAACTTCTGACTTGCTTAACGTTCTTGGAGGAGTCCAATCGAGAATAGCCTGAACTCGTTCGGGGTTGACGGCAATACCATCCTTAGAAATGACATGCCCAAGATAGGTTACTTCGGAAGCCGAATTCACATTTGGAGAACTTGGCATAGAGTTGATGCTCGTAGCTTTTCCGGCACAAGACGAAGATGTTCAACATGTTCTTCTTCATTCTTGGAATAGATCGGGATATCATCCGGATAAACCACGATTTAACTTGTCGAGGTAATCCATGAATATATAGTTCATCAAAGCGAGAGAAGGTGGCTGGAGCATTGGTTAAGCCGAAGACATGACGGTGTACTCGTATGAACCATAGCGAGTCACAAATGCGGTCTTGGGGATATCCTCCTCACGAACACGGATCTGGTGGTAACCCAACCTCAAGTCGAGTTTCGAGAACACCAGCGAACCAGCCGTTGATCATAAAGATCATTGATCCGAGGAAGAGGATACTTATTCGAATGGTAGCTTGATTTATAGGACGGTAGTCTTGAACCAATCGGTTTGTCCCATCCTTCTTCTTGACAAAGAGAGAAGGTGCTCCCCAAGGAGAGCAACTTGGGCGAATGAAACCGCTTTGAAGAGATTTGTCGATTTCCTCCTTTAGCTCAAGGAGTTCATGCGGCGGCATCTTGTAGGGACGCTTGGCTATAGGAGTGGTGCTGGTTTCAAGTCGATGACGAATTCGACAGCCCTAGCAGGGGAATCCTCGAAGTTCTTCAGAAAGACGTCTTGGAAATCGCAAACAGCAGTGAATGTTTTCAATTCCCTCGAGGGTGCGGCGTTCAATGCATTCAATGCATAGAGCCTTGCCTCGGCATTTTGAACCGACGAGCATTGTAGCCACGATTTCATCGGAAGGTGCAGCAGATGGGACGGTCTTAGTGGCGCAAACGATTGTCGCCGTATGCGCTTTCAACCAATCCATCCCCAAAATGAGGTCAATGCTACAAGACTTTAGCACGATAGGAGAGACAAGGAATTCCATTCCTTCGATTTCAACGGGGACGTCGTTGCAAATCATGGAAGTCCGACATTGGCCCGCGGGGGTGTGTACTAATAGTGAAGCATTCATGTCTTCGCTTTTAAGGCCATGCATGAATGCAAAATCTTCAGACATGAATGAATGTGATGCTCCTGAATCGAATAAAACAGATGCAGGTACTGAATTTACGAGAAGGGTACCCATCACAGTAGCAGGCTGGTCTTGAGCTTCATTCAGTTCAACGTGGTTGGCCTGAGCTTTCCCATAAGACTTGCCAGTGTTGTTGCGGTTCTGGTTGTTTCCACGGCCAGCTGCTGGAAGGGCCAGCTGATTCTGGCTCTGGTTGCATTCTCTAGCACGGTGCCCTGGCTGTCCGCACCTGAAGCATAAGCCATTATTGGGAGTGGGAACAGGAGCTTGGGGTGGTGGAGCTGGAAGCTTCGGCTGCTTAGTTGTAGGCAGACGAGGTGTAGCATAGTTCTGCTTCGAAGCAGATGCATTGGGCTGGTACATGCTATTGGGAATCCATATCTTGCGCTTCTGCGAGGACGGGCCCGAAGATGAGCCGGTGTCACGGTTGCGCCTGTTAGAGCTCTGGTATTCCTGCAGACCGGTTTCGACATTGATAGCTTTGTTCACCAAGGTGGCGAAATCAGCAAAGTCGTGCACTAGAAGTGCGAGCTTGATGTCAGCTTGAAGTCCGTCACGGAACTTCTCTTGTCTGCGAGCATCAGTTGCAATATCCTCTTGAAAGATAGCGAGACAAGTCCAAGAACTCACCGATAGGCTTCAACAGTCTTGTTGCCTTGGGTGAGGTTGCGGAACTCACGCTTCTTCCGTCCATGACCCTTGAGGAATGAAGCGGCGCGAAGGCAGCTCGAAGTCCGCCAGGTGATGAGTGTCCCAACTGGCAGAGTACGACGGTGGCTGTCCCACCATTGAGCTGCGGGTCCCTTCAGGAAGAAGGAAGCAAAGGTGACATAGCTGGCAGGGGGTACATTAGCAGACTCCATCTCATAGGTGATGTCACGGAGCCAGTCATCAGCATCCAGTGGCTGAGTTGAGCTGCGGTACACGCTGGGGTTCAGGCGTATGAATTCCTGCAGAGTTGTTCCGTTTGGGTGCTGGTTCATATTGGGGCGAGGGAACTGAGCCATCATGTTCTCCATGAACTGGCGATTCATCTCGAGCTGTTGGATCATACCAGCCATGTACTCAGGCGGTGGTGGAAGGTTGTCACCACGACCACGACCTGCTGGCCTAACCATCCTGCTATTAAATAACAGGGGTAGTTCAGCATTTGAGAAGATAAGCAAGAGACAAGAATCATTCATGATGAAACACGCATAATGAAAGCAGCATGATGGAAACTACATAGTAGTTGGCATATCTTACAAAAGGAATCATGCATAGAGTTCGATACATAGAGTCCAGTACATAGACTACTACATCATAAGCGGCACGCAGGCTCGCGGCGAATACATCAAATGCTAACAAGCAAGCCTACATCAGTCCCACGCGGTACTGCGGAGGTAGCTGTAGCCTGAAAGCTGGTAGTGCGGCAGTGGATAGTCCTCCACGCCGGTGACACGAGGGCGCGGATACTCGGTGCTGAATCCGGCGTCCAGTGGCGTGAAAGGGCCAAGTGCGCGGAGAGTAGCCTCCCACGTCTGGCCAACCAACTCCCTGGGGCATCACGGTCCTGGCGGGGTAGATCGCAGAACGCGGCAACTCTCCGGAACGGACAAAGGGGTGCATCAGCGTCAGAGCACGGTAAAGGTGCTGACGGGTGATGTACAACTCGTGGCGAAGAGCTCGGTTAGCTCGATCCAGCCCATCGGCATGCGTAACAAAGTTCGATGGTGGAAAGGCTCTCTGGTGACAAATGGTGTAGGCAGCAGTGTAGTAACCTCCTCACCAACATCGACGCGATAGCAATGTGCACGAAGGGGAGGTGTCCAACTCGATACTCGCACGAAGACGTGTCGGTGCAGCATAAGCAGCATCGTGGACTGCCATATCGATGGTCACTCCAACACCATGTGCGGTGTGCAAGACGAGAGTGGACTCGTACTCCGAGAGTAGAGGTGGACGATGGCGCTGATATCGCTCCTGGTTGTAGTCTGGTACTCCTCATAGACGGTGTACTGGGTGCCAGCGATAACCCAGATAGGTCATCATCTCGGCCAGCACCGCAGGTGATCCCGAGGCACCAATGGCCGTCGTGTGGCGCACGACCTGCCTCGTGGGTTCCATCTGAAAACAAAAACGTTTCAAAGGAGTCAAATGACAGCGTGGAAATTGCTCAAATACAATTCCAAAGACAACTAAGGCTATATCCATCTTCGGGGTGAATGCGGTCACGGGATCCTAGTGATAGTTAGTAAAATTGTTTAACCCGAGTAGAAGAGAGTTCAGAGCCCCAGAGTAAAGGTCGAGGAGTAAAAGATCCTAATACCACCCGATGGCGACGTGGGCCCGTAAGGCACACAGCCAAGTTAGTAAAAGTTTTGTAATGTCTAGACTCGACTTCGGCCAAGGAGTGTGGAAGGGAATTCCTACAGCAAATCGGCTCGATACCAACTTCAGACGCTCGATTCAATCGTACACTAATCATGCACGCAAATGTGTACGATCAAGATCAAGGACTCACGGAAGATATCACAACACAACTCTACAAATAAAATAAGTCATACAAGCATCATAATACAAGCCGGGGCCTCGAGGGCTCGAATACAAGTGCTCGATCATAGACGAAGTCAGTGGAAGCAACAATATCTGAGTACGAGACATAAGTTAACAAGGTGCCATAAGATGGCTAGCACAAACCGGGATACAGATCGAAGAGGACAGGCCTCCGCCTGGGATCCTCCTAGGTCACTCCTGGTGGTCGCCGCCGGGCTGCACGTAGTAGTAGGCGCCTCGGAGTAGTAGTCGTCGAGTCGGTGGCGTCTGGATCCTGGGCTCCATCGTCTGATTGCGGCAATCGAATAGAGATAGGGGAAAAAAGGGGGAACAAGGCAACCGTGAGTACTCATCCAAAGTACTCGCAAGCAAGGAGCTACACTACATATGCAAGGATATATGTGTAAAGGCCAAATCAGTGGACTGAACTGCAGAATGCCAGAATAGAGAGAAGACCTAGTCCTATCGAAGACTAGCATCTTCCGGAATCGACCATCTTGCAGCAAACAAGAGGGAGTAGAGTAACATAACTTAAAGTAGCAGAGTGTTATCAACCTCGCCGAGATCCTTTCTCGACTCCCTGCGAGAAAGAAGTCCCAGAGCCATACTATCCAGCTTATTATCACAATCCAATTCTCATCGCAATCCATTGCTCATATCCATGTCTCATCTCAAGTAACCAGTTCTAGTTGTATCGATCGGGATACAACTCCAAGTGTCCGCTATCAGAGGACAGGCTATCGATAGATGTTTTCTTCCTGCAGGGTGCACCAACTTACCCACCACGCCGCTTAACTCCGGCGGACACACTTTCTGTGGTCATGCCCGCCTCGGTCAAACAATACGCCGCAACCCGACCTAGGCTTAATAGAGAGGCCAGACGCCGGACTAAACCTATGCCCCTGGGGTCATGGGCCATCTCCCGGGAACTCCAAGACGCTATGTAGGGCGGCGGAAGCAGACCTAGCCTAACAGCGTTCCAGCCCAATCCGCGCGCGCCCGACGCCGACGTCTAATAAGCTTCGGCTGATGTATACGACGCAGAACGCCCATACTTAGCCCACGTGATGGTTAGTGCTATCGGGCCGAGGCCCTCGGATCAAATATCCAAACCGTAGTGGATTAGGAACGCAGCGGTAACAAGCAGAGACTCACGAAGATGTGACCCGTTGCCCGCCTCGAGGACTTGCGGCAAGGGCTAGGAATGCCCGCCACGCCCGTAATTATCTCGCGGGCACCCACCAGGTCAACCCGTCTCCACATCACTCGCAATTAAGCACGCGCGGGTACCCCTCAGGGTCGACCCGTCTTTCCAAGTAACAGTGGTAAAAGTCCAAGTAACCGTGAGTCCAAACATCAAGGAGAAAACACGAGGAATCACCCCCGGTGTATTCCACTCAATGTAGTCGTCAAGGTGAACATAAGAGGATTCACCCTCGAGGTCCACACTTGAGGGGTTGCACGACAGAGTCGTATCGGAAGTGGTTAAAGAGGAAATCACCCTCGATGACCACAACCGAATAGCTATACTACTGAGGTTAATATCGAGGTGTCAGAGGTTTCACCCTCGGTACTCGATAGTAACCTAGTAGTGTCGAGCAACTAAGGGGAAGTGATGTGCGGTGTCGGGGCCTGGTCTTCGATCCCGTTGATCGGGTCTTCAATGATGAAGCAGGGGCAACAAGGACAAGGTGGGGGTCACTGATGGGTCTCTAACCAACCTATACTAAGCAGTTTAGGATAAGCAGGTAGGTAACAATAGCAGGTTACAATAAACAGGCTATGCAACAGAATAGGAGCAGCAATAACAGTAGCAAAAATCTAGTGCAAGCAATAAGAGAATGGAATGGGCGATATCGGGATGATCAAAAAGGGGGGGCTTGCCTGGTTGCTCGGCAAGAGAAAGTGATCACAACCTTGTAGTCGAACTGCCGCCACCGCAGCGTCGGTCTCGTAGTCTACCGAAGAGAAGAGGGGGAAGAAACAATGAATACACGATAACAGATGCATAACGATGCATGACATGCCAAGAAGCGATGCTAGGCGTGCCCTAACGTGGTAAGAAGGGTACTGGTTTAGGGGGGAAAGTATCCGGGAAGTTATCCCGTCTCCGGACGTCTGTCAGACAGATGAACCGGAGGAGAAAGTTTGCAGGTTCGATAGGTTAGAGAAGTGCGGTGGACGAACGGACTGCGTATCCGAATTCGTCTCGTCGTTCTGAGCAACTTTCATGTTGAAAATATTTTAATCCGGGCTACGGATTAAAAGTTATGAATTATAAAAGGTTTTATTAATTTCTGGAATTTTAATTAATTAATTAATTAATTTCGAAAATACATTTATGACATCAGCATGAGGTCATGCTGACGTCATCAGCCAACAGGGTTGACTAAGTCAACCCTGCCAGGTGGGTCCCACATGTCATACACTAATAACTTAATTAACCTAATCAGATTAATTAAACTTAGTTAATTAAGTTAACTAATGATTAGTATTAATTAATCCAGGATTAATTAGTTTAATTAATTACCCAATTAATTAGCTAATGATTAGGTTTAACTAATCCAGAATTAATTAGATTAACTAATTATTCAATTAATTAATTAATTAATTATTTAGTTAATTAGTTTAATTACTTTTAATTCAAATTTTTCGTTTCATTAATTAAAACATCCTTTAAACGCTTTTTGGGTGGGGCCCCTAGTCGATGGCACACGTGGCCCAACGGGTGCGGGCGTCGCTGGGGGTCGCCTGACCGACATGGCGCGACCTGCCCGGGTCGGGCGCTGGGCGGCAAGTGGCCGATGCCACTGCGCGGCCGGCCGTGGCGATCTGCCGTGAGGGGGGGCGGAGGAGGCAGGGCTCGAGGCGAAGGGGGAAAGGGGAGCTGGGGCTCGGTCGGAACAATGGTGGGCGCCGAACCAGGGGGGAAGGGAAGGGGAGTCAGGGCGACGGTGGCCGGGCGAGCCGAGCCGACGAGGCCACGGGCTGGATCCGCCGGGAGAGGGTCGAGGGGGTCGGGGAGAGGGAGCGTGGGCTGGGCGGCCGGAGCCCTGGGGAAGCCGGAGGGGACCGAAGGGGGGGAAGGCCATGGGCGGCACGGCCGAGCCGGACGCCGACGAGGGAGAGGGAGGAGGCGGTCGAGCTCACGGGGGGGGTATGGGGTCTCGGGCAGCTGCGCGAGGGAGCTCTGGGCAGGCCGGGCGGGGGGGGCCGGGAGGCACGCCGGGCAGGGGGCGAGGCGTCGGGCGCCGAGGTCCGGCTCGGCCTCGGGGGGGCGCGGAGGAGAGGGAGGGCGCCCCCGGTGGAGGAGGAGGGAGGAGGAGGCGGCGGGGGGCGGGGGAAACGGCGGCGAGGGGGGTCGCCGTCGGGGAGAGGCGGTCGGTGGCGGGGTGGCGCCTGAGCCCGATCCCGATTGGATCGGGAGAGGGGGAGGGGGCGCGAGGGGGAGAGTGGGGACGAGTGGGGCTAGGGTTTTTCTCGGGGGTAAGGGAGAGGGGAAGTGGCTGCTGGGCCGGCCTGGTGGCTGATGGGGCTGGCCCAGGAGGGGGAGAGATGGGCCAAGGGGAGTGGGGGGGGGCGGCTGGCTGGGCGGTGGGGCTTATCCTCCCGTTTTATTTTTTTTTTTTTTGACAGATTCGAAGCAACGATTAGAAACTTAACAGAACCGGGGGGGGTTTACTGTTGCAAAGCCATCCGGGCGTTACAATGTTGTGATGTGATATGGTCAAGACGTGATGAGATATAAGTTGTTGTATGAGATGATCATGTTTTGTTGAAGTTATCGGCAACTGGCAGAATCCTTATGGTTGTCTCTCTATTGCATAAGATGCAAGCGCCAAATAATTGCTTTACTTTATTGCTATGCGATAGCAACAGTTGCAAGAGCAATTGTTGGCGAGACGACCATGTGGCGACACATTGATATAGATCAAGATGATTGAGATCATGGTGTCATGCCGGTGACGATGGAGATCATGACGATGCTTTGGAGATGGAGATCAAAGGCACAAGATGATGATGGCCATATCATGTCACATATTTTGATTGCATGTGATGTTTATCTTTTATACATCTTATTTTGCGTAGTTCGGCGGTAGCTTTATAAGATGATCTCTCACTAAATTATCAAGGTATAAGTGTTCTCCCTGAGTATGCACCGTTGCGAAAGTTCTTCGTGCTGAGACACCACGTGATGATCGGTTGTGATAGGCTCTACGTTCAAATACAACGGGTGCAAAACAATTGCACACGCGGAATACTGAGGTTAAACTTGACGAGCCTAGCATATAATAGATATGGCCTCAGAACACGGAGACCGAAAGGTCAAGCGTGAATCATATAGTAGATATGATCAACATAGTGATGTTCACCGTTGAAACTACTCCATCTCACGTGATGATTGGACATGGTTTAGTTGATATGGATCACGTGATCACTTAGAGGATTAGAGGGATGTCTATCTAAGTGAGAATTCTTAGGTAATATGATTAATTGAACTTTAATATATCATGAACTTAGTCCTGGTAGTATTAGCATATCTATGTTGTAGATCAATAGCTCGCGTTGTTGCTCCCCGTTTATATTTTGATATGTTCCTAGAGAAAAATAAGTTGAAAAATGTTAGTAGCAATGATGCGGACTTGGTCCGTGATCTGAGGATAAACCTCATTGCTGCACAGAAGAATTATGTCCTTGATGCACCGCTAGGTGACAGACCTATTGCAGGAGCAGATGCAGATGTTATGAACGTTTGGCTTGCTCAATATGATGACTACTTGATAGTTTAGTGCGCCATGCTTAACGGCTTAGAATCGGGACTTCGGAGACGTTTTGAATGTCATGGACCATATGAGATGTTCCAGGAGTTGAAGTTAATATTTCAAGCAAATACCCGAGTTGAGAGATATGAAGTCTCCAACAAGTTCTATAGCTAAAAAGATGGAGGAGAATAGCTCAAGCAGTGAGCATGTGCTCAGATTGTCTGGGTACTACAATCACTTGAATCAAGTGGGAGTTAATCTTCCAGATAAGATAGTGATTGACAGAGTTCTCTAGTCACTATCACCAAGTTACTAGAACTTCGTGATGAACTATAATAGGCAAGAGATAACGGAAAAGATTCCCAAGCTCTTCGTGATGCTGAAATCGACGAAGGTAGAAATCAAGAAAAACATCAAGTGTTGATGGTTGACAAGACCACTAGTTTCAAGAAAAGGGCAAAGGGAAGAAGGGGAACTTCAAGAAGAACAGCAAGCGAGTTGCTGCTCAAGTGGAGAAGCCCAAGTCTGGACCTAAGCCTGAGACTGAGTGCTTCTACTGCAAAGGAACTGGTCACTGGAAGCGGAACTGCCCCAAGTATTTGGCGGATAAGAAGGATGGCAAAGTGAACAAAGGTATATTTGATATACATGTTATTGATGTGTACTTTACTAGTGCTTATAGCAACCCCTCAGTATTTGATTTTTAGTTTAGTTGCTAAGATTAGTAACTCGAAACGGGAGTTGCATAATAAACAGAGACTAGTTAAGGGTGAAATGACGATGTGTGTTGGAAGTGGTTCCAAGATTGATATGATCATCACCATAGACTCCCTATACTTTCGGGATTAGTATTGAACCTAAATAAGTGTTATTTGGTGTTTGCCTTGAGCATGAATATGATTTGATCATGTTTATTGCAATACGGTTATTCATTTAAGTTAGAGAACAATTGTTGTTCTGTTTACATGAATAAAAACCTTCTATGGTCATACACACCAACGAAAATGGTTTGTTGGATCTCGATCGTAGTGATACACATATTCATAATATTGAATCCAAAAGATGCAAAGTTAATAATGATAGTGCAACTTATTTGTGGCACTGCCGTTTAGGTCATATTGGTGTAATGCGCATGAAGAAACTCCATCTCGATGGGATTTTGGAATCACTTGATTATGAATCACTTGATGCTTGTAACCATGCCTTATGGGCAAGATGACTAAAACTCCGTTCTCCGGAACAATGGAGTGAGCAACAGATTTGTTGGAAATAATACATACTGATGTATGCAGTCCGATGAGTGTTGATGCTCGCGGCAGGTATCATTATTTTCTGACCTTCACAAATGATTTGAGCAGATATGGGTATATCTACTTGATGAAACACAAGTCTGAAACATTTGAAAAGTTCAAAGAATTTCAGAGTGAAGTGGAGAATCATCGTAACAAGAAAATAGAAGTTCCTACGATATGATCACATAGGTAAAATATTTGAGTTACGGGTTTGGCCTTCAGTTAAAACAATGTGAAATAGTTTCACTACTCACGCCACCTGGAACACCACAGTGTAATGGTGTGTCCGAACATCATAACTGCACTTTATTAGATATGGTGCGATCTATGATGTCTCTTACCGATTTACCACTATCATTTTGGGATTATGCATTAGAGACAGTTGCATTCACGTTAAATAGGGCACCATCTAAATCCGTTGAGACGACACCGTATGAAATATGGTTTAGCAATAAACCTAAGATGTCGTTTCTTAAAGTTTGGAGTTGTGATGCTTATGTGAAAAAGTTTCATCCTGATAAGCTCGAACCCAAATCGGAGAAATGCGTCTTCATAGGATACCCAAAGGAGACTGTTGGGTACACCTTCTATCACAGATCCGAAGGCAAATTCGTTGCTAACAATGGATCCTTTCTAGAGAAGGAGTTTCTCTCGAAAGAAGTGAGTGCGAGGAAAGTGGAACTTGATAAGGTAATTGTTCCTTCTCCCGAATTGGAAAATAGTTCATCACAGAAATCAGTTCCAGTGATGTATACACAAACAAGAGAGGAAGTTAATGATGATGATCATGAAACTTTGGGTCAAGTTACTACAGAACTTCGTAGATCAACCAGAGCACGATCCGCACCAGAGTAGTATGGTAATCCTGTTCTGGAGGTCATGTTACTTGACCATGACGAACCTACGAACTATGAAGAAGCGATGGTGAGCCCAGATTCCGCGAAATGGCTTGAGGCCATGAAATCTAAGATGAGATCCATGTATGAGAACAAAGTATGGACTTTGATTGACTTGCCCAATGATCGGCGAGCCATTGAGATTAAATGGATCTTCAAGAGGAAGACAGATGCTGATAGTAGTGTTACTATCTACAAAGCTAGAATTGTCGCAAAAGGTTTTCGACAAGTTCAAGGTGCTGACTACGATGAGAGTTTCTCACTCGTATCTATGCTTAAGTCTGTATAAACAAAACTACATTTCTTAATGGATTTATTAAAGAAGACTTGTATATGATGCAACCAGAAGGTTTTGCCAATCCTAAAGGTGCTAACAAAATATGCAAGCTCCAGCGATCCTTCTATGGACTGGTGCAAGCATCTCGGAGTTGGAATATACTTTGATGAGTTGATCAAAGCATATAGTTTTATACAGACTTACGGTGAAGCATGTATTTACAAAAAGTGAGTGAGAGCACTACATCATTTCTGATAAGTATATGTGAATGACATATTGTTGATCGAAAATAATGTAGAATTATTCTGCAAAGCATAAAGGAGTATTTGAAAGGAGTTTTTCAAAGAAAGACCTTAGTGAAGCTGCTTACATATTGAGCATAAAGATCTATAGAGATAGATCAAGACGCTTGATAAGTTTTTTCAATGAGTACATACCTTTACAAGATTTTGAAGTAGTTCAAAATGGAACAGTCAAAGAAAGAGTTCTTGCCTGTGTTACAAGGTGTGAGATTGAGTAAGACTCAAAACCCGACCACGACAGAAGATAGAAAGAGAATGAAAGTCATTCCCTATGCCTCAGCCATAGGTTCTATAAAGTATGCCATGCTGTGTGCCAGATCTATTGTATACCCTACACTGTGTTTAGAAAGGGAGTACAATAGTGATCTAGGAGTAGATCACTAGACAGCGGTCAAAATTATCCTTAGTGTAATAAGGATATATTTCTCGATTATGGAGGTGACAAAAGGTTCGTCGTAAAGGGTTATGTCGATGCAAATTTTGACACTGATCCAGATGACTCAAAGCCTCAATCTGGATGCATATTGAAAGTGGGAGTAATTAGCTAGAGTAGCTCCGTTCAGAGCATCGTTGACATAGAAATATGCAAAATACATACGGATCGGAATGTGGCAGACCCGTTGACTAAACTTCTCTCACAAGCAAAACATGATCACACCTATGTACTCTTTGGTTGTTAATCACATAGAGATGTGAACTAAATTATTGACTCTAGTAAACCCTTTGGCTGTTGGTCACATGACGATGTGAACTATGGGTGTTAATCACATGGTGATGTGAACTATTGATGTTAAATCACATGGCAATGTGATCTAGATTATTGACTCTAGTGTAAGTGGGAGACTGAAGGAAATATGCCCTAGAGGCAATAATAAAGTTATTATTTATTTCCTTATTTCATGATAAATGTTTATTATTCATGCTAGAATTGTATTAACTGGAAACTTAATACATGTGTAAATACATAGACAAACAGAGTGTCACTAGTATGCCTCTACTTGACTAGCTCATTGATCAAAGATGGTTATGTTTCCTAGCCATAGACATGAGTTGTCATTTGATTAACGGGATCACATCATTAGGAGAATGATGTAATTTACTTGACACATTCCGTTAGCTTAGCACTTGATCGTTTAGTATGTTGCTATTGCTTTTTTCATGACTTATACGTGTTCCTATGACTATGAGATTATACAACTCCCATTTACCGGAGGTACACTTTGTGTGCTACCAAACGTCACAACGTAACTGGGTGATTATAAAGGTGCTCTACATGTGTCTCCGAAGGTACTTGTTGGGTTGGCGTATTTCGAGATTAGGATTTGTCACTCCGATTGTCGGAGAGGTATGTCTGGGCCCACTCGGTAATGCACATCACTTAAGCCTTGCAAGCATTGCAACTAATGAGTTAGTTGCGGGATGATGTATTACGGAACAGGTAAAGAGACTTGCGGGTAACGAGATTGAACTAGGTATTGAGATACCGACGATCGATCTCGGGCAAGTAACATACCGATGACAAAGGGAACAACGTATGTTGTTATGCGGTTTGACCGATAAAGATCTTCGTAGAATATATGGGAGCCAATATGAGCATCCAGGTTCCGCTATTGGTTATTGACCGGAGATGTGTCTCGGTCATGTCTACATAGTTCTCGAACCCGTAGGGTCCGCACGCTTAAAGTTCGATGACGGTTATATTATGAGTTTATGAGTTTTGATGTACCGAAGGAGTTCGGAGTCCCGGATGAGATCGGGGACATGACGAGGAGTCTCGAAATGATCGAGACGTAAAGATCGATATATTGTACGACTATATTCGGACTTCGGAAAGGTTCCGAGTGATTTGGGTATTTTTCGGAGTACCGGAGAGTTACGGGAATTCGCCGGGGAGTATATGGGCCTTATTGGGCCATACGGGAATAGAGGAGAGAGGCAAAAAGTTAGGAGGCCTGCGCCCCCCCCCCTCTGGTCCGAATTGGACAAGGGGTGCAGGCCCCTTTTCCTAATCCCCCTCCTCCTCTTTCCTTCTCTCCTACTCCAACAAGGAAAGGAGGAGTCCTACTCCCGGTGGGAGTAGGACTCCCCCGTTGGCGCGCCCTCCTCCTTGGCCGGTCGCCTCCCCCCTTGCTCCTTTATATACGGGAGCAGGGGGCACCCCATGGACACAACATTTGATCTCTTGATCTCTTGGCCGTGTGCGGTGCCCCCCTCCACCATAATCCGCCTCGATAATATCGTAGTGGTGCTTAGGCGAAGCCCTGCGTCGGTAGAACATCATCATTGTCACCATGCCGTCGTGCTGACGGAACTCTCCCTCAAAGCTCGGCTGGATCGGAGTTCGAGGGACGTCATCAAGCTGAACATGTGCTGAACTCGGAGGTGCCGTGCGTTCGGTACTTGATCAGTCGGATTGTGAAGACGTACGACTACATCAACCGCGTTGTGCTAACGCTTCCGCTATCGGTCTACGAGGGTACGTGGACAACACTCTCCCCTCTCGTTGCTATGCATCACCATGATCTTGCGTGTGCGTAGGAATTTTTTTGAAATTACTACGTTACCCAACAGAGGCGGTGTCTTCATCAGTAGAGTCGGTTTCCGTGCCGGCGTCCTCGCCGGGGTACTTTCTTCCCTCTTCAGTCCGGGCACACCTATCGGCAAGAACATAGGGTTCGGCCACATCCTTAACCTTGGTCATCGCCAGCTCTTCGCGCATCTTGCGGTTGCGCACGTTATGATGGAACGCGCTGATCACGGCGGCGGGATGAACGTCGGGGATGTTGTACTGCACCTGGCTGAATCTCTGGATGTACTTGTGCAGGGTTTCCCCTTCCTTCTAGGGGATGGCATGTAAATCACTGGCCTGGCCATGAGCTTGGTGGCCTCCAGTGAAGGCGCCAACGAACTCATGGCACAGATCCGACCAAGAAGAAATGGAATCCGCCGGCAAGTGCATCAACCAAGACATGACATTGGGCTTCAGTGCTAAAGGGAAGTAATTGGCAAGCACCTTGTCATCGTGAGCTCCGGCAGCCTGCATCGCGATGGTGTAGATGCTGAGGAACTCTGATGGATGGGTCTTGCCAGTGTACTTGTCGCCGACATCGGGCTTGAACGTGCGGTGGGACGGCCACTGGAACTGCCGCAGCTCACGGGTAAAGGCTGGGCAGCCCACCTCGTAAGGTAGGCCGCCGGAGCCCCCCGGTGCTGGGTGGTCCATAGCGGGTCCCGCCCGCTTGTCCGACTAGTGGCGTGTATCACGCCGACGCTCGATAGTGGTTCGAGCATCTTCGTGAGCTCGCTCTCGAAGAACTTGGCATTGGTCGCCGTGGGTCCGTGGGTTGGACGACGCTATGGAAATATTATCACAAGTGTCATCGCGATGGACCGACACCCGCGGTGGCTGGCGTGGAGGAGGAGAGTGCACCATGGCCGTAGCACCCCCGGCCTCTCCATCGCTGGCATGCGGTGGTTCGACGGAGCGCCGGCCCGAAGGCCCCGCCGGTCACGGATCATCTTTATTGGTGACGGCAACGAGGCTTCGGATGGTGGCTCTCCACTCGTCGAGCTTCTCCGTAACAGAAGGGAAGTCGAGGAGCAGCTGCGCGCGCGCCAAAGCTTCCGCTGGCGTGGGTGGCGGTGATAGCTGCGTGGACCGTGGCGCGCTTCGACCTCTAACTACGTTAGAAGGAGCTCTACCACGGCCCAGCAGCTGCGCGCCGTTTTCGCCAGCACTTCGACGAGCATGTTGGACTCCTTCGTCCCGTGGACGATGCACAGGGCTCTTCCCGCGGCGGTGTCTGGGATCTCCAGCATGGCGCTGCTCGTCGAGCGCGCTGTGGGCGCCGGCGTTGGCGTCTTGGAGGCTGCTGTGTTGCCCGTGGGCGGCACAACGACACTCCTGGAGGGCCCCGCGCCGCCTGCGGGGCCCCCAGCTCCATCTTCGAATTTGGTGGCGTGCGGCCCGTCGCTTCGCTCGGCGCATTTAACAACGCCGCCGCCGAGCTCGACTGCGAACGATGCGGTGCTCGCGGACTCGACCCGGTCTGTCCGCGACCGCCCATCGCCGCTCAAGACTGGCACGGGCCGTTCGGCTCCCGACGAGCCGACCGCCGCGATCGTCTTCTTCTTGGGAGCCATGGCGATGAAGAACCGCTAGGCTAACTACTAGACCAGATTCTCACAATAGCGCCCCCTACCTGGCGCACCAAAGATGTCGGTGGGAAACGACACCTATGGGATCACGAGAATCCCTACTATGGTTGCAGGGTGCAGGGTTGTGAGAAGAGCAAGGATAATAGTCAGTACAAGGATCGTTTACCCAGGTTCGGGCCGCGAGGATGCGTAAAACCCTAGTCCTGCTTTGGTGGATGTATTGAGTGTTCTTGAGCTCTCCAACTAGCTATGGTGTAGTTCAAAAGAGCCAAATCCCTCTCCAGTACGCCATGGGCCTCCTTTTATAGTCAAAAGGGGCTGCCACAGTACTACGGGCTTATCGCCCATATTACAGGACAAGACGCATTTAATGCACCGCTGAGGTGTCCCCTAGCTTTATCGGGGACGGGGGCGAGGCCCGTCCCATCCGTCACCGCTCCTCCTTGCTTCGACACGCGCCCTGGCCAGCGATGCATGCGGCGCCATGTAGGCGGGCAGGCAGCTGAGGTGGCGCGGTGGTAGGGTCTTCACGAAGATCTGCATGCAGCCACGCAGGCGCTTGCCGATCTGGCCTGGAAGCAGCATGTTTCCACGCACGTGCCATCCCAGTTGGTTGGGCTGGCAGCTGCATGCGAACGGCGGTGGAAAACTTTGGCTGGCGCAGGCCTGGCAGTGGCCCTGCTGATGTCCTCGACAAGGGCCTTTCTGGGGGCCCGGCAAAGGTCTTGCCGTGGCGCGCAGTCATCCCCGGCAAGGATCTTGCCAGGGGTCTTGTGGCTTTCCTCGGCAAGGATCTTGCCGTGGGCCCGACAAAGGTCTTGCCGTGGCGCGCAGTCATCCCTGGCAAGGATCTTGCCGGGGGTCTTGTGGCTTTCCTCAACAAGGATTCCGCCGAGGGTCGCCATCTTCTGGTCATCATCTGATCTCATACGTCCGTGGTCTTGACAAAGATCTGCATGCCATCACAGAGGTGCCTCCCGTGCCCTGGTCCAACCATAGTTAGTTGGGTTGGAACCCATGGGCTCAAGGGTGGCTCGCTTTGTTGGTGTTTGGGCAAGTTTCCCCGGCAAAGTCCTTGTCGGGGCCACATAGGCCCGCCCCGGCAAGGGCCTTGCCGGGGGACTCCACCCCACCCCTTTGTTGTCTTGTGTTTCTGGTCTTGGCATTGCCTTGATCGTCTTGTGTTGGGCCTCGGCTTCTCTCCGGCTCCCCTCCTTTGCCCTGCTACATGTGGCCGCGGCGCGTGGCTCTGACTGCCCGTGCACAAGTAAAGGGGTGAAAAGGAGAGCCCCTACTTTTGTACACCGACGGTGTTGATGAAGTTACCGACGCAGGGCTTCGCCTAAGCACTGCAACGATATGACCGAGGTGGAAATCTGTGGAGGGGGGCACCGCACACGGCTAAGACAACTGTCAACTTGTGTGTCTATGGGGTGCCCCCTTCCCCCATATAAAGGAGTGGAGGAGGGGAGGGCCGGCCCTCTCTATGGCGCGCCCAAGGGGGGAGTCCTACTCCCAGTAGGAGTAGGTTTCCCCCTTCCCTAGTTGGTGTAGGAGAGGAAGGAAGCGGGAGAGGGAGAGAATGAAAGGGGCGCCACCCCCTCCCAATTCAGATTGGGCTTGGGGGGGGCCCCACCTTGGCCGCCTCCTCCTCTCTTCCACCATGGCCCGGTAACCTCCCGGTACTCCGGAAAATGCCTGAACTCATCCGTAACCTTTCTGGTGTCCAAACATAGCATTCCAATATATTGATCTTGATGTCTTGACTATTTCAAGACTCCTCGTCATGTCCGTGATCATATCCGGGACTCCGAACAACCTTCGGTACATCAAAACACATAATCTCATAATACCGATCATCATCGAACGTTAAGCGTGCGGACCCTATGGGTTCGAGAACTATGTAAGCATGACCGAGACTCACTTCCGGTCAATCACCAATAGCGGAACCTGGATGCTCATATTGGTTCCTACATATTCTACGAAGTTCTTTATCAGTCAAACCACACAACAATATACGTTGTTCCCTTTGTCATCAGTATGTTACTTGCCCGAGATTCGATCGTCGGTATCTCAATACCCCAATCTCGTTACCGGCAAGTCTCTTTAATCGTTCTGTAATGTATCATCCCGTAACTAACTCATTAGTCACATTGCTTGCAAGGCTTATTGCATTACCGAGAGGGCCTAGAGATACCTCTCCGAAACACGGAGTGATAAATCCTAATCTCGATCTATTCCAACCCAACAAACACCATCGGAGACACCTGTAGAGCATCTTTATAATCATCCAGTTACGTTGCGACATTTGATAGCACACTAAGTGTTCCTCCGATATTCGGGAGTTGCATAATCTCATAGTCATAGGAACATGTATAATTCATGTAGAAAGCAATAGCAATAAACTAAACGATCATAGTGCTAAGCTAACGGATGGGTCAAGTCAATCACATCATTCTCTAATGATGTGATCACGTTCATCAAATGACAACACATGTCTATGGCTAGGAAACTTAACCATCTTCGATTAACGAGCTAGTCAAAGTAGAGGCATACTAGTGACACTCTGTTTGTCTATGTATTCACATATGTATTAAGTTTCCGGTTAATACAATTCTATCATGAATAATAAACATTTATCATGATATAAGGAAATACAAATAAAAACTTTATTATTGCCTCTAGGGCATATTTCCTTCAGTCTCCCACTTGCACTAGTAAATAATCTAGATTACATTGTAATGATTATAACACCCATGGAGTCTTGGTGCTGATCATGTTTTTCTCGTGAGAGAGGCTTAGTCAATGGGTCTACAACATTCAGATCCGTATGTATCTTGCAAATCTCTATGTCTCCTTCCGACACTTGATGACAGATGGAATTGAAGCATCTCTTGATGTGCTTGGTTCTCTTGTGAAATCTGGATTCCTTCGCCAACTGTAACATCCCAAATTTTGGAATGTTAATATAATTAATTGAATTGTTTGTTTGTTTGCTTGAGTGAATTAAACTTGAGTGAAATTTGAACCCTTTCAAAAACTTTTGAAAGAGAGGGAATAAAATGACTTTCCCTTCTCCGTAAATTCAAATTCATCCTATTAAAATCAATGAGAGAAGATGACATGACTTCTTCAACTATAAAGAATTTGAACGGAGTTTTGCAATTTAATTCTTTCAAATATTTGCACTTGCTTCTCTATTTTTCTTCCCGAGAAATACCCGAAAAATAAATTCTTGCAAGCAAGAAAGAGCGGAGGAAAATGACCCTCCAAAATCAGGGGCATTTTGAAAATATTTGAGCCAAGAAAACCAAAGTTTTATTTAAAATTATTTGCAAAAAGAAATAAAGCCTTTAGGGATTTTCTGAAAAACATATTTTTTAAGTTTTATTTTGGCCGTGGAATAATGCTCATCATCTACATTTTATTTTTCTGATAATTTTAGTATAAAACTCTTTATTCGAATTGATTTGATTTCCTTTTTATTGTTTTAGTTTCCTAATTTTAAAAATAGGAATGGAATCGTTTTATTAGGAAAAGCCTGCTGGCCCATTAAGCACTTTCCTATTCTAGCCCAACAAGAGATCATCTCCTTCCTCTGTTTCCTCTCACGTTACTGAAGCTTTCCATATCCATGGAGACAGGAAACTCCACCTTCCCGATCTCCTCTTCTTTCCATCCCAGCGCCTCCCGAGACCGCCTATAAAACCCCTCCTCTCCTCGCTCCATTTTTCCCATCACCACGCCCCTCCTGCCCGTAGCCTCCTCGCCACCGTCCTCCTTTTCCTGCCTAGAAACGCCACCAGAGCTCTCTGGAACCTCCCAAGCGCCGACCCCTCCTCCGCCACCCCACCTCGCGGCGACCTCGCCTCCCTCGTCGGAGCAGCCTCCACATCGCTGCCTCCTTCCTGCCATCTCTGCCTCACGCAGGTAACTCCGCTCGTTTTCAGATTTATTCCCGTAACAGATTTAGTTCCGTTCTTGTTTAGCTTATAACTTTTGATCTAGAAGTCCAATGATGCTGATTCTTTTGCGTTAGATCACAATTTTCTTGTAGTTTCCAAAATATATAATTTGTCTATGTTTGGATTTATAAAATTGAGTTAGATCAGATTTGAATTAAATCTTGTTTTGCTTATTTCGGGAGTTTAAAATAGATTTTTATTTGATTCTTTTTCTACTGATCACTAGTGATCATATTTACCAGTGGTAAAAACTTCAAAATTGTTTGAGTATTTTAGCTTATTGTTTCATGTAAAACAAATTCTGTTTTAGTTCTATTCAATTATAGCTACTTCTTTTCTATAGTTGTTTTTAAATTAATTTATTTTATATTTCAGAAAGTTTATGTTTGGTTTCTATTAGTTAAACAGTAGGTGTTCAACAAGTTTTATATTTATTTTTATTTTGTTATCGTGAAATCAATTCAAGTTCGCTAATAACTTGCAATGGATTTTCTACTGTTTTAACTCCCAATTGAAAATACTTTCAAAATAGCTTTATGAAAAAATACTTTATTTTTTTCTTTGTCTTAACTAAATTTATATTTTATTCTCTGTTATTTTAGTGTTTTATTTTCCGTTAGACAAAACTATTTTTGTGAATGTTGTAGAAGAAGACTCCTAGTTTTATTTGAAGTTCCTTCGGATTCTTATTCGCTCTCTCTTTTGTTTTGATTGTTAGTGTGAGTGCTTATGTGAATGATATGTTTGTTATATAGATTTCATCGAGAGTGACGAGTAGTCTATCAAGTTATTTCTTGAGAACGATAATTCTTCTTCGTCAACATCACCGAGTGCAAGTTCACTTTGACCATTGCTTTCATACCTATGTTTATTGCATTTAGTGGCACCTTTGCAACCACCCCTCAAGAGTGTTATTGAATCCTTGTAGTTGAGTAGTATGCATGAGGTAGGAACCCATCACCCTGTTACCAAGCCCGGACGTTATTTATTTTAATGCTACGCTATAGTAGACGGGTTTGGTATGAGTGCTCAGGAGTGGTGTGAGAATGAAGGATTTCGTCAATGACGACAACTCCATGATGAAAGCTGCAAGGACTGCATCTTCAAGGCCTCAAGACTTCAAGACTCGAGACAAGAATTCAATACACACTACTGGGTGAAGGATTTGTTGACGGGCACCGGAGAAACCAGTGGTTGGCGGGATGCATGGAGAAGCGCCATGACATCTTATGGAAAGCTTCACCTGCACCCAAAGAGACGGAAGAATACTTCATGCCCGGAAGCTTACCTGTGCAACCGCAAGTCATTATGGGCTCTGGCTTGGTTGACCTTAGTGGTGACTCTGGCTGGGACGGTGCTAGCAGATGTAGAACTACGGTAGGATTGGATGGGTACCGGACAGTGGTCAGAGGAACTCTTTGGAAGACCATGTTTCGGTCATCTTGTTCTCAAACACTCTGAAGTGCGAGAACGTAAAAAGAGGGATCGAATCTTGCGGGTAAAGTGTACAAACCTCTGCAGAGGGTTATAACCTAATCGATTAGCCGTGTCCCCGGTTACGGACAATTTGAGCCTCTGGACTTGGATCTCTCAACACCGGATTGATAACTTAATTGTGGGCAACATATGATAAATTTTAGGCTATGAGACATCGGTTGGCGGAACCATGTCATGATAGAAAACTCCATAGTACAGACTTCATTTTTTCCTTTGATGTAGGTAAAATAAAACCAGCTTTTACGCAAACAAAACTCGAGATCTGAGCCACAAAGCCATACTGCATATAGTATAGTTTATCATCTGTTTTCTCTTATTGTGATCTTGCGGTACATTCAATGTCTTGACCTACACGGCTGCAACGTATCATGTTGCAGATATTTACTCGACGAGTAAGAGTTACGATCAGGTTACGGTCTACACTCAACCCGCCGATGGCGTTAATGGGAATCCACACCGATTACTTGTTTCCGCTGAGTATTATGAGGTATATATCAGTTTTACGTTATTTATACATGTGATTGCACTTTGATATATACATTGATGTCTTGTGTGTGCCAAAGATACTGATCCGAGGATGCACATGACACACGAGGCTTGACCGTCGAGGTCGGTCGCTACACCAACGCAATTGCTCCAGTATTGCCAAAAAGGATTTTCATTGGACCAGATGCACTAGTTATCACACCTAGATCGGATATGAACTCCTTCATCCAGATTCCTTCATTTGCTGCTTCCAAAGCAGCTATGTATTCCGCTTCACACATAGGTCCCGCCACGACGCCCTGCTTAGAACTGCACCAACTGACAGCTCCACCGTTCAATATAAACACGTATCCGGTTTGCGACTTAGAGTCATCTGGATCAGTGTCAAAGTTTGCATCGACGTAAACTTTTACGACAAGCTCTTTGTCACCTCCATAAACGAGAAACATAACCTTAGTCCTTTTCAGGTATTTCAGGATGTTCTTGCATTGTGTAGTGATCCACTCATGGATTACTTTGGTACCCCCCTATTATACTTATAGCAAGGCACACATCAGGTTTGGTACACAACATTGCATACATGATAGAACCTATGGCTGAAGCATAGGGAATGACTTTCATTTTCTCTCTATCTTTTGCAGTGGTCGGGCATTGAGTCTCACTCAATTTCACACCTTGTAACACAGGCAAGAACTCTTTCTTTGACTGGTCCATTTTGAACTTCTTCAAAATCTTATCAAGGTATGTTCTTTGTGAAAGTCCAATTAAGCGTCTTGATCTATCTCTATAGATCTTGATGCCCAATATATAAGCAACTTCACCGAGGTCTTTCATTGAGAAAATTTTATTCAAGTATCCTTTTATGCTATCCAGAAATTCTATATCATTTCCAATCAACAATATGTCATCCACATATAATATTAGAAATGCTACAGGGCTCCCACTCACTTTCTTGTAAATACAGGCTTCTCCAAAAGCTTGTATAAAACCATATGCTTTGATCACACTATCAAAATGTTTATTCCAACTCTGAGAGGCTTGCACCAGTCCATAAATGGATCGCTGGAGCTTGCACACTTTGTTAGCATCCTTTGGATCGACAACACCTTCTGGTTGCATCATATACAACTCTTCTTCCAGAAATCCATTCAGGAATGCAGTTTTGACATCCATTTGCCAAATTTCACAATCATAAAATGCGTCAATTGCTAACATGATTCGGACAGACTTAAGCATCGCTACGGCTGAGAAAGTCTCATCGTAGTCAACTCCTTGAACTTGTCGAAAACCTTTCGCAACAAGTCGAGCTTTGTACACAGTAACAATACCGTCAGCGTAAGTCTTCTTCTTGAAGATCCATTTATTCTCTATGGCTTGCCGATCATCGGGCAAGTCAACCATAGTCCACACTTTGTTCTCATACATGGATCCCATCTCAGATTTCATGGCCTCAAGCCATTTCGCGGAATCTGGGCTCATCGTCGCTTCCTCATAGTTCGCAGGTTCGTTATGGTCTAGTAACATGACGTCCAGAACAGGATTACTGTACTACTCTGGTGCGGATCTTACTCTGATTGACCTACGAGGATTAGTGGTAACTTGATCTGAAGTTTCATGATCACTATCATTAGCTTCCTCACTAATTGGTGTAGGAATCACTGGAACTGATTTCTGTGATGAACTACTTTCCAATTTGGGAGAAGGTACAATTACCTCATCAAGTTCCACTTTCCTCCCACTCACTTCTTTCGAGAGAAACTCCTTCTCAAGAAAGGATCCATTCTTGGCAATGAATATCTTGCCTTCGGATCTGTGATAGAAGGTGTACCCAACAGTCTCCTTTGGGTATCCTATGAAGACACATTTCTCCGATTTGGGTTCGAGCTTATCAGGTTGAAGCTTTTTTACATAAGCATCGCAGCCCCAAACTTTCAGAAACGACAACTTGGGTTTCTTGCCAAACCACAGTTCATAAGGTGTCGTCTCACCGGATTTAGATGGTGCCCTATTTAACGTGAATGCAGCCGTCTCTAAAGTATAACCCCAAAACGATAGCGGTAAATCAGTAAGAGACATCATAGATCGCACCATATCTAATAAAGTGTGGTTACTACATTCGGACACACCATTACGCTGTGGTGTTCCCGGTGGCGTGAGTTGCGAAACTATTTCGCATTGTTTCAAATGAAGACCAAAATCATAACTCAAATATTCTCCTCCACGATCAGATCGCAGACACTTTATTTTCTTGTTACGATGATTTTCCACTTCACTCTGAAATTCTTTGAACTTTTCAAATGTTTCAGACTTATGTTTCATCAAGTAGATATACCCATATCTGCTCAAATCATCTGTGAAGGTCAGAAAATAACGATACCCGCCGCGAGCCTCAACATTCATTGGACCGCATACATCAGTATGTATTATTTCCAATAAATCTGTTGCTCGCTCCATTGTTCCGGAGAACGGGGTTTTAGTCATCTTGCCCATGAGGCATGGTTCGCAAGTCCCAAGTGATTCATAATCAAGTAATTCCAAAAGTCAATCAGTATGGAGTTTCTTCACGCGCTTTACACCAATATAACCCAAAGGGCAGTGCCACAAATAAGTTGCACTATCATTATGAACTCTGCATCTTTTGGCTTCAATATTATTAATATGTGTATCACTACTATCGAGATTCAACAAAAATAGACCACTCTTTAAGGGTGCATGACCATAAAAGATATTACTCGTATAAATAGAACAACCATTATTCTCAGATTTAAATGAATAACTGTGTCGCATCAAACAAGATCCAGATATAATAAAACTAACCCCGAAGGTAGATGTAGAGGTAGCGTGCCGACGGCGATCACATCGACTTTGGAACCATTTCCCACGCGCATCGTCACCTCGTCCTTACCTAATCTTCGCTTAATCCGTAGCCCCTATTTCGAGTTGCAAATATGAGCAACAGAACCAGTATCAAATACCCAGGCGCTACTGCGAGCATTAGTTAAGTACACATCAATAACATGTATATCAAATATACCTTTCACTTTGCTATCCTTCTTATCCGCCAAATACTTGGGGCAGTTCCGCTCAAAGGATGACCAGTCCCTTTGCAAGAGAAGCACTCAGTCTCGTGCTTAGGTCCAGACTTGGGCTTCTTCACTTGAGCAACAACTTGCTTGCCGATCTTTTGAAGTTCCCTTCTTCCCTTTGCCCTTCTTCTTGAAACGGTGGTCTTGTTGACCATCAACACTTGATGCTCCTTCTTGATTTCTACCTCCGCAGCTTTTAGCATCGCGAAGAGCTCGGAATTGTCTTATCCATCCCTTACATATTATAGTTCATCACGAAGCTTTTGTAGCTTGGTGGCGTTGATCAAGAACTCATCAATGACAATATCATCAGGAAGATTAACTCCCAGTTGAGTCAAGTGGTTGTGGTACCCAGACATTCTGAGTATATGTGCACTGACAGAACTATTCTCCTCCATCTTGAAACTATAGAACTTATTGGAGACTTCATATCTCTCAATCTGGGCATTTTATTGAAATATTAACTTCAACTCCTGGAACATCTCATATGCTCCATGACATTCAAAACGTCGTTGAAGTCCCTGTTCTAAGCCGTAAAGCATGGCACACTGAACTATCGAGTAGTCATCAGCTTTGCTCTGCCAGACGTTCTTAAACGTCATCAGTAGAATCTGCAGTAGGCCTAGCACCTAGCGGTGCTTCCAAGACGTAATTCTTCTGTGCAACAACGAGGATAATCCTCAAGTTACGGACCCAGTCCGTGTAGTTGCTACCATCATCTTTCAACTTAACTTTCTCTAGGAACGCATTAAAATTCAACGGAACAGTAGCACGGGCCATTTATCTACAACAACATAGACATGCAAAATACTATCTGATAACCCACAAGTACAGGGGATCGCAACAGTTTTCAGGGTAGAGTATTTAACCCAAATTTATTGATTCGACAGAAGGGGAGCAAAACAAATATTCTCAAGTATTAGCAGTTGGGTTGTCAATTCAACCACACCTGGAAAACTTAATATCTGCAGCAAAGTATTTAGTAGCAAAGTAGTATGGAAGTAACGGTAACGGTGGAAAAAGTAACAATATCAGTTTTGTAGTAATTGTAATAGTGGCAATGGAAAAAGTAACTAAGCAAAGATCAATATGTGAAAAGCTCGTAGGCATTGGATCAGTGATGGATAATTATGTCGGATGCGATTCCTCATGCAACAGTTATAACATAGGGTGACACAGAACTAGCTCCAGTTCATCAATGTAATGTAGGCATGTATTCCGAATATAGTCATACGTGCTTATGGAAAAGAACTTGCATGACATCTTTTGTCCTACCCTCCCGTTGCAGTGGGGTCCTATTGGAAACTGAGGGATATTAAGGCCTCCTTTTAATAGAGTACCGGACCAAAGCATTAACACTTAGTGAATACATGAACTCCTCAAACTACGGCCATCACCGGGAGTGGTCCCGATTATTGTCACTTCGGGGTTGCCGGATCATAACACATAGTAGGTGACTATTGACTTGCAAGATAGGATCAAGAACTCACATATATTCATGAAAACATACTAGGTTCAGATCTGAAATCATGGCACTCGGGCCCTAGTGACAAGCATTAAGCATAGCAAAGTCATAGCAACATCAATCTCAGAACATAATGGATACTAGGGATCAAACCCTAACAAAACTAACTCGGTTACATGATAAATCTCATCCAACCCATCACCGTCCAACAAGCCTACGATGGAATTACTCACGCACGGCGGTGAGCATCATGAAATTGGTGATGGAGGATGGTTGATGATGACGACGGAGACGGTGAATATATAGAGTTGGAGTTGAGGTCGGTGGAGCGCCAGGGGGCCCACGAGACAGGGGGCGCGCCCAAGGGGGCAGGCGCACCCTCCACCATTGTGGACAGGGTGTGGGCCCCCTGGTGTTAATTCTTTCTCTAGTATTTTTTATTAATTCCAAAAATATTCTCTGTGAAGTTTCAGGTCAATCCGAGAACTTTTATTTCTGCACAAAAATAACACCATGGCAATTCTGCTGAAAACAACGTCAGTCTGGGTTAGTTCCATTCAAATCATGCAAGTTAGAGTCCAAAACAAGGGCAAAAGTGTTTAGAAAAGTAGATACGATGGAGAAGTATCAACTCCCCCAAGCTTAAACCTTTGCTTGTCCTCAAGCAATTTAGTTGACAAACTGAAAGTGATAAAGAAAAACTTTTACAAACTCTGTTTGCTCTTGTTGTTGTAAATATGTAAAGCCAGCATTCAATTTTTCAGCAAAGATTATGAACTAACCATATTCACAATAAAATTTAGGTTTCATGTTTACTCATATCAATGGCATAATCAACTAGCGAGCAATAATAGCAAATCTCGGATGACAACACTTTCTCAAAACAATCATAATATGATATAACAAGATGGTATCTCGCTAGCCCTTTCTAAGACCGCAAAACGGATGCAAATGACAGCGGTGCTCTCCAGCTGGTGCTTTTTAATAAGAAGATGATGACTCAACATAAAAGTAAATAGATAGGCCCTTCGCAGAGGGAAGCAGATATTTGTAGAGGTGCCAGAGCTCGAGTTTTGAAATAGAGATAAATAATATTTTGAGTGGCATACTTTCATTGTCAACATAACAACCGAGAGATATCGATATCTTCCATGCTACACACATTATAGGCGGTTCCCAAACAGAATGATAAAGTTTATACTCCCCCACCACCAACAAGCATCAATCCATGGCTTGCCCGAAACAACGGGTGCCTCCAACTAACAACAATCCTGGGGGAGTTTTGTTTGCAATTATTTTGATTTGGTTTAAGCATGGGACTGGGCATCTCGGTGACCAGCCATTTTCTCGTGAGTGAGGAGCGGAGTCCACTCCTCTTGGGAATAACCCACCTAGCATGGAAGATATATACAACCCTAGTTGATACATGAGCTATTCGAGCATACAAAATAGAATTTCATTTGAAGGTTTAGAGTTTGGCACATACAAATTTACTTGGAACGGCAGGTAGATACCGCATATAGGAAGGTATGGTGGAATCATATGGAATAACTTTGGGGTTTATGGAAGTATATGCACAAGAAGTATTCCTGCTTAGTACAAGAGAAGCCTAGAAAAAGACTGGGAAGCGACCAACTAGAGAGCGACAACAGTCATGAACATGCATTAAAATTAATCAACACTGAGTGCAAGCATGAGTAGGATATAATTCACCATGAACAGAAATATCGTGGATGCCATGTTGATTTTGTTTCAACTACATGCGTGAACATGTGCCAAGTCAAGCCACCCGAATCGTTCAAAGGAGGATAACACCCCATCATACCACATCACAATCATTTTAACAGCATGTTGGCACGCAGGGTAAACCATTATAAACTCCTAGCAAATTAAGCATGGGATGAGCTACTATAATCTCTAATTGTCATTGCAAATATGTTTCATTCATAATAGGCTGAATCAGGAGCGATGAACTAATCATATTTACAAAAACAAGATAGGTCGAGTTCATACCAGCTTCTCTCATCTCAATCAGTTCATCATATATCGTCATTATTGCCTTTCACTCGCACGACCGAACGGTGTGGATAATAATAATAATAATGCACATGCGTTGGACTAAGCTGGAATCTGCAGGCATTTAATACAAGGGAGAAGACAAGGTAATATGAGCTCTTGGTTAAATCAACAATAATGCATATGAGAGCCACTCAACATTTTCATCAAGATCTTCTCCTCTCGACCCCCAAAGAAAAGAAATAAAATTATTTACACAGGAAAGCTCCCAACAAGCAAAATAAGAACGAGAAATCTTTTTGGGTTTTCTTTTTAATTACTACTACTACAAGCATGGAAAGTAAACTAGCTGAAACCTATTTTTTTGGTTTTTCTTCAGGTTTTTCAAACACACAAGAAGAAAGCTTAAAACAGAAAATAAACTAACATGGATAGTACAATGAAAAAAGTATGAGCATCGATAACTGGCATGAGTGTGTGAACATGAATGTAATATCGGTGAGAAATACGTACTCCCCCAAGTTTAGGCTTTTGGCCTAAGTTGGTTTATGGCCACGGATCAAAGTGGTCCTCTCCAGTGTACTGACGAGGATCCTCGGGGTGCCACTGGTTAGTGAGCTCTTGTGGATCCCACTGATAATTAGACTCCTGATATGGATCAGGAGATGGCTCTGGCTCTGGCTCTGGGGATCGTGTTCGCTCCCAATATGCATAGATGTCATCGGGCAGGATGATGTATGTGCCTGAATAAATGTTGAACAGAGAAGGAGAAGGCAGGGTAATAATCTGAGAAGTCTTTTCACTGAATACCAGGTTATAAATGAGTCTCTTCTCCTTATCACCGCAAATAAAATCATGTGCTACCATACTTTTATAGTCTAAGTAAATAGGGGGCAACACCTTTTCTTCTTTATCATAATGTCTAATAGGTATCTCAAAATATTTAGCAAGACGCGAAGCAAAGATACCTCCAAAAATGGGGCCCTTTGTACAGTTTAGACTCAACCGTTTAGCAAGCATAGCGCCTAAACTGAAGGTTCTATCCTGGAGTAAAGCATGGCGCAAAATGGCGAGGTCAGGAACACTGAGGCCCCCACTGTTCCCGTGACCAATTAAACATCTACTAGCAAATATTGCATAGTAACGTAGAAGGCTACCTCTTGAGCACTGCATTGGTTTTCCCTTGAAGAGGAAAGGGTGATGCAGTAAAGCATTGAAAGTATTTCCTTAGTTTTTGAGAACCAAGGTATCAATCCAGTAGGAGGCCACACACGAGTCCCTCACACCTACACAAACAAATAAAAACCTCGCAACCAACGCAATAAAGGGGTTGTCAATCCCTTCACGGTCACTTACGAAAGTGAGACCTGATAGATATGATAAGATAATGTTTTTGGTATTTTTATAAAAAGACGCAAAATAAAATAAAAGGCAATAAAAATAGCTAAGTGTTGGAATATTAATATGATGGAAAATAGACTCGGGGGCCATTGGTTTCACTAGTGGCTTCTCTCGAGAGCATAAGTATTACGGTGGGTGAACAAATTACTGTTGAGCAATTGATAGAATTGAGCATGGTTATGAGAATATCTAGGTATGATCATGTATATAGGCATCACGTCCGTGACAAGTAGACCGACTCCTGCCTGCATCTACTACTATTACTCCACACATCGACCGCTATCCAGCATGCATATAGAGTATTAAGTTCATAAGAACAGAGTAATGCTTTAAGTATGATGACATGATGTAGAGGGATAAACTCATGCAATATGAAATAAATCCCATCTTGTTATCCTCGATGGCAACAGTACAATACGTGCCTTGCTGCCCCTGCTGTCACTGGGACAGGACACCGCAAGATTGAACCTAAAGCTGAGCACTTCTCCCATTGCAAGAAAGATCAATCTAGTAGGCCAAACCAAACTGATAATTCGAAGAGACTTGCAAAGATTACCAATCATACATAAAAGAATTTAGAGAAGATTCAAATATTGTTCATAGATAAATTTGATTATAAACCCACAATTCATCGGTCTCAACAAACACAACGCAAAATAAGATTATATCGAATAGATCTCCACGAGAATCATGGAGAACTATGTATTGAGATCCAAAGAGAGAGAAGAAGCCATCTAGCTAATAACTATGGACCCGAAGGTCTGAGGTAAACTACTCACACATCATCGGAGAGGCTATGGTGTTGATGTAGAAGCCCTCCGTGATCAATGCCCCCTCCGGCAGGACGCCGAAAAAGGCCCCAAGACGGGATCTCACGGGTACAGAAGGTTGCGGCGGTGGAATTAGGTTTTCGTGGACGCTTCTGTTGGTTTGGGGGTACGTAGGTATATATAGGAGGAAGAAGTACGTCGGTGGAGCAACATGGGCCCCACGAGGGTGGAGGGCGCACCCAGGGGGTAGGCGTGCCCCCTACCTCCTGCCCTCCTGGTTGCTTTCTTGACGTAGGGTCCAAGTCCTCTGGATCACGTTTGTTCCGAAAATCACGTTCCCGAAGGTTTCATTCCGTTTGGACTCCGTTTGATATTCTTTTTCTGCGAAACATTGAAATAGGCAAAAAAAAACAGCAATTTGGGCTGGGCCTCCGGTTAATACGTTAGTCCCAAAAATAATATAAAAGTGTATAATAAAGCCCATTAATCATCTAAAACAGAATATAATATAGCATGAAGCAATCAAAAATTATAGATACGTTGGAGACGTATCAAGCATCCCCAAGCTTAATTCCTGCTCGTCCTCGAGTAGGTAAATGATAAAAACAGAATTTTTGATGCGGAATGCTACTTGGCATAATTTTTTAATGTAACCCTCTTAATTGTGGTATGAATGTTCAGATCCGAAAGATTCAAGATAAAAGTTTAATATTGACATAAAATTAATAATACTGCAAGCATACTAACTAAGCAATTATGTCTTCTCAAAATAACATGGCCAAAGAAAGTTCGTCCCTACAAAATCATATAGTTTAGTCATGCTCCATTTTCGTCACACAAGAATGCTCTCATCATGCACAACCCCGATGACAAGCCAAGCAATTGTTTCATACTTTAGTAATCTCAAACTTTTTCAACCTTCATGCAATACATGAGTGTGAGCCATGGATATAGCACTATGGGTGGAATAGAATATAATGATGGGGTTTATGTGGAGAAGACAAAAAGGAGAAAGTCTCACATCAACACGGCTAATCAACTGGCTATGGAGATGCCCATCAATTGATGTTAATGCGAGGAGTAGGGATTGCCATGCAACCGATGCACAAGAGCTATAAATGCATGAAAGATCAACAAAAGAAACTAAGTGGGTGTGAATCCAACTTGCTTGCTCACGAGGACCTAGGGCATTTGAGGAAGCCCATTGTTGGAATATACAAGCCAAGTTCTATAATGAAAAAATCTCACTAGTATATGAAGACAAAACAAGAGACTCTCTATCATGAAGATCATGGTGCTACTTTGAAGCACAAGTGTGAAAAAAGAAGATAGTAGCATTGTCCCTTTTTATTTATTTATATTTTTTTGGGCCTTCCTTTTTTTACTTGGCCTTTCTTTCCTTTTTTTATTGGGACAATGCTCTATGAATGATGATCATCACACTTCTATTTATTTACAACTCAATGATTACAACTCGATACTAGAACAAAGTATGACTCTATATGAATGCCTCCGGCGGTATACCGGGATAGGCAATGAATCAAGAATGACATGTATGAAAATTTATGAACGGTGGCTTTGCCACAAATACGATGTCAACTACATGATCATGCAAAGCAATATGAAAATGATGAACGTGTCATGATGAACGGAACGGTGGAAAGTTGCATGGCAATATATCTCAGAATGGCTACGGAAATGCCATAATAGGTAGGTATGGTGGCTGTTTTGAGGAAGATATAAGGAGGTTTATGTGTTATAGAGCGTATCATATGACGGGGTTTGGATGCACCGGCGAAGTTTGCACCAACTCTCAATGTGAGAAAGGGCAATGCACGGTACCGAAGAGGCTAACAATGATGGAAGGGTAAGAGTGCGTATAATCCATGGACTCAACATTAGTCATAAAAGAACTCACATAATTATTGCAAAAATCTACAAGTCATCAAAAACCAAGCATTACACGCATGCTCCTAGGGGGATAGATTGGTAGGAAAAGACCATCGCTCGTCTCCGACTGCCACTCATAAGGAAGACAATCAAATAACACCTCATGTTTCAAATTTGTTACATAACGTTTACCATGCGTGCATGCTACGGGACTTGCAAACTTCAACACAAGTATTTCTCAATTCCACAACTACTCAACTAGCACAACTCTAATATTAATACCTCCATATCTCAAAATAATCATCAAGCATCAAACTTCTCTTAGTATTCAAACACTCATAAGAAAGTTTTTTACTAGTTTTGCATACCTAACATATTAGGATTAATTTTCTTATTTAAGCAAATTACCATGCAGTTTAAGACTCTCAAAATAATATAAGTGAAACATGAGAGAATAATATTTTCTATAAAACGAAACCACCGCCGTGCTCTAAAATATATAAGTGAAGCACTAGAGCAAAAACTATATATCTCAAAAGATATAAGTGAAGCGCATAGATTATTCTAATATATTCCGAATCATGTGTGTCTCTCTCAAAAGGTGTGTACAGCAAAGATTATTGTGGAAAACTAACAAATAAAGACTCAAATTATACAAGACGCTCCAAGCAAAACACTTAACATGTGGTGAAAAAAAATATAGCTCCAAGTAAAGTTACCGATGGAAGTAGACGAAAGAGGGGATGCCTTCCGGGGCATCCCCAAGCTTTGGCTTTTTGGTGTCCTTAGATTATATTGGGGTGCCATGGGCATCCCCAAGCTTAGGCTCTTTCCGCTCCTTGTTCCATAATCCATCAAATCTTTTACCCAAAACTTGAAAACTTCACAACACAAAACTTAACAGAAAATCTTGTGAGCTCCGTTAGCGGAAGAAAAAAAAACACCACTTCAAGGTACTGTAATGAACTCATTCTTTATTTATATGGTTGTTAAACCTACTGTATTCCAACTTCTCTATGGTTTATAAACTATTTTACTAGCCATAGATTCATCAAAATAAGCAAACAACACACGAAAAACAGAATCTGTCAAAAACAGAACAGTCTGTAGTAATATGTAACTAACGCAAACTTCTGGAACTCCAAAAATACAGCCAAAATAGGACGAACTAAAAAATTTGTGTATTGATCTTCTGCAATTGGAATAGATATTGTATCACGTTCTGGTGATTTTTAACAATTGTTTTCGTGAAAAGAAAGTTTCTGGAATTTTTAGCAAGATCAAATAACTATCATCCAAGAAGATCCTATAGGTTTAACTTGGCACAAACACTAATTAAAACATAAAAACAAACCTAACCAGAGGTTAGATCAAATATTTATTCCTAAATAAAAGCAAAGAAAAAATAAAAAAAATTGGGTTGCCTCCCAACAAGCGCTATCGTTTAACGCCCCTAGCTAGGCATAAAAGCAAGGATAGATCTAGGTATTGCCATCTTTGGAAGGCAATCCATAAGTGGCTCTCATAATAGATTCATAAGGTAATTTTATCTTCTTTCTAGGGAAGTGTTCCATGCCTTTCTTTAACGGAAATTGGAATCTAATATTCCCTTCCTTCATATCAATAATTGCACCAATCGTTCTAAGGAAAGGTCTACCAAGAATAATAGGACATGAAGGATTATAATCTATATCAAGGACGATGAAATCTACGGGCACATAGTTCCTATTTGCAACAACAAGAACATCATTAATGCTTCCATAGGTTTCTTAATGGTGGAATCCGCAAGGTGCAAGTTTAAAGAGCAATCATCAAATTCACGGAATCCTAGCAGACCACACAAATTTTTTGGAATCGTGGAAACACTAGCACCCAAATCACACAAAGCATAGCATTCGTGATCTTTAATTTTAATTTTAGTAGTAGGTTCCCACTCATCATAAATTTTTCTAGGGATAGAAACTTCCAACTCTAGTTTTTCTTCATAAGATTGCATCAAAGCATCAACAATATGTTTAGTAAAAGCTTTATGTTGACTATAAGCATGAGGAGAATTTAACACGGATTGCAACAAGGAAATACAATCTATCAAAGAGAAATTATCATAATTAAATTCCTTGAAATCCAAAATAATGGGTTCATTAATATCTAGAGCTTTGATCTCTTCAATCCCACTTTTACCAATTTTAGCATCAAGATCTAAAAACTCCGAATTTTTGGAACGCCTTCTAGGTAAAGGTGGATCATATTCGGTCCCATCATTATCAAGATTCATATTGCAAAACAAAGATTTAATAGGAGACACATTAATAACTTTTAGATCTTCATCTTTATTTTCAAAATTTTCTGGCTTAGTGGCCATATTATTAACTAAGGTGGCCTGCTTATCCGAAACTTCAGCTATTAATTTTTTGAGATGAGCAATCTGAGATTTCAAACCATAAAATTCTTTAGACATATCATCGAGCTCTTTATTCATATAAGCCATGAAGTTTTTTTGTTCCTTAAGCTTGTTCCTAAAAAAATTATTATGCTCAAATACTAAAGTCATAAAACTCCTGTCGTTGCTTTCGATCTCTTCTAACCTTTTAAGGTGAAGATCACCAAATCTAGGTAGAGCCATCGTGACAAGCAGGCAAACCAACACACGAGCAAACAAGAAGCAAGCGAAAAAGAGGCAAACGAAAAAGAGAGGGCGAATAAAACGGCAAGGGTGAAGTGGGGGAGAGGAAAACAGGAGGCAAATGGCAAATAATGTAATGCGGGAGATAAGAGTTTGTGATGGGTACCTGGTATGTTGACTTTTGCATAGACTCCCAGGCAACGGCGCCAGAAATGGCTCGTTGTCGGGAGTCAAATCTTGACTTGACTTCGCGTAAGCCTCCCCGGCAACGGCACCAGAAATCCTTCTTTCTACCTCTTGAGCATTGCGTTGGTTTTCCCTTGAAAAGGAAAGGGTGATGCAGTAAAGCAGCGTAAGTATTTCCCTCAGTTTTTGAGAACCAAGGTATCAATCCAGTAGGAGGCCACACATGAGTCCCTCGCACCTACACAAACAAATAAAAACCTCGCAACCAACGCAATAAAGGGGTTTTCAATCCCTTCACGGTCACTTACGAAAGTGAGACCTGATAGATATGATAAGATAATATTTTTGGTATTTTTATAATAAAGATGCAAAGTAAAATAAAAGGCAATAAAAATAGCTAAGTGTTGGAAGATTAATATGATGGAAAATAGACCCGGGGGCCATAGGTTTCACTAGTGGATTCTCTCGAGAGCATAAGTATTACGCTGGGTGAACAAATTACTATTGAGCAATTGATAGAATTGAGCATAGTTATGAGAATATCTAGGTATGATCATGTATATAGGCATCACGTCCGTGACAAGTAGACCGACTCCTGCTTGCATCTACTACTATTACTCCACACATCGACCGCTATCCAGCATGCATCTAGAGTATTAAGTTCATAAGAAAAGAGTAATGCTTTAAGTATGATGACATGATGTAGAGGGATAAACTCATGCAATATGAAATAAACCCCATCTTGTTATCCTCGATGGCAACAATACAATACATGCCTTGCTGCCCTCGCATCCTTTGGGAAAGGACACCGCAAGATTGAACCCAAAGCTAAGCACTTCTCCCATTGCAAGAAAGATCAAACTAGTAAGCCAAACCAAACTGATAATTCGAAGAGACTTGCAAAGATAACCAATCATACATAAAAGAATTCAGAGAAGATTCAAATATTGTTCATAGATAAACTTGCTCATAAACCTAAAATTCATCGGTCTCAACAAACACACCGCGAAAGAAGATTACATCGAATAGATCTCCACGAGAATCATGGAGAACTTTGTATTGAGATCCAAAGAGAGAGAAGAAGCCATCTAGCTAATAACTATGGACCCGAAGGTCTGACGTAAACTACTCACACATCATCGGAGAGGCTATGGTGTTGATGTAGAAGCCCTCCGTGATCAATGCCCCCTCCGGCAGGACGTCGGAAAAGGCCCCAAGATGGGATCTCACGGGTACAGAAGGTTGCGGCGGTGGAATTAGGTTTTCGTGGACGCTTCTGTTGGTTTGGGGGTACGTAGGTATATATAGGAGGAAGAAGTACGTCGGTGGAGCAACACGGGCCCCACGAGGGTGGAGGGCGCGCCCGGGGAGGTAGGCGCGCCCCCCTACCTCGTGCCCTCCTGGTTGCTTTCTTGACGTAGGGTTCAAGTCCTCTGGATCACGTTTGTTCCAAAAATCACGTTCCCGAAGGTTTCATTCCGTTTGGACTCCGTTTGATATTCTTTTTCTGTGAAACATTGAAATAGGCAAAAAAAAACAACAATTTGGGTTGGGCCTCCGGTTAATAGGTTAGTCCCAAAAATAATATAAAAGTGTATAACAAAGCCCATTAATCATCTAAAACAGAATATAATATAGCATGAAGAAATCAAAAATTATAGATACGTTGGAGACGTATCATAGAACATGAAAATGTATACTAGTAGTTCTTGCATCTGACACTTTTCTCTTTTCACCTACAAAAATTTCATCAATAAATTCTGCTACATCACTAGGATGTGGTTCCTCAACGCTGCCCTCAAAAGGCAACTTGCAAACCGCACAAAAATCATAGAGTGACATCTCCTTAAACTCATCATATAAATAAAAATCTACCGAAGGTGGTCATCTCCTAGCATGGAAATGAAAATTTTGCACATATATATTAGTGAGTAGGAGATACTGTTCGAGCTGGTCGCGGCGGAAGTCGGTGAGGCCCGCATTCTCAGCCAAATAATAGAAGTCATCATGAATCACGGCTGCTCTCAAGAACCCACCACACGGACGAACTTCCGCACTGCGAGGAAGATTATATTTGGGCTTCTTATTCTCTTCACTTTGCTTATCCTTCGAGCTTCGACTCGAAGAGCCTCTCAACAATCTCCTCAACATTTTCTCCATCTGAAAAATTTCTGAAATTTTTAGTGACTCAAAATAAAAGTGAACCAAACTCAACAAGATTGATAGCAACTACTCCCACAAGTGCCTAGAGACTATATCATGCATTAGAACTACTTGGGACCAAATAAATTTGACATGCAAGCTCAAGAACAGGGTCACCTAAGAAGAAAAAATTTGCAATAAATAAAGCACTAGAACAAAAACTAATTGGACCATTAAAGGAGTCAAATACCGAAGAACAATCCCCCAAAGCAGTTTTGTGAATGGAGCTTTGAGCAAGGAGATCGAAAATTGCAGCAAAATGAGATAGAACACAAGTTTGAGCTAGGTGGTGATTTTTTCTGGAGGAAGACGAAGTGTGTGGGTGCAGGAATAAGTGGAGGGGGGGGGCACGTGGGGCCCATGAGGCAGGGGGCGCGCCCTGGACCCTCGTGGCCATATGGTGGGTCCCATGGTGTGTTCTCAATGCCAGATATTCTTAAATATTCCACAAAAAATCATATTTCAATTTCAGGACATTTGGAGAACTTTTATTTTTGGGGTATTTTTTATTGCAAGGATAATTCAGAAACAGACAGAAAATACTATTTTTTTTCTTTATTTAATTAAATAAAAGAAAGTAAAAGGAGGGTACAGAGAGTTGTGCTTTCTAACTTCATCCATCTCATGCTCATCAAAAGGAATCCCACTAACAAGGTTAATCAAGTCTTGTTAACAAACTCTTTCCGAATCGCATGAAACCAAAGAATTTTTGAATAACACTAGGTTACCTCAACGGGAATATGCACGTCCCCAACAATAATAATATCATATTTCTTCTTGACAGTAGGAAGAGGGAATTCAAAACCTCCAATAGTAATCGTTGGAATTTTTCCAATAGAATTGATATTGTGGACTTGAGGTTGTTTCCTCGGAAAGTGTACCGTATGCTCATTACCATTAACATGAAAAGTGACATTGCCTTTGTTGCAGTCAATAACAGCCCCTGCAATATTCAAAAAGGGTCTACCAAGGATAATCGACATACTATCGTCCTCGGGAATATCAAGAATAACAAAGTCCGTTAAAATAGTAATGTTTGCAACCACAACAGGCACATCCTCACAAATACCGACAGGTATAGCAGTTGATTTATCGACCATTTGCAGAGATATTTCAGTAGGTGTCAACTTATTCAATTCAAGTCTATGATATAAAGAGAGAGGCATAACACTAACACCGGCTCCAAGGTCACATAAAGCAGTTTTAACATAGTTTCTTTTAATGGAGCATCGTAAAGTTGGTCGATGATACTACGCAACCTTCTTCTTGTAGACGTTGTTGGGCCTCCAAGTGCAGAGGTTTCTAGGACAGTAGAAAATTTCCCTCAAGTGGATGACCTAAGGTTTATCAATCCGTGGGAGGCGTAGGATGAAGATGGTCTCTCTCAAGCAACCCTGCAACTAAATAACAAAGAGTCTCTTGTGTCCCCAACACACCCAATACAATGGTAAATTGTATAGGTTCACTAGTTCGGCGAAGAGATGGTGATACAAGTGCAATATGGATGGTAGATATAGGTTTTTGTAATCTGAAAATATAAAAACAGCAAGGTAACAAGTGGTAAAAGTGAGCATAAACGGTATTGCAATGCTAGGAAACAAGGCCTAGGGTTCATACTTTCACTAGTGCAAGTTCTCTCAACAATAATAACATAATTGGATCACATAACTATCCCTCAACATGCAACAAAGAGTCACTCCAAAGTCACTAATAGCGGAGAACAAACGAAGAGATTATGGTAGGGTACGAAACCACCTCAAAGTTATTTTTTCCAATCAGTCCGTTGGGCTATTCCTATAAGTGTCACAAACAGCCCTAGAGTTCGTACTAGAATAACACCTTAAGACACAAATCAACCAAAACCCAAATGTCACCTAGATACTCCAATGTCACCTTAAGTATCCGTGGGTATGATTATACGATATGCATCACACAATCTCAGATTCATCTATTCAACCAACACATAGAACCTCAAAGAGTGCCCCAAAGTTTCTACCGGAGAATCACGACGAAAACGTGTGCCAACCCCTATGCATAGGTTCATGGGCGGAACCCGCAAGTTGATCACCAAAACATACATCAAGTGAATCACGTGATATCCCATTGTCACCATAGATACGCATGGCAAGACATACCTCAAGTGTTCTCAAATCTATAAAGACTCAATCCGATAAGATAACTTCAAAGGGAAAGCTCAATCCATTACAAGAGAGTAGAGGGGGAGAAGAAGCATAAGATCCAAATATAATGGCAAAGCTCGCGATACATCAAGATCATGCCAAATCAAGAACACGAGAGAGAGAGAGAGAGAGAGAGAGAGAGAGATCAAACACATAGCTACTGGTACATATCCTCAGCCCCGAGGGTGAACTACTCCCTCCTCGTCATGGAGAGCGCCGGGATGATGAAGATGGCCACATGTGAGGTTCCTCCGGCAGAGTCTTGGAACAGGGTCCCGATTGGTTTTTGGTGGCTTTGGAGGTTTTGCGGCGGCGGAACTCCCGATCTATTCTTGTCTTTGGAAGTTTTAGGGTACGTGGGTATATATGGGTGAAAAAAGTGCGCGCTATTAGAGAGGCTAGCAATGGTGGAAGGGAGAAAAGTGCGTATAATCCATCGACTCAACATTAGTCATAAAGAACTCATATACTTATTGCAAAAATCTACAAGTTATCAAAGCAAAGTATTACGCGCATACTCCTAGGGGGATAGATTGGTAGGAAAAGACCATCGCTCGTCCCCGACCGCCACTCATAAGGAAGACAATCAATAAATAATTCATGCTCCGACTTCATCACATAACGGTTCACCATACGTGCATGCTACGGGAATCACAAAACTTAACACAAGTATTTCTCAAATTCACAACTACTCAACTAGCATGACTCTAATATCACCATCTTTATATCTCTAAACCATTATCAAGCATCAAACTTTTCTTAGTATTCAATGCACTCAAAAGAAAGTTTTATAAATCTTGAATACCAAGCATATTATTATTATTAAGCAAATTACCATGCTATTTAAGACTCTCAAAATAATCTAAGTGAAGCATGAGAGATCAATGGTTTCTATAAAACAAATCCACCACCGTGCTCTAAAAGATATAAGTGAAGCACTAGAGCAAACAACAAACTACTCCGAAAGATATAAGTGAAAATCAATGAGTAGTTGTATAATTATGCAACTATGTGAAGACTCTCCCATTTAATAATTTCAGATCTTAGTATTTTATTCAAACAGCAAACAAAGCTAAATAAAAACGAAATTTCAAGGATAGCACACATCATGTGAAGAAGCAAAAACTTAAGATCAACCGATACTAACCGATAGTTGTCGAAGAAGAAAGGTAGGATGCCTACCGGGGCATCCCCAAGCTTAGATGCTTGAGACTTCTTGAAATATTATCTTGGGGTGCCTTGGGCATCCCCAAGCTTGAGCTTTTGTGTCTCCTTAATTCCTCTCATATCACAGTTTCCTAAATCTCAAAAGCTTCATCCACACAAAACTCAACAAGGACCCCTGAGATAAGTTAGCATAAACCAATGCAAAAACCTTATCATACTATACTGTAGCAAATCACTAAAATTATTATTCAGCATTGCATACTAAATGACTCGGCATATTTAATACTCCTATCCTCAAATAGAATCATTAAACAAGCAAACATATGCAAACAATGCAAAATAACAGCAATCTGCCAAAACAGGACAGTCTGTAAAGAATGCAAGATTCATCATACTTCCCTAACTCCAAAAATTATGAAAGAAAATTCCCACTGTAGTAAATTTATCAGAGCTTATTATGCAAAAGGTTTCAACATTTTATCACATTCTGAATCTTCTAGGGAATTTTTGCAACAGCGGTAAACTTTCTGTTTTCAAATAGCAACATGCATACTTGCAAAATAAGCATGGCAAAAGCTATCCTTGACATTTTTATTGAAAAAAGAGATGCTAAACATTATTCTAAGTAACATCAAGAAAAAATAAAGAAAATAAAATGACGCTCCAAGCAAAACACATATCATGTGGTGAATAAAAATATAGCTCCAAGTAAAGTTACCAATGAACGAAGACGAAAGAGGGGATGCCATCCGGGGCATCCCCAAGCTTAGACGCTTGGTTATCCTTGAATATTACCTTGGGGTGCCTTGGGCATCCCCAAGCTTAGGCTCTTGCCACTCCTTATTCCATAGTCCATCGAATCTTTACCCAAAACTTGAAAACTTCACAACACAAAACTTAACAGAAAACTCGTGAGCTCCGTTAGCGAAAGAAAACAAAACACCATTTCAAGGTACTGTAATGAACTCATTATTTATTTATATTGGTGTTAAACCTAATGTATTCCAACTTCTCTATGGTTTATAAACTATTTTACTAGCCATAGATTCATCAAAATAAGCAAACAACACAATGAAAACAGAATCTGTCAAAAACAGAACAGTCTGTAGTAATCTGTAACTAACGCAAACTTCTGGAACTCCAAAAATTCTAAAATAAATTGGTAGACCTGAGGAATTTTTCTAGTAATCATCTGAAAAAAGAATAAACTAAATGGCACTCTCCAGTAAAAAGTTGAAGCTAATTTCGTGAGCGCTAAAGTTTCTATTTTTTACAGCATGATCATAAAGAGTTCACCCAAGTCTTGCCAAAGGTTCTACTTGGCACAAACACTAATTAAAACATAAAACCACATCTAGACAGAAGCTAGATGGATTATTTATTACTAAACAGAACCAAAAAGCAAGAAACTAAAATAAAATTGGGTTGTCTCCCAACAAGCGCTAACGTTTAACGCCCCTAGCTAGGCATGATGATCTCAATGATGCTCACATAAGAAATAAGAATTGAAACATAAAGGGAGCATCATGAAACACATGGCAAGCACATTTAAGTCTAACCCACTTCCTATGCATAGGGATTTTGTGAGCAAACAACTTATGGGAACAATAATCAACTAGCATAGGAAGGCAAAACAAGCATAACTTCAAAACTTTAAGCACATAGAGAGGAAACTTGATATTATTGCAATATGTAGAAGCATATGATCCTCTCTCATAACAATTTTCAGTAGCATCATGAATGAATTTAACAATATAATCAGCACCTAAAGCATTCTTTTCGTGATCTACAAGCATAGAAAATTTACTACTCTCCACATAAGCAAAATTCTTCTCATTCGGAATAGTAGTGGGAGGAAGCTCAACAAAACAACTATCATGTGATTGAAAATCAAGATCAAGATGACAAGTTTCATGGTTATCATTATTCTTTAAAGCAAATGTGTCATCAAAATAATCATCATAGATAGGAGGCATGCTTTCGTCATAGTAAATTTGCTCATCAAAGCTTGGGGGACAAAAAATATCATCTTCATCAAACATAGCTTCCCCAAGCTTGTGGCTTTGCATATCATTAGCATCATAGATATTCAAGGAATTCATACTAACAACATTGCAATCATGCTCATCATTCAAAGATTTAGTACCAAACATTCTAATGCATTCTTCATCTAACACTTTGGCACAATTTTCCTTTCCATCATACTCATGAAAGATATTAAAAAGATGAAGCATATGAGGCAAACTCAATTCCATTTTTTGTAGTTTTCTTTTATAAACTAAACTAGTGCTAAAACAAGAAACAAAAGATTCGATTGGAAGATCTAAAGATATACCTTCAAGCACTCACCTCCCGCAACGGCGCGAGAAAAGAGCTTAGTTGACGGGTGTGAGTGCCGCCACCTAACCTCCCGCAACGGCGCCGAGAAAAGAGCTTGATGTCTACTATGCAACCTTCTTCTTGTAGACGTTGTTGGGCCTCCAAGTGCAGAGGTTTGTAGGACAGTAGCAAATTTCCCTCAAGTGGATGACCTAAGGTTTATCAATCCGTGGGAGGCGTAGGATGAAGATGGTCTCTCTCAAGCAACCCTGCAACCAAATAACTAAGAGTCTCTTGTGTCCCCAACACACCCAATACAATGGTAAATTGTATAGGTGCACTAGTTCGCGAAGAGATGGTGATACAAGTGCAATATGGATGGTAGATATAGGTTTTGTAATCTAAAATATAAAAACAGCAAGGTAACAAGTGGTAAAAGTGAGCGTAAACGGTATTGCAATGCTAGGAAACAAGGCCTAGGGTTCATACTTTCACTAGTGCAAGTTCTCTCAACAATAATAACATAATTGGATCACATAACTATCCCACAATATGCAACAAAGAGTCACTCCAAAGTCACTAATAGCGGAGAACAAACGAAGAGATTATGGTAGGGTATGAAACCACCTCAAAGTTATTCTTTCCGATCAATCCATTGGGCTATTCCTGTAAGTGTCACAAACAGCCCCAGAGTTCGTAGTAAAATAACACCTTAAAACACACATCAACCAAAACCCTAATGTCACTTAGATACTCCAATGTCACCTCAAGTATCCGTGGGTATGATTATACGATATGCATCACACAATCTCAGATCCATCTATTCAACCAACACATAGAACCTCAAAGAGTGCCCCAAAGTTTCTACCGGAGAATCACAACGAAAATGTGTGCCAACCCCTATGCATAGGTTCATGGGCGGAACCCGCAAGTTGACCACCAAAACATACATCAAGTGAATCACGTGATATCCCATTGTCACCACAGATACGCACGGCAAGACATACATCAAGTGTTCTCAAATCTATAAAGACTCAATCCGATAAGATAACTTCAAAGGGAAAACTCAATCCATTACAAGAGAGTAGAGGGGGAGAAGAAACATAAGATCCAACTATAATAGCAAAGCTCGCGATACATCAAGATCGTGCCAAATCAAGAACACGAGAGAGAGAGAGAGAGAGAGAGAGAGAGAGATCAAACACATAGCTACTGGTACATACCCTCAGCCCCGAGGGTGAACTACTCCCTCCTCGTCATGGAGAGCGCCGGGATGATGAAGATGGCCACAAGTGAGGGTTCCCCCCTCCGGAAGGGTGCCGGAACAGGGTCCCGATTGGTTTTTGGTGGCTCTGGAGGTTTTGCAGCGGCGGAACTCCCGATCTATTCTCGTCTTTGGAAGTTTTAGGGTACGTGGGTATATATGGGTGAAAGAAGTACGTCGGTGGACCTCCGGGTTGTCCACGAGGCAGGGGGGCGCGCCTTAGGGGGGTGGGCGCGCCCCCCACCCTCGTGGGCAGCCCGGGCCTCCAATGGTGAGCTTCCGGTACTCTGTGGGCTTCTTCTGGTCCAAAAATAAGTTCCATGGAGTTTCAGGTCAATTGGACTCCGTTTGATATTCCTTTTCTTCGAAACACTGAAATAGCAGAAAAACTGCAATTCTAGGCTGGGCCTCCGGTTAATAGGTTAGTCCCAAAAATAATATAAATGTGGATAATAAAGCCCAATATTGTCCAAAACATCAGATAATATAGCATGGAGCAATCAAAAATTATAGATACGTTGGAGACGTATCATTGGTACTCCTGGATCTCCTAGTTTCTTAGGTATTCCACCTTTAAAAGTATAATTGGCAAGCATAGTGGAAATTTCAGCTTCCGGTATCTTTCTTTTATTTGTAACAATATCTTTCATATACTTATCATAAGGATTCATTTTAAGCATATCAGACGCATACGCAAAAAGATAGGTCTAATCATTTCAGCAAAGCGCTCAAAATCCTCATCATCCTTTTTCTTGGATGGTTTCGGAAGAAAAGGCATGGGTTTCTGAACCCATGGTTCTCTTTCTTTACCATGCTTCCTAGCAACGAAGTCTCTCTTATCAAATAGACGTTCCGTGGAGTTTCAGGTCATTCCGAGAACTTCTGTTTCTGCACATAAATAACACCATGGAAAGTCTGCTGAAAACAGCGTCTGTCCGGGTTAGTTCCATTCAAATCATGCAAGTTAGAGTCCAAAACAAGGGCAAAAGTGTTTGGAAAAGTAGATACGATGGAGACGCATCACTATGAGGTATTAAGTTCACACTAATAGGGAAAAGCCTAGCAGTAGCGCGGGTTTTAGGCCTATTAGTAGCGCGGGTAGGAGGGCGCCATTGATAGGCGCCACTGACTAAAGCTTAGCAAGCGGCGCTGGACCCGCGCCATGCTAAAATGATCTAGTAGTAGTGCTTGTCCTGAGCAGCGCTGTTGGTAATTAGTAGTAGCGCTCCTCCTTGCCCGCTACTACTATTATTTAGTATTTTATTTATTTTTTATTTCATGTTGTATTTCATACACCTTTACACAATTTTTCATACAACAGGAATTTAGAGACTGTTTTACATCATAATGAGTAGGTGAAACAACCGTGGACTAGTTTCAAGTGGATGGACATCCACTTGAAACTAATCATGATTCTTTCACCCAATGATATAATAAATATCATATCATATCATTAACAACTTATCATCATAATACATCATTGTCATATAACACCTCAAGATCATCGTTTTCATCAATGAGACATCACATAACAAATTGGTCACTAGTCGTAATCACAAGTACTCCTCATCATCAACTCTAACACATTGTATCACATAATAAACATATTGTATCTCATAGGACCTACTACATTCTCTTAGGACCTACTATATTCTCTAAGGTAAAATAGCAAAAACAAGATAGCCCCTGACTCTCCATTATGGAGAATGGAGATTATCCTGCTCCAATTCTTGCCTTTCGCTTAATGTTACTTCCAAGAACCTCCTTGCGAATGTCCAAACATTTTTCCATTCTTTGATTAGCATGTGTTCACCGGTTTTAGAAATCCGATATGCACAGGTGAGATCCGTAGGATGACCTGGTTGTATGTTCAGAACTTCAAGGCGACTATTGTAACACATCAGATGAGGCACACAATCCATCGGGATTTTCTGTTGAAAAACATAGTAATAACTTCGTAGTGAGCAATGATGTACTAGTTTTGGAAGTATGCAAAAGATGCACGGATGTCGTAATAGTAAAAAATATTACCAGGGTATCTCCATAGAAGTTATCGTGGTTCAACACGTGCACTAGTGGCATGTATTCACCATAATTTGGAGGAGTTCGATAATAGGTATTGTAATTCTCAAAGAAAGTACAATAAGCAATCAGATGATTTTTCTCCTTATACGTTAATTCGGTGCCATCGGTGTAGTGGGTTTTGTCTACCATCTTCTGCACATTATTTGAAGATTCAAAATAAGCTGTCAATGGAAATAAGCTATCAACAATTTTGAAATAAACAATATAAATTAGTTAATAACTATGTTTGAGAAACTCACATTGCGGTAGAATCGGAAGCGTATCAACAAGGACCCAAATGTCCATATTGTCTTGCTCGATGTCAGGATCACCAAGATCCATGGTGACAATCATACACTCATAAAAACCATACATTTGCAAAGTGCTTCCCAATTTTGGCAACCAAAATGGGTTACGCTCTGAGCATTGCACAGATTTACTTCAAAATCCATATCATGATGGGTCCTTAGGTGTATTTTCTTTGTTTCAAAATTTTCATGGTCTTCAAAACCCATCCTCTCCAAGACATAGCGTCTTGCATGGCATGGGATAAGCTAGTCGAATTGTAAAAGATGAAAATTAGACGTTGAAATAGTTGAAGTCATGCTTAATTACGAAAAAAACACTTGTTGTTGTTGCGTACCGTTTCACAATCGAAGGTCTCCTCGAGCTTAATGCTGAAGCGCCGATCTTCGTCCAGCTGAACGAACCTGTCGCACATACCTCGATCGTCGTGGCACCAGCTACACTCCCGGGAGAGGCGTCGTCGTCCGAGTACGACATTTCCTCGTTCATAATTCAAAGATTAAACTTGTACATATTCTAGCACAAGTCATGCCGAATTCACGAAAAAATCCGCATGACCTTTGCTAAAAAGGACATATCGGCGCCTGAAATTTGCGGAACGAAATTAATCAACACTCCGCAAAACATAGGCCACTCGGAGATGTAAACTGAACATAAACGACCACTTGGGCAACCACATATCCTATTTGAGCAACAACACAAGATATACAAGGATATTTGGCTGGTCTCACCTCGATGTAGGAGGGGGTCGGTGACTGGGACAACGGAGGGGATGTCGGAGGGGGTCGGTGATGGGGACGACGGCGGGGATGTCGGAGGGGGTCGGTGACAGGGACGACGGTGGTCACCTGAGAAACCATATAAGTTATCACTAATACATCCCGAATAATTGCTTAAACTAAAAAATAACAACAAATATGACATGTTCAACTAGTTTTATTAATTCAACTAGTTCTTACTAAATATAAACTTACTATAAATAGAAAAACAATAGTTCTTTCTAAAAATAAAGTAGTTCAACTAGTTATATTAATTTACTTAGTAAACTAGTTCAACTACAACTAAAAATCTAGTACTAAGTAAGCAACATCTAGTTAACTAGTACCATCACTACTAGTAATTAACATCTACTACTACTAAAAATCTAGTACTAACTAAGCAACATCTAGTACTAGCTATGAACCCTAAATTAACATCTACAACTACTAAATCTAGTACTAACTAGTGGCAATGGGGTGGGGCGACGAGAGGTAGCTAGGGCGGCGAGGTCGAGGCGGTGGGAGGAGGTTGCCGACGGAGGAGGGAGGAGGGCGGCCGCAGGAGGAGGAGGAGGCGGCAAGGAGGAGGAGGAGGCGGCTGCAGCGGAGGGAGGATGTGCGAGGCCTAGGGAGGAGGGACGGAAGGAGGGGACTACCTCGGCGGCGGCGGCGACGACGCATTTACCAGTTATCGGCACGAGGTAGAGTGAGAGTGTGAGTGAGGGCGGTCGTGTGGCGTGGGGATAAGGTAGGGATAGTTGCAGCACGTTTGCCAAAAAGCGCTACAGCTAATCTGAATAGCAGTAGCGCCTTGCACATAAACCGCTCTTGCTAAGTGTAACTATACAAAAATACGTCAATGCAAAAATACATTGGCCATCAATGATCTTTTTGTGTACAATCTGAATTGTCAATATGAGTCCTATCCGGTAGGAACCGGAGAGGACTCATATTGCGGCCACAAATTTTACACATAGAGTTCAGTGAAGACCAACTGATTGTGGTAGTTTCAGAAATAACATATTTAAGGTGGTAAACACCCTGTTCACGGAGCGAGGTGGGACTAAACTTGTGGGCTGATCTTAGTAGTAGCGTTTTTTCTATAAGCGCGCTGCTGCTAACTTATATAGTAGTACCGCGGTTTAGTATAGTGCGCTACTACTATAACTAACGGGGGGGCGAGGTCATGGCAATTATAGCAGTAGCGCTGTTTGTGGTGGACGCGCCATCGCTATTTTTTCTGTCGCCAGCGCGTTTCTCTAACACGCGCTGCTGCTAAGTAGCAGCAGCGTGGTATTTTGTGGAGCGCTGCTGGTAAGATTATGTGTATAGGCTTTTCCCTAGTAGTGTCATGATAAATTAAAGTTTGATTAATCATATTACTTAAGAACTCCCACTTAGATAGACATCTCTCTAATCATCTAAGTGATCACGTGATCAAAATCAACTAAATCATGTCCGATCATGACGTGAGATCGAGTAGTTTTCAATGGTGAACATCACTATGTTGATCATATATACTATATGATTCACGGTTGACCTTTCGGTCTCAGTGTTCTGAGGCCATATCTGCATATGCTAGGCTCGTCAAGTTTAACCCGAGTATTCTGCGTGTGCAAAACTGGCTTGCACCCGTTGTATGTGAACGTAGAGCTTATCACACACGATCATCACGTGGTGTCTCGGCACGACGAACTTTCACAACGGTGCATACTCAGGGAGAACACTTGTACCCTGAAATTTAGTGAGAGATCATCTTATAATGCTACCGCCGAACTAAGAAAAATAAGATGCATAAAGGATAAACACCACCTGCAATCAATATAACTGATATGATATGGCCATCATCATCTTGTGCCTTTGATCTCCATCTCCAAAGCACCGTCAGGATCACCATCATCAGCGGCTTGACACCTTGATCTCCATCGAAGCATCATTGTCGTCTCGCCAACTATTGCTATCACGACTATTGCTACTGCTTAGTGATAAAGTAAAGCAATTACATGGCGATTGCATTTCATACAATAAAGCGACAACCATAAGGCTCCTGCCAGTTGCCGATAACTGTTACAAAACATGATCATCTCATACAACAATTTATATATCATCACGTCTTGACCATATCACATCACAGTATACCCTGCAAAAACAAGTTAGACGTCCTCTACTTGTTGTTGCAAATTTGACATGGCTTCTACGGGCTTAGCAAGAACCGTTCTTACCTACGCATCAAAAAACACAACGATTTTTCGTCAAGTGTGCTGTTTTAACCTTCAACAAGGACCGGGCGTAGTCACACTCGATTCAACTAAAGTTGGAGAAACTGACACCCACTAGCCACCTGTGTGCGAAGCACGTCGGTAGAACCAGTCTCGCGTAAGCGTACGCGTAATGTCGATCTGGGCCGCTTCATCCAACAATACTGCTGAATCAAAGTATGACATGTCGATAAGCAGTATGACTATTATCGCCCACAACTCTTTGTGTTATACTCGTGCATATAACATCTATGCATAGACCTGGCTCGGATGCCACTGTTGGGGAACACAGTAATTTCAAAAAAATTCCTACCCATACACAAGATCCATCTAGGTGATGCATAGCAACGAGCGGGAGAGTGTGTCCATGTACCCTCGTAGACTAAAAGCGGAAGCGTTATGACAACACGATTGATATAGTCGTACGTCTTCACGATCCGACCGATCCTAGCACCGAACGTACGGCACCTTCGCGATCTGCACACGTTCAGCTCGGTGACGTCCCACGAACTCTAGATCCAGCTGAGGTTGAGGAAGAGTTTCGTCAGCATGATGGCGTGATGACGGTGTTGATGAAGTTACCGACACAGGGCTTCGCCTAAGCACTACAACGATATGACCGAGGTGGAAATCTGTGGAGGGGGGCACCGCACACGGCTAAGACAACTGTCAACTTGTGTGTCTATGGAGTGCCCCCTTCCCCCGTATATAAAGGAGTGGAGGAGGGGAGGGCCGGCCCTCTTTATGGCGTGCCCAAGGGGGGAGTCCTACTCCCAGTAGGAGTAGGTTTCCCCCCTTCCCTAGTTGGAGTAGGAGTAGAAGGTAGAGGGAGAGAAGGAAAGGGGGGCCGCCCCCCCCCCTCCCAATTCGGATTGGGCTTGGGGGGGCGCCCCCCACCTTGGCCGCCTCCTCCTCTCTTCCACCATGGCCCATTAAGGCCCATTAACTCCCCGGGGGGTTCCGGTAACCTCCCGGTACTCCGGAAAATGCCCGAACTCATCCGAAACCTTTTCGGTGTCCAAAAGTAGCCTTCCAATATATTGATCTTTATGTCTCGACTATTTCAAGACTCCTCATCATGTCCGTGATCACATCCGGGACTCTGAACAACCTTCGTACATCAAAACACATAAACTCATAATATTGATCGTCATTGAACGTTAAGCGTGCGAACCCTATGGGTTCGAGAACTATGTAGACATGACCGAGACTCACTTCCGGTCAATAACCAATAGCGGAACCTGGATGCTCATATTGGTTCCTACATATTCTATGATGATCTTTATCGGTCAAACCGCATAACAATATACGTTGTTCCCTTTGTCATCGGTATGTTACTTGCCCGAGATTCGATCGTCGGTATCTCAATACCTAGTTCAATGTCGTTACCGGCAAGTCTATTTACTCGTTCTGTAATGTATCATCCCGTAACTAACTCATTAGTCACATTGCTTGCAAGGCTTATAGTGATGTGCATTACCAAGAGGGCCCAGAGATACCTCTCCGAAACATGGAGTGACATATCCTAATATCGATCTATGCCAACCCAACAAACACCATCGGAGACACCTGTAGAGCATCTTTATAATCACCCAGTTACATTGTGATGTTTGATAGCACACTAAGTGTCCCTTCGGTATTTGGGAGTTGCATAATCTCATAGTCATAGGAACATGTATAAGTCATGAAGAAAGCAATAGCAATAAACTATACGATCATAGTGCTAAGCTAACGGATTGGTCAAGTCAATCACATCATTCTCTAATGATGTGATCCCGTTCATCAAATGACAACACATGTCTATGGCTAGGAAACTTAACCATCTTTGATTAACGAGCTAGTCAAAGTAGAGGCATACTAGTGACACTCTGTTTGTCTATGTATTCACACATGTATTAAGTTTCCGGTTAATACAATTCTAGCATGAATAATAAACATTTATCATGATATAAGGAAATATAAATAACAACTTTATTATTGCCTCTAGGGCATATTTCCTTCAATTTTTGAGTTAGATGCTCATATTGATGAATGTTATGCTCTTATTTGCAAAGAAGTTTTGTTTTCATTTGAGGATATGCCTTCTACTTTGCCTACTATTGTCGCTAACCTTTTGCAGGAGTATCATGATGTTTTCCCAAAGGAAGTACCACCGGGGCTGCCACCTATGAGAGGAATTGAACACCAAATTGATTTGATACCTGGCGCCTCACTACCCAACCGTGCGCCATACCGGACTAATCCTGAGGAGACTAAGGAGATTCAGCGACAAGTTCAAGAACTACTCAAAAAAGGTTACATTCGTGAATCCCTTAGCCCGTGTGTTGTACCAATTTTACTTGTTCCTAAAAAAGACGGTACTTCACATATGTGTGTTGATTGTAGAGCCATCAATAATATTACAATTCGATATCGTCATCCTATTCCTAGATTAGATGACATGCTTGATGAACTCAATGGCTCAGTTGTGTTTTCTAAAGTGGACTTGCGTAGTGGCTACCATCATATTCATATGAAACTAGGTGATGAATGGAAAACTGCTTTCAAAACTAAATTTGGTTTATATGAGTGGTTAGTTATGCCTATTGGATTGACTAATGCACCTAGTACTTTCATGAGACTAATGAATGAAGTTTTGCGAGCTTTCATTAGATGATTTGTGGTAGTATATTTCGATGATATTTTGATTTATAGCAAGTCACTCGAGGAACACTTAGACCATTTGCGTGCTGTTTTTTCTGCTATGCATGATGCACGTTTATTTGGTAATATCGAAAAGTGCACTTTTTGCACGGATCGAGTCGCTTTTCTTGGCTATGTTGTGACATCGCAGGGAATTGAAGTTGATAAAGCCAAGGTTGAAGCGATCCAGAGTTGGGCGACCCCTAAGTCGGTCACACAGGTATGAAGTTTTCTCGGACTTGTTGGGTTCTACCGGCGGTTCGGGAAGGATTTTAGTACCATCGCAGCGCCGCTCAATGAGCTCATAAAGAAAAAGGTGCCATTTGTTTGGAGCGACGCACAAGAGGAAGCCTTCACTATTCTTAAAGATAAGCTCGCACGCGCTCCTTTGCTGCAATTACCTGCTTTTAATAAGATGTTTGAATTAGAATGTGATGCTAGCGGCATTGGTTTAGGCGGTGTTTTATTGTAAGAAGGAAAACCAGTAGCATACTTTAGTGAAAAGCTCAGTGGGCCTAGTCTGAATTATTCAGCATATGATAAAGAACTTTATGCACTAGTTCAGACTTTGGAGACATGGCAACATTATTTATGGCCTAAGGAGTTTGTCATACATTCTGACCATGAATCACTCAAGCATATTAGAAGTCAAAGCAAACTGAACCGTAGACATGCAAAATGGGTTGAATTTACTGAATCTTTTCCTTATGTTATTAAGCACTAGAAAGGGAAGAAGAATGTTATTGCCGATGCATTGTCTAGGCGCTATACCATGTTATCACAACTTGACTTCAAAAATTTTGGACTTGAAACTATAAAAGAGCAATATGCTAATGATGTCAATTTTAAAGATATTTTGCTCAATTGCAGAGAGGGTAGAACTTGGAACAAGTTCGTCGTTAATGACGGATTTGTTTTTCGTGCTAATAAGCTATGCATCCCAGATAGCTCTTTTCGTCTTTTGTTGTTACAGTAGGCGCATGGCGGAGGACTTATGGGACATTTCGGTGTCAAAAAGACAGAAGACATCCTTGCTGGTCATTTCTTCTGGCCAAAAATGAGAAGGGGTGTGGAGAGATATGTTGCACGCTGTACGACATGCCAAAAAGCTAAGTCATGATTGAATCCACATGGTTTATATATGCCTCTTCCTGTTCCTAGCACTCCTTGGGAATATATATCTATGGACTTTGTATTAGGACTGCCTAGAACACGACGGGGGAGGGATAGTATGTTTGTTGTTGTCAATAGATTCTCTAAGATGGCACATTTTATACCTTGCCCTAAAAGTGACGATGCTACTCACATTGCTGATTTGTTCTTTAGAGAAGTAGTTTGTTTACATGGTGTGCCAAATACAATTGTTTCTGATCGTGACACAAAATTTCTTAGCCACTTTTGGAGGGTGTTGTGGACAAAGTTGGGGACTAAGCTTTTATTTAGTACTACATGTCATCCTCAAACAGATGGTCAAATTGAAGTGGTTAATCGAACATTGTCTACTATGCTTAGGGTTGTTTTGAAAAAGAACTTAAAAATGTGGGAAGAATGCCTGCCTCATGTAGAGTTTGCTTATAATCACTCCGTTCATTCCACCACAAAATTATGCCCTTTTGAGATTGTTTATGGATTTATACCTCGTGCACCAATTGATTTATTACCTATTCCATTTTCGGAGAAGGTAAACCTTGATGCTAAAGAACATGCTGAATTAGTATTGAAAATGCATGAGATGACTAAGAAAAATATTAAACGCATGAATGCTAAGTATAAACTTGTTGGTAGTCAGGGTAGAAAAAGTATTGTGTTTGAACCAGGTGATTTAGTATGGTTACATTTGCGAAAAGACCGATAACCTAATTTACGAAAGTCAAAATTAATGCCTCATGCGGATGGACCTTTTAAGGTGATAGAAAAAAATAATGAGAATGCGTATAAGCTTGATCTGCCTGCAGAATTTACGGTTAGTCCCACATTTAATGTTGTAGATTTAAATCCTTACTTGGGTGAGGACGAAGAAATACCGTCAAGGACGACTTCGATTCAAGAAGGGGGGATGATGAGGACATCTCTGCCACAGTTACACCTGCCGCCATTCCTACATTAATTATTCCATCCGGACCTATAACTAGAGAGCGCGCGTCAAATAAATGGCTAGGTACTATCGCTCCTTCATACATATGATTTGACTGACAAAAGTACGATGCTACACTCGTGTTCTGATTTGCTTGTACTTAGGAATAAAAGAAAGATTAGAGATGAAGCCAACTGTTCATTCAAATCGGATGGAGCCATACACGTACGAGGCAACGAGTAATAGGATCTCTTCCTCCTAAAAAAAGCACCTAGGGTTTCTGCCTCTTGCCGGCTTCAACGCAGGTCCGCCTCGTCTCCTGTGGCCCTAGAGCCATGGAGACGCGGCGGATCCTGCCAAGGGCCGGCGGGAGGGATTCGTTTTAGTCGTTTTTTTCAATTTTGTTAGGGTTTGTGTTCTGTTCAGGAAGACGAAACGGCGGCGGCTTTCTGATGATGGAATAAAGGTCTTCCCGCCTAGCCCCCGTTTCAATGATGCATCTAGCATCGTTGGTGGGCGTGTGTGAAGGAAATATGCCCTAGAGGCAATAATAAAGTTATTATTTATTTCCTTATTTCGTGATAAATGTTTATTATTCATGCTAGAATTGTATTAACCGGAAACATAATACATGTGTGAATACATAGACAAACAGAGTGTCACTAGTATGCCTCTACTTGACTAGCTCGTTAATCAAAGATGGTTATGTTTCCTAACCATAGACATGAGTTGTCATTTGATTAACGGGATCACATCATTAGGAGAATGATCTGATTGACTTGACCCATTCCGTTAGCCTAGCACTTGATCGCTTAGTATGTTGCTATTGCTTTCTTCATGACTTATACATGTTCCTCGTAACTATGAGATTATGCAACTCCTGTTTACGGAGGAACACTTTGGTGCTACCAAACGTCACAACGTAATCGGGTGATTATAAAGGAGTACTACAGGTGTCTCCAAAGGTACATGTTGGGTTGGCGATTTCGAGATTAGGTTTTGTCACTCCGATTGTCGGAGAGGTATCTGTGGGCCCTCTCGGTAATGCACATCACTATAAGCCTTGCAAGCAATGTAGCTAATGAGTTAGTTACGGAATGATGCATTATGGAACGAGTAAAGAGACTTGCGTAACGAGATTGAACTAAGTATTGATACCGACGATCAAACCTCGGGCAAGTAACATACCGATGACAAAGGGAACAACGATGTTGTTATGCGGTTTGACCGATAAAGATCTTCGAGAATATGTAGGAGCCAATATGGGCATCCAGGTCCCGCTATTGGTTATTGACCAAGAATAGTTCTAGGTCATGTCTACATAGTTCTCGAACCCGTAGGGTCCGCACGCTTAAGGTTTCGATGATGCTTATATTATGAGTTTATGAGTTTTGATGTACCGAAGGAGTTCGGAGTCCGGATGAGATCGGGGACATGACGAGGAGTCTCGAAATGGTCGAGACGTAAAGATCGATATATTGGACAACTATATTCGAGTTCGGAAAGGTTCCGAGTGATTCGGTATTTTCGAGTACCGGGAGTTACGGGAATACGGGAAAAGTATTGGGCCTTAATGGGCCTTAGTGGGAAGGAGCCAGGAGGTGGCGTGCGCCTCCCAAGCCCAGTCCGAATTGGACAAGGGGTTTGGGCGCAGCCCACCTCTCCTTCCTTCTCCACTTCCCCTTTCCCCCTTCTCCTAGTTGGACTAGGAAGAAGGAGTCCTACTCGGTGGGAGTAGGACTCCCCTTGGCGCCTCCTCCTAGGCCGCCACCTCCTCCCTTGCTCCTTTATATACGGGGCAGGGGGCACCCCATGGGACACAAGTTGATCTACGGATCTTTCCTTAGCCGCAGCGGTGCCCCTTCCACCATATTCCACTTCGGTCATATCGTCATGAGCTTAGGCGAAGCCCTGCCGGAGAAGTCATATCGTCATGAGCTTAGGCGAAGCCCTGCGCCGGTGGAGCATCAACATTGTCACTACGCCGTTGTCGACGGAACTCATCCCGACACTTTGCTGGATCGAGTCCGGGATCGCCATCGAGCTGAACGTGTGCAGAACTCGGAGGTGCCGACGCTCGGTGCTTGGATCGGTCGGATCGTGAAGACGTCGACTACATCAACAGCGTTGTTATAACGCTTCCGCTTTCGGTCTACGAGGGTACGTGGACGGACACTCTCCCCTCTCGTTGCTATGCCATCACCATGGTCTTGCGTGATCGTAGGAAATTTTTGAAATTACTACGTTCCCCAACAGTGGCATCCGAGCCTGGTTTTATGCGTTGATGTCATGTGCACGAGTAGAACACAAGTGAGTTGTGGACGATACAAGTCATACTGCCTACCAGCATGTCATACTTTGGTTCAGCGGTATTGTGAGATGAAGCGGCCCGGACCGACATTACGCGTACGCTTACGCGAGACTGGTTTCACCGCTCCGAGCACTCGTTGCTTAAAGGTGACCGGCGGGTGTCTGTCTCTCTCACTTTAGTTGAATCGAGTGTGGCTACGCCCGGTCCTTGAGAAGGTTAAAACAGAGTCTATTTGACGAAGTATCGTTGTGGTTTTGATGCGTAGGTAAGAACGGTTCTTGCTCAGCCCGTAGCAGCCACGTAAAACTTGCAACAACAAAGTAGAGGACGTCTAACTTGTTTTTGCAGGGCATGTTGTGATGTGATATGGTCAAGACGTGATGCTATATTTTATTGTATGAGATGATCATGTTTTGTAACCGAGTTATCGGCAACTGGCAGGAGCCATATGGTTGTCGCTTATTGTATGAAATGCAACGCCATGTAATTGCTTTACTTTATCACTAAGAAGTAGCGATAGTCGAGAAGCAATAGTTGGCGAGACGACAACGATGCTACGATGGAGATCAAGGTGTCGCGCCGGTGACGATGGTGATCATGACGTTGCTTGGCGATGGAGATCACAAGCACAAGATGATGATGACCATATCATATCACTTATATTGATTGCATGTGATGTTTATCCTTTATGCATCTTATCTTGCTTTGATTGACGGTAGCATTATAAGATGATCTCTCACCAAAATTATCAAGAAGTGTTCTCCCGAGTATGCACCGCTGCGAAAGTTCTTCGTGCCGAGACACCACGTGATGATCGGGTGTGATAGGCTCTACGCTCAAATACAACGGTGCAAAACAGTTGCGCACGCGAATACTCAGAGTTAAACTTGACGAGCCTAGCATATAACAGATATGGCCTCGAACACGGAGACCGAAGGTCGAGCGTGAATCATATAGTAGATATGATCAACATAGTGATGTTCACCATTGAAACTACTCCATCTCACGTGATGATCGGACATGGTTTAGTTGATTTGGATCACGTGATCACTTAGATGACTAGAGAGATGTCTGTCTAAGTGGGAGTTTTTAATATGATTAATTGAACTATAATTTATCATGAACTTAGTCCTGGTAGTATTTTGCAAATTATGTTGTAGATCAATAGCTCGCGTTGTTGCTTCCCTATGTTTTTATATGTGTTCCTAGAGAAAATTGTATTGAAAGATGTTAGTAGCAATGATGCGGATTGGATCCGTGATCTAAGGTTTATCCTCATTGCTGCGCAGAAGAATTATGTCCTTAATGCACCGCTAGGTGACAGACCTATTGCAGGAGCAGATGCAGACGTTATGAACGTTTGGCTAGCTCAATATGAGCGATCTGAGACGTTATGAACGTTTGGCTAGCTCAATATGATGACTACTTGATAGTTTAGTGCACCATGCTTAACGGCTTAGAATCGGGACTTCAAAGACGTTTTGAACGTCATGGACCATATGAGATGTTCCAGGAATTGAAGTTAATATTTCAAGCAAATACCCGAGTTGAGAGATATGAAGTCTCCAACAAGTTCTATAGCTAAAAGATGGAGGAGAATCGCTCAACTAGTGAGCATGTGCTCAGATTGTCTGAGTACTTCAATCGCTTGAATCAAGTGGGAGTTAATCTTCCAGATAAGATAGTGATTGACAGAATTTTCTAGTCACCATCACTAAGTTAGTAGAACTTCGTGATGAACTATAGTATGCAAGGGATGACGAAAAGATTCTCGAGCTCTTCACGATGCTAAAATCGGCGAAGGTAGAAATCAAGAAAAACATCAAGTGTTGATGGTTGACAAGACCACTAGTCTCAAGGAAAATGGCAAAGGGAAGAAGGGGAACTTCAAAAAGGAACGGCAAGCAAGTTGCTGCTCGAGTGAAGAAGCCCAAGTCTAGACCTAAGCCTGAGACTGAGTACTTACACTGCAAAGGAAATGGTCACTGGAAACAGTAATACCCCAAATATTTGGTGGATAAGATGGATGGCAAAGTGAACGAGGGTATATTTGATATACAGGTTATTGATGTGTGCTTTACTAGTGTTTATAGTAGCCCCTGAGTATTTGATACTCGTTCGGTTGCTAAGATTAGTAACTCGAAACAGGAGTTACAGAATAAACATAGACTAGTTGAAGGGGAAGTGACGATGAGTGTTGGAAGTAGTTCCAAGATTGATATGATCATCATCGCACACTCCCTATACTTTCGGGATTAGTGTGGAACCTAAATAAGTGTTATTTGGTGTTCAGCATAAATATGATTTGATCATGTTTATTGCAATACGGTTATTCATTTAAGTAAGAGAATAAATTGTTGTTCATTTACATGAATAAAACCTTATATGGTTACACACCCAATGAAAATGGTTCATTGGATCTCGATCATAGTGATACACATATTCATAATATTGAAACCAAAAGATGCAAAGTTAATAATGATAGTGCAACTTATTTGTGGCACTCGCCGCTTAGGTCATATTGGTGTAAAGCGCATGAAGAAACTCCATGCTGATGGGATTTTGGAATCACTTGATTATGAATCACTTGATGCTTGCGAACCATGCCTTATGGGCAAGATGACTAAAGACTCGTTCTCCGGAACAATGGAGCGAGCAAATGACTTATTGGAAATAATACATACCGATGTATGCGGTCCGATGAGTGTTAAAGCTCGTGGCAAGTATCGTTATTTTCGACCTTCACAAGATGATTTGAGCGGATATGGGTATATCTACTTGATGAAACACAATTCTGAAACATTTGAAAAGTTCAAAGAATTTCAGAGTGAAGTGAAGAATCATCGTAACAAGAAAATAAAAGTTTCTACGATATGATCGCAGAGGAAAAATATTTGAGTTACTGAGTTTGGCCTTCATTAAAACAATGTGAAATAGTTTCACTACTCACGCCACCTGGAACACCACAGCGTTATGGTGTGTCCGAACGTCAGAATCAGTACTTTATTTGATATGGTGCGATCAATGATGTCTCTTACCAATTTACCAATATCGCTTTTGAGGTTATGCATTAGAGACAGCCGCATTCACATTTAAAAGGGCACCATCTAAATCCGTTGAGACGACACCGTATGAACTATGGTTTAACAAGAAACCTAAGCTGTCGTTTCTTAAAAGTTTGAGTTGTGATGCTTATGTGAAAAGTTTTCACCGATAAGCTCGAACCCAAATCGGAGAAGTGCGTCTTCATAGATTACCCAAAAGAAAATGTTGGGTACACCTCCTATCACAGATCCGAAGGCAAGTTTTTCGTTGCTAAGATGGATCCTTTCTAGAAAAGAAGTTTCTCTCGAAAGAAGTGAGTGGGAGGAAAGTAGAACTTGATGAGGTAATTGTACCTTCTCCCTTATTGGAAAGTAGTTCATCACGTAAATCAGTTCCGATGATTCCTACACCAATTAGTGAGGAAGTTAATGATGATGATCATGAAACTTCAGATCAAGTTGCTACCAAACCTCGTAGGTCTTCCAGAGTAAGATCCGCACTGAGTGGTACGGTAATCATGTTCGGAAGTCATGTTACTAGACCATGATGAACCTACGAACTATGAGGAAGCGATGATGAGCCCAGATTCATGAAATGGCTTGAGGCCATGAAATCTGAGATGGGATCCATGTATGAGAACAAAGTATGGACTTTGATGGAGTTGTTCGATGATCGGCAAGCCATATTATATAAATGGATCTTCAAGAGGAAGACAGATGATGATAGTAGTGTTACTATCTACAAAGTTCGACTTGTCGCAAAAAGGTTTTCGACAAGTTCAAGGTGTTGACTACAAATGAGATTTTCTCAATCAGTAGCGATTCTTAAGTCTGTTGAATCATGTTAGCAATTGCCACATTTTATGAAATCGGCAAATGAATTCTTTAATGGATTTATTAAAGAAGAGTTGTATATGATACAACCAAAAGTTTTTGTCAATCCTAAAGGAGCTAACAAAATGTGCAAGCTCCAGCGATCCATCAATGGACTGGTGCAAGCATCTCGGAGTTGGAATATACGCTTTGATGAGTTGATCAAAGCGTATGGTTTTATCTGCACTTTTGGAGAAGCCTGTATTTACAAGAAAGTGAGTGGGAGCACTACAGCATTTCTGACAAGTATATGTGAATGACATATTGTTGATCGGAAATAATGTAGAATTATTCTGCAAAGCATAAAGGAGTGTTTGAAAGGAGTTTTTTCAAAGAAAGACCTCGGTGAAGCTGCTTACATATTGAGCATCAAGATCTATAGAGATAGATCAAGACGCTTGATAAGAATACATACCTTGTCAATATTTTGAAGTAGTTCAAAATAGAACAGTCAAAGAAAAGTTCTTGCCTGTGTTGCAAAGGTGTGAAATTGAGTGAGACTCAAATCCCGACCACGGCAGAAAATAGAAAAGAGAATGAAAGTCATTCCCTATGCCTCAGTAATAGGTTCTATAAAGTATGCTATGCTATGTACCAGACCTATTATATACCTTGCTCTGAATTTGGCAAGGAATACAATAGTGATCTAGGAGTAGATCATGGATATTGGTCAAGAACATCCTTAGTGAGGACTAAGGAAATATTTCTCGATTATGGAGGTGATAAAAGAGCCCGTCATAAAGAGTAACATCGATGCAAGTTTTTACACTGATCCAGATGACTCTAAGTCTCAATCTGGATACATATTGTAAGTGGGAGCAATTAGCTAGAGTAGCCCGTGCGAGCATTGTAGACATAGAATATTTGCAAAATACATACGGCTCTGAATGTGACAGACCCGCTGACTAAGCTTCTCTCACGAGCAAAACATGATCATACCTTAGTACTCTTTGGGTGTTAATCACATAGCGATGTGAACTAGATTATTGACTCTAGTAAACCCTTTGGGTGTTGGTCACATGACGATGTGAACTATGGGTATTAATCACATACAGATGTGAATATTAGTGTTGAATCACATGATGATGTGAACTAGATTATTGACTCTAGTGCAAGTGGGAGACTGAAGGAAATATGCCCTAGAGGCAATAATAAAGTTATTATTTATTTCCTTATTTCATGATAAATGTTTATTATTCATGCTAGAATTGTATTAACCGGAAACATAATACATGTGTGAATACATAGACAAACAGAGTGTCACTAGTATGCCTCTACTTGACTAGCTCGTTAATCAAAGATGGTTATGTTTCCTAACCATAGACATGAGTTGTCATTTGATTAACGGGATCACATCATTAGGAGAATGATCTGATTGACTTGACCCATTCCGTTAGCCTAGCACTTGATCGCTTAGTATGTTGCTATTGCTTTCTTCATGACTTATACATGTTCCTCGTAACTATGAGATTATGCAACTCCTGTTTACGGAGGAACACTTTGGTGCTACCAAATGTCACAACGAATCGGGTGATTATAAAGGAGTACTACAGGTGTCTCCAAAGGTACATGTTGGGTTGGCGATTTCGAGATTAGGTTTTGTCACTCCGATTGTCGGAGAGGTATCTCTGGCCCTCTCGGTAATGCACATCACTATAAGCCTTGCAAGCAATGTAGCTAATGAGTTAGTTACGGAATGATGCATTATGGAACGAGTAAAGAGACTTGCCGGTAACGAGATTGAACTAAGTATTGATACCGACGATCAAACCTCGGGCAAGTAACATACCGATGACAAAGGGAACAACGTATGTTGTTATGCGGTTTGACCGATAAAGATCTTCGTAGAATATGTAGGAGCCAATATGGGCATCCAGGTCCCGCTATTGGTTATTGACCAAGAATAGTTCTAGGTCAAGTCTACATAGTTCTCGAACCCGTAGGGTCCGCACGCTTAAGGTTTCGATGATGCTTATATTATGAGTTTATGAGTTTTGATGTACCGAAGGAGTTCGAGTCCCGGATGAGATCGGGGACATGACGAGGAGTCTCGAAATGGTCGAGACGTAAAGATCGATATATTGGACGACTATATTCGGAGTTCGGAAAGGTTCCGAGTGATTCGGTATTTTCAAGTACCGGGAGTTACGGGAATACAGGGAAAAGTATTGGGCCTTAATGGGCCTTAGTGGGAAGGAGCCAGGAGGTGGCGTGCGCCCTCCCAAGCCCAGTCCGAATTGGACAAGGGGTTTGGGCGCAGCCCACCTCTCCCTTCCTTCTCCACTTCCCCTTTCCCCTTCTCCTAGTTGGACTAGGAAAGAAGGAGTCCTACCCCGGTGGGAGTAGGACTCCCTTGGCGCGCCTCCTCCTAGGCCGGCCACCTCCTCCCTTGCTCCTTTATATACGGGGCAGGGGGCACCCCATGGGACACAAGTTGATCTACGGATCTTTCCTTAGCGTGCAGCGGTGCCCCTTCCACCATATTCCACTTCGGTCATATCGTCGCGGAGCTTAGGCGAAGCCCTGCGCCGGAGAAGTCATATCGTCGCGGAGCTTAGGCGAAGCCCTGCGTCGGTGGAGCATCAACATTGTCACTACGCCGTTGTGCTGACGGAACTCATCCCCGACACTTTGCTGGATCGGAGTCCGGGGATCGTCATCGAGCTGAACGTGTGCAGAACTCGGAGGTGCCGTACGTTCGGTGCTTGGATCGGTCGGATCGTGAAGACGTACGACTACATCAACCCTGTTGTTATAACGCTTCCGCTTTCGGTCTACGAGGGTACGTGGACGGACACTCTCCCATCTCGTTGCTATGCCATCACCATGGTCTTGCGTGATCGTAGGAATTTTTTTGAAATTACTACGTTCCCCAACAGTGGCATCCGAGCCTGGTTTTATGCGTTGATGTCATGTGCACGAGTAGAACACAAGTGAGTTGTGGACGATACAAGTCATACTGCCTACCAGCATGTCATACTTTGGTTCAGCGGTATTGTGAGATGAAGCGGCCCGGACCGACATTACGCAGACGCTTACGCGAGACTGGTTTCACCGCCCGAGCACTCGTTGCTTAAAGGTGACCGGCGGGTGTCATCTCTCTCACTTTAGTTGAATCGAGTGTGGCTACGCCCGGTCCTTGAGAAGGTTAAAACAGAGTCTATTTGACGAAGTATCGTTGTGGTTTTGATGCGCGAGGTAAGAACGGTTCTTGCTCAGCCCGTAGCAGCCACGTAAAACTTGCAACAACAAAGTAGAGGACGCCTAACTTGTTTTTGCAGGGCATGTTGTGATGTGATATGGTCAAGACGTGATGCTATATTTTATTGTATGAGATGATCATGTTTTGTAACCGAAGTTATCGGCAATCTGGCAGGAGCCATATGGTTGTCGCTTATTGTATGAAATGCAACGCCATGTAATTGCTTTACTTTATCACTAAGAAGTAGCGATAGTCGAGAAGCAATAGTTGGCGAGACGACAACGATGCTACGATGGAGATCAAGGTGTCGCTACCGGTGACGATGGTGATCATGACGTTGCTTGGCGATGGAGATCACAAGCACAAGATGATGATGACCATATCATATCACTTATATTGATTGCATGTGATGTTTATCCTTTATGCATCTTATCTTGCTTTGATTGACGGTAGCATTATAAGATGATCTCTCACCAAAATTATCAAGAAGTGTTCTCCCGAGTATGCACCGCTGCGAAAGTTCTTCGTTTGAGACACCACGTGATGATCGGGTGTGATAGGCTCTACGCTCAAATACAACGGGTGCAAAACAGTTGCGCACGCGCGAATACTCAGGTTAAACTTGACGAGCCTAGCATATAACAGATATGGCCTCGAACACGGAGACCGAAAGGTCGAGCGTGAATCATATAGTAGATATGATCAACATAGTGATGTTCACCATTGAAACTACTCCATCTCACGTGATGATCGGACATGGTTTAGTTGATTTGGATCACGTGATCACTTAGATGACTAGAGAGATGTCTGTCTAAGTGGGAGTTTTTAATATGATTAATTGAACTATAATTTATCATGAACTTAGTCCTGGTAGTATTTTGCAAATTATGTTGTAGATCAATAGCTCGCGTTGTTGCTTCCCTATGTTTTTATATGTGTTCCTAGAGAAAATTGTATTGAAAGATGTTAGTAGCAATGATGCGGATTGGATCCGTGATCCGAGGTTTATCCTCATTGCTGCAGAAGAATTATGTCCTTAATGCACCGCTAGGTGACAGACCTATTGCAGGAGCAGATGCGACGTTATGAACGTTTGGCTAGCTCAATATGAGCAGATCTACGACGTTATGAACGTTTGGCTAGCTCAATATGATGACTACTTGATAGTTTAGTGCACCATGCTTAACGGCTTAGAATCGGGATTTCAAAGACGTTTTGAACGTCATGGACCATATGAGATGTTCCAGGAATTGAAGTTAATATTTCAAGCAAATACCCGAGTTGAGAGATATGAAGTCTCCAACAAGTTCTATAGCTAAAAGATGGAGGAGAATCGCTCAACTAGTGAGCATGTGCTCGATTGTCCGAGTACTTCAATCGCTTGAATCAAGTGGGAGTTAATCTTCCAGATAAGATAGTGATTGACAGAATTCTCTAGTCACCATCACTAAGTTAGTAGAACTTCGTGATGAACTATAGTATGCAAGGGATGACGAAAAAGATTCTCGAGCTCTTCACGATGCTAAAATCGCGAAGGTAGAAATCAAGAAAACATCAAGTGTTGATGGTTGACAAGACCACTAGTCTCAAGGAAAATGGCAAAGGGAAGAAGGGAACTTCAAAAGGAACGGCAAGCAAGTTGCTGCTCGAGTGAAGAAGCCCAAGTCTAGACCTAAGCCCTGAGACCGAGTACTTACATCGCAAAGGAAATGGTCATCGAAACAGTAATACCCCAAATATTTGGTGGATAAGAAGGATGGCAAAGTGAACGAGGGTATATTTGATATACAGGTTATTGATGTGTGCTTTACTAGTGTTTATAGTAGCCCCGAGTATTTGATACTGTTAGGTTGCTAAGATTAGTAACTCAAACAGGAGTTACAGAATAAACATAGACTAGTTGAAGGGGAAGTGACGATGCGTGTTGGAAGTAGTTCCAAGATTGATATGATCATCATCGCACACTCCCTATACTTTCGGGATTAGTGTGGAACCTAAATAAGTGTTATTTGGTGTAGAGCATAAATATGATTTGATCATGTTTATTGCAATACGGTTATTCATTTAAGTAAGAGAATAAATTGTTGTTCTGTTTACATGAATAAAACCTTATATGGTTACACACCCAATGAAAATGGTTCATTGGATCTCGATCATAGTGATACACATATTCATAATATTGAAACCAAAAGATGCAAAGTTAATAATGATAGTGCAACTTATTTGTGCACTCGCCGCTTAGGTCATATTGGTGTAAAGCGCATGAAGAAACTCCATGCTGATGGGATTTTGGAATCACTTGATTATGAATCACTTGATGCTTGCGAACCATGCCTTATGGGCAAGATGACTAAAGACTCTGTTCTCCGGAACAATGGAGCGAGCAAATGACTTATTGGAAATAATACATACTGATGTATGCGGTCCGATGAGTGTTAAAGCTCGTGGCAAGTATCGTTATTTTCTGACCTTCACAAGATGATTTGAGCAGATATGGGTATATCTACTTGATGAAACACAATTCTGAAACATTTGAAAAGTTCAAAGAATTTCAGAGTGAAGTGAAGAATCATCGTAACAAGAAAATAAAAGTTTCTACGATATGATCGCAGAGGAAAAATATTTGAGTTACGAGTTTGGCCTTCAGTTAAAACAATGTGAAATAGTTTCACTACTCACGCCACCTGGAACACCACAGCGTTATGGTGTGTCCGAACGTCGTAACCGTACTTTATTTGATATGGTGCGATCAATGATGTCTCTTACCAATTTACCAATATCGTTTTGAGGTTATGCATTAGAGACAGCCGCATTCACATTTAAAAGGGCACCATCTAAATCCGCTGAGACGACACCGTATGAACTATGGTTTAACAAGAAACCTAAGCTGTCGTTTCTTAAAAGTTTGAGTTGTGATGCTTATGTGAAAAGTTTTCACCGATAAGCTCGAACCCAAATCGGAGAAGTGCGTCTTCATAGATTACCCAAAAGAAAATGTTGGGTACACCTCCTATCACAGATCCGAAGGCAAGTTTTTCGTTGCTAAGATGGATCCTTTCTAGAAAAGAAGTTTCTCTCGAAAGAAGTGAGTGGGAGGAAAGTAGAACTTGATGAGGTAATTGTACCTTCTCCCTTATTGGAAAGTAGTTCATCACAGAAATCAGTTCCAGTGATTCCTACACCAATTAGTGAGGAAGTTAATGATGATGATCATGAAACTTCAGATCAAGTTGCTACCAAACCTCGTAGGTCTTCCAGAGTAAGATCCGCACCAGAGTGGTACGGTAATCATGTTCTGGAAGTCATGTTACTAGACCATGATGAACCTACGAACTATGAGGAAGCGATGATGAGCCCAGATTCATGAAATGGCTTGAGGCCATGAAATCTGAGATGGGATCCATGTATGAGAACAAAGTATGGACTTTGATGGAGTTGCCCGATGATCGGCAAGCCATATTATATAAATGGATCTTCAAGAGGAAGACAGATGATGATAGTAGTGTTACTATCTACAAAGTTCGACTTGTCGCAAAAAGGTTTTCGACAAGTTCAAGGTGTTGACTACAAATGAGATTTTCTCAACTGTAGCGATTCTTAAGTCTGTTGAATCATGTTAGCAATTGCCACATTTTATGAAATCTGGCAAATGAATTCTTTAATGGATTTATTAAAGAAGAGTTGTATATGATACAACCAGAAGTTTTTGTCAATCCTAAAGGAGCTAACAAAATGTGCAAGCTCCAGCGATCCATCAATGGACTGGTGCAAGCATCTCGGAGTTGGAATATACGCTTTGATGAGTTGATCAAAGCGTATGGTTTTATACAGACTTTTGGAGAAGCCTGTATTTACAAGAAAGTGAGTGGGAGCACTACAGCATTTCTGACAAGTATATGTGAATGACATATTGTTGATCGGAAATAATGTAGAATTATTCGCAAAGCATAAAGGAGTGTTTGAAAGGAGTTTTTCAAAGAAAGACCTCGGTGAAGCTGCTTACATATTGAGCATCAAGATCTATAGAGATAGATCAAGACGCTTGATAAGAATACATACCTTGTCAATATTTTGAAGTAGTTCAAAATAGAACAGTCAAAGAAAAGTTCTTGCCTGTGTTGCAAAGGTGTGAAATTGAGTGAGACTCAAATCCCGACCACGGCAGAAAATAGAAAAGAGAATGAAAGTCATTCCCTATGCCTCAGTAATAGGTTCTATAAAGTATGCTATGCTATGTACCAGACCTATTATATACCTTGCTCTGAATTTGGCAAGGAATACAATAGTGATCTAGGAGTAGATCATCGGACATTGGTCAAGAACATCCTTAGTGAGGACTAAGGAAATATTTCTCGATTATGGAGGTGATAAAAGAGCCCGTCAGAAAGAGTAACATCGATGCAAGCTTTTTACACTGATCCAGATGACTCTAAGTCTCAATCTGGATACATATTGTAAGTGGGAGCAATTAGCTAGAGTAGCCCGTGCAAGAGCATTGTAGACATAGAATATTTGCAAAATACATACGGCTCTGAATGTGACAGACCGCTGACTAAGCTTCTCTCACGAGCAAAACATGATCATACCTTAGTACTCTTTGGGTGTTAATCACATAGCGATGTGAACTAGATTATTGACTCTAGTAAACCCTTTGGGTGTTGGTCACATGAGGATGTGAACTATGGGTATTAATCACATACAGATGTGAATATTAGTGTTGAATCACATGATGATGTGAACTAGATTATTGACTCTAGTGCAAGTGGGAGACTGAAGGAAATATGCCCTAGAGGCAATAATAAAGTTATTATTTATTTCCTTATTTCGTGATAAATGTTTATTATTCATGCTAGAATTGTATTAACCGGAAACATAATACATGTGTGAATACATAGACAAACAGAGTGTCACTAGTATGCCTCTACTTGACTAGCTCGTTAATCAAAGATGGTTATGTTTCCTAACCATAGACATGAGTTGTCATTTGATTAACGGGATCACATCATTAGGAGAATGATCTGATTGACTTGACCCATTCCGTTAGCCTAGCACTTGATCGTTTAGTATGTTGCTATTGCTTTCTTCATGACTTATACATGTTCCTGTAACTATGAGATTATGCAACTCCCGTTTACCGGAGGAACACTTTGGGTGCTACCAAACGTCACAACGAATCGGGTGATTATAAAGGAGTACTACAGGTGTCTCCAAAGGTACATATTGGGTTGGCGATTTCGAGATTAGGTTTTGTCACTCCGATTGTCGGAGAGGTATCTCTGGGCCCTCTCGGTAATGCACATCACTATAAGCCTTGCAAGCAATGTAGCTAATGAGTTAGTTACGGAATGATGCATTATGGAACGAGTAAAGAGACTTGCCGTAACGAGATTGAACTAAGTATTGATACCGACGATCAAACCTCGGGCAAGTAACATACCGATGACAAAGGGAACAACGTATGTTGTTATGCGGTTTGACCGATAAAGATCTTCGAGAATATGTAAGAGCCAATATGGGCATCCAGGTCCCGCTATTGGTTATTGACCAAGAATAGTTCTAGGTCATGTCTACATAGTTCTCGAACCCGTAGGGTCCGCACGCTTAAGGTTTCGATGATGCTTATATTATGAGTTTATGAGTTTTGATGTACCGAAGGAGTTCGAGTCCCGGATGAGATCGGGGACATGACGAGGAGTCTCGAAATGGTCGAGACGTAAAGATCGATATATTGGACGACTATATTCGGAGTTCGGAAAGGTTCCGAGTGATTCGGTATTTTTCGAGTACCGGGAGTTACGGGAATACGGGGAAAAGTATTGGGCCTTAATGGGCCTTAGTGGGAAGGAGCCAGGAGGTGGCGTGCGCCCTCCCAAGCCCAGTCCGAATTGGACAAGGGGTTTGGGCGCAGCCCACCTCTCCTTCCTTCTCCACTTCCCCTTTCCCCTTCTCCTAGTTGGACTAGAAGAAGGAGTCCTACTCCCGGTGGGAGTAGGACTCCCTTGGCGCGCCTCCTCCTAGGCCGCCACCTCCTCCCTTGCTCCTTTATATACGGGCAGGGGCACCCCATGGGACACAAGTTGATCTACGGATCTTTCCTTAGCCGTGTGCGGTGCCCCTTCCACCATATTCCACTTGGTCATATCGTCATGAGCTTAGGCGAAGCCCGCGCCGGAGAAGTCATATCGTCGCGGAGCTTAGGCGAAGCCCTGCGTCGGTGGAGCATCAACATTGTCACTACGCCCGTTGTCGACGGAACTCATCCCGACACTTTGCTGGATCGAGTCCGGGATCGCCATCGAGCTGAACGTGTGCAGAACTCGGAGGTGCCGACGTTCGGTGCTTGGATCGGTCGGATCGTGAAGACGCACGACTACATCAACCGCGTTGTTATAACGCCCGCTTTCGGTCTCACGAGGGTACGTGGACGGACACTCTCCCCTCTCGTTGCTATGCCATCACCATGGTCTTGCGTGATCGTAGGAAATTTTTTGAAATTACTACGTTCCCCAACAGTGTGAAGGTGTGTCTCTGGTGGATCTATCTTTGATGGTTTTTCTCGGAACTCGTTGGTGTTCGTCTACGTGCGTGTGTCTTCGGATTGGATCCTTTCGATCTATGTTATTCTTCATCTGTGGCGATTGTTGTTCTGGTGTGCTGGTCCTATAGGGCCTTAGCACGACGACTTCCCGGCTGTCTACTACAACAAGTTGTGCCCGACTCGATGGAGGGGCAATGACGGCGGCGCACCTTCGGCTCGCGTCAGTGCTTGTAGTCGTCGTTAGGTGGTCTACAGATCTGGATATAATTTTTATTATTTTTGGTATTCGTTGTACTGCCATGATTGAAGGTGAATAGATTGGAAGATTTCCTGCAAAAGAAAAAATCGGATGGAGCTACACTACATGCATGCCCAACGAATCCATTCCATCCATCAACCATGTAACATGCATGCATGTACCCAGGGAACCATCCATCACAGCCATCAATTGATGTTACGTGTACAAAGACAAAATACACCAGGACCAATTAGGAATCAACTACCAACGTGGGCACTAGAATATTTGGCTGTGCCAGAAGAGTCCGGCCCTGCTACGCTTCGGCCTGTACGCGTGGACCTACAGCGGTCCGGAAGAAACACAGCGAATCGACTCGTCCGCAACATCTGCGTGTGATAGTTAAAAAAAAAAACATCTGCGTGTAATAGATCTATCATTCTTAAAAAGTTGCTTCCCATTTCTCCCTATTTTTTCATCATGCACACTGTCCATGTCATCAAGATGCCACATCAGCATCAGTTGCAAATTAACATCTATCAATCGATCTATCTCTCTCTCAACAGCCCCGTCTCGGCCTCTCGGTTTTCCCTTCACCATGAAAAAGAAAAAATCCCTGCGAGCCTGCCTACAACTACAGACAGTGATCGATCCACTCCTTTCCCCTCGAGAAAATTATCAATTCCCCCTGCCTCACTGTGAATCTGTGATCCCCAACTTCATGTGAAGGTCGCTCCTCACGCACGGTTGCTATCCGACGATCCCCATACAATCTCTGCTTGAATCCTCCTCCTCCCGCATGGTCACCTGTCTTCATCGCCTTTGACACCTCCCTCGGCGCTGCCCAGCCGCGGTTCGATTGCCACACACCCCAGGTCATCGAGGAGCAAGTTGATTCAATCCATGTGTATGTTGTTCCTATGCTCAGACCTACTTAGGCATGTCCTTTGGAGTTTGGACAAGCTCTCGACCGACGTCCGTCTGGATGTCCGGACGTGGGTTGTCCGTTGTTTAGTGGCCGGCAACCCAGAATCTTAGATCATCGAGCAGGAACTATCGATGGAGAGCTTCTGTCCGATATTGCTCTGCTGCGCGACCGTTGCCGGCGGCGAGGAGTCCGGCTTGATCTGCAACGACCCCCATGACTCTACCTTCAGGTTTGGCACATAGTTGATCACATTAGCATCACGGCCTTTACTTTCAATATGTGACGTGATGAGTCCATTGTGTCTAAGACACCTTCCCTCTTTTATAAGGACTGCAGGTTGAAAATGTTGCTCGCCTCAACGGAAAGCTTCTACTGGATAAGGTTGGTGACCTACGGACTAAGCCGACCATGCTTCTGGAATTGGCGTTCATGTACTCCTGTTTTCTGCACTTATTTTTTTCGTTTGCTAATACCAACAGTACACATTCCAAGCCGACAACGCTTCTGGAATTACAGGTCATGTTCATGTACTCCTGTTTTCTTCACTATTTTTTTGTTTGCTAACACCAACAGTACACATCCCACTGTTTCCATGTATATGCAGCCCAATGCTCTGAATGGCCCACGGTGTTTATCTTCATTTTCATATAAGGTCACAAAACAACATGTTTCTCCTTTTTTTTGCGAAGAACAACCTGCTTCTCCTAACAACAAAAAATCACTCCTGTTGCAGGTAATTGATGATTGACGCTTCACTTCCTCTCCCCGTGATTTTCACAATAAATTGATCAATTCATATTTAAAGTCGGCGCTCCAACTCAAATCATTTGTTCACATCGTCTAATGGATTCCTTTTTAAAAGTCCGTATTCCACCTCAACCCATCTGGTCCCATCGCCGTGGTGGGCGTTGACCATATCACTACATTCCAATGACATATTGCCGGTTGAATCATAAATTTGGACTTCCTCAGACACTAGACGAATTGGACGCCCGACCGGTCATCTTGGTTGTTCTTCCCATGCAACATACACAAACACCTCAGACTTACCGCTCCTATAGGTACATACGGTTGCCATCTATTGTAAATTCTGAATTTTCATGTGCTTGATTAATATCTAATTCTGAACTTTTGTATACTTGATTAATTTATAAATTTAATTTTGGTGGATTGAATACATAGACTTGCATGACATATTGGTAGTTGAATCAGAAGTTTGGACTTCCTTAGGTGTTTGCCGACTTGGACACCGTGGCAGTCATCTTGGTTGTTCTACCCATGATGCATACTCAGGCGCTACAGATTTACGACTCCTATAGGTACATATTTTTTCCATCCATTGCAAATTTTGAATCTTTGCGTTCTTGATTAATATTTAAATTTAACTTTTGCTTGATTGAGTACATAGCCTTGCATTTTATTTTCCCCTAAATTTTAATTCTTTATATGCTACCCCTTGCAAAAAATATCTTTATATGGTACGAGAAGTCAACACATACGGCCTGCAATTCAACCACCACGTCTTACATACGTTTCATGATATGGTACGAGAACGCATACTTCGTGCCCTTCACCCCATTTTTCTTACAACAATAACCTAATCAAGTAGAATAGATCATATAGTTTTTCATTTTCGGTTATCCTTAATCTGAACATTCATATTTAAAACCAAGTCTCATCCAGATATATTGCCATCAATTCCCGCAGCAACGCGCGGGGAATTGTCTAGTAGCTATTATAGATTAGGTTTAGACTCGGGTTTTATTGTATTGTCTACCCATTGCTATAATTCACATCTACGAGACATATAGGACTACCGCCTTGTCAGATCCACAGTGAAACCCTAACTTTTCATTTAATTCGTGTACTCAAGTCATCATTCGCAATTTCATTTGCAATTCACCTTTGTTCTTGCTGGTTCTTTGGTTGCTTGCGGGAACTCGAACCTCGTTGTTCAGGTTGATCATGCCTATGGCAAGGTCAATAACCATCAGAGATTGGTTTAGCGATTGTCGAGGTGTATCGTCGGGTACGGTATAGCCGGATCGTCAAGGTCAAAATCCACTAAATCGATAGTTATCCCCACTCTCATCGAAAGATCGGACCGCCGTCACATCAGTTAATGTTGGAGAGCATTGCATGACTTGAAAGTTAAAGTACCAATATCTCTCTGGCGATTCACATTTTTTAAATATGCCACGTATTATTCTAATTATTTCGCTGACAGATATTTCATTATTTCACTATTTCAAAAAAGTGATATAATGTCCTTGTATCACATGCTCAAAGTGCCTTCATCAAGGCTAGACGTATCCATGATAACTTCAGGCCACTTCTTTTGAGGCTTCTGGGAACTTATTGTGAAAATAAGTCAGAAGCCGAAAAGAACACAATTTGGGCTTGTGGCAATTTATTTCCATCACCCTCTCCCTTCAAAATGAAAAAGCTGGGGGGAGGGGTGCTTCCCGCAGAAGCCCACTTAAACTCGAAGGGTATATCTCTTTGCCACTTAAGTTCATGCGATATTAAAACAAAACTGCCACCGAGCAAGTCCCCACTCACCCCCGACCAGCTCGTGGGGAAATAGTCGCTCGTCCCTCCCGCACGATACGCTCTCCCGTGACTGAAGCTAGGGTTCGTCCGGCGCCGACACCGCTCTCGGCCTTTCCCTCCGGTGCCGCCGCCGTTCCTCGCCCTTCCCTCCGGCGCCGCCTATCCCCGCCATTCCCTCTAGCGCCTTCACTCCACGCCATTCCCTTGGTCGCCCCCACGCCCGCCATGGACAGCCTCAGCTAGCCGCCACCCATCATGGTGCTCCAGCCACCCTGCGCCGTCGACTGCCCCGATCATCTCGTCCCAGTTTGCCGCCTCCCAATTCGCCCTCCGCGTCCAGGTCGCCGCCCCCAGATCGAGCTACCCCTGGCCAAGCTCCGGCAGTGTTTTGACCTTGACTCTGGCCATCTACCTCGTATGTATGAACATTTTTTATTGAGAGTGAAAATCGACGACAAACTGCAATTTTTATGGAGGCTGAACATTTTTTTATAGTGTGTGTGCTATGTGAGAATTCTGTCATGCTTGTGTGTGCCATGTGAGACAGTGAGATATTTGATAGATGATAACCGAGACCAAACATATTTGATAGTTGTAGACAGTGAGCATTTCGTCTGTGAACATATTTGACAGTAGAAAGTGAGCATTTCGTTTATACGTGAGACAATAATAGTCCAGGGGCATTACAGACTTTTCACAAATCATATGACAGATAAGCTGAAAAAGGGCATTGAAAAGAACTGGCTAGCTTATTATCTGGAGCTTATTTCCACGTGAGCTTATTTACAGCTTATTTCCACGGCATAGCTCAAAAGAAATGGGCCTTCATGTATGTGCGGAATCTTGCTCGCCGACTCCATGTGCACAAGACCCTGGCCTTGCTATTCAAGCTTGACATCAGGAAGGCCTTTTCACTCGGTGAAATGGGAGTACAATCTCAACCTCCTCCAACGGCGAGGCTTCCCTAGCACGTTTTGAAACTGGATTGCCGCCTTGTTCTGCACTTCTTCCTCGCGCATCCTCTTGAAACGGGATTGCCGGTAACCCCATTGCGCACGGGATTGGACTACGTCAGGAAGATCCGCTTTCCCCCATGCTATTCGTGTTAGCCATTGACCCATTACAAAAAATCATGGAGGTGGCAACGACTAAAGGTCTGTTCCACAGGATCCGCAGCCGCAAGGCGGTGCTGTGAACATCTCTATAAACGAACGATGCGGCTGTGTTTATGGCTCCTATCAAGAAGGACATTGACAACCTCTCCAACATTTTGCGCCTCTTCGGGGACGTCATCGGCCTCGCCACAAATTTCATCAAGAGCGCCATGGTTCCAATCTGATGTAGAGGCATCAACTTATCTAGTCTACTATAGAACCTTCCGGCGGCCCGTGCAACCTTTCCTTGAAATATTTGGGCCTCCCACTATCGGTGTGGAAGCTCAATGCAAGGCGGTCGACTTACAGTTCTTGGTGGACAAGGTGACCACCAAGTTGGTTCCTTGGGACGGTCAGAACATCACTTCCATTGGTCACGCAACGCTTGTCAAGTCGGTGCTCTCCTCACAGTCACTATACTTCATCACCTCCCTCATTGTTCTGCCAGGCACCCTCCGCAATGTAAACAAGCTCGAGCGGGCCTTCCTTTGGGCGGGCACGTACAAGACCACTGGTGCAAAATGTAAAGTAAATTGGGATTCGGGGTGTCGACCTCTTGGATTTGGAGGCCTTGGTGTGCTCAACATGGAAAATTCACAAGGGCTCTAAGGCTACACTGACTATGGTTTGAGTGGAAGGAACCAAGTAAGATGTGGATTGGGTTAGGTAACCCATGTGACGAGATGGACTACAATCGTTTCTATGCCTCCACCACCATCGCCGTGGGAAATGGGGCGCGCACCCCCTTTTCGGATGCACCTTGGGTCCATGCATGATCAAAAGCCAAAGGACATTGCACCCCTTCTCTACGCAGCCTCCATGCACAAAAGTTGGAATATTAGAGAGGCCTTGAAAAATGATGCATGGATCTCTAAAATTAACATCACGCCAAGCTTCTCGATAGCTCACTTCCAGGATTTCGTCCGCCTTTGGGCCATGTTGCGTGACTTCCACCTTCAGGAAGATATGCAGGACGATATTGTCCGGAAGCACACCGCTAATGGCGCCTACTCCGCGGCCTCCGCCTGCGAAGCTCAATTCCAAGGCACCATCCGGTCCCCATTGAAATGCATTGTTTGGAAAGCTTGGGCACCGCCGAAGGTGAAAATTTTCGCTTGGCTCGCCAACCAAAATAGGATTTGGACCAATGACCGGTTGGCAAAACGTGGTTGGCAAAATTCTGGTCCATGCCTGCTATGCAATCAGGCACCAGAGACTATTGACCACATCTTCTACAAGTGTCGATACACGGTCAGATTGTGGGAGATGATAAAGGGATGGCTACAGCTCGGACATCTCGACACCTCCACTTGGAATCTCTTCCAGTCCGCCAACAATTGGTGGGTGAGTCAATCTGACAACAACATTCCAAACCGGAAGGCGATGGCTTCATTAACCATGCTTATCTCTTGGACCATCAGGAATGAAAGAAATGCGCGCGTCTTCCGTCAAAAGAGCGCCCCATTGATGGTCCTGCTTAGAAATGTCAAGGTTGAGGCGGCGGTTTGGGTCACTGCAGGTGCCAAACATTTGGGGAACTATGATGCCGGGAGAGTAATGACTTTTGTATTCACGGTGTGTTGATGCCCTACTGTAACACAACAAACTCTATTCTATCTTTTGGTCCGTTTAAAAAAAAGTGATATATGAAAAAAATCATTATTTCAAAAAAGTGATTCCAACTATGTTTATTATTTAAAAAACATATTTCATATATTTCACTCAAAAAAGTTGAAAAACAATAAAATAATTAAAAACTCTTGAGATAATTGAAATAGCATAAATCTTTTCTGAATTAATTGAAATATTTCTGAAATAACTGGAATAATTTTCGAATATTTTTTATCACTTATTAAATTTGCTTCGATCAATTTGTGAGAGAGAATTTAAACAGGATATATAAAACATTATTTCAGTTTAAAAGACATAAGTTATGTAAAGTTTCAAAAGAAAATAAAGCATGGGTTAGAGACTTCTTTTAGGGACACCCAAGGGACATCTCATATATCTATATCTATACCTAATAATAAATGGGCTATTGGTTTTGCCAGTACGTCATCGAAATTACGCCCAAAGTTACAAAATATAACCCATCGATTCCACCTATAAGTGATAAACCTTCTATACTGTGCTCCGCACGCTGGAACAAGACACAACATGCCTCTTTGGGCCGGCCCATGTCCGGGCGGCCTGTTTTTTCTATTTTCCTTTTTCGTCTTCCTTTTTTTCTACTTTAAATAATTTGGGACTTCAACAAATTCCGAAAATTAAAAAATTAAAACTTTGAGAGAAAATATTTAATAATTCGTAAATTTTTGTGGATTCAGAAAATATTCGCATATTAAAAAATCGTAATTTTGAAAACAAATGTTCAGAAAATCAAAAAATATTCATGATTTTTTAGAAAAGCTCGTGTATTAAAAATGTTAATTAAATTAATCAAAAATTGGGAAATTCAAAAATGTACATGATTGAAAATTATCCTATAAATTCAAAAACTGTTTGTGACTTATAAAATAATTTATTTATTCATAAAATATTATCTTATTCAAAGAATGATCATGCATTTCAAAAATGTTCGTTAGATCAAAAAATGTTCATGAATTTCAAAAATTGTTCCACAATTTCCCAAAAACATGCTCGTCGATTCTAGAAATGTCCGTCTATTCAAGAGAAATGTTTTATTATTTTTCACAATTTTTAAAAAATGTTTGCAAATAGTATAAAATGTTAATGAATTCATTTTTTTATGATTGTAGAAAATGTTTGAAAATCTATAAAAATGTTCATGATTTCAGATATGTTCACAAGTTCAAAAAATGTTCATGATTTTAAAAAATTGTCCACGATTTCACAAAACTGAGAGTGAAAACGGTGATGCAGCAAAATTTTGTCTTGGCCATTGGAGATTATGATTTCTTTCTCCCATTGCAACGCATGTCCCGTTTTGCTAGGATTTATCAAAGAAAACAATAGGAAGTATAATGGAAAGAGTCTATGTCTTGTACAAAATAAAATTACATTGCCAAAACATACTAGCCTTTTCTTTCTCCGATTGTACGCCATCCGCCCGAAATTGAACATTGCACTTAACCAATAGTAAAGGAAAGAGACACACTGCTAATGCCTTCGCCGTACCAAGTTTTAAAGACCGCAATAACCACTAGCCCCTTAAAGCGTGATCTAGAAGTCGTTGAAGAAGCATCAGTTGGAGCATCACCTAATGCAAAAACAGGCTTGCAATCCATCACCACCGATCCAGAGGGTTGTAGATACCGGACCATGCCTCGAACAACACAGAAGACGAAGATGTCGAAGTCATTGCACCAATGGTCAACCAATTGCTCTTCTTGAAGGACACACCAACTACCTTAGGAGTAAGAATTTATTGGTTGATTGTATCCTTCACCATTTTTTTCAAAGATTTGAAGAGAACTAACAGATCTGGGGACACAAACTCTTATAGGCCCTCTGTCTGCGCAGGATCAAACGTCTTCGAGGTAACGAGAGACGGGAGAGACCTTATTCCAACACTCCATCGTCGCCACCACCTCGTTAATGTCGTCGGGGAAACAAAACCTAAGAAGGAAAAAAAAGGAACAGACGGCTCCCCAAGAAACTTGGCAGCGGCTGGTAGGGTTAAGAGAGGCTGCATAATTGTGGTTGAATTGATCAGATGGGGTTTTGAGGAGAGATACTTGCCTTTTGCAAAAAAAAAAGAAAATAAAAAAAGAGATACTTGGGGCCCATGTGCAGCTGTTTGTACCTCTCTTACACAGAAAGTGGTGGATTTTACTGTGAATAAAAGTGGTGGGACCCAATACATCGAATTACTTGTGGAATGGGCATATGATTGCACGGATCTTGGCAAGTTTGGACGGTGTACCATTCTCTGGTAGCCCGAGTGCCCGATACTAGTTTGTTTCTTTAAGAAGGATGTACCCTCGGCCAGTGGCGGAGCCAGGGGGACCAGCAGGGGCCCTGGCCCCCCTTAACATCCCTGGTTTGTTATTAGTTTGGATATGAATAGTGCAGAAATTTGAAAAAAATACATGCATAAGTGTAGTTTGGCCCCTGCAATTTTTTTTTTCATTTGGCCCCCCTAATCTTAATTTCCTGGTTCCGCCACTGCCCCCGGCCTCTGCATCTGGATAATGCATGCAGCCATTTTATTAATTATTCACAAAGCCCTTACAAGGTAATACATCAGTAACCTGAAACCACCATCTTGGCAACGCCTGTCGCTACTCCTATCCCTGTGATGAAGGGGTGCTGAATGTCCGAGCCTAATACCAAACAGACATCGCACCAACACCTAACATCTAATGTCGGATGCCCCATCCAAGACACAATACCTGGACTAGGTTACACACCGATCCGGCGCACTTTCAATGGGCACCACATGTGCATGCTGTAAGGGTCGTCATCTCCTTCCTCCATCGATCCATCCCCAGGACAAATACTGACGCATCGACCTTGCCGGGCCTCTCTGCCATCCATGCCACCACGACGCTAGACAATGTCGTCTTCCTGCACGAGTCCATCGCAACTCATCGGACACCGAGTCTCCACTGCGCCACGTCACCGAGATCCGCCGCCATCGATGTATAGGATGAAGCGCCGCTCCACCACCTACTGACGCCCAACCACCAAGCCGTCCACATGTTCGTCCAGCCGATGAATGTCTCCAAAGATGATGCCCCCACGGGGTGACGACAAAGACGTCGCCATCATCCAATCTAGGAGGCCCCTCAACGCCTCCAACGAGGTCTACGACGCCCACGGGCACCGCCATCAATAGTAGCCTCCTCCAGATCTAAGGTTTCCCCCTGAAACAATGGAGCGAGAGGGACACCCCCACCATCGCCTCCAACAAGGAAAACGACACCCATGGGCGCCGCCGACGATGGTGGCATCCTCACCCACTTCAGCAGCTAGGCCACCATCTCCTCCTCCATTTGACCGCCGCCGGGAAGCTACCGCGAGGCAACACCCACCCCACTAGATCCCTTTGGACCGACGATGAAGACATCCAAAGATAGGGAAGGTCACATCGCTGCGTGACCGGCGCCATGGCCACACACACGTTGTCCCGAGGCGCCCACTCAAGATCCACCATCACAGCCATGCCTTCAAGCCGCCATCATCCCCCCGCACGGGCTTTGCCCAGCCGGGATCCGGCGGCGGCGGGAGGGGAGGCAGAGGGTGAGAGGGGAGTGGAGTCGGAGGGGAGGGCGGACGGGATCGGGAGAGATCTGGAGGGGAGGGGACCATGATGACCATGTACTAGTTGCCTTCGTCTTCAGAAAGGACTTTGATGACCATGTACGCGCGAGGGAGTCAGTGGGTTTCGCAAACGTTATAAGAAGCATCGTGTGAGAGCAGCAATTCTTATAAGTTCCATACGATTAAGTTCCGAGGTTCCATAAGATCTTGCCCCATTCTGGCCAAAAGGAAAGAAGAGGTATGTGAGTGTTGGGTTGGATGATCCTAGGAGACAGGCCGTACACTGTCCAAACATTATTTTGATATGACCTTGTTTAAGTTCAAATTAATTTCCGGCAAAAAAAAGTTCAAATTAATTAATCTGTCAAGCATAGTGATGACCACCATATTTTGTCCGTGCGTACCCACCTTCAGCCATATAGATGAGAATACAAAGACCAGACAAGCTAAGCTTCTTAGAATTGTCGAACCAATCACAAATTGAGACCCGCTTCGGTACACCCCCCCTCACAAAACGTATAAAGGGCAATATGGTCATTTAACGTATCGTACACATGGTGGATCACCCGCCGGATATATACGGCCGTACTTTGTATTAGATTCATTAGAGCGTTATTTGCACCTTGGGCGGCCTGGCCCATTTACATTTTCCTTTCTTTTATTCAAGATAAAAAATTAGCTACGCTTTGTGTGGGTTTCGAACCCACATCATCGACCTCTAATACTGAGGCCGCTAACCGCTGGGATAGTTTATTTGTTGTGCCATGGTACTTATTTCTTTCTTCTTATAGAAATATAACGCTAATAAAAAGCGAGGCAGTACATAAAAAGCGTGGGTTACAAAGGGCTAAGGGGTACAAGGCGTGTATAATTTTTGGGTATGGGATTTTTTCAGTTTGGCCCTTTTCTTTGGATTTTTTCATTTTTCCTTATTTCTTTCTATTTTTGTGTTTTCTTTTTAAAATTCGTGTATAATAGGGGTGAAGAGCTTTTTAAAACTCGTTAACTATTTCGAATTTATGATTTTTATGAATTTTTTTCCAAAATCATGACATTTATTCAAATTCATGATTTTTTTGAGTCTGTGATTTTATTTCAAATTCATGAACTTTTTTGAGTCTGCGATTTTATTTCAAATTTGTGATTGTTTTCAAAATGACGCGGCTTATGGTTCATATAGACTGGGTTACCTTTTTGGACACCAAATCTTAGTTAGTATAGTGGCTACTGACGTGGTTGACTGGTGTGATGTCCCTGGTTCGAACCCAATTGCACGCTTTGGTTCATCTTTATTTTGCGTGGACTCATGTTTAAATTTAGATTTTTTTTAGGGAAAGCCTTCATGGCGCACTTTATTGCGAATTAAATAACGATACATCATTCATTACATCTGAAATAATAAAACCAGGGGGATCATAGTCCCAAAAAACAGTAGAATCTGTAACAAAAGCATGTCTTGCTAAATTGTGCGCCACATAATTTGCTTCCCGGTTGCAATGATGCATCAATATTGATCCAATCCTGGAGGCAATTTGAAAGCAATCTGCTAGTACCTCAGTTGCAAATAATTTTGCCGCGACCTTAGTTAGTTAACGGTTCACGCTAGAAATTTAGGACAGCACATTGGTAGTCACATTGGCTAGCAGATCGCCCTTCCTTTTTCTCGCTATTTTTCTCCCAGTTCCGCGAACTTCCTTTCTTAAGGTTCGCGCTGGAAATCTAACACAATAGATTCGTAGTCACAGTGGCCAGCGTAGCTCGCACATGAAGCTCAAGAAGGAAGTTCGATTCCCAGCGTCCTCCTTTTTTTCGGTGACTACTTCTTGCCTCTACGAACCCCTCGTATCGGTTTCTCAAAAAAAAAAAAAACTTGTATCTTACGTAAAGAAAAGACCATCTCGCCGTTCATGAAGGGGTATGAAATGTCTGGCCGTCGATGTGTTTAGGGGAAAAAAGGCACTGCCAGAAGTGTCACAAATTATATTCGCTTATTCGACGCTGGTAGTTTGTTTGTGTATGTAGTTATATATACACACCCTAGCTGTACATCACGCATTTTAGTCAGTTCTTAGTGCGTGCCGATTGAGCATTCCCATATCGATCGATAGAGTTGCCGGCCATGGGGAAGAAGGCCGCCGCTGTGATCTGCGGGACGGCGAGCGTCCTAGGCCTCCTCGCGGCTATCCTAGGATTCGCCGGCGAGGGCACCAAGTCCCAGGTACGCGTGATAATTAGCTTTCCTAGCTCCAGTATGCAGTAGGACAGGTGCCGCAGATCACGAACAGAGCTGACACAGTAGTGCTGGTGCAGTCGTTTGTTGGGTTCGACGGGGTGAGGTGCGTGTATCGGAGCACGGCGGCGCGGGGTTGCGGCGTCGCGGGCGCGCTGTTCCTCCTGGCGGCGCAGGTCCTCCTCAGCGCCGCCACCGGCTGCTGCGGCTGCTGCCGGCCGGAGACGCGGAAGATCCCGTCCGAGACCAAGCGCGTCTTCGCCGTCGCCATGTCCATCCTCTCATGGTACGACGCATTGCCCTCGCTCTCTCTCTCTCTCTCTAGACTTTCTCTCTCGTGTCTAACGTGTAGTGTACACGCATGTGCGAACGAAGGATCCTGATGTTCATCGCGGCGGCGCTGTTTTTAATCGGCGCGATGTGGAACACGGCCGGGAAGCGGAAGCCGGCGGAAGCGACCAGCGCCGGCGAGGAGTGCTACGTGCTGCAAACTGGGCTGTTCGCCACCGCGTCCGCGCTGTCCCTCATCGTCGTCGGCTTAGGCATCGGCTCCTACTTCCTGCTCGGAGCGTCGGCGCCGCCACGGGAGCAGCAGCCGGAGATCGCCCTGGGGCAGCCGCCGCCCTACTTCCAGGCCCAGCCCCAGCCCCGCGGCGGCTATCCGGCCGGTGCCACCTGGCAGACACGCGTATGAACCAAGCTCACATGAGAATTTGTAAAGTTTTAATGGACCATCTCATATATATCAACAAGATCAATGGAGCCATGTAGGAAACCAAAAGAGGATTTCTCTGAATCTTTTCTGAAAACTGTTGTAATATAGGAATTTTCAGTGGAATCAGCTTCCTGTTGGAGGTGGCATTCCGGCGGGAGTCAAATGTGATTTCTTTTCTGTTAGTTTAGTGATCAAGAACAAACCAACATATTTGATGTCTAGAATTATAGGAGTAGTTGTTGACGAGAAAGGGTTTCCCCCACTTTGTATTACAAAGCAACCAACCGATACAACCAATGATAGGTGCTGGGGCGGAAGCAGCACAGACACGCCTAAAAGAAACGAAAGAGAAAACAAAAGGAACAAATGCCAAGAACGGCGGATCGACAAAAAATGAAAAAGCCTCGCGACCACTGCGATCTACACCGTAGATCTCCCACCAAGCTCCTAGACTACGAAGCACCGGTACCAATCAACACCTCCAAGAAAGGTCGCGACGATGACGACGCTGCTGCCAAGGGTTTCCCCTGGTACTCGAAGAGGAGAGAAGAAGGGTAGCCCCCGACGCCCTCCAGGAAGGTCCGGCGGCACCCTCAAGCGCCACTGCGTCAGTGCCGGCCATGCCGACAGGGATTTCTCCCGATCCCAACCATTACCTGGGTGCTCCGGAGCCCACCACCAAACCGACCACCACCCAGCGCCAACATGGTCTTGAAACTTCTCACGCTGTCTCATCACGGCACCATGAAGTGAGGTCTGCGCATCGAAGAATAGAATCCGGGACTAGAAGCAGCAGCACCGTCGACACGCGGGAGGGCTCAACCTCCACCATCAGCAACGGTAGCCGACCGAACACAATAGCAGGAACATACCAGGCCCGGTCGGGCCCTCCTAGGCCCGTAAAGCTCTCGCCTTCGCGCTGCAGCAGGCACGCCGTCGGCGTCGTCGCCCCCGGTCCGAGGTGCTCCTCTACCTCACCACGCAGAAGACAACGAAGCCACGCCGGGGACCGACCCGCTAAGACCCGGCCTGCAAGGCCCAGATCTGAGCTGGGGATGCGCCGTCGGCCACCCCGTGCCACCATGCCGCCCCGCCGCCAAGGAGCAGCGCCACCACCACGTCTGCCGCTGGCAACCCCGCCGAGTCACCGGACTGCTGCCTTTGCCGAGTGACACCGCCGCTGCCCCCGCCTCGGGACAGGAGGACGGCGCGGCTGGGAAAGGAGATCCCGCCGCTGCCGGCACCACCCGTAGGAGTAGCTGTTTATGGTTCACCCTATGAGAAGGGCAAGCAAGAGTTTATATATGAGCCGCACAGACTTCTTGTTCATTGGCAAGCACCAGTCGTTGTTGAAGGGGATTTCAACTTATAACAGGTAATAGGAATTCTCAGTGGAATCAGATTCCTGTTGGAAGTGGCAACTATGTGACACAAAATAATCTGACTCGCGATATATATTAAGTCAATGACAGAGTGGTAGACATTTCTCAATAAACCCTAGATGTCAGGGGTCTTTAGCGACTTGGTTATGCCCTCGGGCCTAGGCGTGTTTGCTTGTCTGCCTAGCATCCAAAGACTCTCATAGCCTTTGGAGATGCGCTAGAATGCAACTCAGTGCCAGCGGGTGTGGGAATGACACTTTTTCTCTGGGGTAGGTTGTCTTGGCGAGATGATGGGGCGGCGGCAGTGTTCTCGCATAAAAATAACGCCCCCCCTCCCCCCCCCCCCCTCCGCGTGCGCTCCGATGGTGCTCGCTCTGGTACCGATGGGAAGCATGTGGAGGGTTTATCCCATCGGTCCTTCATCCAATGGATGGGTTGTTCTTATTCCAAACCCTAAATACGCTTGAGGATATAGAAAGGTGGTGTCGATTTTTTCTTGAAGACCCGAGCGATCCTCTCATTCAAATGACCCAGCTGACAAACATAGTAAGGAAAGCCAGAAAGTGCTAGTTATCGACTAGAGGGGGGTGAATAGACGATTTTTATGAAAGTCTTCAAAACCCGGGGGTTTCAAACACAAACAATAGAAATGAACCTATTGACATGCAACGGAAGGTAGACTACACTAGACAAGCCATAGTCAAGTAATCAATGAAGTGAAAACACGAAGACTATTAGCAGCTACGTAGTATGGATCAGGGTGGAAGATGGTATGAAGTCAAACAACAATAGTCGTCACACAGTGAAGTCAAACAGATCAGGCAAGCAGGTAATGACTTCACGAAAACAAACTGTAAATAAAGAGAGGGAGGAGATAGAACCATTTGCTTGGTGAGGATAGGGATTTGTTGGACCAGTTCCAGTTGTTGTGACAACTGTACGTCTGGTTAGGGAGGCTGAGATTCAACTCAGAAGACCGCGTCTTCACCTTATTCCCCTTGAGCTAAGGACACCTAGTCCTCGCCCAATCACTCTGGTAAGTCTTCAAGGTAGACTTCCAAACCTTCGCAGACTTCGTTCACCGACAATCCACAATGACTCTTGGATGCTCAGAACGTGAGCCTAACCGGCTGGAGGATTCACAGTCCTCAAGTGTAACAAGTCTTCAGATCACGCACACAGAAAGACTTCAGTGATGCCTAACACTTTTTGGCTCTGGGTGTTTTGGGCTTTGTCCTCGCAAGGATCTCTCTCTCTCAAATGCTTCGGAGGTGGGTTGCTCTCAAACGACAAAAGCCGTGCACTAACTCTGAGCAGCCACCAATTTATGGTGTAGGGGGTGGGCTATTTATGTTGGGGAACGTAGCAGAAATTCAAAATTTTCCTACGTGTCACCAAGATCTATCTATGGAGAAACCAGCAACGAGGGGAAGGAGAGTGCATCTACATACCCTTGTAGATCGCTAAGCGGAAGCGTTCAAGAGAACGGGGTTGAAGGAGTCGTACTCGTCGTGATCCAAATCACCGGAGATCCTAGTGCCGAACGGACGACACCTCCGCGTTCAACACACGTACAGCCCGGTGACGTCTCCCATGCCTTGATCCAGCAAGGAGAGAGGGAGAGGTTGAGGAAGACTCCATCCAGCAGCAGCACAACGGCATGGTGGTGATGGAGGAGCGTGGCAATCCTGCAGGGCTTCGCCAAGCACCGCGGGAGAGGAGGAGGACTTGGGAGAGGGGGAGGGCTGCGCCAGGGGCAAGGGTGAAGCTCCCATGCGCCTCCCCACTATATATAGGGGTGGAGGGGGCTGGTTTCTTTCCCTCCAAGTCCATTGGGGCGTTGGCAAAGGTGGGAGGAAGAAATCACATCATTTCCTTCCCCACCGATTGTTATCCCCCTTTAGGGATCTTGATCTTATCCTTGGGATATGATCTTATTCCTTCTAAGGGGGATCTTGGTGCGCCTTGACCAGGGGTGTGGGGCCTTTCCCCCACTACCCACGTTCATGTGGGTCCCCCATGCAGGTGGGCCCCACTCGGAACCTTCTAGAACCTTCCTCGCACAATACCGAAAAATCCCGAACATTTTCCGGTGGCCAAAATAGGACTTCCATATATAAATCTTTACCTACGGACCATTCCGAACTCCTCGTGACGTCCGGGATCTCATCCGGACTCGAACAACATTCGGTAACCACATACAAACTTCCTTTATAACCCTAGCGCCATCGAACCTTAGTGTGTAGACCCTACGGGTTCGGGAACCATGCGACATGACCGAGACGTTCTCGGTCAATAACCAACAGCGGATCTGGATACCCATGTTGGCTCCTACATGTTCCACGATGATCTCATCGGATGAACCACGATGTCGAGGACTCAATCGATCCCGTATTCAATTCCCTTTGTCTAGCGGTATTGTACTTGCCCGAGATTCGATCGTCGGTATCCCGATACCTTGTTCAATCTCGTTATCGCAAGTCTCTTTACTCGTTCCGTAACACATCATCCCGTGATCAACCCCTTGGTCACATTGTGCACATTATGATGATGTCCTACCGAGTGGGCCCAGAGATACCTCTCCGTTACACGGAGTGACAAATCCGATCTCGATTCGTGCCAACCCGCAGACACTTTCGGAGATACCTGTAGTGCACCTTCATAGCCACCCGATTCGTTGTGGACGTTTGGTACACCCAAAGCATTCCTACGGTATCCGGAGTTGCACAATCTCATGGTCTAAGGAAATGATACTTGACATTAGAAAAGCTTTAGCATACAATTACGATCTTTGTGCTAGGCTTAGGATTGGGTCTTGTCCATCACATCATTCGCTAATGATGTGATCCGTTATCAACGACATCCAATGTCCATGGTCGAAAGCGTAACCATCTATTGATCAACGAGCTAGTCAACTAGAGGCTTACTAGGGACATGGTTTTGTCTATGTACCCACACATGTATCTGAGTTTCTATCAATACAATTATAGCATGGATAATAAACGATTATCATGAACAAGGAAATATACTAATAACTAATTTATTATTGCCTCTAGGGCATATTTCCAACAGTCTCCCACTTGCACTAGAGCCAATAATCTAGTTCACATCGTCATGTGATTAACACTGATAGATCACATCGCCATGTGACCAACATCCAAAGAGTTTACTAGTGTCTGTAAACTAGTTCACATCATCATGTGATTAAGACTCAATGAGTTCTGAGGTTTGATCATGTTTTGCTTGTGAGAGAGGTTTTAGTCAACGGGTCTGAACCTTTCAGATCCGTGTGTGCTTTGCAAATCTCTAGGTCATATTGTAAATGCTGCTTCCACGCTCCACTTGGAGCTATTCCAAATGGTTTCTCTACTATACGTATCCGGTATCTCTACTCAGAGCTATCCGGATAGGTGTTAAGTTGCATCGACGTAACCCTTTACGCCGAACTCTTTATCACCTCCATAATCGAGAAACATGTCCTTATTTACTCCAAGGACAATTTTGACCGCTGTCCAATGATCCATTCCTGGATCATTCTTGTACCCCTTGACTGACTCATGGCAAGGCACACTTCCGGTGCGGTACACAGCATAGCATATCGTAGAGCCTACATCAAAAGCATAGGGGACGACCTTCGTCCTTTCTCTTTCTTCTGCCGTGGTCGAGCTTTAACTCTTAACTTCGTACCTCACATCTCAGGCAAGAACTCCTTCTTTGACTGATCCATCTTGAACACCTTCAAGATCATGTCAAGGTATGTGCTCATTTTAAAGTACCATTTAGCATTTTTTGATCTATCCTCATAGATCTTGATGCTCAATGTTCAAGTAGCTTAATCCAGGTTTTATATTGAAAAACACCTTTCAAATAACCCTATATGCTTTCCAGAAATTCTACATCATTTCTGATCAACAATACGTCAACAACATATACTCATCAGAAATTCTATAGTGCTCCCACTCACTTCTTTGGAAATACAAGTTTCTCATGAACTTTGTATAAACCCAAAATCTTTGATCATCTCATCAAAGCGTACATTCCAACTCCGAGATGCTTACTCCAGTCCTTAGAAGGATCGCTGGAGCCAGCATACCTTTTAGCAACCTTAGGATCGACAAAACTTTTCTGATTGTATCACATACAACCTTTCCTTACGAAAACTGGTAAGGAAACTCGTCTTGACATCCATCTGCCAGATTTCATAAATGCAGCTAATGCTAACATGATTCCGACGGACTTAAGCATTGCTACGGATGAGAAAATCTCATCGTAGTCAACTCCTTGAACTTGTGAAAAACTCTTCGCCACAAGTCGAGCTTCATAGATGGTGACATTACCGTCCACGTCCGTCTTCTTCTTAAAGATCCATTTATCTCAATGGCTTGCCGATCATCGGGCAAGTCCACCAAAGTCCATGCTTTGTTCTGATACATGGATCCTATCTCGGATTTCATGGCTTCTAACCATTTGTCGGAATTTTGGCCCACCATCGCTTCTCCATAGCTCGTAGGTTCATTGTTGTCTAGCAACATGACCTTCAAGACAGGATTACTATACCACTCTAAAGTAGTACGCATCCTTGTCACTCTACGAGGTACAGTAGTGACTTGATCCAAAAACTTCATGATCACTATCATAAGCTTCTACTTCAATTGGTGTAGGCGCCACAGGAACAACTTCCTGTGCCCTGCTACATACTTGCTGAAGTGACGGTTCAATAACCTCATCAAGTCTCCACCATCCTCCCACTCAATTTTCAAGACAAACCTTTCCTCGAGAAAGGACCCGAAACAATCCCTATTGCTTTCGGATCTGAATTAGGAGGTATACCCAACTGTTTTGGGTGTCCTATAAAGATGCATTTTATCCGCTTTGGGTTCGAGCTTATCAACCTGAAACTTTTTCACATAAGCGTCGCAGCCCCAAACTTTTAAGAAACGACAACTTAGGTTTCTCCAAACCATAGTTCAAACAGTGTCGTCTCAACGGAATTACGTGGTGCCCTATTTTAAAGTGAATGCGGTTGTCTCTAATGCCTAACCCATGAACGATAGTGGTAATTCGATAAGAGACATCATGGTACGCACCATATCCAATAGGGTGCAACTATGAAGTTCGGACACACCATCACACTATGGTGTTCCAGGCGGTATTAATTGTGAAACAATTTCCACGATGTCTTAATTGCGTGCCAAAGCTCGTAACTCAGATACTCATCTCTATGATCATATCATAGACATTTTATCCTCTTGTCACGATGATCTTCAACTTCACTCTGAAATTACTTGAACCATTCAATAATTCAGACTTGTGTTTCATCAAGTAAATATACTTAGTATCTACTCAAATCATCTGTGAAGTAAGAACATAACGATATCCACTGCGTGCCTTAGCACTTATTGGACTGCACACATCAAAATGTATTACTTCCAACAAGTTGCTATCTTGTTCCATCTTACTGAAAACGAGGCTTTTCAGTCATCTTGCCGATGTGGTATGATTTGCATATCTCAAGTGATTCAAAATCAAGTGAGTCCAAACGATCCATCTGCATGAAGTTTCTTCATGCGTATACACCAACAGACATGGTTCGCATGTCTCAAACTTTTCAAAAACGAGTGAGTCCAAAGATCCATCAACATGGAGCTTCTTCATGCGTTTTACACCAATATGACTTACATGGCAGTGCCACAAGTAAGTGGTACTATCATTACTATCTTATATCTTTTGGCATGAAAATGTGTATCACTACGATCGAGATTCAATAAACCATTCCTATTAGGTGCAAAACCATTGAAGGTATTATTCAAATAAACAGAGTAACCATTGTTCTCCTTAAATGAATAACCGTATTGCGATAGACATAATCCAATCATGTCTATGCTCAACGTAAACACCAAATGACAATTATTCAGGTTTAATACTAATCTTGATGGTAGAGGGAGCGTGCGATGTTTGATCACATCAAAATTGGAAACACTTCCAACACATATCGTCATCTCTCCTTTAGCTAGTCTCCGTTTATTCCGTAGCTCTTTATTTTGAGTTACTAACACTTAGCAACCAAACCGGTATCTTAATACCCTGGTGCTACTAGGAGTACTAGTAAAGTACACCTTAACATAATGTATATCCAATATACTTCTATCGACCTTGCCAGCCTTCTCATCTACCAAGTATCTAGGGTAATGCTGCTCCAGTGGCTATTCCCCTTATTACAGAAGCACTTAGTCTCGGGTTTGGGTTCAACCTTGGGTTTCTTCACTAGAGCAGCAGCTGATTTGCCGTTTCATGAAGTATCCCTTCTTGCCCTTGCCCTTCTTGAAACTAGTGGTTTCACCAACCATCAACAATTGATGCTCCTTCTTGATTTCTACTTTCGCGGTGTCAAACATCGCGAATACCTCAAGGATCATCATATGTATCCCTGATATGTTATAGTTCATCACGAAGCTCTAGCATCTTGGTGGCAATGACTTTGGAGAAACATCACTATCTCATCTGGAAGATCAACTCCCACTCGATTCAAGTGATTGTTGCACTCAGACATTCTGAGCACAAGCTCATCGATTGAGCTTTCTCCCTTAGTTTGCAGGCTAAGAAAATCGTCGGAGGTCTCATACCTCTTGACGTGGGCACGAGCCTGAAATCCCAATTTCAGCCCTCAAAACATCTCATATGTTCCGCGACGTTTCGAAAACGTCTTTGGTGCCTCTACTCTAAACCATTTAACTAAACTATCACGTAGTTATCAAAACGTGTATGTCCGATGTTCGCAACATCCACAGACGACGTTTGGGGTTCTGCACACTAAGCGGTGCATTAAGGACATAAGCTTTCTATTGTCCGCATAATCGCTACTGTCAACTTTCAACTATATTTTCTCTAGGAACATATCTAAAACGGTGGAACTAAAGCGCGAGCTTACGACATAATTTGCAAAGATCTTTTGACTATGTTCAGGATAATTAAGTTCATCTTATGAACTCCCACTCAGATAGACATCCCTCTAGTCATCTAAGTGATTACATGATCCGAGTCAACTAGGCCGTGTCCGGTCATCACGTGAGACGGACTAGTCATCATCGGTGAAAATCTTCATGTTGATCGTATCCTCCATACGACTCATGCTCGACCTTTCGGTCTCTGTGTTCCGAGGCCATGTGCGTACATGCTAGGCTCGTCAAGTTAACCCTAAGTGTTTGGCGTGTGTAAATCTGTCTTACACCGTTGTATGTGAATGTAAGAATCCATCACACCCGATCATCACGTGGTGCTTAGAAGCGACGAACTTTAGCAACGGTGCACGTTAGGGAGAACACTTCTTGAAATTGTTGTAAGGATCATCTTATTTACTACCGTCGTTCTAAGTAAACAAGATGCATAAACATAATAAACATCACATGAAATTATATAGTAGTGACATGATATGGCCAATATCATATAGCTCCATTGATCTCCATCTTCGGGCTCCATGATCATCATCGTCACCGCATGACACCATGATCTCCATCATCGTGTCTTCATGAAGTTGTCTCGCCAACTATTACTTCTACTACTATGGCTACCGTTAGCAATAAAGTAAAGTAATTACATGGCGTTGTTCAATGACACACAGGTCATACAATAAATAAAGACAACTCCTATGGCTCCTGCCGGTTGTCATACTCATCGACATGCAAGTCGTGATTCCTATTACAAGAACATGATCAATCTCATACATCACATATCATTCATCACATTATTCTTGGCCATATCACATCACATAGCATACCCTGCAAAAACAAGTTAGAAGTCCTCTAATTGTTGTTTGCATGTTTTACGTGGGTGCTATGGGTTTCTAGCAAGAACGTTTCTTACCTACGCAAAACCACAACGTGATATGTCAATTGCTATTTACCCTTCATAAGGACCCTTTTCATCGAATCCGTTCCGACTAAAGTGGGAGAGACTGGCACCCGCTAGCCACCTTATGCACCAAGTGCATGTCAGTCGGTGGAACCTGTCTCACGTAAGAGTACGTGTAAGGTCGGTCCGGGCCGCTTCATCCCACAATACCGTCGAAACAAGATTGGACTAGTAACGGTAAGCATATTGAACAAAATCAACGCCCACAACTACTTTGTGTTCTACTCGTGCAAAGAATCTACGCAATAGACCTAGCTCATGATGCCACTGTTGGGGAACGTAGCAGAAATTCAAAATTTTCCTACGTGTCACCAAGATCTATCTATGGAGAAACCAGCAACGAGGGGAAGGAGAGTGCATCTACATACCCTTGTAGATCGCTAAGCGGAAGCGTTCAAGAGAACGGGGTTGAAGGAGTCGACTGCCGTGATGCAAATCACGGAGATCCTAGTGCCGAACGGACGGCACCTCCGCGTTCAACACACGTACAGCCCGTTGACGTCTCCCATGCCTTGATCCAGCAAGGAGAGAGGGAGAGGTTGAGGAAGACTCCATCCAGCAGCAGCACAACGGCATGGTGGTGATGGAGGAGCGTGGCAATCCTGCAGGGCTTCGCCAAGCACCGCGGGAGAGGAGGAGGTCTTGGGAGAGGGGGAGGGCTGCGCCAGGGGCAAGGGTGAAGCTCCCATGCGCCTCCCCACTATATATAGGGGTGGAGGGGGCTGGTTTCTTGCCCTCCAAGTCCATTGGGGCGTTGGCAAAGGTGGGAGGAAGAAATCACATCATTTCCTTCCCCACCGATTGTTATCCCCCCTTTTTAGGGATCTTGATCTTATCCCTTCGGGATATGATCTTATTCCTTCTAAGGGGGAGATCTTGGTGCGCCTTGAACAGGGGTGTGGGGCCTTTCCCCCACTACCCACGTTCATGTGGGTCCCCCCATGCAGGTGGGCCCCACTCCGGAACCTTCTAGAACCTTCCCTGTACAATACCGAAAAATCCCGAACATTTTCCGGTGGCCAAAATAGGACTTCCCATATATAAATCTTTACCTATGGACCATTCCGGAACTCCTCGTGACGTCCGAGATCTCATCCGGGACTCCGAACAACATTCGGTAACCACATACAAACTTCCTTTACAACTCTAGCGCCATCGAACCTTATGTGTAGACCCTACGGGTTCGGGAACCATGCGAGACATGACCGAGACGTTCTCGGTCAATAACCAACAACGGATCTGGATACCCATGTTGGCTCCCACATGTTCCACGATGATCTCATCGGATGAACCACGATGTCAAGGACTCAATCGATCCCGTATTCAATTCCCTTTGTCTAGCGGTATTGTACTTGCCCGAGATTCGATCGTCGGTATCCCGATACCTTGTTCAATCTCGTTACCGCAAGTCTCTTTACTCGTTCCGTAACACATCATCCGTGATCAACCCCTTGGTCACATTCTGCACATTATGATGATGTCCTACCGAGTGGGCCCAGAGATACCTCTCCGTTTACACGGAGTGACAAATCCAGCCTCGATTCGTGCCAACCCAATGACACTTTCGGAGATACCTGTAGTGCACCTTCATAGCCACCCAGCCACGTTGTGACGTTTGGTACACCCAAAGCATTCCTACGGTATCCGGAGTTGCACAATCTCATGGTCTAAGGAAATGATACTTGACATTAGAAAAGCTTTAGCATACTGAACTACGATCTTTGTGCTAGGCTTAGGATTGGGTCTTGTCCATCACATCATTCTGCTAATGATGTGATCCCGTTATCAACGACATCCAATGTCCATGGTCAGGAAACTGTAACCATCTATTGATCAACGAGCTAGTCAACTAGAGGCTTACTAGGGACATGGTTTTGTCTATGTACCCACACATGTATCTGAGTTTCCTATCAATACAATTATAGCATGGATAATAAACGATTATCATGAACAAGGAAATATACTAATAACTAATTTATTATTGCCTCTAGGGCATATTTCCAACAATTTATAGCCCGGAGGCAACCCGATCTGATTAATCCGAAATGATCCTGGGTCACTCAGGAACTGACACGTGTCTAACGGTCAGATTTCAAACACACGCGGCAACTTGACTTGGGCTACAAGTAAAGTTGACTCATCTAGCTCTGGATAAGATTTGCTCTCATTGTCTTCGCTCGTAGACATAGAATTTGGTTGAGCATCACTTCAGTCACTCTGACTTTGTTCACTTGGACCCCACTAAACAGTGCGGTGGTTCCTATGACTCAACACAGAAGAAAAAGGAAACTACGAAACAACTATGTCTTCGCACTCCATAGTCTTCATGCGATGTCTTCTCATGTCATAGTCTTCATTGTGAATATCTTCACATACCACCATTGTCTTCAATGTCTTCACACATTTTTAGGGTCATCTCCGTAGGTAAACCGAATCAATGAGGGACTACTTCCTGTGTTATCCTGCAATTCTCACAAACACATTAGTCCCTCAACCAAGTTTGTCGTCAATACTCCAAAACCAACTAGGAGTGGCACTAGATGCACTTACAAAGCCATTGCCTTCCTGTTAGTAGTGGTGGGTCACCACATATTGTTCCACTATCCGTTAACATTGCGCTCGGCCACCCATCGATCCAACTTCAGAGTCCCTAAGCCAAGTCATTCCTTGACCAAATACCAAACACATAGGATGAAGCGACACTTGTAAAACAGATGAGGCACCATCTCATTGGCCCTACTACAGAGGGCGCAAAGGCTATACACTATTACGAAAAAGCCTAGTAGTAGCGCAGGTGCCCGCGCTACTACTACGGTGCTACGGTTAACTTGTAGTAGTAGCGCGGGTGCACCCGCGCTACTACTACGCCTGTTAGTAGTAGCGTGGGTGCTACCCGCGCTACTACTATTAATTTCAAAAACAAAAATCCTCGATCCCGTGCGTGCTGTCAATGGCAGCAATGGTTCGATCCAGCGCCGGCAGGGGTCACCAGAGGTGCGGAAGCGCGGCGGCAGACCAGATCCAGCGACGGCTGCTACAGAGGGCCCAGATCCATGGCCGAGCAAGGCGGCGGCGTGGGGCTCCGAGTAAATTGCTGAAAGCCACCCCATTTGTGGTTAGGGTACTGCAAAACTACCGCTTTTGGCAAAAATCACGAAAAACCACCACTTCTGTGGCAAGTGAGTAACAAATCCCACTAATTTGAAACTAAGCCGCGTTAATAGCAAAACTGACAGGTGGGACCCGCATGTCTAGGCTGATGTGGCAAAAGACTAGTTCTAGTCAATGTTTGACCTGCTGAGGTGGACAAGGGTCACACTTGTCTTCCACAACTCTTATCTCCTCTCTCTCTCTCATGTCCTTCCTGCCACATGCCCGCCCCCTGCCTGCACCCCAGTTAACTCCGACGAGGCCTAGCCCCTATGCGCCTGCTCCCTGCCTGCTCCAACGAGGCCTAGACCCTGTGCGCCCGCCCCCTGCCTGCTCCGGCAAGGCCGAGCTGCCGCATGCCCGCCCACTGCCTGCTCCTCGTCGCGTGCGCTCCCTCCCCCTGCCTGCTCCTCGCCATGCGCCTGCCCCCCTGTTGAAGGAAATATGCCCTAGAGGCAATAATAAAGTTTTTATTTATATTTCCTTATATCATGATAAATGTTTATTATTCATGCTAAAATTGTATTAACCGGAAACTTAGTACATGTGTGAATACATAGACAAACAGAGTGTCACTAGTATGCCTCTACTTGACTAGCTCGTGGAATCCAAGATGGTTAAGTTTTGTAACGCCCTCGATGCGGCTATATCTCCCACGTGTCTAAGCACGACTTAGAGGCATAACCGCATTGAAAGCAATGTCGCAAGTGAGGTAATCTTCACACAACCCATGTAATAAATAAGGGAAAGAGATACATAGTTGGCTTACAGCCGCCACTTCACACAATGCATAAATAAACATCCATCATTCAGATTACACTCAAGGTCCGACTACGGAACCAAAATAAAAGAAGATACCCCAAATGCTACACAGATCCCGATCGTCCCAACAGGCTCCACCATCGATCATCAGGAAAAGACACATAGTAACGACCACGTTCCTCGTCGAACTCCCACTTGAGCTCGGTTGCGTCACACCTGACCGCATCGTCGGCACTGCAACTGTTTTGGTAGAATCTGTGAGTCACGGGGACTCAGCAATCTCACACCCGCGAGATCAAGACTATTTAAGCTTATAGGAAGGACAGAGTTGTAAGGTGGAGCTGCAGCAAACGACTAGCATATATGGTGGCTACATTCGCAAAAAGAGAGCGAGAAGAGGAGCAAAGCACGGTCGTGAAGCTAGTAGCGATCAAGAAGTGATCTGAACTACTTACGCCGACATAACTCCAACATCGTGTTCACTTCCGGACTCCGCCGAAGAGACCATCACGGTTACACACGCGTTGATGTGTATTTTAATTGAGGTCAACCGGGTTTTCTACAACGGACATTAACAAATTCCCATCTGCCTCATAACCGCGGGCACGGCTTTCGAAAGATAATACCCTGCAGGGGTGTCCCAACTTAGCCCATTATAAGCTCTCACGGTCAACGAAGGATATTCCTTCTACCGGGAAGACCCGATCAATCTCGGAATCCCGGACTACAAGACATTTCGACAGCAATAAAACAAGACCAGCAAAGCCGCCCGATTGTGCCGACAAATCCCGATAGGAGCTGCACATATCTCGTTCTCAGGGCACATCCGGATGAGCAGTCCATACAACTAAAACCAGACCTCAAGTTTCCTTGAGGGGGCGCTGCACAGGGCTCTAGTTCGGGCCAGCACTCGAAGGAGCACTGGTCCGGGGGGTTAAAATAAAGATGACCCTCGGGCTCGCGAAAACCCGGGGGAAAAGGCTTAGGTGGCAAATGGTAAAACCAAAGTTGGGCCTTGCTGGACGAGTCTTATTCAAAGCGAACTGTCAAGGGGGTCCCATAAATCACCCAACCGTGTAAGGAACGCGAAATCAAGGAACATAACACCGGTATGACGGAAACTAGGGTGGCAAGAGTGGAACAAAACACCAGGCATAAGGCCGAGCCTTCCACCCTTTACCAAGTATATAGATGCATTAATTATAGCAGATATATATTGTGATATCCCCAACAAGTAAACATGTTCCAATAAGGAACAACATCTCCATGTTAGACAAGGAACAAACTTCATCTTCACCTGCAACTAGCAACGCTATAAGAGGGGCTGAGCAAAGCGGTAACATAGCCAATCAACGGTTTGCTAGGAAAGGATGGTTAGGGGCTGACATGGCAATATGGGTGGCATGATATAGCAAGTGATAGGCATCGTAGCATAGGCATAGCAAAAGAGCGAGCAACTAGCATAACAAAGATAGAAGTGATTTCGAGGGTATGGTCATCTTACTCGCAATGTTCTCGAGAGTTGTCGAAAGCTTGATCCTCGTAAGCGTTCTCAACAGGTTCCTCGTTCACGCATTTCGTCTCCGGCTCTACCTAAAGCAAGAACACAAACAAAGGAACCACAATAAATCACGGTGCAATGCACAAGCAACATGATGCAAAACATGACATGATATGCGAGATGTGATATGCAATGCGTATGCGCGCTCCGGAAGGAAAATGATGAACCAGGCATCAACTTGGCAAACCAAGTATGTCGCTGGAAAGATGAGATGATTTCGGTTGAAATCGATATAAAGATCACCGGAATCGGATGCACGGTTTGCAAATGACAAGCAAAACAAGAATGGCACAAATCTGCCATTAACAGCATGATACCACTTAGCAAGCAACAAGAGATTAAGCTACTGCACCCAAACGTACCAACAAAGCATATGGCAGTGATCTACTCAAGATGCTTGACAAAAGATAAACACTGAGCTACGGCTAAATCACAACATAACAGGTTCAAACAAGCATGGCAAAAGTGCAAAACATATCAGCTTCACAGACTTAGTGAAATTACTAAACATGGCAAAAACAGCATCAGGTAGCAATGTTTAGAGCAAGAAAACAGCATGCTACAGGAACTTATAATAGCAAAACATGGCATGGCATGAATCTACTCAAAGCATAGAACAAAAGTCCCTTACTGACCATAAGCCAAAAAGGATCAGAAAATATAGTAACACCCATGTCAATATCGCAAGTTTCGTTAACAGATTCAGCAACAGGGCATGTCAAAAACAGATAACAAGTAGGCATGTTTAAGAGCTCAAAGCACTCACTACAGAGCCTTTCATGATAAACTAAGCCTACATACATCAAGAAGACATGGCATAGAAAACATACATGGCAAGAACAACTTCATAGCATACACGGATCAACCACAACAACTTTGGCAAAATTGAATAACATGTAAACAATCTGCCCGGAAACATTTGATAGCAAAAGTAGAGCTCGGTTGACTCAAGCTATGGCACTCCATAATTGCAAACAAAGGCATGGATGGATAGAGCATAACCATATGTTCAAAACATCCTTACTGAAGTGTCTCAAAATATGCATGGATCTCTCGGTAGCATCAAGTTAACATGGCATCAAAATATCAGCAAAACAGAGCTGAAATCAGCAACATCAGGAAGCCTAGTTTGCATGCTTGTGCTAGTCACCACATAGATCACAAAAATACATGGCATACACCACTGGAAAGATGGCATGGCATATTGCAAAACACATGTAGGACTCAAAATCATAGGGTGCACACATCAATCATAGCAAAAATAACAAAAGTGCAAGTTCTGTTAAGAAACATAAACTAACATCACATAGCCCTCTTCTGACAGCATTTTCGGCATCAAGATGAGCTCAAATGAAAATGATTCAATGAGATGAAATGATCAACTCTTCGAGGCGAACATTTTGACATATTATACGCACGAAACGAAGCTACAGATGCAAAGTTATGATGCGTTGAAAATGCCACAAAATAATCACCGGATTAAAAACTTAGATGAATTTGAGGGGGAAGAAAGTCAACCGCTCGAAGGGTCCGATCCAGATCCGGCCGGTTTCGAGGTCGAGGCGGCGGCGCCGGAGCGGCTGCTCGCCGGAGCGGCCCGGGGCGAGGAGGAGAGGGCGCCGGGCGGGTCGGCCTCGAGGAGGAGGGGCCGGCGGGCGGCGGGCGAGGCGGAGACGGCGGGAGGACAGGCGAGGCGGGCGGGCGGGCGGCCGACGGCGGCGCGGTGCGGCGGCGACGGCGGCCGCCGAGGCGGCGGGGGGGCGGCTGGCGGCGAGGGGCGCTGCCCGAGCGGGCGCTGCAAGGGCGGCGGGCGCTGGCCGGGCGGCGCTGGGCGGGCGGCGTGCCCACGTGGCGCGTGCTGATTGGGCGCGGGGGCGGCGGCGCTGACGGGCGGACGTGTCCGTACGTCGGAGTTTTGTCCGGTGGCGCGGGGATGAGGATGGCTAGGGTTTGGACCCGGATTTGGTTGCTTAAATAGGCATAGAGGGAGCTAGGAGAGTCCAAATGAGGTGTAGTTTTCGCCCACACGATCGTGATCGAACGACGGAGAGCATGGAGGTGACTTAGATGGGTTATTGGACTACTTTGAAGGGGTGTTGGGCTGCAACTTAAAAGAGGCCTTTGCGAGAGTGCGGTTAACCGTTGGAGTACCAAACGAGCTCCAAATGACCCGATGTTGGGGAACGTAGTAATTTCAACAGTTTTCCTACGAACACGCAAGATCATGGTGATGGCATAGCAACGAGAGGGGAGAGTGTCTGTCCACGTACCCTCGTAGACCGAAAGCGGAAGCGTTATAACAACGCTGTTGATGTAGTCGACGTCTTCACGATCCGACCGATCCAAGCACCGAACGACGGCACCTCCGAGTTACGCACACGTTCAGCTCGATGACAATCCCCGGCTCCGATCCAGCAAAGCGTCGGGATGAGTTCGTCAAGACGACGGCGTGGGACGATGATGAGCTCCACTGACGCAGGGCTTCGCCTAAGCTCCATGACGATATGACTTCATGGCGCAGGGCTTCGCCTAAGCTCATGACGATATGACCAAGTGGAATATGGTGGAGGGGGCACCTGCACGGCTAAGGAACGATCCGTAGATCAACTTGTGTGTCATGGGGTGCCCCCCTGCCCCGTATATAAAGGAGGGAGGAGGAGGAGGCCGGCCCTAGGAGGAGGGTGCGCCAGGGGAGTCCTACTCCCACCGGGAGTAGGACTCCTTCTTCCTAGTCCAACTAGGAGAAGGGGGGAAAGGGGGGAAGTGGAGAAGGAAGGGAGAGGTGGGCTGCGCCCCAAACCCCTTGTCCAATTCGGACTGGGCTTGGGAGGGGCGCGCCACCTCCCGGCTCCTTCCCACTAAGGCCCATTAAGGCCCAATACTCTTCCCCGTATTCCCGTAACTCCCGGTACTCGAAAAATACCGAATCACTCGGAACCATTCCGAACTCCGAATATAGTCGTCCAATATATCGATCTTTACGTCTCGACCATTTCGAGACTCCTCGTCATGTCCCGATCTCATCCGGGACTCGAACTCCTTCGGTACATCAAAACTCATAAACTCATAATATAACTCGTCATCGAAACCTTAGCGTGCGGACCCTACGGGTTCGAGAACTATGTAGACATGACCTAGAACTATTCTTGGTCAATAACCAATAGCGGAACCTGGATGCCCATATTGGCTCCTACATATTCTACGAAGATCTTTATCGGTCAAACCGCATAACAACATACGTTGTTCCCTTTGTCATCGGTATGTTACTTGCCCGAGATTCGATCGTCGGTATCCAATACCTAGTTCAATCTCGTTATCGGCAAGTCTCTTTACTCGTTCCGTAATACATCATCTCATAACTAACTCATTAGTTACAATGCTTGCAAGGCTTAGGTGATGAGTATTACCGAGAAGGCCCAGAGATACCTCACCGACAATCGGAGTGACAAAATCTAATCTCGAAATACGCCAACCCAACATGTACCTTTGGAGACACCTGTAGTACTCCTTTATAATCACCCGATTACGTTGTGACGTTTGGTAGCACCAAAGTGTTCCTCCGTAAACGGAGTTGCATAATCTCATAGTTACAGGAACATGTATAAGTCATGAAGAAAGCAATAGCAACATACTAAACGATCATGTGCTAGGCTAACGGAATGGGTCATGTCAATCACATCATTCTCCTAATGATGTGATCCCGTTAATCAAATGACAACTCATGTCTATGGCTAGGAAACTTAACCATCTTTGATTCAACGAGCTAGTCAAGTAGAGGCATACTAGTGACACTATGTTTGTCTATGTATTCACACATGTATTATGTTTCCGGTTAATACAATTCTAGCATGAATAATAAACATTTATCATGAAATAAGGAAATAAATAATAACTTTATTATTGCCTCTAGGGCATATTTCCTTCAGTCTCCCACTTGCACTAGAGTCAATAATCTAGTTCACATCAACACTAATATTCACATCTGTATGTGATTAACACCCATAGTTCACATCATCATGTGACCAACACCCAAAGGGTTTACTAGAGTCAATAATCTAGTTCACATCGCTATGTGATTAACACCCAAAGAGTACTAAGGGATGATCATGTTTTGCTCGTGAGAGAAGCCTAGTCAACGGGTCTGTCATATTCAGAGCCGTATGTATTTTGCAAATATTCTATGTCTACAATGCTCTGCACGGAGCTACTCTAGCTAATTGCTCCCACTTTCAATATGCATCCAGATTGAGATTTATAGTCATCTGGATCGGTGTGAAAAGCTTGCATCGATGTAACTCTTTACGACGGGCTCTTTTATCACCTCCATAATCGAGAAATATTTCCTTAGTCCTCACTAAGGATGTTCTTGACCAATGTCCAGTGATCTACTCCTAGATCACTATTGTACTCCCTTGCCAAATTCAGAGCAAGGTTATACAATAGGTCTGGTACATAGCATAGCATACTTTATAGAACCTATGACTGAGGCATAGGGAATGACTTTCATTCTCTTTTCTATTTTCTGCTGTGGTCGGGATTTGAGTCTTACTCAATTTCATACCTTTGCAACACAGGCAAGAACTTTTCTTTGACTGTTCCATTTTGAACTACTTCAAAATCTTGACAAGGTATGTACTTATTGAAAAACTTATCAAGCGTTTTTGATCTATCTCAATAGATCTTGATGCTCAATTTGTACGTAGCTTCACCGAGGCCCTTCTTTGAAAAACTCCTTTCAAATACTCCTTTATGCTTTGCAGAATAATTCTACATTATTTCCGATCAACAATATGTCATTCACATATACTTATCAGAAATGCTGTAGTGCTCCCACTCACTTTCTTGTAAATACAGGCTTCTCCAAAAGTCTGTATAAAACCATATGCTTTGATCACACTATCAAAGCGTTTATTCCTACTCCGAGATGCTTGCACCAGTCCATAGATGGATCGCTGAAGCTTGCATATTTTGTTAGCTCCTTTAGGATTGATAAAACCTTCTGGTTGCATCATATACAGCTCTTCTTTAATAAATGCATTAAAGAATGTAGTTTTGACATCCATTTGCCAGATTTCATAAAATGTGGCAATTGCTAACATGATTCGGACAGACTTAAGCATTGCTACAGTTGAGAAAATCTCATTGTAGTCAACACCTTGAACTTTGTCTAAAACCTTTTTCGACAAGTCTAGCTTTGTAGATAGTAGTACTACTATCAGCATCATCTTCCTCTTGAAGATCCATTTATATAATATGGCTTGCCGATCATCGGGCAACTCCATCAAAGTCCACACTTTGTTCTCATATATGGATCCCATCTCAGATTTCATGGCCTCAAGCCATTTCATGAATCTGGGCTCATCATCGCTTCCTCATATTTCAGAGGTTCATCATGGTCTAGTAACATGACTTCCAGAACATGATTACCGTACCACTCTGGTGCGGATCTTACTCTGGAAGACCTACGAGGTTTGGTAGCAACTTGATCTGAAGTTTCATGATCATCATCATTAACTTCCTCACTAATTGGTGTAGGCATCACTCGAACTGATTTCGTGATGAACTACTTTCCAATAAGGGAGAAGGTACAATTACCTCATCAAGTTCTACTTTCCTCCCACTCACTTCTTTCGAGAGAAACTTCTTCTCTAGAAAGGATCCATCTTAGCAACGAATAACTTGCCTTCGGATCTGTGATAGAAGGTGTACCCAATAGTTACCTTTGGGTATTCTATGAAGACGCACTTCTCGATTTGGGTTCGAGCTTATCGGTTGAAAACTTTTTCACATAAGCATCACAACTCCAAACTTTTAAGAAACGACAGCTTAGGTTTATCGTTAAACCATAGTTCATACGGTGTCATCTCAACGGATTTAGATGGTGCCCTATTAAACGTGAATGCAGCTGTCTCTAATGCATAACCCCAAAACGATATTGGTAAATCGGTAAGAGACATCATTGATCGCACCATATCAAAATAAAGTACGGTTATGACGTTCGGACACACCATTACGTTATGGTGTTCCATGTGGCGTGAGCTGTGAAACTATTCCACATTGTTTTATATGAAGGCCAAACTCGTAACTCAAATATTCTCCTCCACGATCAGATCGTAGAAACTTTATTTTCTTATTACGATGATTCTCCACTTCACTCTGAAATTATTTGAACTTTTCAAATGTTTCAGACTTGTGCTTCATTAAGTAGATATACTCATATCTGCTCAAATCATCTTGTGAAGGTCAGAAAATAACGATACTTGCCGTGAGCTTTAACACTCATCGGACCGCATACATCAGTATGTATTATTTCCAATAAGTCATTTGCTCGCTCCATTGTTCCGAGAACGAGTCTTTAGTCATCTTGCCCATAAGGCATGGTTCGCAAGCATCAAGTGATTCATAATCAAGTGATTCCAAAATCCCATCAGCATGGAGTTTCTTCATGCGCTTTACACCAATATGACCTAAACGGCAGTGCCACAAATAAGTTGCACTATCATTATTAACTTTGCATCTTTTGGCTTCAATATTATGAATATGTGTATCACTATGATCGAGATCCAATGAACCATTTTCATTGGGTGTGTAACCATATAAGGTTTTATTCATGTAAACAGAACAACAATTTATTCTCTTACTTAAATGAATAACCGTATTGCAATAAACATGATCAAATCATATTTATGCTCAACACCAAATAACACTTATTTAGGTTCCACACTAATCCCGAAAGTATAGGAGTGTGCGATGATGATCATATCAATCTTGGAACTACTTCCAACACTCATCGTCACTTCCCTTCAACTAGTCTCTGTTTATTCCGTAACTCCTGTTTCGAGTTACTAATCTTAGCAACCGAACAGTATCAAATACTCTGGGGCTACTATAAACACTAGTAAGGCACACATCAATAACCTGTATATCAAATATAACCTTGTTCACTTTGCCATCCTTCTTATCCACCAAATATTCAGGGGTAGTTCGCTTCCAAAGTGACCAGTTCCATTGCAGCAAAAGTACTCGGTCTGAGTGCTTAGGTGTAGACTTGGGCTTCTTCACTCGAGCAGCAACTTGCTTGCCGTTCCTTTTGAAGTTCCCTTCTTCCCTTTGCCATTTTCCTTGAGACTAGTGGTCTTGTCAACCATCAACACTTGATGTTTTTCTTGATTTCTACCTTCTCCGATTTTAGCATCGCGAAGAGCTCGAGAATCTTTTCGTCATCCCTTGCATACTATAGTTCATCACGAAGTTCTACTAACTTAGTGATGGTGACTAGAGAATTCTGTCAATCACTATCTTATCCGGAAGATTAACTCCCACTTGATTCAAGCGATTGAAGTACTCGGACAATCTGAGCACATGCTCACTAGTTGAGCGATTCTCCTCCATCTTTTAGCTATAGAACTTGTTGGAGACTTCATATCTCTCAACTCGGTATTTGCTTGAAATATTAACTTCAATTCCTGGAACATCTCATATGGTCCATGACGCTCAAAACGTCTTTGAAGTCCCGATTCTAAGCCGTTAAGCATGGTGCACTAAACTATCAAGTAGTCATCATATTAAGCTAGCCAAACGTTCATAACGTCGCGATACGCTCCTGCAATAGGTCTGTCACCTAGCGGTGCATTAAGGACATAATTCTTCTGCGCAGCAATGAGGATAAACCTCAGATCACGGATCCAATCCGCATCATTGCTACTAACATCTTTCAATACAATTTTCTCTAGGAACACATATAAAAACATAGGGAAGCAACAACGCGAGCTATTGATCTACAACATAATTTGCAAAATACTACCAGGACTAAGTTCATGATAAATTAAAGTTCAATTAATCATATTAAAAAACTCCCACTTAGACAGACATCTCTCTAGTTATCTAAGTGATTACGTGATCCAAATCAACTAAACCATGTCCGATCATCACGTGAGATGGAGTAGTTTCAATGGTGAACATCACTATGTTGATCATATCTACTATATGATTCACGTTCGACCTTTCGATCTCTGTGTTCCGAGGCCATATCTGTTATATGCAAGGCTCGTCAAGTTTAACCTGAGTATTCTGCGCGTGCAACTGTTTTGCACCGTTGTAGATGGACGAGAACTTATCACACCCGATCATCACGTGGTGTCGGGTACTACGAAATTTGGCAGCGGTGCATACTCGTGGAGAACACTTCTTGATAATTTTAGTGAGAGATCATCTTATAATGCTACCGTTAATCAAAGCAAGATAAGATGCATAAAGGATAAACATCACATGCAATCAATATAGGTGATATGATATGGTCATCATCATCTTGTGCTTGTGATCTCCATCGCCAAGCACCGCCATGATCACCATCGTCACCGCGCGACACCTTGATCTCCATCGTAGCATCGTTGTCGTCTCGCCAACTATTGCTTCTACGACTATCGCTACTGCTTAGTGATAAAGTAAAGCAATTACATGGCGTTGCATTTCATACAACAAAGCGACAACCATATGGCTCCTGCCGATTGCCGATAACTCGGTTACAAAACATGATCATCTCATACAATAAAATATAGCATCACGTCTTGACCACATCACATCACATCATGCCCTGCAAAAACAAGTTAGACGTCCTCTACTTTGTTGTTGCAAGTTTTACGTGGCTGCTACGGGCTGAGCAAGAACCGTTCTTACCTACGCATCAAAACCACAACGATAGTTTGTCAAGTTGGTGCTGTTTTAACCTTCGCAAGGACCGGGCGTAGCTACACTCAGTTCAACTAAAGTGAGAGAGACAGACACCGCCGTCACCTTTAAGCAACGAGTGCTCGGAGCGGTGAAACCAGTCTCGCGTAAGCGTCGCGTAATGTCGGTCCGGGCGCTTCATCTCACAATACCGCTGAACCAAAGTATGACATGCTGGTAAGCAAGTATGACTTATATCGCCCACAACTCACTTGTGTTCTACTCGTGCATATGACATCAACGCATAAAACCAGGCTCGGATGCCTTTGTTGGGGAATGTAGTAATTTCAACAGTTTTCCTACGAACACGCAAGATCATGGTGATGGCATAGCAACGAGGGGAGAGTGTCTGTCCACGTACCCTCGTGAGACCGAAAGCGAAGCGTTATAACAACGCTGTTGATGTAGTCGACGTCTTCACGATCCGACCGATCCAAGCACCGAGCGACGGCATCTCCGAGTTACGCACACGTTCAGCTCGATGGCGATCCCGGGCTCCGATCCAGCAAAGCGTCGGGGATGAGTTCCGTCAAGACGACGGCGTGGTGACGATGATGATGCTCCACCGACGCAGAGCTTCGCCTAAGCTCATGACGATATGACTTCACCGGCGCAGGGCTTCGCCTAAGCTCATGACGATATGACGAAGTGGAATATGGTGGAGGGGCACCGCACACAGTTAAGGAACGATCCGTAGATCAACTTGTGTGTCATGGGGTGCCCCTGCCCCGTATATATAAAGGAGGAGGAGGAGGAGGCCGGCCCTAGGAGGAGGGTGCGCCAAGGGAGTCCTACTCCCACCGGGAGTAGGACTCCTTCTTCTAGTCCAACTAGGAGAAGGGGGAAAGGGGAAGTGGAGAAGGAAGGAGAGGTGGGCTGCGCCCAAACCCCTTGTCCAATTCGGACTGGGCTTGGGAGGGCGCGCCACCTCCTGGCTCCTTCCCACTAAGGCCCATTAAGGCCCAATACTCTTCCCCGTATTCCCGTAACTCCCGGTACTCGAAAAATACCGAATCACTCGGAACCATTCCGAACTCCGAATATAGTCGTCCAATATATCGATCTTTACGTCTCGACCATTTCGAGACTCCTCGTCATGTCCCCGATCTCATCCGGGACTCGAACTCCTTCGGTACATCAAAACTCATAAACTCATAATATAAGCATCATCGAAACTTTAGCGTGCGGACCCTACGGGTTCGAGAACTATGTAGACATGACCTAGAACTATTCTTGGTCAATAACCAATAGCGGAACCTGGATGCCCATATTGGCTCCTACATATTCTATCGTAGCGACCAGACCGAATGGATCTAGCGCTCGTGCTCGATGTCATCCTGGATCGAATGCCGACACCACACATGACTTGAAGGATTTATAGCAGAGTAGCAATCACACACTTATTACATCGTTGTCCACAAGGAACTGAATACATTAATATGGCTTAAGGCCATCTAATAATAACAATGGAAGGCTTGGAAGATAAGCGAGTCCATCAACTCCAACGGCATCACTGAGTATAGAACCACGACCTAACACCTTACTGTCGTCGAAAAGTCTGCATAGCGTGAAAAGTTGCAGCCAAAACGGGTCAGCACATGGAATATCTTGGCAATGTAACACATAAAGAGCAATGAATGAATAAGCCTATACTACATGCATATATGGCTGGTGGTAAGGCTCTCTGGTTACATTTGCATAAAGCTGATTTTCCCTACATCAAAGGAATAATTTTATTTAACTATCATGGTGGTTGTTAAACATTGAGAATGGTTGACAGCATTCTCAATCCCAATTAAAAAGTACTCATCAAAACCCAATAACTTTTATTTAGAAGTAACATGTTGAGATTCACATGATAATCAAGTACCGGATACTCAAATTGTCCATAACCGGGGACACGGCTAATCATGATTAGTTTATACACTCTGCAGAGGTTTGCGCACTTTTCCCCACAAGACTCGATCGCCTCCGCTTGGTTCTCGCACTACATGGTGTTTGAGAAACGGATGACCGAGACATAGTCTTTCAGAAGCGCTAGCACCTTACATGTGGGTAGACCGTACCAACCTACATCCCCTACATCAGCTAGCCTACCCGTAAGAGTTTGCACGACTTAGTCAACTACGCCAGAGCCCATAATTGGCTTGTGGCTGCACACGGAAGTTTCAGTTTGAATAATCTTATGATCCCTTAGAGCACAGGTGGCGGTCCCAAGAAATACAGCAAGTCTGATAGAAACCAGGTGCCTCAATCCACCCAGATGTGTGTTAGGTTGCCACCTTAGATAAACCATTAATTAACAATCTCACATCTGTCATGGATATTCACTCACCCAATCCACGTCTACTAGCATAGCATAGCATGAACAAGCAAACGTAGAAGTAACTCCCAAGGTTCCATAAGTAAAACAGGTAATAGGTACTACCTCAATCTACTTCCCAAACCCACAATTTAATTTGATCCTAACCATGCAATTGTTTGAGGGTTTGATCTAATGCATAAAAACTGGGTAGTAGAAAGGATATGATCAAGTGTTACTTGCCTTGCTGATGATCCGCGAGTCCTAGAGATTCGAAGTAACAAGCGGCGCACTCCGGGTGATCTAACGCAGACAAACAACAAGCATACAATAAGTACTCATCTAATGCACAGGGAAATCTCGAATAAAAGATCTAACCAGAAAGTTCAACTTAAGAACCCTGGTTACAAAAGAATCGAATCAAAACGAACTCGAAAGTGAAACTCGAGAGAGAACGTCTCGGTTTAGCGATCTGAAATTAGGTCAAAATTTCACAGTAGCAAAACTCTGTGAAAGTAGGGTAGTCGAACGGCGGTTTCGTTCTGAAACTCCAGCGCTTGAATCACTGATTCCGATAAGCGGCGAGAAATAAAACAGTTTTGAAAATCAGATCTGAAATCAAATCGAAAATAACGGATTAATTCGATTAAAAGAAAAACGACGAACGAGTTAAATTGCGAGCGTTTGTTAACAGAACGAATCTAACGAACGCGTTCACTGAAACGAACGGTTCGGTGAACGTCCGTTAAATAAGAAAACCGAAAAAAAACAAAACCAATCTGGGTTTTTAAAAAAAACCAATCATGTTTTTTTTTTAAAAAAAATAAACCGGATCGGTTCGAGGGGAGAAGACCGAATCAGGCGGCGGGCGGGCGGCTACCTCCGCGATCGCTTGGCGAGGTCCGGCGGGCGGCGGGCTCGGCGGGGTTCGGCCGAGCGGGCGGGGTCCTGGGGTGGCGGCGTCTGTCCTGGGCAGTGGCGGGCTTGCAAGCGTCGGGCGTGGGCGTGGTCGGCTCAGTGGGTGGGCTGGGGAGAGGGAGGGGGGTCAGGGGTATTTAAAAGGCGGGGGTGGCGGTGGCTTGGGAGGGGGCAGGGCGTCGTACTCGGTCAGGGCGGCGATGGCGTCTTGGCGGGAGACCCAGGCGGGCGGGCGGCCTTGAGGAGGAGGCGGGTGGGGGCAGGCTGCCTGGCCTGGCTGGCTTGGGCCGGCTGGGCCTCGGTCGGGGGGCGCTGTTTTTTTTTTTTTTTAAATTAAACCAAAACGAAAAAAAAATACCAAACGATCTCGGATTTAAATAAAACAAATTTTCCCGACTCCTAAAATGAGTCGAACAAAATGAACTTTAAAAACAATATACATGCATAAAATTTTTAAATGCTCATTTTGCCTAAGCAAAATAAATCTTTCAAAACCAAATTTGGTTTATTTATAATATCTTCATTTTCCTAATTGTTTGGGAAAGTCATATTATTCCCTCTCAAAATATTTTTATAGGAAAACTTTATGAAGATAATTAAATAAATCCAATGATCCCATTTTCAAAATTTGAGAAATCCCAAATATGAAAATTATGAAACTTCCAACTTCTCCGAGGGTCCTTGAGTTGCGTGAAATTTCTAGGATCGGAAAATGCGAGAAAATATGATATGCATGATGACCTAATGTATAACATTCCAAATTGAAAATTTGGGATGTTACAAACCTACCCCTTAAGATGAATCTAGCCCTCGAGATTGGGTTGGCTAGAAAATAGGTGAGGTGGTCTTTAAGCAAAACTTCCTCTCTTTCCCGGTGGCTTCATCCTCGGTGTGGTGGCTCCTTGAACTTTGCAAAATTTGATAACCTTCTGCGGGTAACTCTGCTGGCATAATCGAGAATCTTAACGGCTTTTCTTCATATGTCAAGTCATCCTTCAACTGAATTGCTTCGGTGGCACTGTGTCTCTTAACGGTACCTCTGCTATCTCGGGTGACATTTCTTCAATCGAGAAACATGGAATACATCATGAACTCCTGACAGTCCTTCCGCAATTCCAACTTATCGCAACTTCTCCCATGCGTTGCAAAATCTTATATGGTCCAACGAAGCGGGTGCTAACTTTCCTTTAACTCCAAAACGCTTAACTCCTCGAAGCGGGGATACTCGAGATATACTCTGTCTCCAACGTCATACTCAATTGCTTTGCGCTTTGAATCGGCATAGCTCTTACATGCAGGTGGGCTACCTTGAGCCTGTCTCGAATCAACAACTTTCTGTTAGACTCCTTAATCAAATCTGGTCCAAACAACCGGCGATCTCGGTTTAGTCCCATGACAATGGTGTCCTGCACCTTCTTCCATACAAGGCCTCGAAGGTGCCATCTTTAAGCTGGTTTGGTAGCTGTTATTGTAGGAAAATTCTGCATACGACAAATTGTCATCCCAACTAGATCCATAATCTAGTGCACAAGCTCTCAAGCATGTCCTCCAAAATCTGATTGACTCTCTCGATCATCCATCGATGCGTGGGTGGAAAGTGTGCTGAATTCAATCGGGTTCCCAATGTTTCGTGTAACTGGTTCCAAAATTTTGAAGTAAACTGGGTTCCTCATGCGATACAATGCTCCTTGGAACTCCGTGTAAGCACACAATTCTGGTCATGTATATCTTTGCCAACTTAGCACTGCTATAGGTAGTCTTATTTGGAATGAAATGGGCTACCTTGGTCAAACGGTCGACTATGACCCAAATTGAGTCATATCTGGCGGGTCTTTGGCAAACCTGTGATGAAATCCATGCCTAGTTTATCCCACTTCCATTCGGTATCGGCAATGGTTGTAACAATCCTGCTGGCTTACGATGCTCTGCCTTTACTTTCGACATACGTGCAAACTGCTACATACTCCGCAATATCCTTCTTCATTCCGGTCCACCGAAAATATTCTTCAAATCCAAATACATCTTGGTATTTCCTGGGTGAATCGAATAGGGTGAATCATGGGCTTCTTGTAAAATCAACTTCCCGATATACGGGTCATTGGGCACATAAACACGGTCTTCAAACCATAGGGTATCGTGCTCATCCTCACGAAATCCTTTAGCTTTTCCTTTGCTCATTTTCTCCTTTATAGAGGCAACTTCCTTTTCTCGCCTTTTGGGCTTCTCGATTTTGTCCATCGGTGTCGATTGAATCTCCAATGCTGCTACATAGCCTCTGGAACTATTTCCAAACATAGCTCTCGAAGGTCCTCGGCTAACTCATTGGGTATTCCTCCCATCATTAGGGTATTGGCGTGGCTCTTACGGCTCAATGCGCCTGCTACGACATTAGCCTTTCCGGGTGATAATGCAATCTCATATCGTAATCCTTGATTAGCTCTAACCATCTCCTCTGCATCGAGATTCAATTCATACGTGTGAAGATGTACTTCAAACTCTTGTGATCCGTATATACTTCACAATGATTTCCAATGAGAAAATGTCTCCACGTCTTCAAGGCATGTACAACGGCTGCTAACTCCAAATCATGAGTGGCATAATTCAACTCATGGGGCTTAAGTTGTCGTGAAGCATCTGAAACAACTCTTCCTTCCTGCATAAGCACTGCTCCAAGTCCTCGGCGTGAAGCGCCATAAAACACCTCATAATCCTTAGTTTGATCCGCAATATCAAAACTGGTGAGGTAACCAATCTTTTCTTCAACTCCACGAAAACTTGTCTCACAGTCCTCGGTCCATATGAATTTGTTTTCCTTTTTCAACAATTCAGTCATAGGCTTTGCAATCCTTGAGAAATTCTCAATGAATCTTGGTAGTATCCTGCGAGTCCAAGGAAACTCGAATCTCTCCAACTGTCGTTGGTGCTTCCCATTTGGTTACGGTCTCAACCTTTGTGGGGTCAACTGCTATTCCTTCTCCGGATATAACATGTCCAGAAATCCAACTTCCTTTAACCAAAATTCACATTTGCTGAACTTGGCATACAACTGGTGTTCCCTCGGTTTCTCAAAACCAATCTCAAATGTTCCTTGTGTTCCTCTTCATTCTTGAGAAAATCAAAATGTCATCAATGAACACCACGGCGAACTTGTCCAAAACTCCATAAACACTTTGTTCATCAGGTTCATGAAATAGGCTGGTGCGTTAGTCAGTCCAAATGACATAACGGTGTACTCATACAATCCATATCTCGTGGTAAATGCTGTCTTGGGTATGTCTTGCTCCCGAATCTTCAACTGATGGTACCCTGATCGCAAGTCGATCTTAGAGAACACTTTGGCTCCTTGCAAGCGATCAAACAGATCATTTATCATCGGTAGTGGGTACTTGTTCTTGATTGTTACTTCATTCAATCCACGATAATCAACAACCATTCTCAACGATCCATCCTTCTCCACCAATAAAACGGGTGATCCCCAAGGTGAAGAACTTGGGCGAATAAAACCTTTATCCAATAGTTCCTTAATCTGCTTCTTGATTTCTGCCAAATCCTTTGCGGGCATCACATGCGGTCGTTTCGATGTCGGGCCTGTTCACGGCAACAGCTCGATCAAAACTCAATGTCTCTATCGGTGGCATTCACAGCAACTCTTAGGAAATACATCGGATAATCTTTCACCATGGTACTTCTTCTGTACCACTCCTGTTAAGCAATTAACTTGTGCTCTCCTCGGCTCGTGCCGTGATACATATAATCCTTCTTCCTTACGGTGTGGTGAGCAAAATTGACCTTGCGGTACAATCTATGTTTCCTCCATACTTTGATAACCAATCCATTCCTAATATCACATCCAATCCTTGGGATTCCGAACTATTAGGTGCGAGGGAAAACATAGTGTCCGATCCTTAGTGGCGATCGATCACACCATTTACTAGCCATGTACTCAGCTCGGGTGAGGTTACTAGCATGGGTGACCTAAGGGCTTGGGTTGGTAACTTGTACTTATCCACAAATCCCTTGATATGTATGAATGCGATGCACGGTATCAAAAGAACAAGCTGCATAAATGACTTAACCAAAAACTTACCGATTCTTGCATCGGCTGATCTTCAACCTCCTCCACATCAATGTGGTTCACTTGTCCCCTGTTGAAAGGGTTGGGCTTCTTTCGAGCTTCCATTGCCATTTCCATTCTCGCCTTACGGACAGTCATTTGCATAATGCCCAGTCTTGCGGCACTTAAAGCAAATAATGTGACTCAGTCTACCTTGGATGGTGTAGAGCGGGTTGGTGCGGTTCTGTCCGTTGCTTCCTCCATTCCCGTTCCCATTCTTGGTGCCATTATGGTTGTGCGAATTACCTCCTCCATGGGTATCTGAAACTGAATTCTGATTTAGGGGTATAACGAGGCTTCTGCTGGGATCTGAGTTATACTTCCCTTGTCCATACTTCCGCTTGCAGTTCTCAATTTCTGCTGCTTTCCTCAATCATGAGAGCTCGGTCTACTAACTCCTGGTAGTTATTGAAACTTGCTACCATCAACGGCATCTGAACTCATCATTCAGTCCTTCTAGAAACTTCTCTGTTTAGCTGCATCAGTAGCAGCGTCATCCGGGGCATAACGTGCTAATTTGCTAAAGTCATCCACGTCGCCAACAGTCCTTCCTCCTTGGCGTAAGTTGCGAAACTCACGCTTCTTCATAGCCATAGCTCCTGCTGAAACATGGGCTGTCTGAAAAGCTTGTCAAACTGGTCCCATGTGGCGGTGTTCACGGATAAGTGGCTGTGAAATTCTCCCACCATCTGCTGCGGGTCCTTCAAGCTGATGTGCTGCAAACTTCACTCTTTCACCATCCGTGCATCCTGCGGTGGTCAGCTCCTTCCTATCTTGCGGAGCCGGTCATCTGCTACAATTGGCTCGGTGCTCTTTGGAATACACGGCGGGTTCGGTCTAAGGAAGCGAGTCGGATGATCCGCGGTGGTGGTGGTGGCGGTGGGTTGTTGTTGTTGTTGTTGTTGCACCAATGTTTGAATCAGGGTATACTCGCTGCTGGATCAATTGGGTGATCTCTGGCGGGAAAAGCGAATCCGGGTCGCGTCTGGAGGCATCGATGGGTTTAGAAAAGGAGAGAAATGTAGAATAGAATGAGGTCTAAGGGGAATCACTACCCAAATGCACATGAGCAAATGCACACAATTCACTTCATTCAATCAAACAAGGGCTTACGATCTAACTATCGCAAAAGTGCGTGTACTATAAAGGTTTACATGGAGGAATACTACTAATATGTGGGGACTTCTACTAATTTGAACGGTGGAAGACTCCATGATGTCTCGCTCCACCGTCTTCAAAATCGGGTTCACTTGGATCCGAATCTGTGTCGTCGATGTTGATGTAGTCGATTTGGTGTTCGACATACTGGTCTTCATTCCTGGCGCCAACTTCTTCTTGAGTTCTTGATCTCGTACTTAAGATCGTTATTGTGTCTTGCGAGCTACGATCTCGTCCATGTAGTCCTTGCGTGTAGTCTTTAGTTCTTCTTCCGATTCGATGATCCTTTCCTTTGTCTTCGCAACTCCAACATGTCATTGCACATTTGATTCTCTGGCGTCGAATGTGCTGATTTAACTCTGGATGAAAGCTGCAATGGACCTATCCTTCTTGGTGTTGACGATGTCCCGGTTGTCATCTCGGCGTCCATAAATCTGGTAGATGGTGTCCTTGAGATCTTCTTGATAGACTTCTCCAATCGTCCCATGGTGATGTGAGCTGCCATGCTCTTTCCTGGACTCCAAGTGGGTGCAATGAAAACACTATCTATTGGCTTGGTGATTGGGGCAAATGTCCTTCTGGAGCGTGAGCATGAATCTTCCGGCGCTCCTCTTGAGTGAGTGGCGTTGAAAGTCCGGTGAAGCTTGGTAATCCAATGTTCGGTACTTAGTAACTTCCTTCAAATGAAATCCAAAAGGTGTGCCTTCATCCGGTTGGGTGTACTTGATCTTCGCGTCCGTCATCCTAAAGAGAGTAGAAAAGATGAGGAGTTAGAAAATGGGAAGAGAGTGATCTATGGCTTTAACTTAGTGGTCGTGTCCTACATCGGCGTGTGCTCGATACCATTCTCTATAGCGACCAGACCGAATGGATCTAGCACTCGTGCTCGATGTCATCCCCGGATCGATAATCTTGACACCACACAATGCTTGAAGGATTTATAGCGAGTAGCAATCACACACTTATTACATCGTTGTCCACAAGGAACTGAATACATTAATATGGCTTAAGGCCATCTAATAATAACAACGGAAGGCTTGGAAGATAAGCGAGTCCATCAACTCCAACGGCATCACCGAGTATAGAACCACGACCTAACACCTTACTGTAAATTCGAAAAGTCTGCAGCGTGAAAAGTTGCAGCCAAACAGGTCAACACATGGAATATCTTGGCAATGTAACACATAAAGAGCAATGAATGAATAAGCCTATACTACATGCATATATGGCTGGTGGTAAGGCTCTCTGATTTTTGCATAAAGCTGATTTTTCCCTACATCAAAGGAATAATTTTATTTAACTATCATGGTGGTTGTTAAACATTGAGAATGGTTGTGACATTCTCAATCCCAATTAAAAGTACTCATCAAAACCCAATAACTTTTATTTAGAAGTAACATGTTGAGATTCACATGATAATCAAGTACCGAATACTCAAATTGTCCATAACCGGGACACGGCTAATCATGATTAGTTTATACACTCTGCAGAGGTTTGCGACTTTTCCCCACAAGACTCGATCGCCTCCGCTTGGTTCTCGACTACATGGTGTTTGAGAAGCGGATGACCGAGACATAGTCTTTCGAAGCGCTAGCACCTTACATGTGGGTAGACCGTACCAACCTACATCCCCTACATCAGCTAGCCTACCCGTAAGAGTTTGCACGACTTAGTCAACTACGCCAGAGCCCATAATTGGCTTGTGGCTGCACACGGAAGTTTCAGTTTGAATAATCTTATGATCCCTTAGAGCACAGGTGGCGGTCAGAAGAAATCTGAGCAAGTCTGATAGAAACCAGTGCCTCAATCCACCCAGATGTGTGTTAGGTTGCCACCTTAGATAAACCATTAATTAACAATCTCACATCTGTCATGGATATTCACTCACCCAATCCACGTCTACTAGCATAGCATAGCATGAACAAGCAAGCGAGAAGTAACTCCCAAGGTTTCATAAGTAAAAGCAGTAATAGGTACTACCTCAATCTACTTCCCAAACCCACAATTTAATTTGATCCTAACCATGCAAGTGTTTGAGGTTTGATCTAATGCATAAAACTGGGTAGTAGAAAGGATATGATCAAGTGTTACTTGCCTTGCTGATGATCCGCGAGTCCTAGAGATTCGAAGTAACAAGCGGCGCACTCCGGGTGATCTAACGCAGACAAACAACAAGCATACAATAAGTACTCATCTAATGCACAGGGAAATCTCGAATAAAAGATCTAACCAGAAAGTTCAACTTAAGAACCCTGGTTACAAAAGAATCGAATCAAAACGAACTCCGAAAGTCGAAACTCGAGAGAGAACGTCTCGGTTTAGCGATCTGAAATTAGGTCAAAATTTCACAGTAGCAAAACTCTGTGAAAGTAGGGTAGTCGGAACGGCGGTTTCGTTATGAAACTCCAGCGCTTGAATCACTGATTCGATAAGCGAGCGAGAAATAAAACAGTTTTGAAAATCAGATCTGAAATCAAATCGAAAATAACGGATTAATTCGATTAAAAAGAAAAAGCGACGAGCGAGTTAAATTGCGAGCGTTTGTTAACAGAACGAATCTAACGAACGCGTTCATTGAAACGAACTGTTCGGTGAGCGTCCGTTAAATAAGAAAACCGAAAAAAACAAAACCAATCTGGTTTTTAAAAAAACCAAACATGTTTTTTTAAAATAAACCGGATCGGTTCGAGGAGAGAAGACCGAATCGGGCGGCGGGCGGCTACCTCCCGCGATCGCCGGCGAGGTCCGGCGGCGGGCTCGGCGGGTTCGGGCGTCGGCGCGAGGTCCACGGGCGGCGCGCGTCCGTCCGTCGCGGCGGGCGGGCAGCAAGGCAAGCGTCGGGCGTGAGGCGGTGATCGGCTCGGCAGGTGGGTGGGTTAGGGGAGAGAGAGAGGGGGGTCGGGGTATTTAAAGGCGAGGCGGCGGTGGCTTGGGGAGGGCAAGGGGCGCGGGGGGTCGGACTCGGGGAGGCGATGGCGTCTGTGGCGGCGGGAGATCAAGGGCGGGCGGCCATGCGAGGAGAGGAGGCGGGTGGGCTGGGCGCTGGCCTGGGGCTGGCTTGGGCCAGTGGGCCTCGGTCGAGGCGCTATTTTTTTAAAAAAAAATTAAACCAAAACGAAATAAAAAAAAATACCAAACGATCTCGGATTTAAATAAAACAAATTTTCCCCGACTCCTAAAAATGAGTCGAACAAAATGAACTTTAAAAACAATATACATGCATAAAAATTTTTAAATGCTCATTTTTGCCTAAGCAAAATAAATCTTTCAAAACCAAATTTGGTTTATTTATAATATCTTCATTTTTCCTAATTGTTTGGGAAAGTCATATTATTCCCTCTCAAAATATTTTTATAGGAAAACTTTATGAAGATAATTAAATAAATCCAATGATCCCATTTTCAAAATTTTGAGAAATCCCAAATATGAAAATTATGAAACTTCCAACTCTCTCCGAGGGTCCTTGAGTTGCGTGAAATTTCTAGGATCGGAAAATGCGAGGAAATATGATATGCATGATGACCTAATGTATAACATTCCAAATTGAAAATTTGGGATGTTACATCTACGAAGATCTTTATCGGTCAAACCGCATAACAACATACTTTGTTCCCTTTGTCATCGGTATGTTAGTTGCCGAGATTCGATCGTCGGTATATCAATACCTAGTTCAATCTAGTTACCGCAAGTCTCTTTACTCGTTCAGTAATACATCATCTCATAACTAACTCATTAGTTACAATGCTTGCAAGGCTTAGGTGATGAGTATTACCGAGAAGGCCGAGAGATACCTCTCCGACAATCGGATGGCGAAATCTAATCTCGAATACGCCAACCCAACATGTACCTTTGGAGACACTGTAGTACTCCTTTATAATCACCCGATTCACGTTGTGACGTTTGGTAGCACCAAAGTGTTCCTCCGTAAGCAGGAGTTGCATAATCTCATAGTTACAGGAACATGTATAAGTCATGAAGAAAGCAATAGCAACATACTAAGCGATCATGTGCTAGGCTAACGAGAATGGGTCATGTCAATCACATCATTCTCCTAATGATGTGATCCCGTTAATCAAATGACAACTCATGTCTATGGCTAGGAAACTTAACCATCTTTGATTCAACGAGCTAGTCAAGTAGAGGCATACTAGTGACACTATGTTTGTCTATGTATTCACACATGTATTATGTTTCCGGTTAATACAATTCTAGCATGAATAATAAACATTTATCATGAAATAAGGAAATAAATAATAACTTTATTATTGCCTCTAGGGCATATTTCCTTCACTATTGTACTCCCTTGCCAAATTCAGAGCAAGGTTATACAATAGGTCCGGTACAGCATAGCATACTTTATAGAACCTATGACCGAGGCATAGGAATGACTTTCATTCTCTTTCTATTTGGTCGGATTTGAGTCTTACTCAATTTCATACCTTTGCAAACACAAAGAACTTTTCTTTGACTGCTCCATTTTGAACTACTTCAAAATCTTGACAAGGTATGTACTTATTGAAAAACTTATCAAGCTGCTTTTGATCTATCTCAATAGATCTTGATGCTCAATTTGTAACGTAGCTTCACCGAGGTCTTTGAAAAACTCCTTTCAAATACCCTTTATGCTTTGCATAATTCTACATTATTTCAACAATATGTCATTCACATATACTTATCAAATGTCAGAGTGCCCACTCACTTTCTTGTAAATACAGCTTCTCCAAAAGTCTCAGAGAAACCATATGCTTTGATCACACTATCAAAGCGCTTATTCCAACTCCGAGATGCTTGCACCAGTCCATAGATGGATCACGAGCTTGCATATTTTTCCTTTAGGATTGATAAACCTTCCGTTGCATCATACACTCTTCTTTAATAAATGCATTAAAGAATGTAGTTTTGACATCCATTTGCCAGATTTCATAAAATGTGGCAATTGCTAACATGATTCGGACAGACTTAAGCATTGCTACATTGAGAAAATCTCATTGTAGTCAACACCTTGAACTTTGTCTAAAACCTTTTTCATAAGTCTAGCTTTGTAGATAGTAGTACACTACTATCAAGATCCGCCTTCCTCTTGAAGATCCATTTATATAATATGGCTTGCCGATCATCGGCAACTCCATCAAAGTCCACACTTTGTTCTCATATATGGATCCCATCTCAGATTTCATGGCCTCAAGCCATTTCATGAATCTGGCTCATCATCGCTCTCCTCATATCAGAGGTTCATCATGGTCTAGTAACATGACTTCCGATTACCGTACGTATTCACCGTGCGGATCTTACTCCGAAGACCTACGAGGTTTGGTAGCAACTTGATCTCAAGTTTCATGATCATCATCATTAACTTCCTCACTAATTGGTGTAGGAATCACCGAACTGATTTCGTGATGAACTACTTTCCAATAAGGGAGAAGGCAATTACCCTCATCAAGTTCTACTTTCCTCCCACTCACTTCTTTTCGAGAGAAACTTTCTCTAGAAAGGATCCATCTTAGCAACGTAACTTTCTTCGGATCTGTGATAGAAGGTGTACCCACAGTTACCTTTGGGTATTCTATGAAGACGCATTCGATTGGGTTCGAGCTTATCAGTGGAAAACTTTTCACATAAGCATCACAACTCCAAACTTTAAGAAACGACAGCTTAGGGTTTATCGTTAAACCATAGTTCATACACGTGTCATCTCAACGGATTTAGATGGTGCCCTATTAAACGTGAATGCAGCTGTCTCTAATGCATAACCCCAAAACGATATTGGTAAATCGGTAAGAGACATCATTGATCGCACCATATCAAAATAAAGTACGACGGACACACCATTACGCTATGGTGTTCCATGTGGCGGAGCTGTGAAACTATTCCACATTGTTTTATATGAAGGCCAAACTCAGAACTCAAATATTTCTCCTCCACGATCAGATCAGAAACTTTATTTTCTTATTACGATGATTTTCCACTTCACTCTGAAATTATTTTGAACTTTTCAAATGTTTCAGACTTGTGCTTCATTAAGTAGATATACTCATATCCGCTCAAATCATCTTGTGAAGGTCGAAAATAACGATACTTGCCGGAGCTTTAAACACTCATCGGATCGCATACATCGATGTATTATTTCCAATAAGTCATTTGCTCGCCCATTGTTCCGAGAACGAGTCTTTAGTCATCTTGCCCATAAGGCATGGTTCGCAAGCATCAATGATTCATAATCAAGTGATTCCAAAATCCCATCAGATGGAGTTTCTTCACGCGCTATAACCAATATGACTTAACGGCAGTGCCACAAATAAGTTGCACTATCATTATTAACTTTGCATCTTTTGGCTCAATATTATGAATATGTATCACTATGATCGAGATCCAATGAACCATTTTCATTGGGTGTGTAACCATATAAGGTTTTATTCATAAAATGTAACAACAATTTATTCTCTCTTCTTACTTAAATGACAATCAGACATAAACATGATCATATTTATGCTCAACACCAAATAACACTTAGGGTTCACATCCCCGAAGAAGTATAGGAGGTATGCGATGATCATATCAATCTTGGAACTACTTCCAACACTCATCGTCTACTTCCCTTCAACTAGTCTCATTCGCAACTCCTGTCGAGTTACTAATCTTAGCAACCTAACGAGTATCAAATACTCAGGGCTACAAACACTAGTAAGGCACATCAATAACCTGTATATCAAATAACCTTGTTCACTTTGCCATCCTTCTTATCCACCAAATATTGTGGGTAGTTCTGCCCAGGACCAGTTCCATTGCAGCAAAAAGTACTGCCCAGTGCTTAGGTGTAGATTGCTTTTTCACCGAGCAGCAACTTGCTTGCCGCCTTTTGAAGTTCCCTTCTTCCCTTTGCCATTTTCCTTGAGACTAGTGGTCTTGTCAACCATCAACACTTGATGTTTTTCTTGATTTCACCTTCTCCGATTTTAGCATCGCTAAGAGCTCGAGAATCTTTTTCGTCATCCCTTGCATACTATAGTTCATCAATAAGTTCTACTAACTTAGTGATGGTGACTAGAGAATTTGTCAATCACTATCTTATCCGGAAGATTAACTCCACTTGATTCAAGCGATTGAAGTACCGCATAATCTGAGCACATGCTCACTAGTTGAGCGATTCTCCTCCATCTTTTAGCTATAGAACTTGGAGACTTCATATCTCTCAACTCGGTATTTGCTTGAAATATTAACTTCAATTCCTGAACATCTCATATGGTCCATGACGCTCAAAACGCCTTGAAGTCCCGATTCTAAGTCACAAGCATGCACTAAACTATCAAGTAGTCATCATATTGAGCTAGCCAAACGCTCATAACGCCCCATCAGATCTGCCCTAATAGGTCCGCTACCTAGCGTGCATTAAGGACATAATTCTTCTGCGCAGCAATGATAAACTTTATCACGGATCCAATCCGCATTGCTACTAACATCTTTCAATACAATTTTCTAGGAACACATATAAAACATAGCAACAACGCCGAGCTATTGATCTACAACATAATTTGCAAAATACTACCAGACTAAGTTCATGATAAATTAAAGTTCAATTAATCATATTAAAAACTCCCACTTAGATGACATCTCTAGTTATCTAAGTGATTACGTGATCCAAATCAACTAAACCATGTCCGATCATCACGTGAGATGGAGTAGTTTCAATGGTGAACATCACTATGTTGATCATATCTACTATATGATTCACGCTCGACCTTCGATCTCCGTGTTCCGAGGCCATATTCATATAAGGCCTGGCCAAGTTTAACTGAGTATTCTGCAAGCAACTGTTTTGCACCCAGATGGACGAACTTATCACACCATCATCACGCGGGTGTCCGGTACTACGAACAACGGTGCATACTCAGGAGAACACTTTGATAATTTTGAGAGATCATCTATAATGCTACCGCTAATCAAAGCAAGATAAGATGCATAAAGGATAAACATGCAATCAATATAGGTGATATGATATGGTCATCATCATCTTGTGCTTGTGATCTCCAGCACCGCCATGATCACCATCGCCACCGCGACACCTTGATCTCCATCGTAGCATCGTTGTCGCCTCGCCAACTATTGCTTTCTACGACTTTACTGCTTAGTGATAAAGTAAAGCAATTACATGCTTGCATTTCATACAACAAAGCGACAACCATATGGTTCTCGCTGCCAATCGATAACTCGTTACAAAACATGATCATCTCTACAATAAAATATAGCATCACGCCTTGACCACATCACATCACATCATGCCCTGCAAAAACAAGTTAGACGCCCCTACTTGTTGCAAGTTTTACGTGGCTGCTACGGGCTGAGCAAGAACCGCTTCACGATCAAAACCACAACGATAGTTTGTCAAGTTGGTGCTGTTTTAACCTTCGCGAAGACAAGGATGACTGTTCAACTAAAGGAGAGAGACAGACACCGCCGTCACCTTTAAGCAACGAGTGCTCTGAGCGAACGCCTCGCCGTGAAGCGCACGCTGCAGAATGTCGGTCCGCCGCCCCATCTCACAAATGGAACCTGTATGACATGCTGGTAAGCAAGATGACTTATATCGCCCAACTCACTCACTTAGGGTTCACTGCATATGACATCAACGATAAAACAGGCTCGATGCCACCGCTGGGGAAATGTAGTATCAACAATTTCATTTAACACGCAAGATCATGGTGATGGCATAGCAACGAGAGGGGAGAGTGTCCGCCCACGCACTGTGAATCAGCGAAGCGCTTATAACAACGCTGTTGATGTAGTCGTGACTTCACGATCCGACGATCCAAGCACCGAACGACGGCATCTCCGAAGTTCTGCACACGCTCAGTTGAGACGATCCCCGGCTCCGCCATCCAGCAAAGCGTCAGATGAGTTCTACCAGCCACCATGCAGGACGATGATGATGCTCCACCGACGCAGAGTCAGCCTAAGCCTCGAACACGACATGACTTCACCGGCGCAGTGGTCACTTAAGCCCGCGACGATATGACCGGGCGGAATATGGTGGAGGGGGCACCGCACACGTTAAGGAACGAGATCAACTTGTGTGTCATGGGTGCCCCCGCCTGCAGAGATATAAAAGGAGGAGGAGAGGGCTGCCCTAGGAGGAGGGCAGGCAGGGGGTCCTACCCCACCGAGTAGGACTCCTTCTTCCTAGTCCAACTAGGGAGAGAAGGGGAAAGGGGGAAGTGGAGTATGAAGGATGCCTCAAACCCCTGTCCACCTCGACTGGGCTGAGGCGCCACCTCCTCGCTCTTCCACTAAGGCCCATTAAGCCCAATACTCTTCCCCGTATTCCCGTAACTCCCCAGCATTCAAAAAATATCTAATCACTGAACCATTCAACCCGAATATATCTAATATACGATCTACGCCTCACCATTTCAGATCCCGACCCTCATCCGACCAACCTTCTGCACATCAAACTCATAACTAAACTCATACAATATAACCATGCATGCGACCCTCATCTTCAGAACTATGTGACATGACCTAGAACTATTCTTGGTCAATAACCAATAGCGAACCTGGATGCCCATTGTCTTCTACATATTCTAATCGTGAGCGACTCAGATTCAATGGATCTAGCGCTCGTGCTCGTTGTCATCCTCCGGATCAAGAATGCCGACACCACACAAGATTTCAAGGATTTATAGCAGAGTAGCAATCACACACTTATTACATCGTTGTCCACAAGGAACTGAATACATTAATATGGCTTAAGGCCATCTAATAATAACAGCGAAGGCTTGGAAGATAAGCGAGTCCATCAACTCCAACGCATCATCGAGTATAGAACCACACCTAACACCTTACTCGTCAGTTCGAAAAGTCTGCAACGTGAAAGTTGCAGCCTAAAACGGGTCAGACATGGAATATGCCGCAATGTAACACATAAAGAGCAATGAATGAATAAGCCTATACTATGCATATATGGTGGTAAGGCTCTACTTGTTACATTTGCATAAAGCTGATTTTTCCCTACATCAAAGGAATAATTTTATTTAACTATCATGGTGGTTGTTAAACATTGAGAATGGTTGATAAGATTCTCAATCCCAATTAAAAAGTACTCATCAAAACCCAATAACTTTTATTTAGAAGTAACATGTTGAGATTCACATGATAATCAAGTACTGGATACTCAAATTGTCCATAACCGGGACACGGCTAATCATGATTAGTTTATACACTCGCAGGTTTGCATGACTTTTCCCCATAAGACTCGATCGCCGCTTGGTTCTCGTGACTACATGGTGTTTGAGAAACGGATGACCAGACATAGTCTTTCAAGCGCTTAGCACCTTACATGTGGGTAGACCGTACTACAACCTACATCCCCACATCAAATTTTAGCCTAAATTGTGCAAGAGCGCTTCTTCTGTAATCGACTTAATCTGATAGAAATCCGTGCTCAATCCACCCAGATGTGTGTTAGGTTGCCACCTTAGATAAACCATTAATTAACAATCTCACATCTGCATGGATATTCACTCACCCAATCCACGCCTACTAGCATAGCATGGCATGAACAAGCAAACGAGAAGTAACTCCCAAGGTTTCATAAGTAAAAATGTAATAGGTACTACCTCAATCTACTTCCCAAACCCACAATTTAATTTGATCCTAACCATGCAGTTGTTTGAGGGTTTGATCTAATGCATAAAACCGGTAGTAGAAAGGATATGATCAGTGTTACTTGCCTTGTCCGATGATCCGCGAGTCCTAGAGATTCAAGTAACAAGCGACCGGTGATCTAACGCAGACAAACAACAAGCAATAAAAGTACTCATCTAATGCACAGGAAATCTCGAATAAAAGATCTAACCAGAAAGTTCAACTTAAGAACCCCGTTACAAAAGAATCAATCAAACGAAGTCTAAACTCGAGAGAACGACTCATTTAGCGATCTGAAATTAGGTCAAAATTTCAAGTAGCAAACTCTGTGAAAGTAGGGTAGTCGAACGGCGTTTCATATTAAACTCCAGCGCTGAATCACCCGATCCGATAAACGAGCGAGAAATAAAACAGTTTTGAAAATCGATCTCAAATCAAATCGTAAAATAACGGATTAATCCGATTAAAAGAAAACGACGAACGAAGTTAAATTGCGAACGCTTGTTACGAATCTAATCTAACGAACGAGCCATTGAAACGAACGTTCGGTGAACGTCGTTAAATAAGAAAACCAAAAACAAAACCAACTGGTTTTAAAAACCAACATTTTTTTAAAAATAAACCGGATCGGTTCGAGGGGGAAGACCGATCGGCGGGCGGGCGGGCGGCTACTCCGCGACGCGGCGAACTGGCGGGGCGCTGGGCTCAAGGGGTTCAAGGCCGGGCGGCGGGGGGTCCACGGCGGGGGGCGCGACGGGTTGCCCACGGGCGGGCAAGGGGCAAGGCTGGCCAAGGCGGGCGGGCGGCTGCCCGGGCAAGGGGTGGGCTGAGAGAGGGAGAGGGGGGTCCGGTATGAAGGCGAGGGGGGGGGCAGGCTTGGGAGGGGCGCTGGGGGTCAGATCTGGCGGGCGGCGGCGGCGGCGGGAGACCCGGGCGGGCGCGGGCGCGCCAGGGAGGAGGAGGCGGGCGCCGGGCCCGGCCTGGCCGGGCTTGGGCCGGGCCGGGCCTAGGGCGCTGTTTTTTTTTTTTTTTAAAATTAAACCAAAACGAAAAAAAATACCAAACGATCTCGATTTAAATAAAATGAATTTTCCGACTCCTAAAATGAGTCAACAAAATGAACTTTAAAAACAATATACATGCATAAAAATTTTAAATGCTCATTTTTGCCTAAGCAAAATAAATCTTCAAAACCAAATTTGGTTTATTTATAATATCTTCATTTTTCCTAATTGTTTGGGAAAGTCATATTATTCCTCTCAAAATATTTTTATAGGAAAACTTTATGAAGATAATTAAATAATCCAATGATCCTATTTTCAAAATTTGAGAAATCCCAAATATGAAAATTATGAAACTTCCAACTTCTCCGAGGGTCCTTGAGTTGCGTGAAATTTCTAGGATCGGAAAATGCGAGAAAATATGATATGCATGATGACCTAATGTATAACATTCCAAATTGAAAATTTGGGATGTTACAAACCTACCTTAAGATGAATCTACCGAGATTCGGGTTGGCTAGAAAATAGGTGAGGGTGGTCTTTACAAAACTTCCTCTTCCCTGTGTGGCTTCATCCTCGGTGGTGGCTCCAATCAACTTTGCAAAATTTGATAACCTTGTCGGGTAACTCACCGCATAATCGAGAATCTTAACCGCTTTTTTCATATGTCAAGTCATCCTTCAACTGAATTGCTTCAAAGGGCACTGTGTTCTTAACGGTCTCTCGCTATCTCTCGGTGACATTTCTTCAATCGAGAAACATGGAATACATCATGAACTCCTCGACAGTCCTTCCGCAATTCCAACTTATACGCAATCTCCCATGCTGTAAAAATCTTATATGGTCCAACTAAACGGGTGCTAACTTTCCTTAACTCCAAAACGCTTAACCCTCGCGGGATACTCGAGATATACTCGCTCAACGCATACTCAATCGCTTTGGCGCTTTGAATCGGCATAGTTTTTCTGTTCGGATCGGGCTACCTTGAGCCTGCTCTCAATCAACTTAACTTCGCTCGCATTCTTAATCAAATCTGGTCCAAACAACCGACGATCTCCGCCATCCCCATGACAATGGTGTCCCGTGACCTTCTTCCATACAAGGCCTCGAAGGTGCCATCTTTAAGCTGGTTTGGTAATTTATTGTAGGAAAATTCTGCATACGCAAATTGTCATCCCAACTAGATCCATAATCACAAGCTCTCAGATGTCCTCCAAAATCTGATTGACTCTCTACCGCTCCATCGGTCTCGGGTGGAAAGTGGCTGAATTCCAATCGGGTTCCCAATGTTTCGCTGTAACCGGTTCCAAAATTTGAAGTAAACGGGTTCCTCTCGTCGATACAATGCTCCTTGAACTCCGTAAGCACACAATTTGGTCATGTATATCTTTGCCAACTTAGCATCGCTATAGGTAGTCTTGATCGAATGAAATGAGCTACCTTGGTCAAACGGTCGACTATGACCCAAATCGAGTCATATCCGAACGGTCTTTGGCAAACCTGTGATGAAATCCATGCCTAGTTTATCCCACTTCCATTCGGTATCGGCAATGGTTGTAATAACCTGCTGGCTTCGATGCTCGCCTTTACTTTCTCGACATACGCCGCAAACTCGCTACATACTCCGCAATATCCTTCTTCATTCCGTCCACCAAAATATTCTTCAAATCCAAATACATCTTGGTATTTCTGGGTGAATCGAATAGGTGAATCATGGGCTTTGTAAAATCAACTTCCTCGATATCTGTCATTGCACATAAACACGGTCTTCAAACCATAGGGTATCGTGCTCATCCTCACGAAATCCTTTAGCTTTTCCTTTGCTCATTTTCTCCTTTATAGAGGCAACTTTTCTGCCTTTTGGGCTTCTTCGATTTTGTCCATCGTGTCGATCGAATCTCCAATGCTACATAGCCTCTCGAACTATTTCCAAACATAGCTCTCAAGGTCCCTGCTAACTCATTGGGTATTCCTCCCATCATTAGGGTATTGACGCGGGTTTCACGGCTCAATGCGCCTGCTACGACATTAGCCTTCCGGGTGATAATGCAATCTCATATCATAATCCTTGATTAGCTCTAACCATCTCCTCCGCTCCGAGATTCAATTCCTTCCGTGAAGATGTACTTCAAACTCTTGTGATCCGTGAGATATACTACAATGATTTCCAATGAGAAAATGTCTCCACGCCTTCAAGGCATGCACAACGGTTGCTAACTCCAAATCATGAGTGGCATAATTCAACTCATGGGGCTTTGTTGTCGTGGAAGCATACTAAACAACTCTTCCTTCCCGCATAAGCATCGCCCAAGTCCTCGACGTGAAGCGCCGCAAATACACCTCAATCCTTAGTTTGATCTCGCAATATCAAACCGTGAGGTAACCAATCTTTTCTTCACTCCTGAAAACTTGCCTCACAGTCCTCAGTCCATATGAATTTGTTTTCCTTTTCAACAATTCAGTCATAGGCTTTGCAATCCTTGAGAAATTTCAATGAATCTTCGGTAGTATCCTGCGAGTCCAAGGAAACTCAATCTCTCCAACTGTCGCTGGTGCTTCCCATTTGGTTACGGTCTCAACCTTGTGGGTCAATCATTCCTTCTCCGGATATAACATGTCCGAGAAATCCAACTTCCTTTAACCAAAACTCACATTTGCTGAACTTGGCATACAACTGGTGTTCCTCGCCCAAAACCAATCTCAAATTCCTTGTGTTCCTCTTCATTCTTCGAGAAAATCAAAATGTCATCAACACCACGATTTAACTTGTCCAAAAACTCCATAAACACTTTGTTCATCAGGTTCATGAAATAGGCTGGTTAGTAGTCCAAATGACATAACGTATACTCATACAATCCATATCTCGTGGTAAATGCTGTCTTGGGTATGTCTGCTTCTAATCTTCAATCGATGGTACCCGATCGCAAGTCGATCTTAGAAAACACTTTGGCTCCTTGCAAGCTATCAAACAGATCATTTATCATCGGTAGTGGGTACTTGTTCTTGATTGTTACTTCATTCAATCCACGATAATCAACAACCATTCTCAACGATCCATCCTTCTCCACACAATAAACGGGTGATCCCTAAGGTGAAGAACTTGGGCTAATAAAACCTTTATCCAATAGTTCCTTAATCTGCTTCTTGATTTCTGCCAAATCCTTTGCGGGCATCCTGACGGTCGCTTGATATCGGGCCTGCCCTCGCAACAGCTCGATCAAAAACTCAATGTCTCTATCCGTGGCATTCCCGCAACTCTTCCGAAATACATCAGATAATCTTCACCACCGTACTTCTTCCGTATCACTCCTGTAAGCAATTAACTTGTGCTCTCCTCGCTCGTGCCGTGATACATACTTAATCCTTCTTCCTTCCGTGTGGTGAGCAAATTGACCTTGTGGTACAATCTATGTTTCCTCCATACTTTGATAACCAATCCATTCCTAATATCACATCCAATCCTTGGGATTCAGAACTATTAGGTCAAGGGAAACATAGTGTCCGATCCTAGTGGCAATGATCACACCATTTACTAGCCATGTACTCATCCGTGAGGTTACTAGCATGGGTGACCTAAGGGCTTGGGTTGGTAACTTGTACTTATCCACAAACTCCTTGATATGTAATGAATGCGACAGATCAAAAAAGAACAACCGCAGAAATGACTTAACCAAAAACTTACCGACATCGTGACGCTGATCTTCAACCTCCTCCACATCAATGTGGTTCACTTGTCCCCTGCTGAAAGGGTTGGGCTTCTTTCCGAGCTTCCATTGCCATTTCCATTCTCGCCTTCCGGATCATTTGCATAGTGCCCAGCCTTGCGGCACTTAAAGCAAGTAATGTGACCAGTTCTACCTTGGATGGTGTAGACGGGTTGGTGCGTTCTGTCCGCTGCTTCCTCCATTCCCTGCTCCCATTCTTGGTGCCATTATGGTTGTGCGAATTACCTCCATGGGGTATGTCAAACTGAATTCTGATTTAGGGTATAACGAGGCTTCACCGATCCCAAAGTTATACTTCCTTGTCCATACTTCCGCTATGTTCTCAATTTGTCTGCCGCTTCTCAATCATGAGAGCTCGGTCATAACTCGTAGTTATTGAAACTTGCTACCATCAACGCATGCTGAACTCATCATTCACCTTCTAGAAACTTCTCCTCGCTTAGCTGCATCCAGTAGCAACGCTATCCGGGGCATAACGCTAATTTGCTAAAGTCATCCACGCATCCAACAAATTCCTTCCTCCCCATGGTTAAACTCACGCTTCTTCATGGCCATAGCTCCCCGTCAAACATGGGCTGTGCAAAGCTTGAAACTGGTCCCATGATGTTGTTCACGGATAAGTGGCTGTGAAATTCTCCCACCATGTCGCTGCGGGTCCTTCAAGCTCGATGCCAAACTTCACTCTTTCACCATCCGCATCCCGCAAAGGGTCGCTCCCTTCCTATCTTGCGGAGCCACCATCTGCTACAATTGCTCGGTGTTATCGGAATACACCGCGGTTCAATTTAAGGAAACGAGTGATGATCCGCAGTGGTGGTGGTGGTGGCGGGTTGTTGTTGTTGTTGTTGTTCGCACCAATGTTTGAATCAGGTATTCTCGTGCCGGATCAATTGTGATCTCTCGCGGAAAACGAATCCGGGTCGGCCTTGAGGCATCTGATGGGTTTAGAAAAGGAGAGAAATGTAGAATAGAATGAGGTCTAAGGGGAATCACTACCCAAATGCACATGAGCAAATGCACACAAATCACTTCATTCAATCAAACAAGGGCTTACACGATCTAACTATCGCAAAAGTGCGGTACTATAAAGGTTTACATGGAGGGAATACTACTAATATGTGGGGACTTTACTAATTTGAACCGTGGAAGACTCCATGATGTCTCCGCTTCCACTTCGCCTTCAAAATCGGGTTCACTTGATCCGAATGTCAGTCGATGTTGATGTAGTCGATGGTGTTCGACATACTGGTCTTCATTCCTAGCGCCAACTTCTTCTTGAGCTCTTCGATCTCGCACTTAAGATCGTTATTGTGTCTTGCCGTAGCTACGATCTCGCCCATGTAGTCCTTATGGGTAGTCTTTAGTTCTTCTTCCATTGATGATCCTTTCCTTGTCTTCTAACTCCAACATGTCATTGCATATTTGATTCTCCCCGGGCCGAATGTGCTGATTTAACTCCCCGGATGAAAGCTGCAATGGACCTATCCTTGGTGTTGACGACGTCCCAGCTTGTCGCATCTCGGCCCCGCAATCTGGTAGATGGTGTCCTTGAGATCTTCTTGATAGACTTCTCCAATGCGCCCCATGGTGATGTGACATGCTTTTCCCACTCCAAGTGGGTGCAATCAAAACACTATCTATAGGCTTGGTGATTGGGGCAAATGTCCTTCCCGAACGTGAGCATGAATCTTCCAGCCTCTTCAAAGTGCAGTGGCGTTGAAAGTCCCGTGAAGCTTGGTAATCCAATGTTCGTGTACTTAGTAACTTCCTTCAAATGAAATCCAAAAGTGTGCCTTCATCCGGTTGGGTGTACTTGATCTCGCGTCCGTCATCCTAAAGAGAGAGAAAAGATGAGGAGTTAGAAAATGGAAGAGAGTGATCTATGGCTTTAACTTAGTGGTCGGTCCTACAAATAACAGGTGCTCGACAATACCATTCTCTATAGCACCAGACCAATGGATCTAGCTCAGGCTCGTCATCCTCGGATCAAGAATGACACCACACAAGATTTCAAGGATTTATAGCAGAGTAGCAATCACACACTTATTACATCGTCCACAAGGGAACTCAATACATTAATATGGCTTAAGGCCATCTAATAATAACAAGCTGAAGGCTTGGAAGATAAGCGAGTCCATCAACTCCAACGGCATCATCAGTATAGAACCACCTAACACCTTACTCGTCAGTCTCAAAAGTCTGCAACGTGAAAGTTGCACCGAAACGGGTCAAGACATGGAATATGCCGCAATGTAACACATAAAGAGCAATGAATGAATAAGCCTATACTATGCATATATATGGCTGGTGGTAAGGCTCTACGGTTACATTTGCATAAAGCTGATTTTTCCCTACATCAAAGGAATAATTTTATTTAACTATCATGGTGGTTGTTAAACATTGAGAATGGTTGACAGATTCTCAATCCCAATTAAAAAGTACTCATCAAACCCAATAACTTTTATTTAGAAGTAACATGTTGAGATTCACATGATAATCAAGTACCGATACTCAAATTGTCCATAACCGGGACACGGCTAATCATGATTAGTTTATACACTGCAGGTTTGCGACTTTTCCCCATTAAGACTCGACGCTTCCGCTTGGTTCTCGTGACTACATGGTGTTTGAGAAACGGATGACCGAGACATAGTCTCGTGGTTAGCACCTTACATGTGGGTAGACCGTACTAACCTACATCCCTACATCAGCTAGCCTACCCGTAGGTTGCACGACTTAGTCAACTACGCCAGAGCCCATAATTGGCTTGTGGCTGCACACGGAAGTTTCCAGCTTGAATCTTATGATCCCTTAGAGCCCGGTGGCGGTCCAAGAAATACAGCAAGTCCTCGATAGAAACCAGTGCCTCAATCCACCCAGATGTGTTAGGTTGCCACCTTAGATAAACCATTAATTAACAATCTCACATCTCACATGGATATTCACCACCCAATCCACGTCTACTAGCATAGCATGGCATGAACAAGCAAACGAGAAGTAACTCCCAAGGTTCCATAAGTAAAATGTAATAGGTACTACTCAATCTACTTCCCAACCCACAATTTAATTTGATCCTAACCATGCAATTGTTTGAGGGTTTGATCTAATGCAAAAAACCGGGTAGTAGAAAGGATATGATCATGTTACTTGCTTTGCCGATGATCCATGAGTCCTAGAGATTCAAGTAACAAGCACAAGACCGGTGATCTAACGCATAAACAACAAGCATACAATAAGTACTCATCTAATGCATGGGAAATCTCGAATAAAAGATCTAACCGTAAAGTTCAACTTAAGAACCCCGGTTACAAAAGAATCGAATCAAAACGAACTCCGAAAGTCGAAAACTCGAGAACGCCTCTTGCTTAGCGATCTGAAATTAGTCAAAATTTCACAGTAGCAAAACTCTGTGAAAGTAGGGTAGTTCAAGTACAAGAGCGGGAGGTCGGACGATAGGCTGGAGAGGATGACGTCGAGGTGAGCACGCATGGGAGGGAGGCGACCAGGATGGTCGGTGGCGCAAACCCTAGGAGAGACGGTGCTGCCCGGGGAGAAAGCATGGAAGGAGAGGCGACATCTGGGCGGCGCTGGGGATGGATGGAGGGCGGACGAGATCTACGGAGGAGGGTACTCGACGGCGACGGAGGAGGGTGCTCGACGGAGGCAGTGGTCCGAGAGGATGGCTGCTGCGATGGGTGGTCGGGGGCGGCTGGGGTCGGGCAATGGTGGGTGCCCAGCGTCGTCTCGTGTTGGCGGCGGCTAGGGTTGGAGCAGATGGTGATTTGGGCTAGATCTGGGGCGGCCGCTAAGTCTCTGTATTTGGGCTCTCGTGCCATCTCCGCGCTAGCGCGCCTTTGGGCCCAATTATGAAGTTCTCGCGCCATTAACGCCTCCCGGCAGATAATGGGCCAAGGTTTAGTTCTGCCGGCAGATAGAGTGACCTAAATGGTGGATATCAACGCCGGCAGTATGTATGCAATTGTTGCTCAACTTCTACCGGCAGTTATTCTGTCTGCAAGTACTTGTGCCGGCAGTTATGAGATCCCCGGCAGTTGGTTTGCCGTTATATAGATATTTCTCCCGGCAGTTAATTGCCCCCAATCAGGTGTTGTGGTGTAGTGTATATTTCCTTATATCATGATAAATGTTTATTATTCATGCTAGAATTGTATTAATCGGAAACTTAGTACATGTGTGAATACATAGACAAACAGAGTGTCACTAGTATGCCTCTACTTGACTAGCTCGTGGAATCAAAGATGGTTAAGTTTCCTAGCCATAGGCATGAGTTGTCATTTGATTAACGGGATCACATCATTAGAGAATGATGTGATTGACTTGACCCATTCCGTTAGCTTAGCACTTGATCGTTTAGTATATTGCTATTGCTTTCTTCATGACTTATACATGTTCCTATGACTATGAGATTATGCAACTCCCGGATACCGGAGGAACAATTTGTGTGCTACCAAACGTCACAACGTAACTGGATGATTATAAAGGTGCTCTACAGGTGTCTCCGATGGTACTTTTTGAGTTGGCATAGATCGAGATTAGGATTTGTCACTCCGATTGTCGGAGAGGTATCTCTGGGCCCTCTCGGTAATGCACATCACTATAAGCCTTGCAAGCAATGTAACTAATGAGTTAGTTACGGGATGATGCATTACGGAACGAGTAAAGAGACTTGCCGGTAATGAGATTGAACTAGGTATTGAGATACCGACGATCGAATCTCGAGCAAGTAACATACCGTTGACAAAGGGAACAACGTATGTTGTTATGCGGTTTGACCGATAAAGATCTTCGTAGAATATGTAGTTACCAATATGAGCATCCAGGTTCCGCTATTGGTTATTGACCAGAGACGTGTCTCGGTCATGTCTACATAGTTCTCGAACCCGTAGGGTCCGCACGCTTACGTTCGGTGACGATCGGTATTATGAGTTTATGTGTTTTGATGTACCGAAGGTTGTTCCGAGTCCCAGATGAGATCAGGGACATGACGAGGAGTCTCGAAATGTTCGAGACGTAAAGATCAATATATTGGAAGGCTATATTCGGATATCGGAAAGGTTCTGAGTGGTTCGGGTATTTATAGGAGTACTGGAGAGTTACGGGAATTCGCCGGGGAGTATATGGGCCTTATTGGGCTTTAGGGGAGAGAGAGAGAGGCTGCCTAGGGCAGGCTGCGCCCCCCCCCCCCCAAGGCCTAGTCTGAATTGGACTAGGGGGAGGGGCGGCGCCCCCTCCTTCCTTCTCTTTTCTCTTCCCCTTCCTTCTCTCCTACTCCTACTACTTAGAAGGGGGGAATCCTACTCCTGGTGGGAGTAGGACTCCTTAGGGCGCGCCATAGTAGAGGCCTGGCCCTCCCCCTCCTCCACTCCTTTATAGACGGGGGGGGGGGCACCCCATAGACACACAAGTTGATTAGTTGATCTTTTAGCCGTGTGCGGTGCCCCCCTCCACCATAATCCACCTCGGTTATATCATAGCGGTGTTTGGGCGAAGCCCTGCGTCAGTAGCATCATCATCACCGTCATCACACCGTCGTGCTGACAGAACTCTCCCTCGAAGCTCTGCTGGATCGTGAGTTCGAGGGACGTCATCGAGCTGAACGTGTGCTGAACTCAGAGGTGCCGTGTGTTCGGTACTTGGATTGGTCGGATCGTGAAGACGTACGATTACATCAACTGTGTTGTCATAACGCTTCCGCTTTCGGTCTATGAGGCTACGTGGACAACACTCTCCCCTCTTGTTGCTATGCATCACCATGATCTTGCGTGTGCATAGGAATATTTTTGAAATTACTACGTTCCCCAACACCTGCCTGCTCCGGCGAGGCCGAGCCAGCGTGAGCCTGCGCCCTGGCCCGCTCCGACAAGGCCGAGCTGCCGTGCGCGTGTGCCCAGCACGCACGGGGTCGAGGTCGGTCGGCAGCGGTGAACGCGGCCATGCCCAACCGTGAGACTCTGGTGAATCGGCGGCGGTGGCGATGCAGGGGCCCTGCGGCGGTGGGTTCAAGGCCAGGCGGCGGCGAACGCGACCGTGGCCAGCCGCTTGACCCCGGCGAGCGGCTCGGGCGGAGCGACTCCTCGCCGCCAGATGCTCCTGTCGTGGACGGCCACTAGTGAATCAATAACGATGGCGATGTAGGGTCCCTGCGGCGGTGGGGTTCGAGTCCAATCGGCGGCGGCGATGCCGGGGCCCAACGGCGGTGGTTGGAGCCCGTTTTGGACGGGAAACAACGGCGGAGGGCGGATCTGGAGGCGGGAGACTGATTCCGGTCGGTTCTAGAGTCCGGCAGTGCGGCGACAGCTGGGTACGGCCGCGTCCGCCGCTGCCAGTCGTCGAGGAGTGCCCCGAGCAGATGTGAGGAGGAAGACGGAGGTGTGAGGCTGACATGTGGGCCCTTTGCCACCTCAGCATATTATGCAGCTAGACGTGCCAAATCAGCCTGACATGTGGGGCCAACTCGTCAGTCCCATTGTTAGACGCGTCTCAGTTTCGAATTAGTGTGATTTGTTACTCACTTGCCGCGGAGTCGGTGGTTTTTTGTGATTTTTGGCAAAAGCGGTGGTTTTGGAGTACTCTAGCCACAAATGTAGTGGCTTTGAGCAATTTACTCTGGGGCTCCTCTTCGCAGCTAAGGCAGTGAGCTCCTGGTAGCGGGGGCACGGTAGAGACCGCTTAGTAGTAGCGAGGGTTAAAAACTCGCGCTACTACTATCAACTTAGTAGTGGCGAGGGGTAAAAACCCGTGCTACTAGTAAGTAGCGTTAGCGAGGGGTATAAATCCGTGCTACTAGTAAGCGTCTGCCTATAAGCTTTTCCCTAGTAGTGATAGTTTTCCCAACCTCTCTTCTCCAACCGATCCGCCGTCCATAGCATATTATGGAGCATCAAAGCATCTCCAATAGATGATGTGGATGTATAAATAACCAAATTTTACATCATTTAGGCCAAAAACGATGCTCCAACCAATGATGTAGATATAAAAAAATCACTCTAAAATTACTCTAGATGTAAAATGCATCACTTGGTGATGCAAATTTGCATCACATGTGGCCGTCTGAACAAAACGCGTGTAGCCCAACCGCCATGCGGAATGTTCTCGCGCCACCCTCGAGTCCTAGCCCTGCTGCCAGAGGCCTCGCCAACGAGTCAACTTCGTATCCCGCGACGTCCTCCATCTCAAGTCAAATCCAGTTGGAGTCAAACTCATGTGGCCGCTGGTGCTCGAACCCGAGCTGCCATGGTCGTCTCCGTGGGAGCCCCCGTCTCAAATCTGGCCAGATTCGACATCACGGAGCCGTCGGTGCTTGATCCCGAGCCGCCATGGCCGTCTTCACGGGAGCCCGTCCTCATGCGTCGCCAGCCACCACGGCAGAGCTTCCCCATCCCGAGCCGCCAAGTATTGATTCGACATCACCATGAACTTTGTTTAAGTATTGATTTGAGATGATTTTTTATATCATCTACTGGAGCAGCTACTTCACAGCTGCCCTATTTTATATCATCTGTTGGACTTGGACATTTTTCATAATATAAATATCACTTTTTGGTGATGTAAATTTTACTCCAACTACTTTTTGATGATGTATTTCACCTCATCTATTGAAGATGCTCTGAGAGCATCTACAACCAGAACACGCAAATATAGCCCCATAAACGTTCACGGGCATGACCTGATTACCCCTCAGTTTTTAGACATTACAACCACACTCCTCATTTCAAATCCTTGTTTCCATAATATCAATGCAACATCTATTTTGATTTGCTTATATAAAACATAGAACAAACTACAAACTAGCAAACTGCTCATTATTGATATGTTGACGACCTCATTGTCAGAGCCTTCAGGCTTGTGGTTGTTGGTCGTGGGGTGAATCATCAACGCCTCCTCGTTGTCCTCGTCCGCGAAGAGCTTCTCCCACTTCACATCCGCCTCGTGCATAAAGCGACGGTCCGTTGCCACCTCGAACCAAGACTGGATGGACTCAAAGATGGCATGTTGTTTCGCTGCCTCCGCTTGGGCGAGCTCGAACTGCGAAACTGAGTCCTCCACGTTGAATCTAGCATGCTCTGGCACCTTTGCCTTGCCATCCTCCTCTTTTGTCTCCTCCTAGTCCTTCTCTGGCGCCTCCATCTCTTCCATCTCCTCGTGTGCCGCCTCCAACTCCTCATTCTCTAGCGCCTCCTCGTCTGAACTCTCGTGCTCTGAAAGGAGGCCGGCCGCAATGCGAGCGGCGTATAGTCGCCTAGATCTTCACCCAACGCTCTGGGGGCAACACTTGTCGTATGTCACTTTTGTGCAGACCATGGTGGTTGCTGGCTGCCGAAGGCGGAGCAAACTGGAGCTCGGAAGGCGATCATGGTAGCACCTCTTGGGAGGGAGAGGAGGGGAATGGGAATGGGGCTAGTGTTAGCTTCGTCGTCCAGCTAAAATAGCCTGGTTTGGCTCTTTTCGTCACTAACCTCCCCGCCGCACCATGCTCTTATCTCGCTGCACCATCAACCATACATTCTTATTTTGGGAAAAACTTTGTTTTTGCCACTCTAGTTTTTGCCCATTTTGTTTATGTCACTCTAAAATTTAACATTTCACTTTTGTCACTCTTAACTTCTAACAATATATCACTTTTGCTTGGACGAGGTGAACCCATATTTATCTTTCTGTTAAAGAAAACTATATTTATCGTCTCACATTTGCATGCTGGTACAGTCAATTTTTTTATTACACAACATGCGATCGTATATATACTTATACACTCATCTCTATAAACACACACACAGACCCTATTCCTATGAGCACCTCAAAGTCGACGGAACATCTTCAATCACTGAAGACGCATCTATGAGCACCTCAAAGTCGACGGGAACGTCTTCTCTCAGTGAAGACGCATCACCGAAAATCCTAAAATAAGGGCCAGAATATCACTATCCTATTCTACCACAGGTTGGTTGGTTGGTTCGCTAGTACGGCCAATCAAGTCCGTTACTTTTTCCTTTTCCAATCCTGATGATGCATTGCATAACCACACTACAAAACCGGAAGAAAAAAAACATAATTATTTGAAATTGCATTGTTTACTAGTTCAACACACCTACATCCAAATTAATTTGACAGAGGTGCCACTTATCTATTGCATGTTTAGGACCAGCTAACGGGGAAAAATCAGTTACATCATGAGAAAACAGGTAGTACAACCCAACAATGTGACGAGTCGGTACCACTTCAAAAAAAAGAACACCTTGACCTTGGTGCACTATCTCAATACGCCCGGGAACTAACTACCCCTATCAGCTTCGGAAGAAGTACAACCCACAAGGACTTCAACGGTCTACAAGCCACTTCACATCTGCAAGAACTTTTCGCCTGCCGTTTTTTTTTTCCTGATTTGGCGTGAAATGCACACGGCGCTTAACTGGGGACAGAGCTCGTCAGCTCGCTCACTGTTATCTGGTCTGCACTGACAGCACCACAGTCCAGCCGAAGGCATCTGAGACCTTTGCGGAAACAACATCCAGATATGACAAATGCTGGAGCTAACTGATCCAGCTGCTATCGGCCTACCCGCCGCCTCTTCCTCTCCTGTTCGCGCCTCTCTTCTTCCTCGAGCAGGCGGAGCTCCTCTTCGTCCTCCTGCCTTGCAATCCTCGCACTGACCAAGTAAGCAAACAACAGAACGAGGTCAATAAGATGCAAACTATTCAGCAATTTGAGCGATTACTATCAGTCGTCCAGTTCCATTTTCTGTTCAAGTGTGTCGTGTGACAAGACTTTTTACAGAGTAGGAGTATATAATTATACTACTCCCTCCGTTCCTAAATATAAGTCTTTGGAGAGATTTCACTATGGACCACATACGGAGCAAAATGAGTGAATCTATACTCTAAAATGCATCTAGATTCATCCGTATGTGGTCCATAATGAAATCTCTACAAAGACTTATATTTAGGAACGGAGGGAGTATATACTAGGAGAGTAGACTAAAAGTAACCGATGAAGGGAACATATTTTGCCAGCTAATATGCTGATTTCTTTTTGCCACAGATTTTCTTCACAGTGTAATGTGGACCAAGACACCATCGGTCCATGACTTATCCAGAAGTTGTGCATATTTCTCAAATGATCTCTATTTGTTTTCACCATCTACAATCTTGCAACAGGACAGATATAAATATACAAGAAAAAAATGCATTATGTAAAGAACATAGATACCTTCTTTTCTCTTCCATCTCTATAGTAGCAAAATCTGCTTCCATGTCACTATCATCATCATCTCTGCCTGCATATTTACTAGGGTCATACCTGCACCGGAAATCCAGACTTGTAAGAGTTTTCTTTCCAAAGCAATATAACATATAAACATATTTCATGTCATACAATTAAATTAAATAAGCTTTTTATAAAAAAGCCACTAAAGCAATATACAACACATAAAAAAGCCAAGGTGAAATTTCAACAGGTATTGCGATCGCGGTAGTCAGTCCATGATCCATGTTAAGTAAATTATCCAAACACTAGTAGATACTAACACTCGGAAGATACAAACCCAGCTTGTATAGCAAATCTATACACAGATGGAACATATATTATCGAACATTTTAACCAGGATAACTGACATATGCCCAGAAACAGCACGGAATAAAAATTTACCTGAACATACTCCTGATCATAGCCATGGGATCGTCCTCATCTTCAATGTCGTCATCAAACCTTCGTTTCCCCAATTGCTTTTTCTTTGCACGATCATCACGTATTCCATTGGCAGATACTTGTCGAGATGGCTACATTGGCACGCAAACACAATGAAGAAACAAACTTAGCGCGGCAATATCATTACAAATCATCACTCTAAACATGAAAATGTATGCACATGGCATAACACCAAAAGAAAAACCAACAGATAATTGCTTCACCATACTCACAAAAAAAAAATTTGCTTCACCAGTACAAGTTTTTTGACAAAAAAACAGCTTGACAGAATATTACCATAGGTTTTGAGGGATTCCTTACCTGCCTTTCTGCTGGTTTTACTCGATCATTTGCTTGGATTCTTCTTTGCTCAGGATAATGACCTTGCGAGGAAGGAGGCCTTTGCCGTTGCACCATCGACTGCGGCCTGTTGCTTTGTGGCAGCTGTCTTTGGCTTTGTGAGGATTGCAACTGTGAAGATTGCTGTGGTCTCTGTCTCTGTAGTGATTGTTGCGGTCTCTGACTCTGTGATGACTGTTGTGGTCTCTGACTCTGCGATGACTGTTGTGGTCTCTGACTCTGCGATGACTGCAGTGGCCTCTCACGCTGGGACGATTGCAGTTGCCTCTGGCTATGCGATGACTGCAGTGGCCTCTGGCTATGCGATGACTGCAGTGGCCTCTGGTTCTGCAACGACTGCTGCAGCCTCTGGCCCTGAGACGACTGCTGTGGCCTCTGGCCCTGCGACGACTGTTGTGGCCGCGACGACTGCTGCGGCCTCTGGCTCTGCGACGACTGCTGCGGCCTCTGACCATACGAGGCTGATTGCACCCTCTGACTTTGTGAGGGCTGTGGTCGACCATTAGGTAACACAGGTTGCTTTCTAGCTAAAGGATCCTTTCTAAGAGATTGTTCATTCACTTCCTTCATAGAAGACTTGCTTGCTATCTGACCCTTGCTCGGAAACTTCTGGCTTGCAGCTTTGCTTACAGTGGCCTGGCTGGACCCATTTCTAACAATACTATGCATCCTTCCATTGTCAACAGCCCTTTCTCTACTTGGGAGCATCTCCTTTCCCTTGGATTCAAACTTACTTTCCGGGCGCCTTTGTGTGGACGATGTGTTGTTGTTCAACCCATGACCATTTGGCAATCTGGCGGGCTGACTTGTTGGTGCCCTACTCTTCGCTGCAGAATGCATCATCTCACGATCTTTCACACAACAAAACCAACCATCAGCGCTCTCCACTAAGCAAAAAAGACGAAGTTTCGTGATAGAAGTTCAAACTCACCAGACTTCTGGGTCAAGGAAGGCCTAGCCACAGGTTTTTCCCTTGGAGGAGATGGAATGTCAGCATCATCCGAGAGTAGAAATGAATAGTCCCGATTATCCTTGAGTGCCTCAGCTTTCTTTTTTGCCTGCATTGCAGCTGCTATTTTGTGACTGCACTGGCCAACATTTAATAAAGCAAAGAAATGAACAATGTAAAGAAGAAATATCCATTGTACCTCATTAACAATCTTTTGCTTCTGGTGAAATCCATTTGTTTTAGCTTGCACTCTTGAAGATGATGGGATGTCCTTCTGCATATACGTTACCTGAAATTAGTAAGGGATGGATCAATAATAATCAGAATGAGATGTAATGCCACATACTCCCGGAGGTCTTCGTTCTCTGGGCACTGTGTTCTGTATCTCTTTCATTGACTTCCTTTCTTCAATCACACGCTGGGAAATCACCGGCTTGGAGGGCCCAAAGAAGGAGCCAAAACTACACGAGTAAAATACATAATGAAAATTGATTCCCCATCACCGTACTAAGATCAGTAAGACGAAATGTTGAATTTGAGTGGACAACAATATTTCAAGAAAGGATAGCATGACAGTCTGTTTAGTATGATAACTTCGCAGTTTCAAGACCAATTATCAACGTATAAACTAAACCCGCTTAAGATCCTGAAGGTATATGAGAAGGAATCATTGTCCGACTATTATCCTCTGAGGATTGTATTTTTCTACACTATACAGGTTCCTGGAGCATAACCAAACAGAATGCTCAACAAAGTGTAGAAGAGGTGCATTGAAATTCAGAGACACTTACTTGGGTGGGGGTGGTCTTCTATCATGCGAGGAAGATGAGCGACCAGCTGTGCTAGCACTAGCACCCTGTGCCTTCCGCCTAATCTGCTCCTTCAATCGTTCTCTAATTTGAAGGAACTCCTGCTGACCCTCTGGTGGCTCTTCGTCCTCCTCAGGAGCTCCTGAGCCTTCCTCCTCATACTCATCTTCATCATAGTACTCATCCTCATACTCATCCTCCACTGCCCGATGATAGCCCTTTTACGATGATGAGAAAAAGAACTGTCAGTGTACCACAAATGAAATGGCTATAGTTCATCCTTTTCAAATGAATTAACCCTACAAGTTCATGGTCATAACAGAATATCGAGCAAACCATGATTCCAACTGCTTCTACGGATGATAGATGCAGAAACAATGGACTTAGAAGCTTAAATTACATTAGTCTCATATCTAGGGAAAGAAATGCACTGTCAGTCTATCACAGATGAAATGGCTATAGTTCCTGCTTTACAAATGAATTAAGCAGCATAGATGTTCATGATCAAATCAGAATATCCAGCAAACTATGATTCCAGCTGCTTCTACGGATGATAGGTACAGAAACAGTAGTACAAAAATGGAGTTAGAAGCTTGGATTATTACATCGGTCTCATACTCGTAGCGGCTCATTTGCGCCAGTGATCCCGTCCCGTCGGCGTCGCAGCTCCTGAATCAAAGCCAGCAACCCTCATGAGTTTGCAAAAACGACGCCACAAATATTTTCGGAGTGTCGAAGTTTTAGCTAAAGAAAGCATCGAGCCGGGACCAGAGCGCCCAAATACGCTCCAGGAAAGCAGCAATCGGCCCCCGAAATCCCGCTGTCTAGGGCCCAACCCACGTGGCCTACAGCTAATCGCGCGAGCCCCACCCCGGAACGCGAATAAACGAGCGGTCCCGTCTAGGGTTTCCGCGGGCACGAAAACGCAAATCTGGGACGCCGCCGCCGCCGCGGAAAACGACACTCCCCGTCGAACCGGCCCAAATTCGCGCCGTCGGGCAGGGGTGCTCACCTCGGCGCGCGGAGAATCGCCTCTTCCGGGGCCGGCGGGGGGCTGCGCGGGGCGGATTCGTCCCGGCGAGATTCCGCGCGACCGCTGGATCAGAGGGCGGAAGCCGCAGGAAAAGTCGTCGCGGGAGGCCGCGGGGCGCAGGGAGAGCGCGGGGACCGACGGGGGCCTGTCGGAGCCCGGCTCGCGGCCGCGGGGCGCGGGCGGAAGGCCGGCGGGGAGGAGGAGTCGCCGGCGCGTGGGCACGGGAGGGGAAGCGGAGGGAGGCTTTAGGGGCTGCTTCGTTGGGTCGGGAATGTGGAGCAGCGAGCGAGGCCGCGAGAGGGGAATCGGGTCGAAGGCCTGGCGGTTTATAAATAGGCGTGTGCGTGCGTTTCCGCGAGGTAAGAAACTGACATGACGTGACGTCTTGCCCGGGGCTGGCTGGATAGATGTCTCTGGAAAGACTCTGTGGGTCGGGTGGGCCTTCCTCTCTTCTTTGAGAGAGTGGCCGCCTGTACGACGACTATCGCCTCGGCCCATCTTTCTTTCCTCTTTTGCAGCCGAGTGCTCTCCCAACCCCAGGTGTATCCCCTTCTGTTACTCAAAAAAAAAAGGTGATTATCCCTTTTTTTGTCTAAAATAGGTGATTATCCTCTTTCAGCAAGTTCTATAAAATAAACCTTCTCAACACTACTACTCTCTCCGTTCTTAAATAGAGTGTAGATTTACTCATTCTGCACCCTATGTTGTCCATATTAGAATCTCTTGAAAACCCCGCAAAGAAAAGAATCCCTTGAAAGACTTATATTTAGGAATGAAGGGAGTATCTCTGCTATTAAAGGGAGTCGTCATTTCTTTTGGTCCCCTACAGTCATTAATAACAATTCAAAAACTGAGCGTTGTAAGGGCATATTTATCCCTTAAGTGTTTTGGTGATTGATGACGATACTTTTGCGGACTAATCGTATACCTTGAGTTTCTCAGATGTTTCATCACTAGGCACAAGACGATTCGGTGCCCCTCGGAGACTATTGAAGACGGCGTCGTTCTACGTTTCTTTTTGGTGGATTTGAGTCGTAGGAGAGCCGTACTATTAAGAGGGGTTCCGCGTCGGAAAGGTTTGGGTGGAATCAACACGTACACTTGTCCTTCCTTTCCTTGCACTTTGGAGCTTCTTCCCGTTGTCATAGTTGTGCATAAACCGACGGCCATCGCTGTTCTTGCGGTAGTATCGCTTAAGGAGCGGTAGTATCATAAGCACCAAATGTAGTACCACTGGGGTCACGGTAGTACCGCTCCCCAGAGCCGTAGTACCGCAACTCCCACGCCTTTGTGCTGCTCGATGATGGTAGTAGGCGCGATGTAATTTTTACATCCGCGCCACACGGTAGTACCGCTCGTCTGCTGTGAGAGTACCGCGAGTGGACACGGTAGTAGCGCTCTCTTGGAGCCGTAGTACCGTGGCCCTCATGCCCCGTACCGTTGCGTCGCGGTAGTAGGAGCGGGTGTAATTTTTACATCCGCGCCTCCACGGTAGTACCGCACCTCGGACGCGGTAGTACCGCGTCGGGTTTTCGCATTGTTTCTTTTTCAGCGGAAGTAGGCACGGATGTAATTTATTTCGTCCGCGCTCTTCGTAGGTTGTGGCTTACCTGCCTTGCGGTAGTACCGCAAGGGTGCGCGGTAGTACCGCCATGAGCGGTAGTACTACGCCTCGGTCCAGCGATCCATCTCTGTTGTTGCCGCGGTAGTACCGTGGCCTTCCAAGGCAGTACCGCGTGGCCTCGCGGTAGTACCGCGATTTCGGAGCGGTAGTACCGCGTGTCGCGGGCTGAACTAGAGGATAACGGTTGGATCTTTTGCACGAGTATAAAAGGCGTGTCTCCTACCTCTAGTTGACCACCTCTTCCATCTCCAAGCTCCATTGTTGCTCCAAGCTCCATTTTGGCCCGATCTCTCTCCCTAGCCAATCAAACTTGTTGATTTGCTCGGGATTGGGTGACAAGGGCCCGATCTACACTTCCACCAAGAGACTTTTGATTCCCCCCACTTATCCCTTGTGGATCTTGTTACTCTTGGGTGTTTGAGCACCCTAGACGGTTGAGGTCACAGTGGAGCCATATTCCATTGTGGTGAAGCTTCGTGGTGTTGTTGGGAGCCTCCAATTAAGTTGTGGAGATTGCCCCAATCTTGTTTGTAAAGGTTCGGTTGCCGCCTTCAAGGGCACCAATAGTGGAATCACGGCTCTTGCATTGTGCGAGGGCGTGAGGAGATTACGTGGCCCTAGTGGCTTCTTGGGGAGCATTGTGCCTCCACACCGCTCTAACGGAGACGTATTTCCTCAAAAGGAAGGAACTTCGGTAACACATCCTCGTCTCCACCGGCTCCACTCTTGGTTATCTTATCCCTTTACTTGTGCAAGCTTATTTGTGTTTCTATCTTTGCTTGCTCTTGTGCTTGTGTTGATTGCATCATATAGGTTGTCCACCTAGTTGCACATCTAGACAACCTTTATTATTGCAAAGTTTAAATTGGTAAAGAAAAGCTTAAAAATTGTTAGTTGCCTATTCACCCCCCCCCCCCTCTAGTCAACTATATCGATCCTTTCAATTGGTATCGAGCCTCGTCTTTTTTGAAGGACTTTACCGTCCAAGAGTACAGTTGACGTCGAGATGATGTGGGGAGCACTCCGGTGCGAATCCGATATCATCTACGGGAGATGGGGGTACCTCGATCTCTCGTGAGGAATTCAATGTGGCGTTGGACACATTGAAAACCTCCATGACGACCGAGGTCAAGGACATGTTTAAGGAATTCCTAGAAGGGCTTAAACTTTCCACCGCACCCGTGAAAGTGGGTGATCCCGCCAACACGGGAGCGGATGCTAACTCCGATAAGGGGGAAGCTACTAGTGAGAAAGCCCCATCGTCTAGTGGTAAGAATGGCACCGGCATCTTCGCCCATGTGCAACCTCCTCCCGTTTATGGTGGACCGATTTCTTCCACTCATTTGAATCATGCCGGTCCACCACCTAAGATTGATAAAAAGGAGGATTTTGATTCTTGGGTTTATCGTTTTAAGCGTCATTTAAATCATGTGAACACTAACCTTTGGAGAATCATTGAAGAAGGTTTCTATCCGCATGATTCGAGCAACTTCTCTCCTAGAGAAGTCGTGGACCATCAATTCAATGAGAATGCTCTTCATCATCCAAGAAGCAATCCTTCCCGAAGACCTCCCTCATCTCCGCCCTACTCCCTTGCCAAAGATGCTTGGCTCAAGGTGGTTTCCTTTATCGAGGAAGCGCAAGCATTCAACGCTCCAATTATGAAGTGGTCCAAGATGAAGCCGATGAGTTTGCAATGAAAGAAGAAGAAGAACCTCGTGAGCTCTATCGAGAGTAACCAAGCTTGCGTCTCCCTCGGGATCATGGAAGTAAGGACACGGATGACAACTGGATCAAGCGCCAAATTCCTCAAGGCAATGATGCCCTACCACAAAGCCATGTCCTCCGTCATCCGTCAACGGCGGACTTCCACACCTCGTCCTCAAGTGATGTGTTGGATGAGTTTGTGGCTATGAGCATATTGGACAAGACCGCCGACAATGCGGTGCTTCGCCCCCAAAGAGCAAAGAAGCCCAACCTCGCTTTGAAGGCCAAGATTTGTGTCGAAGAAGATGGAGAGGAGGAATAAGAAGAGAGCAACCTCGAAGATACGAAGTATGATTATCATGAACACATGGCCCTTGCTTCAAGGCAATTTTGGAGCAAGAAGAACTCAAGGCCCAACTTCAACAAGAGCAACTCAAGTGGCGCAAGGGGCAAGCAACGAGTGAGGACTTGCTTCAATTGTGGCAATGTGAGTCACTTTGTTGCGGAGTGCCCATATGATAAGAGGGAAGACAATGGTGGCAAGCTCATCCGTAAGGACAAGGCCAAGTCTTTCCCCAACAAGAGCAACTTCACCAAGAAGGCTCCTCACAAAGCCTTGGTGGTTCAAGAAGAGTACAATGAGGATGATGATGATGATGAAGATGGTGAGTCGGTTGCCATGGCCTCCGTTGCCATTGCAACGACTCCTCGGGTGTCTCTCTTTGATTCACCCAATGAAAGCATCACCTCCAAGTGCCTCATGGCTAAAGCCACCAACAAGGTAACCCCCAACATCAAAACTACCATCATCAATCATTCTTGTTTGACGGATTGCATTGATGAACATGAGGGGACTAATGTGGAGGAGAATGAGTTTGAGATCTTTATGGGTAAACTCAAGGGCAAATCCAAGAAGCACTTCGTTGCTCTCTTGGAACAACTTGGTGAAGCCAATGTCATGATCGAGGCTCATGAAGAAACCATCTCTAAGATGGAAGGGCATAGTCGTGACTATGCCGATGAGATTTCAGATCTTTTCAATGCTCTTGAAGAAGAGCGTGGTCTTCGTTTGGCTCTTGAGGAGTCATACAACGATGATCATGCTAAATTAAAGAAAGACCTTGATCATGCTCTTGTTGTGTCTCGTGTGCTTAGCTCCGAGAAGGCAAAGCTTGGAGTTGATCTTGCTAGACTCAACGAGGAGTTTGACATTCTCGACAAGGCTCACAAAGTCTTGAAGGGTGCTCATGCTAGTCTCAAAGAGTCTCATGATCAACTCCAAGTGAAGCTAACCAAGGAGAAAGCCACCTTTCCTCATATGATATTGATTGATAATGCAAATGCTACTAACCCTTGTTGTGAGCATGTGCATCTTGTTGAGAAGAATGCTAAGTTGAAGGAGCAACTTGAAAAGGGCCTTGTCACATGCATACAAGGTGAGAAGAACCTTAACGACCTTTTGAGTAATCAAAAGGAAGTTGTGGCCAAGGAGGGATTGGGTTCGCCCAAGCCCAAGAGCAAGAAGAAGAATGACAAGACCAAGCAACCTCCTCCTCTCAAGCAAACTTTTGTGAGGGAGGGAGAGGGTGCTTCCAAGAAGAAGAAGAACCATGCAAAGGGTGGAAATGCCAAGAAGGACAACATCATCCCCTTGAACATAGCCGTGACTTTAACCCCTCATATGTGTTGTGCCGTGCTAGTGATGGGCATGTTTATGCTAAATTTGTTGGTTCTTCTTATGAGTACATTGAATGGTCTATTTGGGTTCCTAAGACCCTCGTTATTAACATCAAAGGACCCATTACTAAATGGGTACCTAAAACCAAGCATTGATTTCTTGTAGGTGTTTGCTTCGGTGGGGATCATGGTTGCTCGATAGTGGAACAATGAATCATATGACCGGAGCAAGGACTTGGTGGTGGACGTGCAAAGATCCCATCTATGCCCACCAATGTCGAGTGGGGTGATGCCTCACATTCTAAGGTATTGGGTCTTGGCAAGGTTGTCGTTTCTCATGATCTAACGATCGAGAAAGTCATGCTTGTTGAGTCCCTTGCATACAATTAGCTTTCTGTTCGTCAACTTGCACTCATGGGCTTTGCCACCTTCTTTAACATTGATATTGTGGCCCTCTTGTGGAGCAAGACTCTTAAAGTAGCCTTTGTTGGGCATGTCGAGAATGTTCTTTATGTGATAAACTTTTCGGAGCGACCCACTAAGACCGCGACATGCCTAATGGCTAAAATTGACGTGGGATGGCTTTGGCATCGCCGTTTAGCCCACGTCAATATGAGATCTTTGCAAAGTCTTCTCAAGGGGGACCATGTCCATGGACTAACAAATGTTAGTTTTGCCAAAGATCGTGCTTGCAGTGCTTGTATCGAAGGAAAGCTTCATGAAACGGCTCATCCTCCCACGACTATCATCTACTCGAAGAGACCCTTGGAGCTCCTGCACATGGACCTCTTTGGACCTCCATCCTTTGATAGTATTGGGGGTAGAAAGTATTGCTTGGTGATTGTGGATGATTATTCAAGATACACTTGGGTATACTTCTTCAAGAGGAAGAGTGAGACTCAACAAACTGTCATCGACTTTGCAAATGAAGCTCAACGTCAACATAATGCAAAGATCTTGACAATAAGAAGTGACAAAGGCACCGAGTTCAAGAACTACACCTTGGATGAGTTTCTTAGTGAAGAGGGGATCAAGCATCAATATTCGGCACCATATACCCCTCAACAAAATGGTGTTGCGAAAATGAAGAACCGGACGTTGATGGATGCGGCAAGGACCATGATGGCGGAGTTCAAGTCTCCATACAACTTTTGGGCCGAAGCCATCAACACCGCATGTCATGCATGCAATCGGCTCTATCTCCGCAAAGGCTTGAACAAGACTCCTTATGAGATACTCACCGGCAACAAGCCCAATCTCAAGTATTTCCGGGTGTTCGGGTGTAAGTGTTTCATTCTCAAGAAAGGTGTTCGTTTGTCTATATTTGAAGCTAGAGCTTATGAGGGCATATTTGTTGGTTATGCTACAAACTCTCATGCTTACCGTGTCCTCAATAAATCCACGGGACTTATTGAGGAGACATGTAACGTGGAGTTTGATGAGAATAACGGCTCCCAAGTGGAGCAAAGTGGCACTTGTGATGTAGGTGATGAAATTCCTCCTCAAGCCATAAGAAGAATGGGTGTTGGTTTTATCCTACCCGCTGAGGAACCCCTTGTGGCCGAAGGAGAAGGACAATGCTCCACTCAAGTGGAGCCATCACCAACTCAAGGCCCACACGCTTCCGAAGAACAAAGTGAAGGCCCTCAACCTCATGATCAAGACCAAGGGCAAGATCGTGCTCAAGACGATGGTGACACACCAAATGATGCTCAAGGTCAAGTTATCTTCCCCGAGCATGCTCAAGATCAAGAACATGTTCAAGACGGCGCTCAAGATGATCAAGTGACCCCTCCTCATCTCACCTCCGAGGAAGAATTAGAGCGTCGTGCCGCCAAGATTGCATCCAAACTTACCACCAAAGGCCATCTCATGGAGAATGTGGTTGGAAGCCTAATGAAAGGGGTAAGCACTCGAGACAATTGGCAAACTATTGTGAACATCACGCGTTTGTCTCTTGTGTTGAACCCCAAAAGGTCTATGAGGCGCTCAAGACTCGGATTGGCTCAATGCCATGCATGAAGAACTCAACAATTTCGAGTACAACAAGGTGTGGAGATTGGTGCCAAGGCCATCGGGAACCACAACGTCATTGGAACCAAGTGGATCTTCAAGAACAAGCAAGATGCTCATGGGAACATCATTCGCAACAAGGCAAGATTGGTAGCACAAGGGTACTCCCAAGTCGAGGGTATCGACTACGGTGAAACCTTTGCTCCGTTGTTCGCCTTGAATCCATTCGCTTGTTGATTGCTTATGCTGCCCATCACAACTTTAAGTTGCAACAAATGGATGTGAAAAGTGCTTTTCTTAATGGTCCTATTAATGAGTTGGTCTATGTCAAGCAACCCCGGGTTCGAGGACCCCTACTTCCCGGATCATGTGTATCAACTCGATAAGGCACTCTATGGCCTTAAACAAGCCCCACGCGTGGTATGACCACCTTACCGAGTTGTTACAAGATCGTGGTTTTGAAGTGGGGCAAATCGACCCCACTCTTTTTACTAAGAAGGTCAATGGGGAGTTGTTTGTATGCCAACTATATGTTGATGATATTATCTTTGGTTCCCTAACAAAGCTTTCAATGAGGAATTTGCCGCCTCATGACCTCCAAGTTCAAGATGTCTTCTATGGGAGAGTTGAAGTTCTTCCTTGGTTTCGATATCAAACAAAGAAGAGAAGGAACCTTCATCAACCAAGCCAAATACACTCAATGCATGCTCAAAAGATTCAAGCTAAGTGATGTCAAGCCGGCTACTACACCAATGCCTACCAAGTGCCAACTTGACATTGATCCCAATGGTAAAGCGGTGGATCAAAAGGTATATCGCTCCATGATTGGCTCCTTGCTTTACGTTTGTGCATCTAGACCGGATATCATGTTGAGTGTGGGAATGTGTGCACGGTTTCAAGTCAAGACCAAGGAAAGCCACTATGTGGTGGTCAAGCAAATCTTCGATATTTGGCTCATACCCCAAACTTTGGCTTATGGTACCCAAGAGGAGCAAACTTCAAGCTTGAAGGATTTACGGATTCCGATTGGGCGGGAGACAAAGTGGATAGGAAGTCCACTTCCGGAGGGTGCCAATTTCTTGGTTGCTCTTTGGTAAGTTGGTCTTCCAAGAAGCAAAGTTGTGTGTCTCTCTCGTCCATCGAAGCGGAATATGTGGCGGCCGGTAGTTGTTGTGCTCAACTCCTATGGATGAGGCAAACTTTAAAGGAGTACGGTGTCATTTGTGACAAAGTGCCTCTTTGGTGTGATAATGAAAGTGCCATCAAGATTTCTCTCAACCCGGTGCAACACTTCAAGACGAAGCACATTGAGATTCGGTATCACTTCATTCGGGATCACATTAGGCGAGGGGAGATCGAGCTCAAGTATGTCAACACTCATGATAACCTTGCAGATATTTTCACGAAGCCCTTGGATGAAGCAAGATTTCGCGAGTTAAGGCATGAGCTAAATATCATTGATTTGAGCAATGTGACTTGAACCCATGCACCCCCCACCACACTCATCTTGTTGTCTAGGTTAGGTGTAGGCATGGACAAAGGGGGAGTGTTTTTATCTCAATGAACTCTCCCTCCCCCTTATCATGCATAAATAGATCAACTCTTTCACATTAGCCATTTTTTATGGTACTTGTGCTTCAAAGACGAGTTTTGGTCATGGGCCCAAGGATAATTCTTCGCGATGCCATGCCATCTAACTCAAACATAGATGGCTTCGGCCACCGCCCTCTCCTTTTGAGAGGTTGTGTCGCTTGGTGTTCTCTTGTTGTCTTTCCGCCTTTGGTTTGTGCGTGTGCTTGTGGCTTCTTTTGTGTGAAAAGTTTCCGTGCAAAGACCTTTTCTTTTGTGTTGAAACCGGGGGTGTCTTGAGCTCGCGGTACTACCGCGGCCGGCTACGGTACTACCGCGGCCAACCACGGTACTACCGCATGTGGGAGCACGGTACTACTGCCCCCACGCGGCAGTAATTTTTTACTGCCGCCTGGGTGAGCGGTACTACCGCTCCAGTCTGATAATTCCGCCGAGCGGTACTACGCGATGACTCTGGTACTACCGCGCCGTCTTGGGCGCGTGGGGATAAGGACGGCAGGGGAGTTCTAACTCCCCATACCCATTCGCAGTTCCTCCCACGCCGCCTCATCTCTCTCTCCTGCTCAAGATAGGAGCCGACGTTCGTCGCCGGATCTCCTCCTCGGCTGCCCTCCGTGATTCCGTCCGGTGGGATCCTTCCCACCACGTGCTCTTGCTATGGACCCAGGTTTTCCCCAATCCTTTCTCGCTTTATTGCGTTCTTTGTCTTTAGGTTGTTGGGGAGACTTGGATGTTCTAGAGATTCGTAGGCTTTTCTTTGCAAGAATAGGATGAAGGAGAGTAGCCTTGCATAGGAATTATACTTGTTTTGTTGTCTTGCGCGAGATCTGATCACCGTAGCACTCGCCGTTGTTTAGCGGGTCTTTTCAGATTCGAATCGCCGCTCGATCGACGCGACGCATGAGATTACCGCCCGTCGGCGCGCAGTATTACCGCTTGCACGGTACTACCGCCCTCGGCGCGGTATTATCAAGATACATCGCGGCACTAGAATTTTACTATCGCTCCAACCACGGTACTACCGTGACCTAGCACGGTATTATCGCGACTTGGAGCAAGTACTAATTTTTAGTATCGCAGACATCGGCAATTCAACCGTAGCTCACATCTAACGCTGGCCAACCTTCACGATATTTCCTATGTGTTTCTTGTGCTTTGTTGTGGTCTTTGCATTGATCCTCTTCGCTCGTTGGTGTTTTGCGTGTGTGTCTCGGTGGTGGCTCTCGCTGTTCCAATCCGAGTCGTGACACTGGCTCCAAGCGTCTCACAGAACCTGTGTGACGCACTGAGGGCTCCTCCGCCCCAAGCGCAATGTGAAGACTACGCTAGCAAGTTCAAGGAGCCCGCCAAGGGCATGGATGAGATGTCCCAATCTGACCACGTCCGTCTCAGCAGATTCACCCGACGTGACCCCTCGCTCCTCCGCTGGGGGTTGTGAGCTGTTTTGGAACAAGCAACAAACCAACATCTATCTGGATGTCATCAAGAACAAGCGAGAATACCTATGTGGATGTGAAATGGATTGACATGCACCACTTGAGGAAGGACAAGTTCCGTGCCTACTTTGGAGAGGCTCGACTTGGTGGAGCAGTTTGGCATTGAGCATGTGATATCCTTTCACCTTGACTATGATCCCGAGCTTATCATCGGTTCTTTGCCTCGGTTTACTTTCACCCCGATGAGGAGAGGAGGATGACTTGGATGTCCAATGGTCAGAAGTCGATCGCTACCGGAAGGAGTTCATGGATTTGCTCCAGTGCACGATGACGGGCTCGACACTCCCGTGGGTGTTCGCCCCCATGCCAACTCTGATTCTACCAACAAGGACAAGCTTGCACCGTACTATGTTGAGAAGACACTTCCAAGTGGCAAGATAGGGTTGGTGCTCAACTCTTTTCTAGATATCATGTACCGCATCTTTCGCAACTCTTTGTTCCTCGCATTGGTGACAAGGACAAGGTTCATGCCTATATGGTGGATATGATGCTCATCTGCGAGGAGGCTCGCTTGTCTCGAGACTCAGCCGCTTGATGTCTCACACATCATGTGGTGTGAGCTTCGGTTTGCGGTATTCAACCGCAGTGCCCTATCACGGGCCCTATCTGCTTCTCTGCGATCTCGAGGACTTGGGAGAAGATGTTCCCGGTGAGGAGTTCCTTGCCCTCGATGGATTCGCCATGATCCCATCTGTGTGCGTGTCAAACCCAACTGGGCCAACACTACTGCTCGTGCCGAGGCGTCTGCTGTTAGGGCTGCTGTTGGTGAGGAGGATGTGGCGCCGAGAATGTTGCCGAGGGCCATGCTGCACGCCTTCCCGAGCTCCTCTATGCCTTCATGGGCCAAGAAGTCAAGGACAAGATGAAGACTCTTTTTCGCATGCAAGCCAAGGGGCAGACAGACTCACGTGGCGCCCAAGGAGAGTCGTCGCCGGGACATGAAGATCTTGCAGCTATATGGTGAGGATGTGTCTCATGGTCTCGAGGAGCGATCACCCAGAGGCCGAGTGGATGGAGAAGCAAGGCTACTGGTGGACTGATTCTCGAGGAGGACGCCGAGGAGTCCATCCTGCCGAGGAGTCTCGACGGAGAGGGTTGGGATGAGTTCCCTGCTGCTTGAGCCACCGCCAGTGTAGGTGTCCTCTCTGCCTTTTTGGCGCCTCGATGCCAAAGGGGAGAGAGTGTAGGATTCTTGAGTCTTGTGTCGTGTTCGTGTTTGGTGTGTTTATTGCATTCTTGGTTGAACTTCGTTTGAACCTCGTTTTAGTTGCTTTTCCTTCATATGGTGTAAGACATATGCACTCTATCTATCTTAGCGAGCTTGTGTTATATTGTGTTATATGTTGCTTAGATGTTATTCTTCGTGCCTTTGTCTCTAAAATATAGGGGGAGTGGTGATCCTAGTATGTGTGCTATGCAGTCCAAAGCATTCATCCCAGTGCACACATCTAGGGGAGCCCGTCTATATTTTGGAGAGGAGGGTTTGCCCTTGCTCAATATTATCGTATCTTTGTGCAAATCCAGATTGTCATCAATCCACCAAAAGGGGAGATTGTAAGGGCATATTTATCCCTTAAGTGTTTTGGTGATTGATGACGATACTTTTGCGGACTAATCGTATGCCTTGAGTTTCTCGGATGTTTCATCACTAGGCACGAGACGATTCGATGCCCCTCGGAGACTATTGAAGACGCGCCGTTTCACGTTTCTTTTGGTGGATTTGAGTCGAGGAGAGCCGTACTATTAAGAGGGGTCCGCGTCGGAAAGGTTTGGGTGGAATCAACACGTACACTTGTCCTTCCTTTCCTTGCACTTTGGAGCTTCTTCCTGTTGTCATAGTTGTGCATAAACCGACGGCCATCGTTGTTCTTGCGGTAGTATCGCTCTAAGGAGCGGTAGTATCATAAGCACCAGCGGTAGTACCGCTGGGGGTCACGGTAGTACCGCTCCCCAGGAGCCGTAGTACCGCAACTCCTACGCCTTGTGCTGCTCCGGTACGGTAGTAGGCGCGGATGTAATTTTTTACATCCGCGCCCACACGGTAGTACCGCTCGTCCTGTGGTAGTACCGCGAGTGGACACGGTAGTACCGCTCTCTTGAGCCGTAGTACCGTGGCCCTCATGCCCCTGCATCGCTGCGTCGCGGTAGTAGGAGCGGATGTAATTTTACATCCGCGCCTCCACGGTAGTATCAAGACCTCGGCGCGGTAGTACGCGTCGAACTTCGCCTTTGTTTCTTTTTCAGCGAAGTAGGCACGGATGTAATTTATTTCGTCGCGCTCTTCATAGGTGTGGAGCTTATTCGCCTTGCGGTAGTACCGCAAGGGTGCTTGTAGTAATCTTCGAGCGGTAGTAATCGCGCTTAGTCGAGCCGATCCGGCCTCTGCTGCTGCATGTAGTACCGTGGCCTTCCACGGTAGTACCGCGTGGCCTCGCGGTAGTACCGCGTGTCGCGGGCTGAACTAGAGGATAACGGTTGGATCTTTTGCACGAGTATAAAAGGCGTGTCTCCTACCTCTAGTTGACCACCTCTTCCATCTCTAAGCTCCATTGTTGCTCCAAGCTCCATTTTGGCCCGATCTCTCTCCCTAGCCAATCAAACTTGTTGATTTGCTCGGGATTGGGTGACAAGGGCCCGATCTACACTTCCACCAAGAGACTTTTGATTCCCCCCACTTATCCCTTGCAGATCTTGTTACTCTTGGGTGTTTGAGCACCCTAGACGGTTGAGGTCACCGTGGAGCCATATTCCATTGTGGTGAAGCTTCGTGGTGTTGTTGGGAGCCTCCAATTGTTGTGGAGATTGCCCCAACCTTGTTTGTAAAGGTTGGTTGCCGCCTTCAAGGGCACCAATAGTGGAATCACGGCTCTTGCATTGTGCGAGGGCGTGAGGAGATTACGGTGGCACTAGTGGCTTCTTGGGGAGCATTGTGCCTCCACACCGCCTAATGAGACGATTTCCCCTCAAAAGGAAGGAACTTCGGTAACACATCCTCGTCTCCACCGGCTCCACTCTTGGTTATCTTATCCCTTTACTTGTGCAAGCTTATTTGTGTTTCTATCTTTGCTTGCTCTTGTGCTTGTGTTGATTGCATCATATAGGTTGTCCACCTAGTTGCACATATAGACAACCTTTATTATTGCAAAGTTTAAATTGGTAAAGAAAAGCTTAAAAATTGTTAGTTGCCTATTCACCCCCCCCCCTCTAGTCAACTATATCCATCCTTTCAAGCGTCAAATCAATTTGGAAACCTAGCCATTAATACAACTAGTTAATTGTGAGTGCCTGGCAAAGGAGACAGACATATTTTAGTGACTCAAATTCAATTACCAGTGCCTCAACCAGTGGCGGAGCCACCTCTCAGCTATCCAGGGAAGTTGCCCGTGTTCTGCCATGTACCGGGACATCCACTAGATTTTTATAGGGGTCGGGAGGGAAAAGATATGTTGTTTTCTACCAGTACCAAGTGGATACTCCCCAGCTTCCACGGTCCACTATACCAAGGAAGAGATGTAGGGGACCCAGGGCCAGAGCAAGTTGGGTTGGGGTTGAACCCTAGCGGTAAATAGAGAGCTTACCATCATTTTTGTAGGGGCAAAATACTGGCAGACACGAGCCCCATGTACTTTGCCCCGGCTCGCTGGCCGAGATGGCTCTGCCATTAGCCTCAACAGAGACTCCTCGAGTATTTTTTTTCCTACGACTTGTCCCACATCGACGTCATGAGGTAGGATCGTGTGGTAGAACATGAAGATGATGAAAAGGGGACGGGAGATTTTAGGAGGAGCCCACATAAATGATACTTTCCCTAAATTAAGGCAATCATTGTTGAGGTATTTTAACCGCACTACGCATGCTATAGTCAAAATAAAAAAATGATACTCCACATAATTAATGTGATTTTTTCGCCGAACTCTAAATGATACTTTCCATAAATTAGTGAATGTTGTTTTTTGTTTTAAGGGAATGAGTAGGACAAGGAAAGAAATGTATCGATTTGGTTCCGATTATTTCAAGTTACTCTTGTATACATTGGTTTTTGCTTTGTGCGGCATCGGTTGAGATTACAAAAATCTCTACTCCTAAAGGGGGAGTTGGTAGCCTATTCTCCATGATTTATTTTCGTATGGCTATTTTTTGTTCGGTTTTTTCGTCTCACCTCCCATCATCCCTTCCCACTAGATTTTCTCCCGCCCATTAAAAATTCAAATCTTATTAAAGGGGAAGGTTTTGTTTCATGCTTGCTTTGGCAGGTAGTGTTTTAATTCGATCACGTAAATCTCTACTCCTAAAGGAGGAGTTGGTAGCCTCCCCTCCATGCTTTATTTTCGTTTGGCTATTTTTCGTCCGGATCTTTTTTTCATCTCACTTCCCACCATCCATTCCCACTGTATTTTCTCCCTCCAATTAAAAAACCAAATCCCATTAAAGGGGAAGATCTTGTTTTCGTGCCTGCTTTGGCATGTACTGCTTTAATTCGATCGTGTAAATAATAGATAATTCAGAATTCAGAAATCACACCATATATGTGAGATCACCTTTCCAAAATAAAGACATAAATTTTTCTCGATGACCTTCACAAACAAAATCAAATATTACTCAATAAAAAATCACTAATCCCGCGCACTATGCCATTTATTATTATCATTATCTTTACTATTAAGTGACAGTCATAAGTTTCCTTACACAACAAAAATATCATGTATTTTTTATTATGAGCGCACACATCCGTGCGCCCCTGCATAGGGACGTCGTGCCAACACCATGGAGGATGTCGTGGTTGGGCCTGACGCCGGTGTGATGCTCGACAATGCTAGAGTGTGGATCACGACGTCGAGGACAACCATGGCCGAAGACGGGTCATTGGACCGTCACATACACGCATTCGTCGACGCAGTCGTATTATATTTCATGTCAGTCATACAGAGAGCCAGACATGCTACATTCTCAAATCAAGTGTGTCCATTCAAACGATAAAAAATCCGTTAAAAATGTTTCTTACAATACTCGGTAGTCGTCGTCGTTCGTAGCAGTCATTCATGCAAAAAAAGGAAAACGAGCATTAAATCAATTCTGAAATCAAACCATCAATGGAATTAAGTAGCTAGACAATCAATTATGTATGCAATTAATTTGGCTATTTAAATAGGAAAAAAATCACCAAATCAATTTGGAAATTGAGTCATTAATGCAATTAATCAATTGATTAGGTAGATAGTTAATTATGCCTATAGATAATTAGAAGTAGGGATTTTCTTCCAATTAGAAAAATAATTTATTTATTTTATTGGCTGTTAATTAGACATGTAGGGAATTTGGCAGGCCATTAATTATTGGTCTAATTAATTAATTAATCAAGCAGTTAATCATGTTGAATCATTTTGAAAGCGCTCGTGGGTAAGGACGATCAACATGGTCGAGCACTGCTTGCCAACAAGGACAATGGTCACCATGCACTCGCAACATGGGCGACCTAGCGTTCACTAAGATGGATGACAGTCATGCTCTGCGGGATGTCCACATGTTGACGGTTGCCGGAAGATTCGTGGATAAGGACAACACGACAAAACATTCGTCAGAAGTTCATGCTATAGTAGAAAGAAAGTGTGTTCCAAGAATAAGAAGGAAAAAACTAAAGCAACCAAGTGTTCCATGATGTTGGGGAAGAAATGTGTGTTCTAAAGAATAAAGAAAGAGTATTCTAGAAAATAAGTAGGAACGAGAACTAAAGCTGACGAGGAAGGAGGAAGAAGAAGATAAGGCTTAACTAACAAATGCACTAATATTGACGTGATGCTGGTTGGCATCAACGAAATGGGTTGGCGAAGATACTAGGAGTAGAAGATGTAGAGAAGGATGGGGAAGAGAAGAACGACAATTATCCCTTCTAGTAATGAATGGTATGTGTGGCTGGAAGTGAAGCTTATCGGTGACAAGGAATATGTTCCCATGTCAGTTTGCATTTGCAAGGTTGAATGGACTTTTGAGAATGATATATATAGTTATTTGTTGTTTCGTGTCAATAGTATGTATTAAGTTAACCCACTCTATTACATTGTAAATATGAAAATTTTCATCCCTATTGAAACACATGGCAAAGGTGAGGTGGACGTCATCTGGTTTCAAAGGAGTAGGCTCCAGCGAGAAATGTCCCGCTACGACGGGAAAACGTGTGGGAAGCGGAGAGTTCGACAGGAGAAGAGAAGGGTGCGTCCTGGGGTAGGTTTTTGTGTTGAGCCCGTGTATTGTAGATAACATGATGGATAGCCCATAGCAACACACATGCGTTCTGCTAATATATATAAACCAAGCAGGGATGAGGTGTGGGGAGAAAAAACAGAGGAGAAGGCGAGGCAAACCTATCAACTCTCCTTTAATACTAGAGGTTAATAAGCCAAACAGTTAATTAGGCTTGCAGCTAATTAGGTTTGTTTAAATAACAATTTTTTCAGTAGTCTAATAATAATAAAAAAGGATGCTGCTTCTTGGCTCGCCAGTCCTATAATCCTGAACGGAGGGAGTACTTCATCGATTTGTTTTCTTTTTCACGTATCCAAGTATATTAACCATTTGTCTACTTGTAACGAAATTAAGCTTTCTATCTAAATAATCAACAGATCAAGCAACAATGGTTTCTACCCGAGAGCTTCAACGCCGCCATTCATCTCCCTCTACTTTGTGCTCACCTACGATGGCGCTGCGTTGATTGCTCATCGACCACGGACACAAAAGGTGGCTCCCCACAACGACTATGCATGACGTCATGACCACCTTTACCAATAGTAGTAGTACTATAGGTCGTGTGATCGCGCTTATTATCGATCAATGGGCAGGTGACATGACACACTAGCGTCCCCATCCACTATCGACATGTGATAGAGCCCAAGGAGATCTATGTGGTTGGGTCAGACAACAAACATCGAGGGTCGGGTCTCACCTATCATCTCATCACCCTACTCCAAGCAATCAGTCACACCCCACTACTCTTTAGATATTGTTTCTGAAAGTATAATTATGCCCTTGATCATGTTTTAATGTTGATGACAATATACATATAGGGGACTAATTATGTCTACCAAGTAGTTTCCTAGGAGTTAGTCCCCTTGGCATCTATGTGTATGGATCATGGACCTTTCAAAATGACTTTGACAACGATGCAAAAACGACAAATAAGCATAGATTTTCAATAATTCTTAGAGTTATAGAGATCCCTCACTATTAAGAAGGGATCCAGAGAGTTCGCGATGGATTTACTGAAGTCATAGTTCCTTAGGCATCGTTCCATTCAAATCATTCCTTGAACTTCAACACCAAAAAGCCTACCCAAGTCCTATGTCTAAGATTGGCAAAAAGCTCACACACTCACTCTGTTCAGCGGTTCAGCCAGTTGTCTAGACAGCTAGCCGGACGTACGGCTATATATATCTTCGAGTCCAGTAGGTTTCTTCATAACCGGAAAACATGGCCGGACATGTTAACATAAGCGACTTTTGGCCGGCATTAGTCGGACGATCAAGCACACAACTAGGCGTCCAAATCTCAAGCCGAATGTCCGAATATATGTGCCCATGAGTCCATAAGGTTTGGCTTGCCCGGGCAACCCCGTCCGGACAAGTATACAGAGAAGGGAAGTGGTCGGCTTCAGCCGGTTGTCCAGATATCGAGCTGGATGTCCGGGCATCAGCCGGACGTCTAGTCTACGGCATGTCTTGCCTTTTATTCACATGCTCATGCATTGACTAGTGGTCGTACGTCCCCATACCTATTCGGACGTTCAGCCAGTTACAACAACACACTCAAAATGCTACTTCTTTGGGCTTTATAAATACCCTCTACCACTCATGTAGAGGGCTGGCCACTTCATCCAAAAAAACCCTAGAACACACACTACTGCAGGTTGCTGCTAACGCGACACTATGATGAGAGACCCTTTGACAAAACTGTTTGCGATGCCATAATCGCAAACGGTGGTGAAAAATAACCGTCAACAAAGGTGCAAAACATTTGCGATGGAGGATGCATCAAACACGGTTCAGATTTTAGTTGCGTGTGCGATGCAGGGCATAGGGTTCAGCTCAATTAACTATTTGCGATGAGGAGGAACAAAAGAAACGGGCAGCCAGATGAAGGTGTGTGCGATATACAGCATACGGTTCACTCGGATGAACTGTTTGTGATTAGGAAACACTTGGATGAACTGTTTGCTTTGAGACGGTTCAATGTAACAAGATGTGTGATATGCGACAAATAGGTCTGTAATCAGAAATATGCGCGAAGACCGATAATAACACAGACGATTGCTTCTAATAAGACGTATGTGGTAGTGCTCTGTCTACACAACATCTACGTGGCAAACAGGTCCCATGAGCTAATTTAACCTTGAGGTCCTTTTTTTTAACACATGTTAAAGAAGGTCTACCGCATTACTTTTTAACAATGTGTGATACATGGCATACAGTTGATCCATCCGACCTGTTTGTGATGGAATAGGCCGTGTGTGTTGTGGGCAAACACTTGCTAGTATTCAACCGTTTGGGATTGATGAATTCATCACCGACGGGTTCCCTAGTGTGGTCCGTGTTCATCTGATCATCATCTACTTCTTGTGGTAGCTCGATGTTTCTTCTATGCTAAGTTTCTATTAATTGATGGCGTTTGATGAACACGCCACCATTTCCCGCCATTTCCTCACCCATTTCCCGCCACCCAGCGATATTGCGCATAGGCGAGGCGCGACGCACGGAGGCAACAAGCGCAGCCTGTAGCACATCCACCTTTTCCAAGCATGCCAACCCACCAAAGCGCCGCCTCTGCCATCAACCTCGTCGATGGGGAAAACGAGTAGGCGCTGCGCCACGGCCCGTCAAGGCTGAGGCGCTCCCCGGCAACGCGATGGACGGCGCCGTGATGCACATCATCGCCAGGGTTGGTGAGAACTTTGGCGCATGGCGCTTGAGCGCCACGGATCAAGACAGGCATGTCAGCGCCGACAGGCTGCAGCTCGCCGCACAACATGATCGGTGGCGCGCCGTAGAGCAAGCTAGGCGCATCCGCGCCAATAGGTTGTGGCTCGCCGCACGGCGAGACCGTTGGAGCACCTCAGAGCGAGAGGTGCGACGCGCCGCACAGCAAGAGCGGATCCATAGGTGCTTGTCTGCTGTCCACACGGCATCACAGCTGGGTACACATCTTGTCAGTACCCCCATTCCTTGCCAGGAGTGGGCAGAGGCCCTCAGCGCCGTAGTTGCACGAGAGGTTGGCCGCGTCGTACTTCCACCGGACGCCCGCCGCGCCGTTCGCCCTGTCCGCGGCCCGCTGGATGCCAGCGCGCTGGTCCGTAGGCTCGACCACCTTCTTGGCCCAGGTGTCCACCTGGGCGCAGTAGAGGAACATGGCCGTCGCATCCTCGAGCTGGTGATCTCCGATGAAATAGCCAACTTGGAGCTCGAGATCGCGCTCCAGATGTACCGCGAGCGTGTCGACCGCTTGGACGAACGCATGCACGAGTTCAGGCAGATCCAAGAGCTACCGTAGGCAAGGGCTGCTGGTCATGATCTCATGGACGCATTTTATTTTGAAAATTTGTTTTGACGTGGATATCTATGTATTCACAACAATCATAGTATTGCTCTGTTTATTGCTCTGTTTAAATGTGTGTACTCTGTTTTTCATTCTTATATGTTCTGTTTTATGTGTGTATATACGCTTTCCATTTTGTATATGTGGATGATAACAGCTAGATTCAAATTAGTATACAAAACAGATAGAAAATGAAATTCATAATATATATATATATATATATCTATACTACTATATAGATATACCAATTTTGAATTGGATCTGGAGCCTTAATCATAACCGTTGGTGTGGTAAATCTAATGGCTGAGAGTAGTGGGATTCGTGGTGAATAGTAGAACGTAACAACCTCCACGGTGTTCTTGAACCATCGCCTCCCCCTTCCCAGAAAAAGGGCCCAAACGTGATACATCTTGGGCCATATTGGAGTGAGTGGAGGACGTGCTGAGCCCAAGGCAGAATTTGCGAATTCTTCTCCGTGTCCTGGCTGGGCTTCCATACTAATTTTGCTACCTCAGCAATACTTACTTACACTCTTTCCTTGTCTCAAAAAAACTTACACTCTTTCCTAAAAAAAGTTGCAATACTACAGTCGACAAGTTTCTCAAAATAAAAAAACTTATAGTCAGCATATTTCTCAAACAAAAAAAAACCTATATTCTCAAATCTTATATTAATTTTACCTTGAATATATTAGCATGCCCTTTGCTTTTAACAAATCACTCCATGATTATAAGACGTGCATTGCACGTGTATAAATACTAGTATATATATATATATATAAATTTTTCATTAATTTATCATAGTATATATATATATAATATCATCACATATACATGATGATACTTAACTACTAGGTACAATGCATAAAATTGAAAACGAACAATACTAAAACAAATAATCCCTCCTGGGGCAGTATTCCGGTAGCCCCTCGCCAGCAGCTGCCTGGTGCGCGGCATCTTCCCAGTGCGGAGGCAGTACTCCGCCTCCTCCGTCTCGCAGCGCTTGACGTACCGATCTGCCTCTTGCTGGTGGACGCGCACGGCCGATCTTGCCATTTCGTTGGGCATCCACCGGAGCTCCTCGTCGGTGGCACACTGGAGCTTATCAGGCCATCTCCACGCAGCGACGAGGCGCCCAACGCCTATGACCTCCTCACGAATTACCCGTCTTCGTACACCTCCTCAGCACGACGACGCGCCCGCCCCCAAAGCTCCGCCGCCTCCTTTTTCCAGGCGGCATCACAGGCTTCACAGGCCGCCTGGTACCTGGCTTCCTCCTCCGTCATCTCCTTCTTGAACGCCACTTGCATGGCTTTCTCAGCCGGCGGCAGCGACTTCCATAAACAAATATTCTACTGGCCCTAAAACCAATCCAAAGTTGGGGGTTCCGGCGCAACCTCGTCAGGCGGCGCGTAGGGGTCCTTGTCGTTGTTAATCGAGTGAGCGTCCTCGGGGGGCGGCGACTCCTCATCGGCGCGTGGGCAGACCAGCGGCGCCATGGCAGAGATTTGAGAGAGAGAGAGAGAGAGAGATAGATAGAGAGAGAGAGAGAGAGAGGGCGAGCGAGGGGAGGATGTAGATGAGAATGCAGGCAGGACGACGTGAGCAAGGTAGTATTTATTGGCGGCCGAAATTTAGATCGACGGGGACAGTACACACGCCGGTCGCCGGAATTTACGATTACTGTAGTTTGAATTACACACAATTCCCGCAGCAAAATCCGTGTGTGAACATAATAGCTGACGGTTTCCAATACAGAACCATGTCTGATTAATGATCTCCGCCACTCACCTACCAAACCTCGAGCCGCGAGATAGAGTGCCAATTGTGTGGGGGCGGTTATCTTGCCAGATCTTTACATTTTCTTTTTTGAACACTAGATATTTACATCGTCTGATGATTTTTAACTCGCACACAAGTACACAAAAATATGATTTTTCAAACCGTTATGGTTAGGCGTTGCATGTAGATGTAGTTTAAATTTGAATTACGGTTATTAAATGGTTACAAAATCACTTAAATGTCTTTAAAAGGTCAAATGACCCCTGAAAAATTCAAAATTTTCACATGACAGTTGTATTAGTGCACGTTAAACGTAGAAAATATTTAAACCCCGTAAGAGGAAGCTATCTCCCGTTCATCATCAAACATGCATTGTTCCCTCTCGGAACCACGAACCTTCTAGTGAGTTGCTCCGGTTTGTGAGGGGTGTGTGTCCAAACTTTCGTCAAACAGGCCAATTTTTTTATCACATCATCTTGGTGGCATGACATTAAATTTAAAAAGGTTTCATGTTTTTCTGATCATTTTTTATTTTTTTAGAATTAAAATGCCATGGCACTCCATGCATGTGCCCATGCCTTGAGACCAATATGTTTGAAAATTCCTTCTAATTTACTGCACATTGAATTAACTCGCACACAAGTATACAAAAATATTTTTTTTTTCAAACCGTTATGGTTAGGCGTTGCATGTAGATGTAGTCAAATTTGAATTACAGTCATTAAATAGTTAGAAAATCACTTAAATGTCTTTAAAAGGTCAAATGACCCCTGAAAGTTTCCAAATTTTCACATAACAGTTGTATTAGTGCACGTTAAACATAGAAAAAAAATTGAAGCCCGTAAGAGGAAGCTATACTATCTCCGGTTCGTCATCAAACATGCATTGTTCCCTCTCGGAACCACGAACCTTCTAGTGAGTTGCTCCGGTTTGTGAGGGGAGTGTGTCCAAACTTTCGTCAAACATGCCGATTTCTTTACCACATCATCTTCGTGGCATAACATTACATCAACCAAGGTTTCATGTTTTTCTGATCATTTTTTTATTTTTTGGAATTAAAATGTCATGTCACTCCATGCATACGTATGCATTTGTCCATGTCGCAAGACCAATATGTTTGAAAATTCCTTCTAATTTACTGCACATGGAATTAACTCGCACACAAGTACACATATATGATTTTCAAACCGTTTTGGTTAGGCGTTGCATATAGATGTAGTTCAAATTTGAATTACGGTCATTAAATGGTTAGAAAATCACTTAAATGTCTTTAAAAGGTCAAATGACCCCTAGAATTTCCCAAAAATTCACATTACAGTTGTAGTAGTGCACGTTAGACGTAAAAAAAAATTGAAGGCCGTAAGAGGAAACTATCTCCCGTTCATCATCAAACATGCATTGTTCCCTCTCGAACCACGAGCCTTCTAGTGAGTTGCTCCGGTTTGTGAGGGGTGTGTGTCCAAATACTTTCGTCAAACATGCCAATTTTTTTACCACATTATCTTGGTGGCATGATATTACATCAACCAAGGTTTCATGTGTTTCTGTTTTTTTATTTTTTGGAATTAAAATGCCATGTCACTCCATGCATACGTATGCATGTGTCCATGTCGTGAGACAAATATGTTTAAAAATTCCTTCTAGTTTACTGCACATGGAATTCACTCGCACACAAGTACACAAATATGATTTTTTTTCAAACCGTTTTGGTTAGGCGTTGCATGTAAATGTAGTTCATATTTGAATTACGGTCATTAGATGGCTAGAAAATCACTTAAATGTCTTTAAAAGGTTAAATGACCCCTAGAATTTTCAAAAATTTCACATTACAATTGTAGTAGTGCACGTTAGACGTAGAAAAAAATTGAAGGCCGTAAGAGGAAGCTATCTTCCGTTCGTCATCAAACATGCATTGTTCCCTCTCGGAACCACGAGCCTTCTAGTGAGTTGCTCCGGTTTGTGAGGGGCGTGTGTCCAAACTTTTGTCAAACATGCCAATTTTTTTACCACATCATCTTGGTGGCATGACATTACATCAACCAAGGTTTCATGTGTTTTTGATTTTTTTTGAATTAAAATGCCATGTCACTCCATGCTTAATTGTGTCATAACCGTTAGACCAATATGTTTGAAAATTCCTTATAATTTACTGCACATGGAATTAAATCGCACACAAGTACACGAAATATGAGTTTTCAAACCGTTATGGTTAGCCGTTGCATGTACATGTAGTTCAAACTAGCGAGTAGTGCGCGGCGGCACGCCGCGCCACATGGACTAATTAGCTATTTATTTTTTGTCATATTTGGTAAGTCGGTCCAAGACCTTTTTTGGCAAGGTAGTTTATACAAGAAAACCCGGTCCATTTCGTACATAGGTAGGAGATCATGACAAATTAGTTCATAAAAAGGAAACGGTTCATCTAGTTGGCACACACATAGAAGATCTACGACACATAATAATATACTCCCTCCGTCCCATAATGTAAGACGTTTTTTGACACTGTGTCAAAAAACGTCTTACATTATGGGACGGAGGGAGTAGTAGATACCGGGCGTAAAAATTGGGAAGGTCTCGTTCTCTTCTTAAAAGAGTGATGTTGATCCTCCGGCTGGGTTTGGGTGATGTGCCGCTGGGAGGCCGTGAGTGCGAGATTCGGAGACTCGTGGCAGGGAGGCCTTTTATGAGCGCATTGAGCGAGAAGCGGGCACGGATCCTTCCAGAGAGACAAATCTAAAATATAAACCATCACTATCAGAAGGCTCGCTAAAGCCGCAACTGACCTGAAAATATAAACGTACAAAGAGGGCCACGGTCAAAGCGCCCACATGTACCTATCCATCACACACGTCATCCAAACATGAGCCGTAAAGCCATTGTGTAGCTACCTGACCCAAAATCAGTCAAATCTCTGTGTCTGTACCATCCCAAGATCAGGCTGGCACTCACAGTACATTGATGAAATAATCAAAGTTCAATCACACCTGAATTTATTACACGATTCTCATATCGAGACTTTATTACAATAGAATAAATTCGGCCGAAGGCCAACTCATGAGAAATAAACTAAGTAAATCTGCGGAAGCGTAGAAGAATAGCGAGTCCATCCGACTCCAAAGGGCAATCGCCAAGCGCGGATCGTAGCCTCAATCCTGATCGGAATACTCCTCTGCAACATAAGACGTTGCAGCCGTGTAGGTCAGCATTTTGAATATGCTGGCAAGTCATGAAGAGAAATAATAATAAAATTACTAACACTATATGCAATTTGGCTGTGGGGCTCTAAGTTTCATCATTTTGCGAAAAGCCAATTTTTCCCTACTACAGTGGACTTGCTTGCAAATACTACAAAATTGTTGGTAGTTATTGAGATGGTTCCACCAACCAATGTCTCATTCCCAAATTATTAAGTCGTAACCCCCTCAATTAAATTATTAATTTTAGTGTTGAGATTTCCGAATACTTCCAAGTTCCAGAGGCTCAAATTGTCCGTAACCGGGGACACGGCTAATCGATTAGATCTTTTCTCTGCAGAGGTTTTCGTGACTTTACCCAGAAGAATCGCTCCTCCTTAATTCTTCGCACTTCATGGTGTTTGAAGACGGACGAACAAACAGGGTCTTCCAAGAGTTCTTCCGCCACCGCGGTGCCCATCCAATCCTACCGTTCTTCTACATCTCGTAGCACCGTCCGGCCAGAGTCACAACTAGGGTTGACCAAGCGAGAGCCCATAATGGCTTGCGGCTGCACAGGTAAGGTTCCGGTCAATGGGATATCCATCCGTCTCTTCGTGGCTGGGTGAAGCTTTCCGCAAGATGTCATGGCACTTCTCCATGCATCTCGGCCAACCACTGGGTTCTCCAGGGTGCCCGTCAACCGTCCTCCACCCAGTAGTGAATTTCGAAGTCCATCTTGAGCTTGTAGTTCATGGGGTTGTCATCATCTTTGACTCTCACATCTCCCTTATGAATTCACTCAACCAACCCCATCTACGAGCATAGCAAAATAAACTACTACGTCCCGGGTCATGGTAACAAGGGGAATTGGGTTCATCCTACCTCATGATACTACTCAAGAACATAACTTCAAAATTTCACCTACTGCATGCATGGTGGGGAGGTATAATTCTAATGCAACAAAATCATAGGTATTGAAAGTATGATCAATGACTTGCCTTGCTGACGATCTTCGTAAGCTAGGGACTCGTGGTAGCAAGCTTCGCACTCCGGAAATTCTACCGAGGCAAACAATAACCATAATAAGCATATAGCATATGGTCACTTACATAGCAGCATAGTAATATGAAACACACAAAACAAACGAATCAAAAACCCAAAGGAAACTCAAAGAAATCCAACTCAAAGTTTTCCTACATCAAGTAACAACTAAAAATAGTTTTACATAACAAAAATTTTCTTAACAGAACCTAAGCATGGGTTTATGCTAACTTAACAGAAAAGAATCCATCATGCAACTAGGAGCAAAAAGAATCACTTTAAAAGCTATTATAAAACTCCTATTAGGCCTAAAGCAAATTTTAATAAGAAAAATAAAATAAAAGTTTTATTTATTATAAATAAAAGTTCATGCTCTAAAGTTACAGAAACTAATCAAGAATAATCTATCACATAGGAAAAATAAATTTATTTGCTAATTAAAACAATAGGAAAACAGTAGCTAGTTTAATAATTAAGAATAACATGATTCTGGTTAAAACTATTTTTTATTAATCCTAAAATGCTCAAATAAATTCCTATGGTTTGGCATGTCAAAACAAAGTTGTGACAAAAGAATCATTAAAAATAATATTCCTAACTCCTTTTATAGCAGATTTACTATTCTGTCTAAATCTAAAATAAAGCAATTTTAAATAATTATAACATGGCTAATTATACTTTCTACAAAAACTATAAGAAATTTGCAAACCAACAAAAAAAGAATCACTTAAAAATATTAGGTAGATTAAAAGATATGAAATTTTCAAATCTGAAACTATTCTGTTAAAACAGAAAACGAAAATTAAAGAAAAACGGGCTAATGGGCCTATATAACGCTTCGGCGTAATATAACTAAACTACGCACGTGGTTTTAAACCGAGTCGGGCCGGTTCAACTAAACCCTAACTAACCGATCTAACCGGAATAAAACCCGGTTTATTAAAAACTAACCTAATAAAACCATACCCCTTCGGGGGATCTAATCCTAACCGCACGCTTAGATCCAACGGTGGGGATGGACTCCGGCGACTTACCGGACGGCAACGGCGACGGCGGCTCGGGCGGCGGGTGCTCCGGCGACTCCGGTGGTCGGGGCGTCGGCGGAGTCTCCCATGCGGTGTGACGGGCGAGGGAGTGGTTTGGTGGAGTCGGGCGAGGTCGAGGGGTTCGGGACGGCGGAACGGTTAATGGCGGCGGCGGCGCTGGTGCTCCGTGAGCGTCGTGGCGAGAGGAGAGGTCGGGCGAGGGGCGAGGGGAAAACGGGTCGGGGGTATATATAGGCGGGCGGCCTCGGCTTGGACGAGGGCAACGCTGGCGAGGATTTGGCGGATCCGGATCTCGCGATCCGGCGAGGCGGCGTGGGCGGTTGGCGTGGGCGAGGAAGGTGACGGGTGGGGACCACCCGTCGCGAGAGAGGAGGGGAGCGTCGGGTCGGTCGGCCGACGCGGGAGGTTTCGAGGCGAGGGGTCGGGCAAGGCTGGCTCATTGGGCGGCTCGGCCGCTGGTCGGCTGACTGGCTGGGCCGCCTGGTGTTGGTGGGCTGGTTGGCTCGGCTAGCGCCTGTGGTTTTCCTTTTCCAATTTTTTTTTTGAAAATAAAAAGAGAGAGAGAGTATATAAAATATAAATATTTTATATAGGACATATATATACCAAAATGATTAGGGGAATGTTCCCTATCATTTGAACATTTTTCCAGGGGCAAAATCCAAACTTTATAAAAATCATTTTTCTAAAATTCCAAATAAAACTCAAATTTGAATTTCAAACTTTTTGGCAACGTTTTTTTCTCTGATATTTTTGGAGTGTCATGTTTACTCCTCTCATACTTTTTATCAAGTATTTATTAGGCATAGTTTTTTTGAAATGATTTCCACTGCCAACATTTGAATTCATATTCCAGCAACTCCAAAACTTCTGAAATTTCAAATGCCACTCAAATTCAAACAACATGCATAGATGCTTAGCTATAATTGTAAAACATTCCAAATAGGAAATTTGGGATGTTACAAACCTACCCACCTTAAGATGAATCTCGCCCTCGAGATTCGGGTTGGCTAGCAAATAGGTGCGGGTGGTCTCGAAGAAGGTCTTCTTCTCGCTCCCAGGTGGCTTCCTCTTCGGAGTGGTGACTCCACAGCACCTTGCAAAACTTGATGATCTTGCTGCGGGTGACTCTGTTTGTAGTCTCGAGAATTCGGACGGGTTTCTCCTTATAAGTCAGATCACTGTTGAGCTGTATGGCATCTAGGGGCACTGTGTCTCTCAACGGAATATCGGCCATGTCGGCATGACACTTCTTCAGCTGAGAAACATGGAAGACATCATGAACTCCGGACAATCCTTCCGGCAATTCCAACTTGTAAGCAACTTCTCCACGACGTTCGAGGATTTTGTAGGGGCCAATGAATCGGGGTGCTAACTTTCCTTTGACACCAAACCTCTTGATTCCACGAAGTGGGGACACACGAAGATATGCTCGGTCTCCGCTTCGTAAGTTACTTCCTTGCCATCTTGTCGGCATAACTCTTCCGTCTCGATTGTGCTATCTTGAGCCTATCTCGAATCAGCTTGACTTTCTCTCGAATCTCGATAAGATCGAACCGAAAAGTGATCGATCTCCAACACCATCCCACAAGCAATGGTGTTCTCGCACCTCCTTTCAGTATAGAGCTTGAAGGGGCCATCTTCGATCGGATCGATAACTGTTGTTGTATGAAAACTCTGCGTATGGCAAATTATCATCCCAGCTAGACCCATAGTCTAGCACACAAGCTCTCAACATGTCCTCCGAATCTGGTTGACTCTCTCGGTCCGTCCATATGTTGCGGATGAAAAGCATGATCAACTCCAGCCTCGCACCCAAAGTTTCATGCAACCGATTCCAAAACTTTGAAGTAAATTGTGTTCTCTATATCGACACGATACTCCTCGGAACTCCATGCGACATACGATCCTGTTCATGTATATCTTGGCCAACTTAGCACTGGTATAGGTAGTCTTCACGGAATGAAGTGAGCTACCTTGGTCAAACGATCAACCACTACCCAGATGGAATCATAACCTGAACGGGTCCCGGTAATCCCGTGATAAAATCCATTCCAAGTTTTTCCCATTTCCAATCGGGAATCGGCAAAGGTTGAAGTAACCTGCTGGTTTCGATGTTCGCCTTTACTCGCTGACAAACATCGCATATCGCTACGTACTCGGCAATATCCTTCTTCATACCGCCCACCGTAAACTTCCTTCAAATCCGGTACATCTTGGTGTTACAGGGGTGAATCGAGTACGTGAATCATGAGCCTCTGAAGAATTAGCTTCTGAGTTCGGTATCATTGGGCACATAAATACGATCCTCGAACCATATAGCTCCGTATTCATCCTTACGGAATCCTTTGGCTTTTCCTTCATTCATCTTTTTCTTTATCTCATCAATTTCCTTGTCCGACTTCTGGGCTTCACGAATTCTGTCGGCCAAAGTGGACTGAACTTCCAGAGTTGCAACATATCCTCTCGAACTATCTCCATCGGAGATCTCGAGGTCATCGACTAACTCTGGGTAATCCTCCCGCTATAAGAGTATTCACATAACTCTTACGGCTCAAAGCATCTGCTACAACATTAGCTTTCCCGGGTGGTAATGCAATCTCATGTCATAGTCCTTGATTAACTCTAGCCATCTCCTCCGCTCGAGGTTCAACTCTTCTGCGTGAAAATATACTTCAAGCTCTTATGATCTGTAAACATCACAATGGTTTCGATGAGGAAATGTCTCTGTGTCTTGAGTGCATGCACTACGGCTGCTAACTCCAAATCATGTGTGGCATAATTCATCTCGTGAGGTCGTAGCTGTCCGGAGGTATAAGCTACAACTTTTCCTTCCTGCATGAGCACTCCTCCGAGTCCCGACGAGAAGCGCCACAATATACCGTAATCCTTGTGTATATCCGCAAAATCAGCACCTTTGGGGCTGTAACCAAACGCTTCTTCAATTCTCGAAAGCGGCTTCACAATCCTTGGTCCAAATGTACTTGGCTTCCTTCTTCAACAGCTCAGTCATGGGCTTGGCAATCTTCGAAGTTCTCAATGAACCTCCGATAATATCCTGCGAGTCCGAGAAAATCTGCGGATCTCCTTGATCGAGGTGGGCGATCGCCAATCGGTGACCGATTCAACCTTGGCGGGTCAATCGCTATTCCTTCTCCTGAAATAACATGTCCGAGGAATCCGACTTCCTTCACCAAAATTCACATTTGCTGAACTTGGCATACAATCGATGTTCTCGAAGTTTCTCCGAACTAGACGCAAATGTTCCTTATGCTCTTCCTCGCTCTTGAGAAAATCAATATATCATCGATGAACACCACGACAAACTTGTCCAGATATTCCATAAATACCTTGTTCATCAAATTCATGAAGTATGCAGGTGCATTAGTCAATCCAAATGACATGACGGTATACTCATATAAACCATACCTGGTAGTGAATGCTGTTTTGGGTATATCCTTTTCACGGATCTTCAACTGATGATACCCGATCAAGATCGATCTTGGAGAATACCTTGGCTCCAACTAGCTGATCAAATAGATCATTAATCATCGGCAGAGGGTACTTGTTCTTGATGGTCACGTCGTTCAACGAACGATAATCCACAACCATTCTCAAGGTTCCATCCTTCTTCTCTACCAAAAGAACTGGGCTCCCCAAAGTGATGAGCTTGGCGAATATATCCTTTTTCCAATAACTCATTAATTTGATTCTTGATCTCTTTCAAATCGCTCGGTGGCATCCGATAGGGTCTCTTGGATATCGGGGCTGTGCCGGCAATAACTCAATCAGAAATTCAATGTCTCTGTCGGTGGCATTCTGGTAATTCCTCCGGAACACATCGGAAAATCTTGCACCATGGCACTTCCTCTGAACAACTCCGTGAGGGAATTCACCGATTCTTCATCCGCTACGTCGGATACATACTTGATCCTCTTCCGCCCGGTGGTGAGCAGAATCGACTTGCGGGCACGATCTATGTTTCCTTCAAACCGTCAACCAATCCATGCCTAGGATTACATCCAAGGTCCGGGTTTCCAATACTATGAGGTCTGCGGAAATTTATGATTCCCGATGTTGAGGGTTGCATGACAGCCTAAGCTCGCCATCATTTCTCCTCCTGCTGAACCGACGCCAAGGGGCTTCTAAGGGTTTTAGTGGGCAACCCGTACTTTTCACAACTACCCTTGATATGAATGAATCGTTGCACCGTAATCAAAGAGTACCAATATCGAACGTGAATTCAATAAAACTTACCAACCACGATTGTCCGGCTGATCATAGACGCCCTCCACGTCAATGTGGTTCACCCGAGCACGAGGAAAGGGTTGGGCTTCTTCGCTGAGCTTCCATTGCCGTTTCCATTCTCTCCGCTTGGCCTCCGGCAGTCGGTAGCATAGTGCCTGTTTTACGGCACTTGAAACAGTGATGTGACTCAGATCCTTCGGAGCCGGGCAGACGATGCTGGTTTCCATTACCGCTTCCATTGCCATTTCCATTGCGACTTGTTGTCCCGGTTGCGGTTGTTCCCATTTCCTCCATGGTTATGTCCTCCATGGTTGTGATGGGTATGCCCTCCCGAGTATGGGGCATAACGGGCTTCTGCTGAGCTCCGAGTTGTACTTCCCTGGCTGTACTTCCGCTATGCTATCAATCGGCTGCTGCTTGCCTTCAAGTATGGTGGCCTTGTCTACCAGCTCACGGTAGTTGGTGAAGGTAGCCACCATAAGCTGCATTCCCAGCTCGTCATTGAGTCCTCGAGAAACTTCTCCTGCTTATGCATCTGTGGCCACATCATCCGGGGCATAGCGAGCTAACTTGCTGAACTCATCCACGTACTGCCCCACAGTACGGTTCCCTGGCATAAGTTGCGGAACTCACGCTTCTTCATACTCATGGCTCCAGCTGAAACATGAGCGGTGCGGAAGGCCTGCTGGAACTGATCCCACGTGATGGTGCCGATGGGATAAGTGGCGGTGTAGTTCTCCCACCAAGAAGCTGCAGGTCCATCAAGTTGATGTGCGGCAAGCGCACCTTCTCGGATCGGTGCATCCAACAGTGACTAACTCTCTTCCGACCTTGCGGAGCCAATCGTTGGCCACAATCGGCTCAGTGCTGCTAGAGAACACTGGCGGATTCAGCCTTAGGAATCGAGTCAAATTGTCAACAGGGGGTGGTGGCGGTGGATTGTTGTTGTTGTTGTTCTGGTTCTGGATGAGCATTTGCATGAGCGCATTCTGCTGCTGGATCAGCTGGGTGAGCTCCGGCGGGAAGTTGAGACCGGGGTCACGTCTCGGAGGCATCTGGTGTTTTGGAGTGGATGAGAAAATTAGAATAGAACAATGGTCTAATGAGAAGTATCACTACCCATATGAATGCACAATCATAATCACACCAATCATTTATTCAATCCACTCAAACATGGTTCAATCTCGATTACAAAATGCTCACGACAAATCGAAAATAACGGCCTAACTGATCGACGGAAAAAGTAAAATAACATGGCGGTCGACTAAATGTCTTCATCAATAAACCTTGCGTCCTCTGGTGCGGTGTCCTCCGGTGTGGCGTCCTCATTGCGGCGCCTCCTCTTGCGGCTTTCTCGGTGGAACTCCTTCATAATCCTGATCATTGCTCACGAGGGGTCCGTCATCTCCACTCGGAAAAAGGTCCTCTCCCAAGTCCATCTTTTCCTCTAATGCGGCAACCTTCATCTTCAGGTCGTCGACTCTCTCCATGAAGTCCGTGATTTCTTCCTCATGGTCAAGGAAGTCTGCGTGTGCCTTCTCCTCCAGTTCTAGTTCACGGAACAACAGCCTCCTGTGTACCTTCGAGTTCTGGCGAGTCCGGATCTCCCGCTTCTGAGGAGACACTCCAAGTCTTGGACATACGAGAGAATGGAGTCGCCCCTCTGAGACGGATGATATCTCCATTCCTTTCTCTGCGAGAAACCATGGCGAGGTCGATGGATCGAGCTCGGCTGTACTCTTCTCGGAGATGTCCAAGTGCACGATATATCGCCATGTCTCTTCCGAGGATCCGGTTGAAGTCGGTAAACTCAAAGTCAATCGGCTCAGATGTCCTCCGAAGGTTCTCCTGGAATGTGCACCTCGATCTCAGAAGCGGGTATCCGTCGGAAGTGCATTGGTAGGCTTTCCGGTGATCGAGGCGAGCAATCTTCAGCTTCTTCACGATCTGGACCAGCTTCTGCCGAAGGGCATCGCCTCATCTGGTGGCAAAACTTCGTAGCAAACTGGGGTGAACTCGCGGCCATCTAGAATGTTGAAAATCGGAGAGAATTCAGAAATGAACAGGGAGAATTACGGAATGATAAGGATATAAAATAAATAGTCTCTTCCTATGGCTTTCCGATCCTAGGGTTACGCCCCACGGTCGCGTGTGCTCGATACCATCTCTCAGAGCGACCTGACCCAAAATCGGTCAAATCTTTGTGTCTGCATACCATCCCAAGATCATCTTTGGCACTCACAAAGACATTGATGAAATAATCAAAGTTCAATCACACCTGAATTTATTACACGATTCTCATATCGAGTCTTTATTACAATAGAATAAATTCGGCCGAAGGCCAACTCATGAGAAATAAACTAAGTAAAGCTGCGGAAGCGTAGAAGAATAGCGAGTCCATCCGACTCCAAAGGGCAATCGCCAAGCGCGGATCGTAGCCTCAATCTGATCGAATACTCTCTCGCAACATAAGATGTTGCAGCCGTGTAGGTCAGCATTTTGAATATGCTGGCAAGTCATGAAGAGAAATAATAATAAAATTACTAACACTATATGCAATTTGGCTGTGGGGCTCTAAGTTTCATCATTTTGCGAAAAGCCAATTTTTCCCTACTACAGTGGACTTGCTTGCAAATACTACAAAATTGTTGGTAGTTATTGAGATGGTTCCACCAACCAATGTCTCATTCCCAAATTATTAAGTCGTAACCCCGTCAATTAAATTATTAATTTTAGTGTTGAGATTTCCGAATACTTCCAAGTTCCAGAGGCTCAAATTGTCCGTAACCGGGGACACGGCTAATCGATTAGATCTTTTCTCTGCAGAGGTTTATGACTTTACCAGAAGAATCGTTCCCTCCTTAATTCTTCGCACTTCATGGTGTTTGAAGACGGACGAAGCAAACAGGTCTTCCGAAGAGTTCTTTCGCCACCGCCGGTGCCCATCCAATCCTACCGTTCTTCTACATCTCGTAGCACCGTCCGGCCGAGTCACAACTAGGGTTGACCAAGCCGAGCCCATAATGGCTTGCGGCTGCAGGAGTAAGCTTCCGTCAATGGGATATCCATCCGTCTCTTCGTGGCTGGGTGAAGCTTTCGCAAGATGTCATGGCACTTCTCCATGCATCCCGCCAACCTTTGGGTTCTCCAGGTGCCCGTCAACCGTCCTCCACCCAAGAGTGAATTTCAAGTCCATCTTGAGCTTGCAGTTCATGGGGTTGTCATCATCTTTGACTCTCACATCTCCCTTATGAATTCACTCAACCAACCCCGTCTACGAGCATAGCAAAATAAACTACTACGTCCCGGGTCATGGTAACAAGGGGAATTGGGTTCATCCTACCTCATGATACTACTCAAGAACATAACTTCAAAATTTCACCTACTGCATGCATGGTGGGGAGGTATAATTCTAATGCAACAAAATCATAGTATTGAAAGTATGATCAATGACTTGCCTTGCTGACGATCTTCGTAAGCTAAGGACTCGTGGTAGCAAGCTTCGCACTCCGGAAATTCTACCGAGGCAAACAATAACCATAATAAGCATATAGCATATGATCACTTACATAGCAGCATAGTAATATGAAACACACAAAACAAACGAATCAAAAACCCAAAGGAAACTCAAAGAAATCCAACTCAAAGTTTTCCTACATCAAGTAACAACTAAAAATAGTTTTACATAACAAAAATTTTCTTAACAGAACCTAAGCATGGGTTTATGCTAACTTAACAGAAAAGAATCCATCATGCAACTAGGAGCAAAAAGAATCACTTTAAAAGCTATTATAAAACTCCTATTAGGCCTAAAGCAAATTTTAATAAGAAAAATAAAATAAAAGTTTTATTTATTATAAATAAAAGTTCATGCTCTAAAGTTACAGAAACTAATCAAGAATAATCTATCACATAGGAAAAATAAATTTATTTGCTAATTAAAACAATAGGAAAACACTAGCTAGTTTAATAATTAAGAATAACATGATTCTGGTTAAAACTATTTTTTATTAATCCTAAAATGCCCAAATAAATTCCTACGGTTTGGCAATGTCAAAACAAAGTTGTGACAAAAGAATCATTAAAAAATAATATTCCTAACTCCTTTTATAGCAGATTTACTATTCTGTCTAAATCTAAAATAAAGCAATTTTAAATAATTATAACATGGCTAATTATACTTTCTACAGAAACTATAAGAAATTTCCAAACCAACAAAAAAAGAATCACTTAAAAATATTAGGTAGATTAAAATATATGAATTTTTCAAATCTGAAACTATTCTGTTAAAACAGAAAACGAAAAATAAAGAAAAACGGGCTAATGGGCCTATATAACGCTTCGGCGTAATATAACTAAACTACGCACGTGGTTTTAAACCGAGTCGGGCCGGTTCAAGTAAACCCTAACTAACCGATCTAACCGGAATAAAACCCGGTTTATTAAAAACTAACCTAATAAAACCATACCCCTTCGGGGGATCTAATCCTAACCGCACGCTTAGATCCAACGGCGGGGATGGACTCCGGCGACTTACCGGACGGCGACGACGACGGCGGCTCGGGCGGCGGGTGCTCCGGCGACTCCGGTGGCCGGGGCGTCGGCGGAGGTCTCCGGCGGGTGCGGACGGGCGAGGGGAGTGGTTTGGTGGAGTCGGGCGAGGTCGAGGGGTTCGGGGACGGCCGGAACGAAGTTAATGGCGGCGGCGGCGCTCGAGTGCTCCGGCGGGCGTGCGCGGCGAGAGGGAGAGGTCGGGCGAGGGGGCGAGGGGGAAAACGGGGTCGGGGGTATATATAGGCGGGCGGCCTCGGCTTGGACGAGGGGCAACGCGGGCGAGGGATTCGCGGCGGATCCCGGATCTCGCGGGATCCGGCGAGCGGCGGCGCGGCGGTTGGCGTGGGCGAGGGGAAGGTGACGGGGTGGGGACCACCGTCGCGAAGGAGGGGCGCGGGTCGGTCGGCCGACGCGGGAGGTTTTCGGGCGAGGGGGTCGGGCGCTGGCTCGCTGGGCCGGCTCGGCCGTTGGCTGGCTGGCCTGGCTGGGCCGCCTGGGTGTTGGCTGGGCCGGTTGGCCTGGCTAGCGCCTAGGGTTTTCCCTTTTCCAATTTTTTTTTGAAAATAAAAAGAGAGAGAGAGAGAGTATATAAAATATAAATATTTTATATAGGACATATATATACCAAAATGATCAGGGGAATATTCCCTATCATTTGAACATTTTTCCAGGGGAAAAATCCAAACTTTATAAAAATCATTTTTCTAAAATTCCAAATAAAACTCAAATTTGAATTTCAAACTTTTTGGCAATGTTTTTTTCTCTGATATTTTTGGTGTGTCATGTTTACTCCTCTCATACTTTTTATCAAGTATTTATCAGGCATAGTTTTTTAAATGATTTCCACTGCCAACATTTGAATTCAAATTCCAGCAACTCCAAAACTTCTGAAATTTCAAATGCCACTCAAATTCAAACAACATGCATAGATGCTTAGCTATAATTGTAAAACATTCCAAATAGGAAATTTGGGATGTTACACATTGAGACCCTATGCAACTTGTATGTGGTGATCGTTTGGCTGGTTATAGCAGGATGCTATACTGGCAATTGGATATATGATATATTATGTGTCAATAGGAATATGATTGTATTTTAGAGACTGCCTTGGGCTTCATGACATGCACTACTCTACAGAAAGCCGAGTTCCACACACAATGCACTTGATATAGGATGAGTTTGCACTCCATACTGGGACCTCCAAATTTACTTTAAAAACTGATATTAAATAAAAATAATATACTTTTCTTCTCAGTACATGAATGCCAAAATAGATATTAATAATGCGCCTACGATTGTAACTTCAGTTCCAAAGAAGTGATATCATTCCCACTTCCGGTTTGAAAAATTCACATAGCAATGCAGGGTGTCTAAATTTGCATTGCATTCAGAGCAATAGCTACCTGCAAATGAAATTGATCTAAAGAAAGAACATCATGCCTTCACGACAGTCATTCAGAAAAGTGTTTTTCTACAAAATATGTTTAGGGAGAGTGACATTCAAGAGTGCTAGATGCTTACATGATCATCGATTCGAGGAGGCTGGTGTAGCTTCACTCAAGACTGCTAGATGCTTACATGATCATCGATTCGAGAAGGCTGGTGTAGCTTCACTCAGTAAAAACAAAAAGATATTCCTAACAACTGCGGTTCTCATTCCGGTTACAATCAGCCTACAAAATCGGAACAACACTATGTAAAGAACCAAAGTGCCGACCAGAAGAGAAACATGGACGGTACAGCACGGACATGTCAGATGCTTCTCTTAGTACATATAAAGGGACGGAGGGAGTAGATTATAAGATCACATAGCACAGGGAGCAGAGATCCCCCAAACCATCAGAACCGGAAACCAAAGACGGAAATAAAAAATCATCAGGTCACACTACTCGACTGCACAGCCGGTCAAATACCTGTAAAAAGGATTAAAACAAAATAAGAACCCAAATGAAAAACAGTCACATTTAAATAGGAAATAGCCCGTATTCACCACAAAAGGAACCAGCCGGTCGCTTTCCACGCCGAACTTCTTGCCATCGCCAGCGCGCTTAAACTGGAGGCATATATCCAATGAAGAAACTACAAGACCATCGAAGAAAACAACAAAGAATCACCGGTGAGGAACCATACTAAAACAGACACCACTAATGAAGCATTTTTCTTCAGAAAATCAGGACAACATACCAAAAGCAGCAGCAAAATACCCATGAAGAAGCGGCGCCTCAAAGTCCCACGTTTGGAAAAATCCCCGGCCACTTCAACGAACCGAAGAACGAACCTATGGTGGCCGACCAGAGCGTCGTTCAGCAGGCGAACCACATGAACCCCAAAAGGAATGAAAGCACAAGAAGAAGCGGCAGCATGTACCTGATTCGCTTCACAAACGCCTATCAAAGCGGCAACCACCTAAAACAGAAGCAAGCAGCAGCCGCTGAAGCCCCATACAAAATAATATGGAGGGGCTCACCAGTGAGGACTAAAGACCGCACCCAAGGCGTTCGTGTGGCGGAAGGGGAGATGCAGCTGAGGTCGGGGCATGATTTGGAAGATGAACTGCGCTCTGTTGATGACCCGCAGCAAACTGCCGGTGCTGCTGGAGCTGCACCTCGATCAGTAGCTGAGGCTGAGCCGGCCCCATGGCAGACGCCGGCGGTGGCCAGAAGGCCTCCCCCTCTCTGTCGTGCTTCAACAGGCACAACTCAGCATTGATCTCTCCCTCAAGGGGCCCTACATCTCCACCGTGTTTGCGCCGATGGCAAACGTCCTGGCTGACGTCGCCGGAGTCGCGATTAGAGAGGAGAGGCGCCGACTGCCCCTGGAAGTCACCGACGGCAACGGTGTGGACGACCCTCTTGAGAGGGCTGGCCTGCTCCTCATCGCCGCCGAGCTGCTCCAACCCTAGCTCGATGAACAACGTCGCGTAGGGGATGGCCGGCGACCAGGTTGGGGAGGATGGGGGTGCGCGCCCGTGTAGAGATGGAGGAGAGAGAGCGGCGGCCCGCCGGCGACCAGGTTGGTGAGGATGGGGGTGCGCGCCCATGCAGAGATGGAGGAGAGGAGGCAGCACGGTGTAGTGCTGGGTTGGGAAAGAGAATGGTCGGATGATTTCTTGCGGGGGCGTGAATGAACACCAGGCAAGGCAAACAAGTACTTATAGGCAGACAAAAGAAAAGAAAAAATGAAAATGAAGCCCACCAGAAAAGCCTAGAAGACAACATGTCAATTGATGAACTGCTAGTCAATGAATGGCTTGTGAGACAAACATGGAGACGTGTCAATTGGTGAACTGCTAGTCAATGGCTTGTGAGACAAATATGGAGACGTGCATGGTCCATGCAGCATGGAGCAGAACCAACTCACAAAAATCTAGAAGGGCCATGTGAACTGGAGCAAGACATGCATGCGACGCGTGGAATGAAGCAAACCCAAAAAAATCTGGAGTGGCCACGTGACTTTGACCATGCAAAAGCATGCAGTGAAACAAATATTAATAAAGAAACAAAGGGACTCTTTCATAGGATGCACTGCACATGCAGAATAGACAAGGGCACATACGTGTCGCTCAAACAGCATGGGTAAAAAAAATTCTAAAAAATCCAGAAAAATCGAACCCTTACGGGCCTAGTATTCTTAGTATTTCAATTAAGGTCATTAAATGGCTAGAAAATCACTTAAATGTCTTAAAAGGTCAAATGACCCCTGAAATTTTCCAAAATTTGACATGACAGTTGTATTAGTACTATAAAATTTACTGTTCATTTAAAACACCATCTGTTGCCACTTTACTCTAAATTCGTGTTTCACAGCTAATAAAAAATATCTACAACATCACACAAATTTGTTTTCTAGGAACCGTCTGCGATGAAAATATCTTGGTCTATTTAAGTCTCCCTCCTTAAGCTTCGCTGGCTCGTCTGCTCTAGTGCCGGCAACCCCCGAATCCACGAATCCACGAATCCACGAATCCCGATCCCCATTCCCGCACGCCCTTCTTGCGAAGATGACGCCGTGGAAATCCTTCATGAAGGCCCGTACGACGGCCGCGTCCCCCCCCCCTCCGAGCGCCACCGCCTGCGCCAAGAGCGCGGCCGCCTACGCCGAGAGTGCCGTCGCATCCACATTGAATGCGGCCGCTTCCATCAAGAGGGCGTCTGGGGCAGCCGACAGGGCAGCTGCAGCAGCCGAGACGGCTGCAGCTGCTGCTGCTGCGACGACATCTGCAAACGCCGAGAGCGCTCGATCTGCCGTCCGTGCCGCCGAAGTCGCCCTGGCCCGGGTCGAGGCCATCCACGCCAAGATCGAGGATGCACACGCCAAGATATTCCAGGCCACCTCGGACTCCAGCATGCAACCCACGTATGAAAAGGCGGCAGTGGCCATGGAGCACATGCTTCCTCATGAGGTCGCCGAGCGGGAGCTGGAGATGCAGGAGGCGGCAAAGATCGAGGAGCGCCGGGAGGAGGAGTTGCGCGTGGCCGAGGTCGAGGTAGAGAAGAGTCTGTCCATCAAGGAGTCGGCGGTGGAGTACCAACGCGAGCTCTGGCGCAACCACTACTACGAGTATTACAACCTTGAGGGCGGCACCAAGGATAAGGACGAGGACGCGGCCGACTTCAGCAGGGGGGACGGGGAGTCCACCAACGGCGGCATGTTGGCAGGACAAGTCATTGACGTCTCATCTCACACCGACGATGCATAGGCCGGCGCGGTGGCGGATTTGTAAAAGTTATGCGTACTTAGGCTTTGTTTTTAATGCTGGTCTTTTCTTAGAGCAATGTTTAGGTCAACCGACTCTGTTTAATTACTAAAATTGCTCGATTTAGTAAGTGTGGTTTGTCTGTTGTACGCTCTTTTGTGTGCCCAAATTAGCAAGCGATGTTAAATTATGCAATGACGTACCCGGGGAAATTTCCACCGAAATTTGAATTATCAAACTCATCCCATGCGCGTAAAGCAGAAGAATCGTTTGCCATGCACACAATCGTTCAAAGTGAATGGTCCAGCGGCACCGCGCGCAAAGTTTTGGCCTACCACCAAAATATCTACCCCCGCCCCCCTTTCCCCCTTCCCCACCCCGTTTTCTCCCCGACCACAAGTCACATTTTCCCATGTTTCCTCCTTCGTTCTTTCCTTGCTAAGCTATAGCCGCTTTCTCGCTCTCTTCGTCTCGCATCCTACCACCGGGGTCGCCATGGTCTTCTTCAAAGACCTCTCCAGCAGTTCCTCCTCCGGCGACGACTCCTTGACCACCCGGGTATGCCTCTCTTCTCTCTCTCGGGCTATGACTTGGAATGAAGGATTTTTACCCGACGGTCAATTTGAGTCATTTCTTCCTCTTGCAGCTCCCTAGGACCATCACTGGCAATGAATGGAGCGGGGTGGCTGAAGATCTATCTACTCGTTATAACCATCAATCTCCATGCGTGAAGCTAGTTGCATTTGATTCTATGGACAGTGGGAGAAAGTTTCTGGCATGTGCAGAGAAGGTTAGACCCTCTTTCGTTGTTACAAATCATTTGTTAGATGTGATTCAGACACTCTCACAGGCCCAACCCATTCATACCACACCTTCAACCAAACACATCCTAAGACAGTGTCACAGTTTGTACCTAGTATCTTAAATTTTTGCCATCTCATCAACGATGTCATTAAAAAATTATCTAGCACCACTTCAGCAGTTTGTGCAGCCAACTTTGGTCCACACATCCGAGCAGCCAAGCAGTAAAATACTAAATCTTTATGGCACGAAGGAACTGGGCATCAGAGCAACTACGTGCTCCTTAGTCCGGGTCCCTGATTTTTTTCCGCTGCATCGGCTCGCCAGTGCAGGGCACCAGTGCGAGATATAGTACCCGTTGTCTTTACCCCAGTTTTGACATACATAGTGGACGGCCTTAGTGCTATTAGTTCTATGTTACTAAATTTGTGCATGTACACACCTGTTAGTATCAATTTGCTGTCATCCAAACACTATCGCTATGCTGTTGCAGTTATATTTACCTTCCTCATAAAATATTCAATTTGTTATTTATTGTACAAGAGTAAGAACTTGTAGCGTCGTTGTAGTTAATTATAGCTTCTGATGTTCCAGAATTTGGTTGTTGTCTTAGTACCAATTATTTCATTTGCACATTAATCTTTTTGAGAAGATATGTCATAATTAACATGTTTTTTCAGTTTTTCAAAATAAGCATTGGTGATTTTCTATGTTGCTATAAACTCATTTCCCCTACAATTGTTACTGATCTAGTTTTAAATATTATAGGATGAACGGAAGTGTTCTTACTTGGAGTGGGTTGATCAAGAGCGGCCATAGTCTTTGAAGATGTGCCTAGCGAAGCTTTGGAGCGTGTATGAGGAAGAGAACAGACGTAGGCTTAGGGAAACTGTTATCAACGCTGAAGAATATTTGAAGATGCGGGATAAAAAGTTGAAGGTGGAGAATGAGCTCAGATTTTTTAAATCAAACTTTGCTAAGATGGTGTTGACGAAGGAGGAGGCACTTTCCCGTTGGCCCGTGCAAAACAGGTTCTTACTTAACTGAAAGCAGAGGTGAATAAGACGAGCCTGGATGATATGAATATATTGTTCTTATGAAGTTGAACTAGCTATATGTTGTACAGTGTTGTTTTCATGTAGCTACCGTACCGTGATGTTATAATATATTTATGTGCCTGATATGGAATTGGCAAACCGTTGTTCGATATGAAATGTTAATTTGCGTAATACTGAAATTATTAATTGTAAACTAATAAACCTGCTAAATGTGTCATGGACCTTTGTAAACGGTTCTAGCAGTAAAAGCGCTTGCGATGGATAGCCCAATGCCACACAGTTTTCTTCATCAAATCGTGTGTGATATAGTTGATAAAAGCAAATAGTTAACCAAGGCAGACCATGTGTGATAGTTACACCTTTCACACACGAGCCTACACATAAAACTGTGTGGGATGTACCTACGAACGGAAACGTTTTCCCTGGATTGACTGTGTGGGATGTACATAAGAACGGAAATGTATTCCTTGGATTGACTCTGTGTGATATACATATGAACGGAAATGTTTTTCTGGGATTCACCGTGTGGGATGTACATACCTACGGAAATGATTTTCTCGGATTACCGTGTGGGATGTACATACCTATGGAAATGATTGGGTTTCGATGCCTCGCCCGATCGCACACGGCCCCAGCCTAGGTCCCAGGAGGGCCTATCCCCGACGATTTCTGGGTTGTGTGGGAAGGACCCCCCTATCGCCCACATTCACTTGGCGACGGTTCCAAATGCCGTCGCGGAAAGGGGTTAAAAACCGTTTGTTTAGGACCGACGCGCATCAGTGACACACGTGCTCCCTCTCACTCTTTATAGATCCCTGAGAGATTCTTGAGGGTTCTTAAGAGTTATTCCACCAAGTGATAGATCCACTCATTCCCCATTTCTTGACCAAAGAAAATCGTGATTTGAGCGAGTCTTCAGATTTTTCCTTTGATCTTGGTACCCCTGGAGGTTGGAGACTCCTAGGCGGTAGGAGTGCTTCGGTGAGGAATCGGTTTGTGAATCGCATTAGTTGTGAAGGTTTGAGGAAGGTATATGGTGGGTGTATGATACCGCGAAAAGTGCGCGGTATTAGAGAGGCTAGCAATGGTGGAAGGAAGGAAGTGCGTATAATCCATGGACTCAACATTAGTCATAAAGAACTCATATATTTATTGCAAAAATCTACAAGTTATCAAAGAAAAGTATTACGCGCATTCTCCTAGGGGGGTAGATTGGTAGGAAAAGACCATCGCTCGTCCCCGACCGCCACTCATAAGGAAGACAATCAATAAATAAATCATGCTCCGACTTCATCACATAACGGTTCACCGTACGTGCATGCTACGGGAATCACAAACTTTAACACAAGTATTCCTCAAATCCACAACTACTCAACTAGCATGACTCTAATATCACCATCTTTATATCTCAAAACAATTATCAAGCATGAAACTTCTCATAGTATTCAACACACTCATAAGATAATTTTTACTAATCTTGGATGCCTATTACTTTAGGACTAATTTCTCAATTTAAGAAAATTACCATGCTGTTTTGTAGGACTCTCAAAATAGTATAAGTGAAGCATGAGAGAACAATAGTTTCTATAGAACAAATCCACCACCGTTCTCTAAAAGATATAAGTGAAGCACTAGAGCAAAAACTATATAGCTCAAAAGATATAAGTGAAGCACATAGAATATTCTAACAAATTCCGAATCAAGTGTGTCTCTCTCAAAAGGTGTGTACAACAAGGATGATTGTGGAAAACTAACAAATAAAGACTCAAATAATACAAGACGCTCCAAGCAAAACACATATCATGTGGTAAATAAAAATATAGCTCCTAGTAAAGTTACCGATGGAAGTAGACGAAAGAGGGATGCCTTCCGGGGCATCCCCAAGCTTTGGCTTTTTGGTGTCCTTAGATTATCTTGTGGTGCCATGGGCATCCCCAAGATTAGGCTCTTTCCACTCCTTATTCCATAATCCATCAAATCTTTTACCCAAAACTTGAAAACTTCACAAGACAAAACTTGGCAGAAAATCTCGTGAGCTCCGTTAGCGAAATAAAACAAAACACCACTTCATGGTACTGTAATGAACTCATTCTTTATTTATATTGGTGTTAAACCTACTGTATTCCAACTTCTCTATGGTTTATAAACTATTTTATTAGCCATAGATTCATCAAAATAAGCAAACAACACACGAAAACAGAATCTGTCAAAAAACAGAACAGTCTGTAGTAATCTGTAACTAACGCAAACTTCTGGAACTCTAAAAATTCAGCCAAAATAGGACGACCTAAAAAATTTGTTTATTGATCTGCTTCAATTGGAATCAATATCATATCACGTTTTGATAATTGTTAACAATTGTTTTCGTGAACAGAAAATTTCTGGAATTTTCAGCAAGATCAAATAACTATCATCCAGGAAGATTCTATAGGTTTAACTTGGCACAAACACTAAATTAAACATAAAAACAAATCTAACCAGAGGCTAGATCAAATATTTATTCCTAAACAGAAGCAAAAAGCAAAAAAAAAACTAAAAATAAAATTGGGTTGCCTCCCAACAAGCGCCATCGTTTAACGCCCCTAACTAGGCATAAAAGCAAGGATAGATCTAGGTATTGCCATAACAATAGGGTAGATCATGAAAACTCATTTCATAGTATCTACGTTCAGCAGCAAGTTTTCTTTGAGGAAAGCAAAAGTAATCAAATGGGACAGAAATCCCCAAGATCAACTTTTGGAGGTATAGGTTCCTCCTTCGGCCCTTCATATTGCACAATCAATTCATCATTATAAGCGTTCTTTTGACAAAATTTCGGGAGCCTATACTCAAGAGAGTATCCTAGCTCATTATTTCGAATAGCAAAATCATTATTAAGTTCAGAAATTCTATCAACTACAACATTGGTAAGAACCCTTTTTCTAAGGTTTTCATTAAAAGAAACATAGTCTAGAGATTGAAAACACATTATTTCCTCTTGATCAAATAAGATAGTCTCTATGGGAGGACGACCAGCATCCACCCTATAGTGCGCAAAGATTTCTTTGGCCTCTTTTATTATAAATCTGAACTCATGAGCCAAAAAGATAGTAGCGGCACGCTTAATAGAAGAATGCTCAATATTAGAAAATTCTAGAAAAATCCTTTGTATGCAAGGTGCATATGCATAAATTGCCTTTCAAGTTCAACTACAAGCATGGCAATAGCGTTTGCAAGGCTACTAGTTCTATGAAGAATAGAACTACCCATAGATGGCAAAGCACCGACACAAGTAAAGAAATCTTGAATAACCCCTTTTCCAATAATATTACCACTACCAATTCAGAATTTTTTTGTATGTAAGATAGGGGGTTCTTCAGCAGGAGCACCAGAATTTTCCATGTTATTATTATTGTCCATATCGACAATAATTTCCCCAACTTCAGACATAACGGAAGAAAGTGCGAGGAACAAAAAGAAAGAGGGAGGCGAACGGAAAAGAGAGGGCGAATAAAACAGCAAGGGTGAAGTGGGGGAGAGGAAAACGAGAGGCAAATGGAAAATAATGTAATGCGAGGGATAAGAGTTTGTGATGGGTACTTGGTATGTCTTGACTTGACTTGACTTGGCGCGAATCTCCCCGGCAATGGCGCCAGAAATCCTTCTTGCTACCTCTTGAGCACTGCGTTGGTTTTCCCTTGAAGAGGAAAGGGTGATGCAGTAAAGTACCGTAAGTATTTCCCTCAGTTTTTGAGAACCAAGGTATCAATCCAGTAGGAGATCATGCACGAGTCCCTCGTACCTACACAAACAAATAAGAACCTCGCAACCAACGCGATAAAGGGGTTGTCAATCCCTCAACGATCACTTACGAGAGTGAGATTTGATAGATATGATAAGATAATATTTTTGGTATTTTTATGATAAAGATGCAAAGCAAAATAAAAGACAATAAAAATATTTTAGTGTTGGAAGAATAATACGATGGAAAATAGACCCGGGGGCCATAGGTTTCACTAGTGGCTTCTCTCGAGAGCATAAGTATTACGGTGGGTGAACAAATTACTGTTGAGCAATTGATAGAATTGAGCATAGTTATGAGAATATCTAGGTATGATCATGTATATAGGCATCACATCCGCGACAAGTAGACCGACTCCTGCCTGCATCTACTACTATTAATCCACACATCGACTGCTATCCAGCATACATCTAGAGTATTAAGATCATAAGAACAGAGTAACGCTTTAAGTAAGATGACATGATGTAGAGGGATAAACTCATGCAATATGATATAAACCCCATCTTGTTATCCTCGATGGCAACAATACAATACGTGCCTTGCTGCCCTAACATCCTTTGGGAAAGGACACGCAAGATTGAACCCAAAGCTAAGCACTTCTCCCATTGCAAGAAAGATCAATCTAGTAGGCCAAACCAAACTGATAATTGAAGATACTTGCAAAGATAACCAATCATACATAAAAGAATTCAGAGAAGATTCAAATATTGTTCATAGATAAACTTGATCATAAACCCACAATTCATCGGTCTCAACAAACACACCGCAAAAGGAGATTACATCAAATAGATCTCCACGAGAATCGAGGAGAACTTTGTATTGAGATCCAAAGAGAGAGAAGAAGCCATCTAGCCTCGTGGAGAACTTTGTATTGAGATCCAAAGAGAGAGAAGAAGCCATCTAGCTAATAACTATGGACCCGAAGGTCTGAGGTAAACTACTCACACATCATCGGAGAGGCTATGGTGTTGGTGTAGAAGCCCTCAGTGATCAATGCCCCCCGGCGGAGCTTGAAAAAGGCCCCAAGATGGGATCTCATGGGTACAGAAGGTTGCGGCGGTGGAATTAGGTTTTTGGCTCCGTATCTGGTAGTTTGGGGGTACGTAGGTATATATAGGAGGAAGAAGTACGTCGGTGGAGCAAGGAGGGCCCCACAAGGGTGGAGGGCGCGCCCCCTCCCTCGTGCCCACCTGTTTGCTTTCTTGACGTAGGGTTCAAGTCCTCTGGATCACGTTTGTTCCGAAAATCACGTTCCCGAAGGTTTCATTCCGTTTGGACTCCGTTTGATATTCTTTTTCTGCCAAACACTGAAATAGGCAAAAAAAAACAGCAATTCTGGGCTGGGCCTCTGGTTAATAGGTTAGTCCCAAAAATAATATAGAAGTGTATAATAAAGCCCATTAACATCCCAAACAGAATATAATATAGCATGGAACAATAAAAAATTATAGATACATTGGAGACGTATCAGCGCCCCCCCCCCAAGGAGTCCAAATTGGACAAGGGGGAGGGGGCGCGACCCCCTCTTTCCTCTCCCTCTCCCTCTCCTTCCCTCTTTCCACCTCTTGGAATAGGAAGGGGATTCCAACTAGGATTGGGAATCCTAGTTGGACTCCCCCTTGGCGCGCCCCCTCTAGGCCGCCGGCCTCCTCCTCCTCTCCTTTATATACGGGGACAGGGGGCACCCTAAAGACACACCAAGATTTCTCTTAGCCGTGTGTGGTGCCCCCCTCCATAGTTTACGCCTGTGGTCATAATGTCGTAGTGCTTAGGCGAAGCCCTGCGCGGATCACATTGATACGTATCCAACGTATCTATAATTTATGAAGTATTCATGCTGTTATTTTATCATTCTTGGATGTTTTACAATCATTTTATAGCAACTTTATATCATTTTTGGGACTAACCTATTGACCCAGTGCCCAGTGCCAGTTGCTGTTTTTTGCTTGTTTTTTACATCGCAGGAAATCAATATCAAACGGAGTCCAAACAACGCGAAACTTTTTGGGGATTTTTTTCAGGCCAGAGCTACACCTGGGGGGTGCCCCGAGGGGGGCACAACCCACCAGGGCACGCCAGGCCCCCCTGGCGCACCAAGGTGGGTTGTGCCCACCTCGGTGGCCTCCCGCACCCCCTCTTTGCAATATAAATTCCCAAATATTCCGAAACCCATGGGGGTTAACCTAGATCAGAAGTTCCGCCGCTGCAAGGCTCTGTAGCCACTCAAAACCAATCTAGACCCGTTCCGGCACCCTGCCGGAGGGGGGAATTGTCTCCGGTAGCCATCTTCATCATCCCGGTGGCCACCACGATGAGGAGGGAGTAGTCCACCCTCGGGGCTGAGGGTTTGTACCAGTAGCTATGTGTTCGATCTCTCTCTCTCATGATCTATATCATTGGCTTTGTTAATATAGATGGATCATATGATGTTTCTCCCCTCTATACTCTTGTTATGATGAATTGAATCTTTACCCTTTGAAGTTTTGTCTTGTCGGATTGAATATTCAGAGATGAGAACACATGATACATGTCTTGCAATATGAATACTTGAGGTGAAAAATGGGGTATCATATTGATTCACTTGATATGTGTTATGGCATTCAACTCGCGGATTCCCGCGGTGATATTGGGGTAATCTATGCATAGGGGTTGATGCGCATTTGGGGTCTCTTTATAGTTCTTTGTGTGGATGGATTATTATGAATATGAATTTTCTTTGGTGTTATTCTAGTATGAACTCTAGGATAGATCGAACGGAAAAATAGCTTTGTGTTATTTTAGTACGAACTCTTGAATAGATCAAATGGAGAGAATAGCTTTGAGGTGGCTTCGTGCTCTACAAACAATTCCTATCTTTTGTCCTCCGCTAATAGGATCTCGGGAGTGATTCTTTACTGCACTTTGAGGGATAATCATATGATTCAACTATGTTAGCATTGTTGAGAGGTTGCACTAGTGAAAGTACGGACCCCGGGCCTCATTTTTAAGTATTGCAACACCGTTTTTGTGCCCGTTTACTATTTGCTACCTTGCTGTTTTTATTTGTTCAGATTATAAAAATATATTTCTACCATCCATATTACACTTTTATCACCATCTCTTCGCCGAACTGGTGCACCTATACAATTTGCCATTGTATTGGGTGTGTTGGGGACACAAGAGATTTCTTGTATTTGGTTGCAGGGTCGTTCGAGAGAGACCATCTTCATCCTACACCTTCCACAAATTGATAAACCTTAGGTCATCCACTTGAGGGAAAATTGCTACTGTCCTACAAAACTTTGCGCTTGGAGGCCCAACACGAGTCTACAAGAATAAAGTTGCGTAGTAGACATCAAGTTCTTTTCTGGTGCCGTTGCCGGGGAGGTGAGTGCTTGAAGGTATATCTTTAGATCTTGCAATTGAATCTTTTAGTTTCTTGTTTTATCACTAGTTTGGTTTATTAAAAAAATACATAAAAAATGGAATTTAGGTTGCATCACATTATTGATCATCTTTATAATATCTTTTTTGAAAATGAAGAAAATTGTGCTCAATTGATAGAAGAAGAAGTCAATAAAATGCTTGGCACAAAATATTTGAATGATGAGCATGATTGCAATGTTGTTAGTGTGAATTCTTTGAATATCCAAAATGCTAATGATGATTGCACAAGTCATGACAAAAATGTTTCTTATAATCATGTCACTTTTTGCGGAGTGAATTGGGAGTGCCTTTGCACACAAAAAAGGCAAGATAGATTTTGTAAGAAGAATAAATATTTAGAAACAAAATTTTTGCAAGATAGGCTAGATGATTGTGCTGAAAGATTTAATTTTTTTGCCATCCTTCTGAACTTTGCAATGAACATGGTCATTTAAATCTTCAATGCAGATTCTTTCATGATCAAATAGTGTCCAAAAATTGTGATAACTTGATTACCCTTGAGCATCATAAAGAGCTTAGTCTTCTTTTGGGGTGTGAAGAAATGAAACGTATAACTAAGGGTATTCCAATATTTAATCTCAATAGATTTCTTGATTTTGATCTAGAGGAAATTTATATGTTTTGTGCGGTAAATTGCATTGATAATCCTTATATTGCCAACTATCTAAAGACAAGAAAACAAATGGAATATGAAGATAGTACTAATGAAAGGGAAAATGTTTCCCAAAACCCTCCTAGTGTTTATTATGATGAATCAGGTAACGAGGAGGAACTTCCTATCCAATCAATCTCTTCAACAAGGAGCTCAAAAAAATTAATTGGACCCATACATGATGTGGTGAAGAAGAAGAAAATAAGAAATACTAGAGGTAAAAAGGTATCTCTCCCAAATAATGTTGCTCCTATCACCATTGTGCATCATGAAAGTGAATCAAATATGTTGGTGGAAGATAATGATATTGAGTATGATTTTGTGATACCTACTACTTGTTGCAATGATTATGATTGGGAAGTCAATGATGTCCCTTATGATCTTGAAAATCTTTTTAGCACTTGCTTGGAAGAATATGATAATAATGTTTGCTATACCGTTGGTGCTATTCATACTATTAACAAGGAGAGTGATTATGCTTATGATATGCAAAGCCACAAGCTTGGGGATGCTATGCTTGATGAGTATGATATGTTTGAAAATTTATTTGCTGGAAATAATGCTTGTCCTAAGCTTGGGGATGCTTTTCTTAATGAATATGATCCTTTGATTCCTTTTACTTTTGATAAGAAAATTTATTATGATGATAGCATGCCTCCTATTTATGATGATTACATTGATGAAAGTGGGTTTGGAAGAGTGTCAACTCTAGGTAGTAGTGATCCCACTATTTTGGAGGGTATTGAATCTTATTACAATATTGATGAAAGTGGATTTGGAAGGTCATGACTTTATTTAGTGATACATCCACTATTTTGGAAGAGGTTTCAATTGACTATGACAATAAAGTTGCTATATATGATGATTATTATGATGACATGTATGCCATAAAGAGTAATAAATTTTCTATGCTTGTATCATGAAAAGAGTGATGTATGTGATAGTTATATTGTTGAATCCATTCATGATGCCTCTGAAAATTATTATGAGAGAGGAACTTATGCTCTTACATATCTCACTAATATCAAGTTTCTTCTCTATGTGTTGATTGTTTTGAAGTTGTACTTGTTTTGCCTTCCTATGCTAGTTGGTTCTTGTTTTCATGGGTTGCTTGCTCAAAAAATCCCTATGCATAGGAAGTGGGTTAGACTTAGATGTGCTTGACATGTGTTTCATGATGCTCTTGTTATGTTGCAATTCTTATCCTTTATGCGAGCATCATTGAAATCATCATGCCTAGCTTAAAAGGCATTAAAGAAAAGCGCATGTTGGGAGACAACCCAACACTTTTACCTACTATTTTTGTGTGTTCACATGATTAATCTACTGTAGTAATCATGTTTTATTGCTTTTGTTTCAATAAAGTGCCAAGTAAAGCCTTTGGGATCATGTTGAGTGATAGTTAATTTGATCTTGCTGAAAACAAAAACTTTTCCGCTCACAAAAATAATTCTAATTTTTAACAGAAGAGTTCTTTTGAGTTGATTCTTTTTGCAGAAGATTAATATGCAAATTTTTCACGTGGTCCTAATTTTTCAGAATTTTTGGAGTAGCATAAGTATGGTAGTTATCCAAATCATTACAGACTGTTCTGTTTTTGACAGATTCTGTTTTCAATGCATAGTTTGCTTGTTTCCTAGTTTCTATGGCTTATATTGCTCAATATAAATTGTGGAAATGATATGCTACAGTAAGCATTGTGTGGAAACAATTATGAATCTTGTCTTTGACATTACCAAAGTGAAATGGTTTGCTCTTTATCATACTAACTATCTCACGAAGTTTCGTTAAGTTTGTGTGATTGAAGTTTTCAAGTTTTGGATGAGATGTCGATATGAGGAGAATAAGGAGTGACAAGACCCTAATATTGGGGATTCCCAAGGCACCACAAGTTAATATCCAAGGAATATCCAAGCAACTAAGCTTGGGGATGCCCCGAAAGGCATCCCCTCTTTCGTCTCCAACATTATCGGTAACCTCATTTGGAGCTATGTTTTGATTCGTCACATGATATGTGTTTTGCTTGGAGCGTCATTTTCTTTTGCTCGGATTTGCTTCCTGTTATTTATAATAATGTTTTGCATCTTTTATTTCAATAAAAGTGGCAATGATAGCCTTTGCCATGCTTATTTTGCAAGTATACATGTTGCTGTTTGAAAACAGAAAGTTTACCGCTGTTGCAAAAATTCCCGAGAGAAGTCAGAATGTGATACAATGTTGAAACTTTTTGCAAAATAAGCTCTGATAAATTTTCTACAGTGTGGTAAATTTTCATAACTTTTGGAGTTAGGGAAGTATTGATACTCTTGCATTCTTTACAGACTGTACTGTTTTGGTAGATTGCTGTTATGTTTGCATTATTTGCATATGTTTGCTTGTTTAATGATTCTATTTGAGGATAGGAGTATTAAATATGTAGAGGCATTTAGTATGCAATGTGGAATAATAATGTTAGTGATTTGCTACAGTAGAGAATGATAAGGTTTTTGCATTGGTTTATACTAACTTATCTCAGGAGTTCTTGTTGAGTTTTGTGTGGATGAAGCTTTTGAGATTTAGGAAAGCTGTGATATGAGAGAAATTAAGGAGACACAAAAGCTCGAGGTTGGAGATGCCCAAGGCATCCCAAGATAATATTTCAAGAAGTCTCAAGCATCTAAGCTTAGGTATGCCCCCGTAGGCATCCCACCTTTCTTCTTCAACAATTATCGGTTAGTATCGGTTGAACCTAAGTTTTTGCTTCTTCACATGATGTGTGCTCTTCTTGAAATGTCATTTTGTTTTCATCTTGCTTGTTGTTTTAATAAAATACTTAGATGTGAAACTTTTAAATAAGAGAGAGTCCTCACATAGCTATATACTTACTTAACTACTCGCATGGTCTTCACTTATATCTTTTTGGAGTAGTTTGTCATTTACTCTTGTGCTTCACTTATACCCTATGAGTAAATTGTTGAATAAATTGAATGTCATAAAGTTGAAATCATATCAGGCCTAGTGGTAGCTTCACATTGGGTTTAGAAAAGTGAAATCTTTTGAGGCTTGACAATCACAATATTGGTCATACAAGCAATTCACGAATAATTAGTATAAGGAAGAGAACTTTCACATGGAAATACAGTATCGTGGAAATATTTTGTGATTGTGAGCCCCCATTAAAATATTATATGGCAAAATTGTTGACCTTGGACAAGGAAGACAACGTAATGATTTATGTTTGTTCATATTCACATAGAAGTTATATTGTCATAGATCCTTCAACATGTGGTGCTTGCCCCCCATCTTTGCTAGCCAAAAATTCCACACTAAGTAGAGATACTACTTGTGCATCCAAAAACCCTTAAACCCAAATCTTTTTCAAGTGTCCACCTTACCTACCTAGGGATTGAGCAAGAACCCTCAAGTAAGTTGTCATCGGTGCGATAAGGCAATAAAAATTGCTTCTAAAAGTGTTAGATCATTTAGTGTAAGATAAAATTGAGTGTTGTACAAACTTGTGATGGCAAAGCAATAAAAACGACGGACTGCATAATAAAGGTTGCTATCATAAGGGGCAATATAACGTGACGTTATTTTGCACTAAGGGATTGACCATACAAACAAATAAGCGCATGAAAACCTCTGCTTCCCTCTGCGAAGGGCTTATCTTTTACTTTTCAGTATTTACTTTTATGCAAAGAGTCAAAGTATTCTCTCTATTCCTTTTTATTTTTCTCTTTTGGCAAGCATCATGTGGTGAGTAAAGATCTAGGCACATATGTCTAGTTGAATATGGGTAGCGTGAGTTATTATTGTTGACATCACCCTTGAGGTGAATACGCTGGGAGGCAAAACAATAAGCCCCTGTCTTTCTATGTGTCCTGTTGAAACATTTTGCTCATGTGTATGCGGTGAGTGTTAGCAATCATAGAAGACTATATGATGGTTGAGTATGTGGAGCTCTTACTTGAACTCTGTTGAATAAGTTGAATTGCAATTGCTTGGTGACTAAGAACATAGGTTGTTGGGTTTCAAGAGAATTCATTGTTTGAACCTTAACATGTGAATTGGTTGCCACAACAACATGAGAAATTTTATAAGAAAGAATTGCTGTTATGATGCTAGGAAAAGTGATTGAAATTGGCATTGATCAAACTTGTGCACCTTGCTAGCATTCACACTTCATAAATTATTTATTTTATCATTTACCTATTCGAGGATGAGTAGGAATTAAGCTTGGGGATGCTGATATGTCTCCAACGTATCTATAATTTATGAAGTATTCATGCTGTTATTTTATCATTCTTGGATGTTTTACAATAATTTTATAGCAACTTTATATCATTTTTTGGGAATAACCTATTGCACAAGTGCCCATTGCCAGTAGCTGTTTTTTGCTTGTTTTTTACATCGCAGGAAATCAATATCAAACGGAGTCCAAACAGCGTGAAACTTTTTGGGGATTTTTTTGGTCCAGAAGACATCCATTGGGCCAGAGCTGCACCTGGGGGGTGCCCCGAGGGGGGCACAACCCACCAGGGCGCGCCAGGCCCCCTGGCGCGCCCAGGTGGGCTGTGCCCACCTTGGTGGCCTCCTGCACCCCCTCTTTGCGCTATAAATTTCGAGATATTTCGAAACCCATGGGAGTTAACCTTGATCAGAAGTTCTGCTACCGCAAGGCTCTGTAGCCACCGAAAACCAATCTAGACCCGTTCCGGCACCCTGCCGGAGGGGGAATCGTCTCCGGTGGCCATCTTCATCATCCCGACGGCCACCACGATGAGGAGGGAGTAGTCCACCCTCGAGGCCGAGGGTTTGTACAAGTAGCTATGTGTTTGATCTTCTCTCTCATGATCTATATCATGGGTTTTGTTAATATAGATGGATCATATGATGTTTCTCCCCTCTATACTCTTGTTATGATGAATTGAATCTTTACCCTTTGAAATTTTGTCTTGTCGGATTGAATATTCAGAGATGAGAACACATGATATATGTCTTGCAATATGAATACTTGAGGTGACAAATGTGGTATCATATTGATTCACTTGATATGTGTTATGGCATTCAACTCGCGGATTCCCGCGGTGATATTGGGGTAATCTATGCATAGGGGTTGATGCACGTTTTTCTCCGACGAAAACTTTGGGGTATCTTTATAGTTCTTTGTGTGGATGGATTATTATGAATATGAATTTTCTTTGGTGTTATTCTAGTACGAACTCTAGGATAGATCGAACGGGAAAAATAGCTTTGTGTTATTTTAGTACAAACTCTTGAATAGATCGAGCGGAGAGAATAGCTTTGAGGTGGCTTCGTGCCCTACAAACAATTCCTATCTTTTGTCCTCCGCTAATAGGAACTCGGGAGTGATTATTTACCGCACTTTGAGAAATAATCATATGATCCAACTGTGTTAGCATTGTTGAGACGTTGCACTAGCGAAAGTACGGACCCCGGGCCTCATTTTTAAGCATTGCAACACCGTTTTTGTGTCTGTTTACTATTTTATACCTTGCTGTTTTTATTTGTTCAGATTATAAAAATATATTTCTACCATCCATATTACACTTTTATCACCATCTCTTCGCCGAACTAGTGCACCTATACAATTTGCCATTGTATTGGGTGTGTTGGGGACACAAGAGATTTCTTGTATTTGGTTGCAGGGTCGTTCGAGAGAGACCATCTTCATCCTACACCTCCCACGGATTGATAAACCTTAGGTCATCCACTTGAGGGAAAATTGCTATTGTCCTACAAAACTCTTTGCTTGGAGGCCCAACACGAGTCTACAAGAATAAAGTTGCATAGTAGACATCACACATCACCAACACCATCACCACGCTGTCGTGCTGACGGAACTATCCCTCGACCCTCTACTGTGTCAAGAGCTTGAGGGACGTCATCGAGCTGAACGTGTGCTGAACAAGGAGGTGTCGTACCTTCGGTACTTGGATCGGTTGGATCGTGAAGACGTTCAACTACATCAACCGCATTAACATAACGCTTCCGCTTTCGGTCTACGAGGGTACGTGGACACACTTTCCCCTCTCGTTGCTATGCATCTCCTAGATAGATCTTGCGTGATTGTAGGAATTTTTTTGAAATTGCATGATACATTCCCCAACAGTGGCATCCGAGCCAGGTCTATGCGTAGATGATATGCACAAGTAGAACACAAAGAGTTGTGGGTGATAATAGTCATATTGCTTACCACCAATGTCTTACTTTGATTCGGCAGTATTGTTGGATGAAGCGGCTCGGACTGACATTACATGACTGCTTTCATGAGACTGGTTCTACCGACGTGCTTCGCACACAGGTAGCTGGCGGGTGTCTGTTTCTCCAACTTTAGTTGAGTCGAGTTTGACTACGACCGGTCCTTGTTGAAGGTTAAAACAACACACTTGACAAAAAATGATTGTGGTTTTGATGCGTAGGTAAGAACGGTTCTTGCTAGAAGCCTGTAGCACCCACGTAAAACTTGCAACAACAAAGTAGAGGACGTCTAACTTGTTTTTGCAGGGCATGTTGTGATGTGATATGGTCAAGACGTGATGAGATATAAATTGTCGGATGAGATGATCATGTTTTGTATAAGTTATCGGCAAGTGGCAGGAGCCTTATGGTTGTCGCTTTATTATATGAAATGCAATTTCCATGTAATTGCTTTACTTTATCACTAAGCGGTAGCAATAGTCGTGGAAGCAATAGTTGGCAAGACGACAACGACGCTACGATGGAGATCAAGGTGTCAAGCCGGTGACGATGGATGTCATGACGGTGCTTTGGAGATGGAGATCGAAGTCACAAGATGATGATGGCCATATCATGTCACATATTTTTATTGCATGTGATGTTTATCTTTTATGCATCTTATTTTGCTTAGTACAGCGGTAGCATTATAAGATGATCCCTCACTAAATTTCAAGGTATAAGTGTTCTCCCTAAGTATGCACTGTTGCTACAGTTCATCGTGCCGAGACACCACGTGATGATCGGGTGTGATAAGCTCTACGTTCACACACAACGGGTGCAAGCCAGTTTTGCACGTGCAGAATACTCGGGTTAAACTTGACGAGCCTAGCATATGCATATATGGCCTCGTAACACTGAGAGCAAAAGTTCAAACGTGAATCATATAGTAGATATGATCAACATAGAAATGTTCACCATTGAAAACTACTCCATCTCACGTGATGATCGGACATGGTTTAAGTTGATATGGATCACGTGATCATTTAGATGACTAGAGGGATGTCTATCTAAGTGGGAGTTCTTAAGTAATATGATTAATTGAACTTTAATTTATCGTGAACTTAGTACCTGATAGTTTTTGCATATCTATGTTGTTGTAGATCAATGGCCGTGCTACCGTTCCCTTGAATTTTAATGTGTTCCTAGAGAAAGCTAAGTTGAAAGATGATGGTAGCAACTACACGGACTGGGTCCGTAACTTGAGGATTATCCTCATTGCTGCACAGAAGAATTACGTCCTGGAAGCACCGCTAGGTGCAAGGCCCGTTGCAGGAGCAACTGCAGACGTTATGAACATCTGGCAGAGCAAAGCTGATGACTACTCGATAGTTCAGTGTGCCATGCTTTACGGCTTAGAATCGGGACTTCAAAGACGTTTTGAATGTCAAGGAGCATATGAGATGTTCTAGGAGTTGAAGTTAATATTTCAAGCAAATGCCCGAGTTGAGAGATATGAAGTCTCCAACAAGTTCTATAGCCGCAAGATGGAGGAGAATAGTTCTGTCAGTGAACACATACTCAGAATGTGTGTGTACCATAACCACTTGACTCAGCTGGGAGTTAATCTTCCTGATGATAGTGTCATTGACAGAGTTCTTCAATCACTGCCACCAAGCTAAAAAGGCTTCGTGATGAACTACAATATGCAAGGGATGGAAAAGACAATTCCAGAGCTCTTCGCGATGCTAAAGGCTGCGGAGGTAGAAATCAAGAAGGAGCATCAAGTGTTGATGGTCAATGATGTCTACTACACAACCTTCTTCTTGTAGACGTTGTTGGGTCTCCAAGTGCAGAGGTTTGCAGGGCAGTAGCAAATTTCCCTCAAGTGGATGACCTAAGGTTTATCAATCCGTGGGAGGCGTAGGATGAAGATGGTCTCTCTCAAACAACCCTGCAACCAAATAACAAAGAGTCTCTTGTGTCCCCAACACACCCAATACAATGGTAAATTGTATAGGTGCACTAGTTCGGCGAAGAGATGGTGATACAAGTGCAATATGGATGGTAGATATAGGTTTTTGTAATCTGAAAATATAAAAACAACAAGGTAACTAATAACAAAAGTGAGCACAAACGGTATTGCAATGCGTTGAAACAAGGCCTAGGGTTCATACTTTCACTAGTGCAAGTTCTCTCAACAATAATAACATAATTGGATCATATAACTATCCCTCAACATGCAACAAAGAGTCACTCCAAAGTCACTAATAGCGGAGAACAAATGAAGAGATTATTGTAGGGTACGAAACCACCTCAAAGTTATTCTTTCGGATCGATCTATTCAAGAGTCGGTAGTAAAATAACACGAAGCTATTCTTTCCGTTCGATCTATCATAGAGTTCATACTGGAATAACACCTTAAGACACAAATCAACCAAAACCCTAATGTCACCTAGATACTCCAATGTCACCTCGAGTATCCGTGGGTATGATTATACGATATGCATCACACAATCTCAGATTCATCTATTCAAACCAACAAAAAGTACTTCAAAGAGTGCCCCAAAGTTTCTACCGGAGAGTCAAGACGAAAACGTGTGCCAACCCCTATGCATAAGTTCATTGAACCCGCAAGTTGATCACCAAAACATACATCAAGTAGATCACGTGAATATCCCATTGTCACCACAGATAAGCACGGCAAGACATACATCAAGTGTTCTCAAATCCTTAAAGACTCAATCCGATAAGATAACTTCAAAGGAAAAACTCAATCCATTACAAGAGAGTAGAGGGGGAGAAACATCATAAGATCCAACTATAATAGCAAAGCTCGCGATACATCAAGATCGTATCACCTCAAGAACACGAGAGAGAGAGAGAGAGAGAGAGAGAGAGAGAGAGAGAGAGAGAGAGAGATCAAACACATAGCTACTCGTACATACCCTCAGCCCCGAGGATGAACTACTCCCTCCTAGTCATGGAGAGCGCCGGGATGATGAAGATGGCCGCCGGTGAGGGATCCCCTCCCCTCCGACAGGGTGCCGGAACATGGTCCAGATTGGTTTTTGGTGGCTACAGAGGCTTGCGGCGGTGGAACTCCCGATCTATTGTGTTCTCGATGTTTTAGGGTATACGGATATATATATATATATATATATATATATATATATATATATATATATATATATATATATATATATATATATATATATATATATAGGTGAAAGAAGTTGGTCAGGGGAGCCACTAGGGGCCCACGAGGGTGGGGGCGCGCTTCCCTGCCTCGTGGCCACCTCGAAGCTTCCCTGACGTCCACTCCAAGTCTCCTGGATTGCTTCTGTTCCAAAAATAACTCTCCCGAAGGTTTCATTCCGTTTGATATTCCTTTTCTTCGAAACACTGAAATAGGCAAGAAAACAACAATTTGGGCTGGGCCTCCGGTTAATAGGTTAGCCCCAAAAATAATATAAAAGTGTTTCGTAAAGCCCATAAACATCCAAAACAGATAATATAATAGCATGGAACAATAAAAATTTATAGATACGTTGGAGACGTGTCAGTCAACAAGACCACTAGTTTCAAGAAAAAAGGCAAAGGGAAGAAGGGGAACTTCAAGAAGAACAGCAAGCAAGTTGCTGCTCCCGGGAAGAAGCCCAAGTCGGACCTAAGCACAAACCGAGTGCTTCTCTTGCAAAGGGACTGGTCTTTGAAGCGAAATTGCCCCATGTATTTGGCGGATAAGAAGGATGGCAAAGTGAAAGGTATATTTGATATACATGTTATTGATGTGTACCTTACTAATGCTCGTAGTAGCGCCTGGGTATTTGATACTGGTTCTATTGCTCATATTTGGAACTCGAAACAGGGGCTACGGATTAAACGAAGATTGGCTAAGGACGAGGTGACGATGCGCGTGGGAAATGGTTCCAAATTCGATGTGATCGCCGTCGGCACGCTACCTCTGCATCTACCATCAGGATTAGTTTTAGACATAAATAATTGTTATTTGGTGCCAGCGTTGAGCATGAAAATTATATCTGGATCTTGTTTGATGCGAGACGGTTATTCATTTCAATCACAGAATAATGGTTGTTCTATTTATATGAGTAATATCTTTTATGGTCATGCACCCTTGATGAATGGTCTGTTTTTGTTGAATCTCGATTGTAGTGATACACATATTCATAATATTGAAGCCAAAAGATGCAAAGTTAATAATGATAGTGCAAATTATTTGTGGCACTGCCGTTTAGGTCATATTGGTGTAAAGCGCATGAAGAAATCCATACTGATGGGATTTTGGAATCACTTGATTATGATTCACTTGATGCTTGCGAACCATGCCTCATGGGCAAGATGACTAAGACTCCGTTCTCCGGAACAATGGAGTGAGCAACTGACTTACTGGAAATAATACATACTGATGTATGCGGTCCGATGAGTGTTGAGGCACGCGGCGGGTATCGTTATTTTCCGACATTCATAGATGATTTGAGCAGATATGGGTATATCTATGATACGTCTCCAACGTATCTATAATTTTTTATTGTTCCATGCTGTTTTATTATCAATCTTGGATATTTTATAATCATTTTATAGTCATTTTATATCATTTTTTGGTACTAACCTATTGACATAGTGCCCAGTGCCAGTTGTTGTTTTCTGCATGTTTTTCACATCGCAGGAAATCAATATATATCAAACGGAGTCCAAATGCCCCGAAACTTTATGGAGATTTTTTATGGGCCAGAAGGAAGAAGATGGGCCCTGGTTGCACCTGGGGGGAGTCCCGAGGAGGGGACAACCCACTAGGAGGCCCTGTCGCGCCCTAGTGGATTGTGCCCACCTCGGGTGCCCCCGGATCGCCTCTTTGATCTATAAATACCCCAAAAATACCAGAACCCTAGAAGCGTCGACGAAATATTCATCCAGCCGCCGCAGAGTCCAGAACCACCAGATCCAATCTAGACACCGCCACGGAGGGGTTCACCACCTCCATTGGTGCCTCTCCGATGATGCGTGAGTAGTTCTTTGTAGACCTTCGGGTCCGTAGTTAGTAGCTATATGGATTTCTCTCTCTCGCTGAATTCTCAATACAATGGTCTCTTGGAGATCCATATGATGTAACTCTTTTTGCGGTGTGTTTGTTGGGATCTGATGAACTTCGAGTTTATGATTAGTTATATCTTTTTATACATGAAAGTTATTTGAGTTTCTTTAATCTCTTATATGCATGATCTCTGGTAGCCTCGTATTTCTTCTCCGATATTTGGGTTTTGTTTGGCTAACTTGATCGATTTATCTTGCAATGGGAAGAGGTGCCCGGTAGTGGGTTCGATCTTACGATTGCTTGATCCCGATGTGAAAGGAACCGACACGTATGTATCATTGCTACTAAGGATAAAAATATGGGATCCCTATCTGTCGCAATAGATAATGGATCTTGTCTACATCATGTCATCGTTCTTATTGCATTACTCCGTTTTTCCATGAACTTAATACACTAGATGCATGCTGGATAGCGGTTGATGTGTGGAGTAATAGTAGTAGATGCGAGCAGGAGTCGGTCTACTAATCTTGGACGTGATGCCTATGTAATGATCATTGCCTGGATACCGTCATAATTATTTGAAGTTCTATCAATTACCCAACAGTAATTTGTTTCCCACCATTTGCTATTTTTCTCGAGAGAAGCCACTAGTGAAACCTACGGCCCCCGGGTCTTGTTTCTCATATATGTGCCTTGCGATCTACTTTTCCTTTGCATTTTCATTCAGATCTATTAAACCAAAAATACAAAAATACCTTGCTGCATTTTACCTTTATTTATTTTATTTGGTGTTCGATCTATCAATCTACTACAATTTACCTCACGTCCGTTTGCCTATCTTGAGGCGCCGTACCCCGAAAGGGATTGACAACCTGTTTAAAACGTCAGGTTGTGAGGTGTTGTTTATGTTGTGTTGCTTGGTTCTCCTACTGGTTCGATAACCTTGGATTCATCACTGAGGGAAATACCTACCGTCGATGTGCTACATCATCCCTTCCTCTTGGGGGAAATACCGACGTAGTTGCAGCAACCATCAATCTACTTAATGAAACATAAGTCTGAAACATTTGAAAGTTCAAAGAATTTTAGAGTGAAGTGGAAAATCATCGTAACAAGAAAATAAAGTTTCTACGATCTGATTGTGGAGGTGAATATTTGAGTTATGTGTTTGGTCTTCATTTGAAACAATGTGGAATAGTTTCGCAACTCACGCCACCTGGAACACCACAGCGTAATGGTGTGTCCGAACGTCGTAACCATACTTTATTAGATATGGTGCGATCTATGATGTCTCTTATCGATTAACCACTATCGTTTTGGGGTTATGCTTTAGAGACGGCTGCATTCACATTAAATAGGGCACCATCTAACTCCGTTGAGACGACACCATATGAACCGTGGTTTGGCAAGAAACCTAAGATGTTGTTTCTTAAAGTTTGAGGTTGCGATGCTTGTGTGAAAACGCTTCAACCTGATAAGCTCGAACCCAAATCAAAGAAATGTGTCTTCATGGGATACCCAAAGGACTATTGGGTACACCTTCTATCACAGATCCGAAGGCAAGATATTCGTTGCTAAGAATGGATCCTTTCTAGAGAAAGAGTTTTCTCGTGAAAGAAGTGAGTGGGAGGAAAGTAGAACTTGATGAGGTAATTGTACCTTCTCCCGAATTGGAAAATAGTTCATCACAGAAATCAGTTCCAGTGATGCCTACTCCAATTAGTGAGGAAGTTAATGATGATGATCATGAAACTTCAGATCAAGTTACTACCGAACCTCGTAGGTCAACCAGAGTATGTTCCGCACCAGAGTGGTATGGTAATCCTATTCTGGAAGTCATGTTACTAGACCATGATGAACCTACGAACTATGAGGAAGCGATGATGAACCCAGATTCCGCGAAATGGCTTGAGGCCATGAAATCTGAGATGGGATCCATGTATGAGAACAAAGTGTGGACTTTGGTTGACTTGCGCAAGCCATAGAGAATAAATGGATCTTCAAGAAGAAGACTGACGCTGACGGTAATGTTACTGTCTACAAAGCTCGACTTGTTGCGAAAGGTTTTTGACAAGTTCAAGGAGTTGACTATGATGAGACTTTCTCACCCGTAGCGATGATTAAGTCTATCCTAGTCATGTTAACAATTGCCGCATTTTATGAAATCTGGCAAATGGATATCAAAACTGCATTCCTTAATGGATTTCTTAAAGAAGAGTTGTATATGATGCAACCAATAGGTTGTGTCGATCCTAAAGGTGCTAAAAAAGTGTGCAAACTCCAGCGAACCATCTATGGACTGGTGCAAGCATCTCGGAGTTGGAATATACGCTTTGATAAGATGATCAAATTAAGCATATGGTTTTATACAGACTTTTCGAGAAGCCTGTATTTACAAGAAAGTGAGTGGGAGCACTACAGCATTTCTGATAAGTATATGTGGATAACATACTGATTGATCGAAAATGATGTAGAATTTTCTGTAAAGCATAAAGGAGTGTTTGAAAGGAGTTTTTCAAAAGAAAGACCTCGGTGAAACTGCTTACATATTGGGCATCAAGATCTATAGAGATAGATCAAGATGCTTGATAAGACTTTCGATGAATACATACCTTGATAATATTTTGAAGGAGTTCAAAATGGATCAGTCAAAGAAGGAGTTCTTACCTAAGTTGTAAGGTATGAAGTTGAGTAAGACTCAGAACCCGACCACGACAGAAGATAGAGAGAGAATGAAAGTCATTCCCTATACCTCAGCCATAGGTTCTATAAAGTATGCCACGCTGTGTACCAGACCTATTGTGTACCTTGCCATGAGTTTGGCAAAGGGGTACAATAGTGATCCAGGAGTAAATCACTAGACAGCGGTCAAAATTATCCTTAAAAGACTAAGGAAATATTTCTCGGTTATGGAGGTGATAAAGAGTTCGTCGTAAAGAGTTACATCAACGCAAGCTTTGACACCGATCTGGATGACTCTGAGTCTCAATCTGGATACATATTGAAAGTGGGAGCAATTAGCTAGAGTAGCTCAGTGCAGAGCATTTTAGACATAGGAATATGCAAAATACATACGGATCTGAATGTGGCAGACCCGTTGACTAAACTTCTCTCACAAGCAAAACATGATCACACCTTAGTACTCTTTGGGTGTTAATCACATAGCGATGTGAACTAGATTATTGACTCTAGTAAACCCTTTGGGTGTTGGTCACATGGCGATGTGAACTATGGGTGTTAATCACATAAAGATGTGAATTATTCGTGTTAAATCAATGGCGATATGAACTACATTATTGACTCTAGTGCAAGTGGGAGAATGAAGGAAATATGCCCTAGAGGCAATAATAAAGTTTTTATTTTATATTTCCTTATATCATGATAAAAGTTTATTATTAATGCTAGAATTGTATTAACCGGAAACTTGATACATGTGTGGATACATAGACAAAACACAGTGTCCCTAGTAAGCCTCTACTAGACTAGCTCGTTAATCAAATATGGTTAAGTTTCCTGACCATGGACATGTGTTGTCAATAGATGAACAGGATCACATCATTAGAGAATGATGTGATGGACAAGACCCATCCTTTAGCTTAGCATAATGATCGTTTAGTTTTATTGCTATTGCTTTCTTCATGACTTATACATACTCCTCAAACTATGAGATTATGAAACTCCCGAATACCGGAGGAACACCTTGTGCGCTATCAAACGTCACAACGTAACTTGGTGATTTTAAAGATGCTCTACAGGTGTCTCCAAGGTTTTTGTTGGGTTGGCATAGATCGAGATTAGGATTTGTCACTCTGAGTATCGGAGAGGTATCTCTGGGCCCTCTCAGTAATGCACATCATTATAAGCCTTGCAAGCAATGTGACTAATGAGTTAGTTGCGGGATAATGCATTACGAAACGAGTAAAGAGACTTGCCGGTAACGAGATTGAACTATGTATGATGATACTGACGACCGAATCTCAGGCAAGTAACATACCGATGACAAAGGGAACACCGTATGTTGTTATGTGATGTCTACTACGCAACCTTCTTCTTGTGGACGTTGTTGGGCCTCCAAGTGCAGAGGTTTGTAGGACAGTACCAAATTTCCCTCAAGTGGATGACCTAAGGTTTATCAATCCGTGGGAGGCGTAGGATGAAGATGGTCTCTCTCAAGCAACCCTGCAACCAAATAACAAAGAGTCTCTTGTGTCCCCAACACACCCAATACAATGGTAAATTGTATAGGTGCACTAGTTCGGCGAAGAGATGGTGATACAAGTGCAATATGGATGATAGATATAGGTTTTTGTAATCTGAAAATATAAAAACAGCAAGGTAACTAATGATAAAAGTGAGCGTAAACATTATTGCAATGAGTTGAAACAAGGCCTAGGGTTCATACTTTCACTAGTGCAAGTTCTCTCAACAATAATAACATAATTGGATCATATAACTATCCCTCAACATGCAACAAAGAGTCACTCCAAAGTCACTAATAGCGGAGAACAAACAAAGAGATTATGGTAGGGTACGAAACCACCTCAAAGTTATTCTTTCCAATCAATCCGTTGGGCTATTCCTATAAGTGTCACAAACAGCCCTAGAGTTCGTACTAGAATAACACCTTAAGACACAAATCAACCAAAACCCTAATGTCACCTAGATACTCCAATGTCACCTCAAGTATCCGTGGGTATGATTATACGATATGCATCACACAATCTCAGATTCATCTATTCAACCAACACATAGGACCACAAAGAGTGCCCCAAAGTTTCTACCGGAGAATCAAGATGAAAACGTGTGCCAACCCCTATGCATAGGTTCATGGGCAGAACCCGCAAGTTGATCACCAAAACATACATCAAGTGAATCACGTGATATCCCATTGTCACCACAGATACAAACGGCAAGACAAACATCAAGTGTTCTCAAATCATTAAAGACTCAATCCGATAAGATTACTTCAAAGGGAAAACTCAATCCATTACAAGAGAGTAGAGGGGGAGAAGCAACATAAGATCCAACTATAATAGCAAAGCTCGCGATACATCAAGATCGTACAAATCAAGAACAAGAGAGAGAGAGAGAGAGAGAGAGAGAGAGAGATCAAACACATAGCTACTGGTACATACCCTCAGCCCCGAGGGTGAACTACTCCCTCCTCATCATGGAGAGCGCTGGGATGATGAAGATGGCCACCGCTGAGGGATCCCTCCTCCGGCAGGGTGCCGGAACAGGGTCCCGATTAGTTTTTGGTGGCTACAGAGGCTTGCGGCGGCGGAACTCCCAATCTATTCTGCTCCCCGAAGTTTTTAGGGTATATGGATATATATATATATAGGCGGAAGAAATACGTCAGGGGAGCCACGAGGGGCCCACGAGGGTGGAGGGCGCGCCCTAGGGGGGTGGGCGCGCCCCCTACCTCGTGGCTCCCTCGTTTCTTTCCTGACGTGCACTCCAAGTCTATCGGGTAGCTTTCCTTCCAAAAATAACTTCTCCAGAAGGTTTCATTCCGTTTCGACTCCGTTTGATATTCCTTTTCTTGAACACTGAAACAAGGGAAAAACAGAATCGCCTTTGGGCTCGGGTCAATAGGTTAGTCCCATAAATAATATAAAAGTGCATAGTAAAGCCCATAAAACATCCAAGATGGATAATATAATAGCATGGATACTTCATAAATTATAGATACGTTGGAGACGTATCAGCATCCCCAAGCTTAATTCATGCTCGTCCTCGAGTAGGTAAATGATAAAAGAAATAATTTATGAAGTGTGAATGCTAGCAGGTGCATAAGTTGGATCAATGATAATTTCAATCACCTTTCTAGCATCATTATATGTCATAACAGTAGCTCAACTCATAAAACTTTGCATGATCAAGTAACAAACTATTCACATGTTAAAGCATAGATCATAAACTTTCTTGAAAACTAACAAACCGTGTTATTAGTCATCAAACAATTACAATTCATCTTATTTTCAGGAAGAGTCTATGTCAGAGCTTTGATTCAGCAAACTTCACATACTCAACTATCTTTTAGTCTTCCATGATTGCTACCACTCAAAGCATATTTTTAGAACAAATAGTATTCATCGAACACAAAGAAAGATAGGGGCTTAATGTTTCGCCTCCCAACCTTTTACCTCAAGGGTAATGTCAACAATAATAATTCATGCTCAAACATATTTGAATGGCCATATATGCCTAGATCTTTCCATCACATGATGCTTGCCAACTAAATAGTAGGTTGGAATGAGAAGGAATACTACTGACTCTTGCATAAAAGTAAAAGATAGGCCCTTCGTAGAGGAAAGAAGGGATTTGCAGAGGTGCCAGAGCTCGAAGCTAAAACAGAGATGAAAATAATTTTGAGAGGTATGCTTTCATTGTCAACATAACGACCAAGAGTTCCCAATATCTTCCATATTACATACATTATAGGCGGTTCCCAAACAGAAAGGTAAAGATTTTTACTCCCCCTCCACCAACAATCATCAATCCATGGCTTGCCCGAAACAACGGGTGCCTCCAACTAACATCAAACCTGGGGGAGTTTTGTTTGCAGTTATTTTTTATTTGATTTCGATCTTTTGATCATGGGACTGGGCATCCCAGTTACCAGCCATTTTCTCGTGAATGATGAGCGGAGTCCACTCATCGTGAGAATAACCCACCTAGCATGGAAGATACTGCTAACCCGTAGTCGCTACATGAGCGATTCAGACATACAAAACAGATTATTATTTGAAGGTTTATAGTTTGGCACATGCAAATTTACTTGGAACGGCAGGTAAATACCGCATATAGGTAGATATGGTGGACACACATGGAAGAAACTTGGTTCAAGGAGTTTGGATGCACAAGCAGTATTCCCGATTAGTACAGATATTTTGTCTAGCAAAGGATTCTAAATAGCAAGCACCACATGTTAGATTCTAAATAGCAAGCACCACATGTTAGAGGATCCAAACTAATTTGCTCGGGTTTGAAAATAATTAATGGGGATCACAATCATAGAAGATGTCCAAGATAGTATATTTATATGTGAAATCTCTCTTCCTTCAATATTCTTTCATGAATTGTTAAAGGGACCAATACAATGTTTGCTAACCTTCAAAAAATTTACCACCTCTACTTCTTATATGTGAAGACATTACTCCCCATGGGAAAGCCATATGAAACATATATAATTTCAGATTTATGACATTCAAATCATTCAACCATTTAGTCATAGGATATAAGTGAAGCACGCGAGTAAATGATAAACTACTCCAAAAAGATATAAGTGAAGATCAATGAGTAGTTAAATAACTATGTAGCTATGTGAAGACTCTCTCTGATTTAAGAACTTCAGATCTTGGTATTTTATTCAAACAACAAGCAAAACCAAATAAAACGACATTTCAAGGATAGCACTCATCATGTGAAGAAGCAAAAACTTAGGCTCAACCGATACTAACCGATAATTGTTGAAGAAGAAAGGTGGGATGCCTACCGGGGCATCCCCAAGCTTAGATGCTTGAGACTTCTTGAAATATTATCTTGGGGTGCCTTGGGCATCCCCAAGCTTTAACTTTTGCGTCTCCTTAATTCCTTTTATATCACGGTTTCCTAAATCTCGAAAGCTTCATCCACACCAAACTGAAGAAGAACTCGTGAGATAAGTTAGTATAAATCAATGCAAAAACCTTATCATTCTCTACTGTAGCAAATCACAAAAATTATTATTCAAAATTGCATACTAAATGCCTCTGCATATTTAATACCCCTATCCTCAAATAGAATCATTAAACAAGCAAACATAACAGCAATCTGCCAATACAGTACAGTCTATAAAGAATGCAAGATTCATCATACTTACCTAACTCCAAACATTATGAAAGAAAATTCCCACTGTAGTAAATTTATCAGAGCTTATTATGCAAAAGGTTTCAACATTTTATCACATTCTGACTTTTCTAGGGAATTTTTGCAATAGCAGTAAACTTTCTGTTTTGAAACAGCAACATGTATACTTGCAAAATAAGCATGGTAAAAGCTATCCTTGAAATTTTATTGAAAATAGAGATGCAAAAAATTATTCTAAATAACAGCAAGCAAATACTAACAAAATAAAATGACGCTCCAAGCAAAACACATATCATGTGGTGAACAAAAATATAGCTCCAAGTAAAGTTACCGATGAACGAAGACGAAAGAGGGGATGCCTTCCGGGGCATCACCAAGCTTAGGCTCTTGGTTATCCTTGAATATTACCTTGGGGTGCCTTGGGCATCCCCAAGCTTAGGCTCTTGCCACTCCATATTCCATAGTCCATCGAATCTTTAACCAAAACTTGGAAACTTCACAACACAAAACTTAACAGAAAATCTCGTGAGCTCCGTTAGCGAAAGAAATGAAAACACCACTTCAAGGTACTGTAATGAACTCATTATTTATTTATATTGTTGTTAAACCTACTGTATTCCAACTTCTCTATGGTTTATAAACTATTTTACTAGCCATAGATTCATCAAAATAAGCAAACAACACAGAATCTGTCAAAAACAGAACAATCTGTAGTAATCTGTATCAAACGTATACTTATGGAACTCCAAAAATTCTAAAATAAATTGGTGGACCTGAGGAATTTTTCTAGTAATCATATGCAAAAATAATCAACTAAATAGCACTCTCCAGTAAAAATTTGAAGCTAATGTCGTGAGCGCTAAAGTTTCTGTTTTTTACAGCATGATCATAAAGACTTCACCCGAGTCTTCCCAAAGGTTCTACTTGGCACAAACACTAATTAAAACATAAAACCACATCTAACCAGAGGCTAGATGGATTATTTATTACTAAACAGAACCAAAAAGCAAGAAACTAAAATAAAATTGGGTTGCCTCCCAACAAGCGCTATCATTTAACGCCCCTAGCTAGGCATGATGATTTCAATGATGCTCGCATAAAAGATAAGAATTGAAACATAAAGAGAGTATCATGAAGAATATAACTAGCACATTTAAGTCTAACCCACTTCCTATGCATAGGTATTTTGTGAGCAAACAACTTATGGGAACAAGAACCAACTTGCATAGGAAGGTAAAACAAGCATAACTTCAAGATTTTAAGCACATAGAGAGGAAACTTGATATTATTGCAATATATAGAAGCATATGATCCTCTCTCATAATAATTTTCAGTAGCATCATGAATAAATTCAACAATATAACCAACACCTAAAGCATTCTTTTCATGATCTACAAGCATAGAAAATGTGTTACTCTCCACATAAGCAAAATTCTTCTCATTCAAAATAGTGGGAGCAAATTTCAGAAAATAACTATCATGGGATTGAAAATTGAAATCAAGATGACAAGTTTCATGGTTATCATTATTGTTTATAACATACGTGTCATCACCATAATCATCATAGATAGGAGGCACACTTTCATCATAATAAATTTGCACATCAAAACTTGGGGGACAAAAAATACCATCTTCATCAAACATAGCTTCCCCAAGCTTGTGGCTTTGCATATCATTAGCATCATGGATATTCAAAGAATTCATACTAACAACATTGCAATCATGCTCATCATACACATAATTTATTCCAAGCATTCTATGTAATTCTTCTTCTAGTACTTGAGCACAATTTTCTTTCTCATCAATTTCACGAAAGATATTAAAAAGATGAAGCATATGAGGCACCCTTAATTCCATTTTTTTGTAGTTTTCTTTTATAGACTAAACTAGTGATAAAACAAGAAACTAAAAGATTCAAAATCTAAAGATATACCTTAAAGCACTCACCTCCCCGGCAACGGCGCCAGAAAAGATCTTGGTTGACAAGGTGTGAGTGCCGCTTACCTAGCCTCCCCGACAACGACGCCAGAAAAGAGTTTATGTCTACTACGCAACCTTCTTCTTGTAGACGTTGCTGGGCCTCCATATGCAGAGGTTTGTAGGACAGTAGCAAATTTCCCTCAAGTGGATGCTCTAAGGTTTATCAATCCGTGGGAGGCGTAGGATGAAGATGGTCTCTCTCAAGCAACCCTGCAACCAAATAACAAAGAGTCTCTTGTGTCCCCAACACACCCAATACAATGGTAAATTGTATAGGTGCCCTAGTTCGGCAAAGAGATGGTGATACAAGTGCAATATGGATGATAGATATAGGTTTTTGTAATCTGAAAAAATATAAAAACAGCAAGGTAACTAATGATAAAAGTGAGCGTAAACGGTATTGCAATGAGTTGAAACAAGGCCTAGGGTTCATACTTTCACTAGTGCAAGTTCTCTCAACAATAATTACATAATTGGATCATATAACTATCCCTCAACATGCAACAAAGAGTCACTCCAAAGTCACTAATAGCAGAGAACAAACGAAGAGATTATGGTAGGGTACGAAACCACCTCAAAGTTATTCTTTCCAATCAATCAGTTGGGCTATTCCTATAAGTGTCACAAACAGCCCTAGAGTTTGTACTAGAATAACACCTTAAGACACAAATCAACCAAAACCCTAATGTCACCTAGATACTCCAATGTCACCTCAAGTATCTGTGGGTATGATTATACGATATGCATCACACAATCTCAGATTCATCTATTCAACCAACACATAGAACCTCAAAGAGTGCCCCAAAGTTTCTACCGGAGAATCAAGACGAAAATATGTGCCAACCCCTATGCATAGGTTCATGGGTGGAACCCACAAGTTGATCACCAAAACATACATCAAGTGAATCACGTGATATCCCATTGTCACCACAGATACGCACGGCAAGACAAACATCAAGTGTTCTCAAATCATTAAAGACTCAATCCGATAAGATTACTTCAAAGGGAAAACTCAATCCATTACAAGAGAGTAGATGGGGAGAAGCAACATAAGATCCAACTATAATAGCAAAGCTCGCGATACATCAAGATCGTGCCAAATCAAGAACACGAGAGAGAGAGAGAGAGAGAGAGAGAGAGAGAGAGAGAGAGAGAGAGAGAGAGAGAGAGAGAGAGATCAAACACATAGCTACTGGTACATAACCTCAGCCCCGAGGGTGAACTACTCCCTCCTCGTCATGGAGATCACCGGGATGATGAAGATGGCCACCGTGAGGATCCCCCTCTGGCGTGGTGCCGAACAGGTCCCGATTGGTTTTGGTGGCTACAGAGGCTTGCGGCGGAACTCCCGATCTATTCTGCTCCCCAAGTTTTTAGGGTATATGGATATATATAGGCGGAAGAAATACGTCAGGAGCCACGAGGGCCCACGAGGGTGGAGGCGCGCCCTAGGGGGTGGGCGCGCCCTACCTCGTGGCTCCTCGCTTCTTCCGACGATGCACTCCAAGTCTATCGGGTAGCTTTCCTTCCAAAAATAACTTCTCCGAAGGTTTCATTCCGCTTCGACTCCATTTGATATTCCTTTTCTTCGAAACACTGAAACAAGGGAAAAAACAGAACTCCTTTGGGCTCGGGTCAATAGGTTAGTCCCAAAAATAATATAAAAGTGCATAGTAAAGCCCATAAAACATCCAAGATGGATAATATAATAGCATGAATACTTCATAAATTATAGATACGCTGGAGACGTATCATTATGCGGTTTGACCGATAAAGATCTTCGTGGAATATGTAGGAGCCAATATGAGCATCCAGGTTCCGCTATTGGTTAATGACCGGAGATGCGTCTCGGTCATGTCTACATAGTTCTCGAACCTGTAGGGTACGCACGCTTAACACTCGATGACGATTTGTATTATGAGTTGTGTGTTTTGGTGACCGAAGTTTGTTCAGAGTCCCGGATGAGATCACGGACATGACGAGGAGTCTCGAGATGGTCAAGAGGTAAATATTGATATATTGGACGAAGGTATTTGGACACTGGAATGGTTTCGGGACGTTTCGGATATTTATCGGGGAACCGAGGGGTTGCCGGAATCCCCCGGGGAAGTTATGGGCCTTAGTGGGCCATCAGGGAGTAGGAGAGGGCAGCCCGCAGGGTGGCCCCCCCCCCCTAAAGGAGTCCGAATTGGACAAGGGGAAGGGGGCGCGGCCCCCTCTTTCCTCTCCCTCTCCCTCTCCTTCCCTCTTTCCCCCTCTTGGAATAGGAAAGGGATTCCAACTAGGATTGGGAATCCTAGTTGGACTCCCCCTTGGCGCGCCCCCTCTAGGCCGCTGACCTCCTCCTCCCCTCCTTATATACGGGGTGGGGGCACCCCAAAGACACACCAAGATTTCTCTTAGCCGTGTGTGGTTCCCCCTCCACAGTTTACGCCTCCGGTTATAGCGTCGTAGTGCTTAGGCGAAGCCCTGCATGGATCACATCACCAACACTGTCACCACGTCGTCGTGCTGACGGAACTCTCCCTCGACCCTCTACTGGATCAAGAGATCGAGGGACGTCATCGAGCTGAATGTGTGCTGAACACGGAGGTGCCATACGTTCGGTACTTGGATCAGTTGGATCGTGAAGACATTCAAGTACATCAACCGCGTTAACATAACGCTTCCGCTTTCGGTCTACGAGGGTACGTGGACACACTCTCCCCTCTCGTTGCTATGCATCTCCTAGATAGATCTTGCGTGATCGTAGGACTTCTTTTGAAATTGCATGCCATGTTCCCCAACACTTTAAACTTGCACTTGGCGGATTCTACTATTAAAAAGCCTATGGGAAGAATTAATGATGTTCTTATTCTTGCAAATAGGAATTATGTGCCCATAGATTTTATTGTTCTTGATATTGATTGCAATCCGTCTTGTCCAAATATTCTTGGTAGAACGTTTTTACGTACGATTGGTGTCGTGATTGATATGAAAAAAAGGCAATATTAAGTTTCAATTTATACTAAGGAAGAGTTTGGAACACTTCCCTAGAACAAGAATTAGGCCACCATATGAATCAATCATGAGGGCATCATATGGATCTAGAAACAAAGATGACAACACTTAGATCCTTGCTTTATGCCTAGCTAGGGGCGTAAAACGATAGCGCTTGTTGGGAGGCACCCAATGAATAAAGTTTATTTTTGTCTTTTTCTTTCTGTTCTTGAATGTTCTTCACAATTATGCTACTGTTATGATTGTGTTTTTCATGTTTTAATTAGTGTTTGTGCCAAACAAAACATTTGGGATCATGTTGGGCGATAGTTGATTGGATCTTGTTGAAAAATAGAAACTTTTGCACTCAGAAAAATAATTTTTATAAATCACAGAGACGTGCTTTTGCTCTGAATTTTTTACATAAGATTGACATACAAATTTCCCATGTTGTCCTAATTTTTAATAATTTTTAAAGTTATAGAAGTATTCGAAATATTCAGATTGCTACAGAATGTTCTGTTTTTGACAGATTCAGTTTTTTTGTGTTGCGTGCTTGTTTTGATGATTCTATGGTTTCCTTTGAAGAGTTTTTGCCATAGAAAAGTTGGAATACAGTAGATATAATGCAAGAATAAAATATGAAGGGGTTTTCAAGAGTACTTATAGTAGTGATTTGCTTTCTTATACTAACGGATCTCACAAAGGTTTTGTTGAGTTTTGTGTGATTGAAGTTTTCAAGTTTTGGGTGATATCACGATGGATGAAGGAATAAGGACTAGCAAAAGGCTAAGCTTGGGGATGCCCAGGGCACCCCAAGGTAATATTCAAGAAGTATCAAGCAACTAAGCTTGGGGATGCCCCGAGTGGCTTCCCCTCGTTCTTCTAACAACCATCGGTATTTTACTTGGAGCTATATTTTTATTCGTCACATATTATAAGTTTTGCTTGGAGAGTCTTGTAAGATATGAGTCTTTGCTTGTTTTGCTTTTTATTTTTAGTCTTCAATCCTTGCTGGACACACCTATTTGAGACAGCCAAATTATGCTATGAATTGTTAGAATTACTCTCTCTTGCTTCACTTAAATTATTTTGAGAGAAGAAAAGTTTTATGCTCATGATCTTCACTTAAATTTGTTTGAGCTATCAAAAACAACATATGAAATTAGTCCCAAAGTGATAGATATCCAAGGAAGTTATAATAAAAACTTTCATGAAGATCGTTGGACAAATAAACTTGATTCCTTGTAATAGTTTTGAGATATGATGATATGATATGCGAGTCATGTTAATGAGTAATTGTGCTTTAGTAAGAATATTGACGTTAAGGTTTGTGATTACCTATGCAAGCACGAAAGTCAATAGTTATGCAATGAAATTACATCTTACTTGTGGTGCAATATTCCGTGTTAGTTATGCTTAATGCTCGCTTATGAGATTTTTCGTTTCTTGGTTGGATGCTTCCCAGTCTTTTGGTAGCCTTCATTTGCAATAAGTATGACCACTACTTGTGCATCCAAAATCTTTAAACCCAGTTTTGCCACATGAGTCCACTATACCTACCTACATGCGGTATTTCCATGCCGTTCTAAGCATATTTGTATGTGCCATCTCTAATTTTCAAAATAAACCTCACTTTTGTGTGCTCGTACCGCTCATGAAACGGCAGGGGGTGGCTAATATATTTCCATACTAGATGTGTTATTCTCAAGATGAGTGTTTATTCACTTGTCATTGCACGAGAGTACGGCAAAGGTATTAGGGATGCCCAGTCCAGAAATGAAAAATGAATTTACTTTATGTTGTCAAATAATAAATTCCTTGGAAAGTGTTGGTATGGATGGTACCCGTGGATTCGGTTAGCTGTGGAATGTGAAAGTATAGTTGAAAAAGGAATAAACTTTATTTTCTATTTGGGGAACGCCTATAATACATCTAGCATGGAAAGTATTGGGAACTACTCGATCATTTTCGTTGACAGGAAAGGTGTATGCCACCTAAAATGTTTTATCTCTATCTTTTTCGCCTTGAGCTCTGGCACCTCTACAAATCCCTATTTCTCTCTACGAAGGGCCTTTCTTTTACTTTATGCAATTTTTATTTTTATTTGAGTCTCCATCTTCTCTTATAAAGCACAGACTAAGGGGTACTATGATCGTATTTGAGCATTGGGTGTAGCTAATATGCGAGTGTGTTTCATGAATGGATCAATGATTGAGCATAATGGGCTAGGGATAACTTGATTTAGTGTTGATATTTTGAAAGACATGGTTGCTTGTTGATACGCTTGAGTATTGAAATCCTCATGTCAAAACTAGACTATTGCTTTGAACCATATAAAAGTCCAAATGTCCATGCTACAAAGAAAAGAATATGTGATGAACATGTTAGGCAGCATTCCACATAATTTTTTTGTTTTTATCATTTACCTACTCGAGGACGAGCAGGAATTAAGCTTGGGGATGCTGATACGTCTCCAACGTATCTATAATTTTTTATTGTTCCATGTTGTTATATTATCATTCTTGGATATTTTACAATCATTTTATAGCAATTTTATATCATCTTTTGGAACTAACCTATTGACATAGTGCCGAGTGCCAGTTGCTGTTTTTTTGCTTGTTTTTTACATCGCAGGAAATCAATATCAAACAGAGTCCAAAAGTAGTGAAACATTTTGAGGATTTTTTTCTGGACCAGAAGACACCTGTTGGGCTAAAGAAGTACCAGAGGGGTGCTCCGAGGGGAGCAAAACCCACCAGGGTGCGCCTGGGGCCCAGGCACGCCCAGGTGGGTTCTGCCCACCTCGGTGGCCTCCTGCAGTGCCTCTTTGCTCTATAAATACCCCAATATTCCAGAAACCCTAGGGGTGTCAACAAAAATCAATTTCCAGCCGCCGCAAGTTCCAGAAACCACAGATCCAATCTAGACACCATCACGGAGGGGTTCATCATCCTCATTGGTGCCTCTGCGATGATGCGTGAGTAGTTCATTGTAGACCTATGGGTCCGTAGTTAGTAGCTACATGGCTTCCTCTCTCTCTTTTGATTCTCAATACAATGGTCTCTTGGAGATCTATTTGATGTAACTCTTTTTGCGGTGTGTTTGTTGGGGTCCGATGAACTTTGAGTTTATGATCAGATCTCTGTTTTTATTCATGAAAGTTATTTGAGTCTTTTGATCTCTTTTATGCATGATTACTTATAGCCTCGTATTTCTTCTTCGATATTTGGGTTTTGTTAGGCCAACTTGATCTATTTATCTTGCAATGGGAAGAGGTGCTTTGTGATGAGTTTGATCTTACGGTGCTTGATCCCAGTGGCAGAAGGGGAACCGACATGTATGTATCGTTGCTATTAAGGGTAGCAAGATGGGGTTTATTGTGCATAAATAGATTTTGTCTACATCATGTCATCGTTCTTATTGCATTACTCCGTTTTTTCATGAACTAATACACTAGACACATGCTGGATAGCGGTCGATGTGTGGAGTAATATTAGTAGATGCAAGCAGGAGTCGGTCTACTAATCTTGGACGTGATACCTATATAATGATCATTGTCTGGATATCGTCATGATTATTTGAAGTTCTATCAATTGCACAACATTAATTTGTTTACCTACCATATGATATTTTTCTCGAGAGAAGCTACTAGTGAAACCTACGGCCCCCGGGTCTCTTTTTTATTATATTTGCCTTCGCGATATATTTTCATTTGCTTTTATTTTCAGATCTATTAATCAAAAAATACAAAAATACCTTGTTGCAATCTATTTTTATTTATTTAATCTCGTGTTCCCGCGAGATCTATCTATCCAATCTACTACAATTTTACTTATCTTTTTACCCGTGAAGGATTGACAATCCCTCTCTAACGCCGGGTTGCAAGTATTTGTTCTTTGTGTGCATGAGCTATTTACGTGGTGTTGTGTGGTTCTTCTACTGGTTCGGTAACCTTAGTCTCATCATTGAGGGAAATACGTAACGTTGTTGTGCTGCATCATCCCTTACTCTTTGGGGAAATACCGACGTAGTTTAAGCAAGCATCAATGGCACGATCAGTAGCTGAGCACGTTGGCATGTTTCCCGTTTTGGAACAGGATTGTAGAGAATGATTTGGTGCATCGATAATTGATTGATCGTGCACTAGGCACATATATATAGGTAAAAGGGGTGCGACCGGTATCTTATCTCCTAAGATACACGTACATACAGAGGGAGACAGATACTACAAGTACTGCATACAGGACCCAGACCTACGTACATGTACACATGTTCAACACTTCGCAATGAAGCATCGTTGGTGACGCAAAGACTGGACCGAAAGCCCTCGAAAGTCGAGGTGGGTAGTCCCTTCGTCATCACATCGGCGAACTGCTGATCGGTGGGCACATGGAGAACACAAACACGACCAAGTGCGACGTGCTCCCGGACGAAGTGGATGTCGAGCTCGATGTGCTTCGTCCGTCGGTGATGGACAGGGTTGGCAGCGAGGTACACCACAGAGACGTTATCGCAGTAGACAAGCGTCGCCTTGGTGACCTCACATAGAAACTCCTGAAGTAGTTGTCGTAGCCATGAACACTCCACGACGGTGTTGGCCACGGCCCGATACTCGGCCTCGGCACTCGATCGTGATACCGTGGGTTGTCGTTTAGACGACCACGAAATCAGAGAGGGCCCGAGGTAGACACAGTAGCCGGAAGTGGAGCATCGAGTGTCGGGACACCCAGCCCAGTCGGCGTCGGAGTAGGCGACAAGGCTGGTGTCCGGCGAGGCCGTCAGGGTGAGACCCATGGATGTGGTGCCACGTATGTACTGAAGTATACGTTTCACGAGAGCCCAATGGGTGTCACGGGGAGCGTGCATGTGAAGGCACACCTGCTGGACAACATATTGAATGTCCGGACGCGTCAGTGTGAGGTACTAAAGCGCACCGACGATGGAGCGGTAGAAGGGAGCGTTGGACGCCGGAGAGCCCTCGATGGTGGACACCTTAGCCTTCAGACGACAGCGTGGAAGCGAGCTTGCGATTAAGCATGCCCGCCGCCTCGAAGCTCGAGGCGTACTTGCTGGTGCAGGAAGAAGCCCGAGTTCGGCGCACGACTCGATGCCGAGGAAGTAGTGGAGAGCCCCCAAGTCCTTGAGGGCGAACTCGGTGTCGAGGCGAGCTATGATCTGCTGAAGAAGCACTGGTGAGGACGCAGTCAGGATGATGTCGTCGACGTAATGTAGGAGGTACGCGGTGGCGAGGCCCTGGTGGTAGAAAACAGGGAGGCATCGAACCGTGTGGACCGGAACCCCTGCTGCTGGAGGAACGCCGCGATCCGCTAGTACCAGGCCCGAGGCGCCTGCTTCAACCCGTATAGAGAACGGGAGAGCAGGCACACGTGGTCCGGATAGGCGGTGTCGATGAAACCAGTCGGCTGCTGATAGAACACCTGCTCGTCGAGATGGCCATGCAAGAAAGCATTAGACACATAGAGCTGGTGGACAGGCCAAGCGCGAGAAACAGCAAGCTGGAGAACAGCGCGAATCGTGCCCGGTTTGAAAACCGGGGCGAAGGTGTCGGTGAAGTCCACGCCGGCGCGCTGGCGAAAGCCGCGCACCACCCAAAGCGCCTTGTAGCGCTCGAGAGAACCGTCGGGGCGAGTCTTGTGGCGGAAGACCCACTTGCCAGTGATGACATTGGCACGGGGTGGCCGCGGGACAAGCTGCCATGTACGGTTGCGCTGCAGGGCGTCAAACTCCTCACGAATCGCAGCTAGCCAGTTCGGATCCCGAAGGGCTGCGCGAGCGGAGGTGGGGAGCGGGGATGGTGTCGAGGTAGAAGTCGCGCATGCGTACTCGTCCGACGGGTAGCGCGTCTTGGGACACGGCCCCATCAAGCCCGAGTCACCACACCGTGAGGGTGCGGCAGTGATGGCGGGCTACACGGGCCGGGGGGCCGTGGCTGGGGAGCGTCGGGGAGCCGCAGCGAGGCCGGGCCGAGGAGGCCGCGGCGACGGGGCCACGACAGGGCCGCAAGCGTCAGAACGGAGCCGCGGCGACGGGTCCGCGGCGGTGTCGCCGAGGAGGGCCGCGACGGGGTCGCGACAGAGCAGAACGCCTGGGGCCGCCCAAGGGGAGCGCTGGCAGGGCGGACCTGTGTGGCGCGGCTGGGCGGTCCGGCAGAGGTGGTGGCAGGGACGAACCACGCCGCAGAAGACTCCGAAGGTGCCGGTACCTGCTGAAACGGGAACACGAGCTCATCAAAGTACACACGTCGGAAGTGAAAACACGGTGGGAGACTAGATCATAGCACCGGTAAACTTTGGCGTTGGGAGGATAGCCAAGAAAGATGCAAGGAAGGGACTGGGGCGCGAGTTTGTGAGGAGCAGTGGATGCGGTGCTAGGATAACAGAGACACCCAAAAATGCGAAGACCATCATAAGATGGAACCGCACCGAAGAGGATCCGGTGAGGGGTGTAGTTCCAGCGGGAACGATAGGGGCGAATGTTAATGAGTAGGCTGGCGATCGCGAGCGCGTTCGGCCAGAACCGAGGAGGCACGTAGGAGTGGAAGAGCAACATGCGGACACAGTCATTCAGCGGCGGCGACGCGCCGGGCGCGACCATTCTCTGCCGAGATGTAGGGCAGGTGAGGCGAAAGATGGTGTCGTGGGACGTAAGTAAATTGCGGACGGCGACGTTGTCAAACTCCTTGTCGTTGTCAGTTTGCAAGGCGAGAATAGGACGACCGAACTGTGTGGTGACATGTGAATAAAAAGCAGTGAGTGTGGCAAGAGCGTTGGACTTGCGACGGAGAGGGAAGGTCCACACACAATGAGTAAAATCATCCAATATTACCAGATAGTATAAATAGCCCGTGTTGCTAGCAACCGGGGACGTCCAAACATCACTATGCAATAAGTGGAACGGAAAGGTGGAAATGTTTGTAGACTCGCTAAAGGGAAGACGAACGTGCTTGCCAAGACGGCAAGCCTCACAAGTGTGATCGTCGACCTTATTACATGAGAAGGAAAACTCAAGAATCGGACGATAACGGTGGAGTTGGGATGACCAAGACGGGCATGCCAAAGATCGACATGGCGGCGATAGCGGGGGGGACGGTGGTGGTGGCGTCGGAGGATGCACTGGGTAAAGCTCATCCGGCTATCACATCGGTGGAGCACCATCCGTGTACGGGCGTCCTTCACAGAAAAACCGATATCGTCAAATTCAACAGTTATAGGATTCTCACGAGCAAGGCGACGAGCGAAACGAGATTAGTGACTAAGTCAGGAGACACAAGAACATTAGACATATGCACAGGAGTGGAAGTAGAAGGAAAAGACATATGACCAACGTGAGTAATGGGTAGGGAAGAACCGTTACCAACGATGATACGAGTGGGAGTATGAACGGGAGTGGCAGACGTGAGGTTACCGGGATGAGCAGTCATGTGAGCAGTGGCGCCCAAGTCCATGTACCAGTCACCACCGCCACCATAGGAGCTCGGTGATGGAGCGAAGTGCGGTGCAGCGAGCAAGGCCGGGTCCCACGGCGGCGGCACCTGAGGAGGGTAGAACCCTCCGTAGGCCGGCGCGGGAGCAGCCCCGAAGGCCGGAGCGGCGGCGCCATAGGCGGGCGCGGCCCCATAAGCCGGGCGGGCCCGTGAGGGCGCGGGCGGGGGGGCACCATAGCCGCTGTAAGGAGCAGCGTTCGCTGCAGCGGATAGGGCCTGGTGACCCGCCGGGCGGGGCCCAAGGATGCCCGGAGCCGGAGCCCGAGGGACCGGCATGGAGTACGCGTGGACGACGTTGGTCCATGGGTTGGTGTCGTACGTCCAAGGGGGAGTCACATGCTGCTGCTGCCGACGAGCCCCCGGGCGGCGGTTGTTGCTGCTGCGGCCGCCCGCGATGGTTGCCTTGGCGCCCGCCACCCCGTTGTTGGGGGCAGCGGGAGGTGGGAGGCGCGGGCGGAGGGGGGTACCAGGAGGCGCTGGGGACGGCGGGGCTGGCGCAGCGCATGGTGGGGCGGCGGTGGAGGGCGCCGCGTGAGGTGCCGCGGCGAGGGCATGGTGCTGGACACGCTTGACCCCCTTCATCCGCGCCTCCAACCTCAAGCACGCCACAAACTTGGGGAAGGAGGGCTCCGCATCAAGGTGAGGTTGAGGCGGCGTTGCAAGTCCTCGTTGAGGCCGGGGTGAGCATGCTGAGGAGGAGGTCGTCGTCCACCTTGGCTCCAATGTCACGGAGTTCGTCCGCCAACGTCTTCAGGCGGCGGCAGTAGTCATCAATGGACTGTTCATCCTAGTGACAGTCAAAAAATTCCTCCTGCAAAAAAATGCGGCGCTGAAGCTTGTTGTTGGTGAAGAGGCCGTTCAGCTTGACCCACATGGCACGGACGTCGTCGCCGGCGCTCACGACCGTGTGGAACAAGTCCTTGGAGATGGTGGTGAAGAACCACCGAATGATCGTGGCGTCGATCGCGGTCCACTCGGCGTCGTCCACCATGGCGCGGGAGTCCATGGTGCCATCCACGTGGTCCACGAGATTGTTCTCGCGAAAGAGCAGCGTGAAGTACGTCTTCCACGCGAAGTGCGTGGAGTTGGAGGCGTCGAGGATGACGGGGACGCGTGCGTGGACGTTGATGTCGCGGATCTCGGCGGGGTCGACGGCGAAGGGGTTGGAGTAGGTGGAGGCGTTGGACGACATGGCGACGGGATCGTGGGGAGGGAGGCGGCGGCGCGGCTGAAGAGAAGCGGCGCGGCGGCGGGAGGTAGGCGGCGCGGCGGGGAGGGGCGGCGCGACGTGAGGAGAGAGGCGCGGGGAGGAGAGGTGGAGGCGGCGGCAGCGGCGGCGGCCCGAGGCGGCGGCTAGGGTTAGCGGAAGCTGGAAGATCGACTTGCGATAGATACCATGTAAAGAATGATTTGGTGCATCGATAATTAATTGATCGTGCACTAGACACATATATATAGGTACAAGGGGTGTGACCAGTATCTTGTCTCCTAAGATACACGTACATACAAAGGAAGACAGATACTACAAGTACTGCATACAGGACCCAGACTTACGTACATGTACACATGTTTAATAAGGATAAAAGGAGGAAGAAAGAATAGAAAAACTGCAACATTTACGCAGCGCAAAATTTGGAGTCTTGCTCGATGAGGGTGACTGCTAAGACCCGGTTCCTTCTGCTGCCTATTCCAACTTTGCAGTACATGGATTGTATGCTGAAGGGAGTTTGTGTTTATTCCCGGCGTGGGGCCCTTTTTGATGAGGAAAACTCGGTTATCCCCTTCACATACAGAAGCATAGATGCAGGGGAAGAAACGATTTTGAGATGCCTTGTGTTGTGATTTGTACAACATATGCATGCGCGCATCGTCATTTTGAATGATTATATACGTTGATGGACGCTCGGTCGGGAACTCGGGATAGCTACTCCCTTCTCCGATTGAACATGCTTGGCCTTAATTAACCCTGTGAGCTGTTCGCTTGCGGGCTCCGATGTCACACGCTGGATGTTTTTTTGCATAATAATACATGTCTTATTTATATAAAATAAAGATCAAGTTACAAGGCACGTAAGCACCGACCATACATGACTGAAAAGATAGGAAAATCCTATGTAAAATACCAGCGCATGTCCCTTTTCTTTGACACCACCGAAGCGGCCACCAAAGGGTAAAAAGATAGATCACCTCTTCGTCAACGCGGCTCCATCGCTGATCAGCAGCTTTACGGACCTCCAAAGTAGTTTGCCAAAAGCAAAACCATAGCCGTTGAAAGAATCAGACCGGGGCAACATGTCCCCGGACACGCCATCGAACTTCAGAACTGACACCCTCGCATGACGACGACGTCGGAGAAGGAAACCAAAACTGCCCGCCTGCAACCACAGACCCAACACAAGATACTCCATCTTTCAGCTATTACTTGCGTAGACAACCGCCTGCACGTACTCCTGAACGACAAAACCTCCTTGCTCCACCATGCTGGCCTTTTGTTCTGTTCATGCGCTACATACCTGTAGGCTGTAGCTGAGCTGGCCTAGATTATCTTTAGCTCAAATGCAATGGGGTAACAATGGGGTAACTTAGGGCAAACACTATTAGACGCTCGCTAGCGTCAGATCGTTGTGGTTTCGCTGAGGCAAGCCTCTGATTGGGCCGGCCCACGTACAGGATTCGTTCGCTGCTGCTTTCGTCTCTGTTCTTTGCGGTTTTTTTTTTCTTATATGGTTTTTTGCTTTCAGTTTTTTTTACTCATTTTGTCCGTTTTTCAGTTGTTTTGTTCCGGTTTTTTATTTTTTGGTTCCATTTTCTCTATTTTTCTTCTTTTATGTTTCCTTTTTTATTTTTTGCTTCTGTTTTTCTTCTCTTTATTTATTATATAAAAGTTCACCGTGTATTACGAAAATCTTCGTCGTATTAAGAAAATGTTCATCATATATTATGTAATAGTTCACCTAGCATTATAAAAATGTTCATCGTGCATTACAAAATTTTTCACCTTATGTTATGAAATTGTTCAGCATATTTAAAATTTGTTCATTGCGTATTTAAAATATGTTCATCATACATTAAAAATTGTTCGACGATACTACAAATATTCATTTGTATATTTGAAATTTGTTCAGTGTTTGTTTTCAAAAAAGTTCACTGTCTTTTAAATTTTGTTCAACGATATTATAAAATTTTTCATCATATATTATGTAATAGTTCACGTAGCATTATAAAAAAGTTCGTCGTGTATTACAAAAAATTTCACCGTATGTTATGGAATTGTTCAACATATATTTAAAAGTGTCCATTGCGTATTGAAAATTTGTTCATCGTACATTAAAAAATTGTTCGACGCATACTAAAATGTTCATTTGTGTATTTGAAATGTGTTTAGTGTTTGTTTCCAAAAAAGGTTCACCGCCTTTTAAATTTTCTTCAACGTATATTATAAAAAAATGATTTCTTTGGAAAAAAGGATTTTGCCGCCGTCTTCCATACTTTAAAACTGGTGCTGCGTTAACACAGTTGTAGGTTGCTAGCTCGGTTGGCTTGGCTTGCTAGAATCCTGAATGAATGAGGTCAGGAGCTCGATCCACGCGTGTGCTTGGGCCGGCCCGTTTGCGTGCCGCTTCAGCGAAGCCGCGATGAACGGACGCTGACGGGCGGCGTATAGGAGCACCCGTAACTTAGTACTTAGCCGAAAAACCGAACTCATCCACCCTCGTGGGCTGTCGTACTTTCTTCATTGACTTCTTATCATCCGGCCCAACTTACGTGGAAGCACAGGCAGATACAGGTTTGTTAATACTCACTGTAACTCTTTAGTTTCATTTAGTCCCACCTCAGCCGGCACACGCTGTGGAGTTGGCCCGAGAAGCCATAAAAGGAGAAGGAGGGCAAAGTTTCAAATCATACCTTTCTCGGCCTTTTGGCTAAGATCAATCTGATATGTGGACCAAGTTCCCACAACAATATTAAATTTATTTTTTATAGGGGAGGGGTCCACCACAATAGCTTGCTATTGGGGCCGTCAAGTGTCGTCTGAGCGTTGCACTATAGCCCAGACCTGGCACACCCCAAACAAATCAAACCCAAGAATTCTCCTTTGCTGGAAAATTTGCTTGAAACGGTGCTTCCAGCCAGATCAAAGGCGATGCAGCATACTAAATGGCTTAGTGAGTACCGTAGATGCATTCTATGCCTGATGGTGAGGACATGTTTGGCAGTCTTCTATGTCAATCAGAGCGAGCAGTTCACACAAGTTCGTACTCTGCCGGCACCGGCGACAGCTCTCCGCAGTCGTCGGCCATGCGCGCCTCTTTGGTGGCGCCCATCAGGTCCTGCACTACCTCCGCCATCGCGGGCCGGAACTCGGCCTCCCGCTGCACGTAGGCAAACTTCATCCATTACGACCAGAGGCGGAGCCAGAATTTCTTAAAGCCTAGGGCTAAAATTAAGCAGCTATAAAAAATCAAAATACCACACATACCAACGCATGCTAGAAGTTCTTCACAAATTCACATTCAGAATAAAATGTGAATTCATTATTACCGTGAGAGAAAATTCAATAAACATGTGATCAATTTAACAAAGTGCACCCTTGTAATTTCTCATTTTTTGATAGGATTGTATAATCTCAATACCATCAATGCTTGTAATAAATCAAGCTCAAAACATGATACATCCATTCATCACTCATCTTATTTCGCAGCTAACAATGCTAATTACTGAGAAAATCTCTTTCTACAGTCGTTGTAGCAACGGGCAGAAGCAACGCTAATTCAACGAGACTATACTATATACCTAAGGAAAATGCGTGTGCCTATCTGTTTGTACCATCTTCACAGCAAGCTGAGCAAGATCAATGCAACTAGAAAAATTCTAGATCAGCTCTAGCTTCCCTAACAAATGCCTCAAAAATCTAGATCAGGATTGTCATCTGGATTAAGCTCCACACATGGGTCATTTTCTTTTGCATTATTAGCTCTAGTTCCTGCTGATTTCAGGGTGATTCATTGGTGTTGGTATTGTTGGATGTGGGATGGCGGATGTTGCTTAAAAAAGATTTAATTGCAGGGTTTCTTTTCATCTTGGATTTCTTTCTATCCTGTTAACAAATAACTGAAACAAAATTGACTAAACTAATAGTACACCGTGCTAGAAAAAAAATGTTATAACGAATTAGAAATTACCTGTCTAGCCGGTTGTGGAGATGGAGCACAATAACAAGGCTGCCGTTGTGGAGACGAGCGTAGCGTAACGAAGGTTAGAGGCGATTTAGCGCCAAGCCCCGCCGCGCAAGTCTGGATCGTCCCTTCAGAGGCCTGTCGAACCGTCGAGGGGAAAGACCTGAGGCTGGGGCGGCGTACGGAAGGAGGCACGCACCAACGAGGGTTTTCTGGCGCCTGTGCGTTTTTTTTCTCTCTAATAGATCGATTGATTCCTTTGGAATCGCAACGTGGGTGTGGCTTCGTGCGCTCCTGGAGAGCTGGTTGGGCTGAGAGCATGAGAAACGTGGGCTGAGCTGTTTATGCCATGGCTGGATATTCATGCCTGGGGCTGGGCCTCTGTACATCTAAAAAATTGAAAATTTTATACTGGATCTAATAGCACCAATTGGGCCACGCCTGGGGCTATATCCCCAGTTGCCATAGGCCCAAATCCGCCCCTGATTACGACAAACGCAGCAGCCCAAGAAAACGAGAAACCAAAGACGGTCGACCTTCAGTTACCTGCACGCATCTGCTGATGATGTCCGCGAACCGTGACAGGGACCTGACCGGCAACGGTGTGCCCCGGAGGCGCGAGTCGGCCATCCGGCGCAAAGCGCTGAGGTCGTGCAGCCGCGCGCCAGCCCACGGCACCAGCAGCCTCTCCCCTCGCGGCCGCGCATTGTCGTAGGGCCTGCGCCCCGTCAGGAGCTGCAGCATCACCACACCGAAGCAGTACACGTCGCGGCCTGTGGCCGCCCGCGTCGTTGCCGCTTCTTCCGGCGGGCTGACGTAGCTCAGTGCGTCGTTGTGCCAGTCCGTCGTAGCTCCTGACACTGAAGGTGGCGCGAATGGGGCGAGGCCGCACCCGGACACGCGCACCCCCGCCTCATCATCGACAAGGACATGCTCTGGCCTTAGAGGCGGAGCCAGGATTTCTTAAAGCCTAGGGCTAAAACTAAGCGGCTATAAAAAATTAAAATACCACACATACCAATGCATGCTAGAAGTTCTTCACAAATTCACATTCAGAATAAAATGTGAATTCATTATTACCGCGAGAGAAAATTCAATAAACATGTGATCAATTTAACAAAGTGCACCCTTGTAATTTTTCATTTTTTGATAGGATTGTATAATCTCAATACCATCAATGCTTGTGAATAAATCAAGCTCAAAACATGATCCATCCATTCATCACTCATCTTATTTCGCAGCTAACAATGCTAATTACCGAGAAAATCTCTTTCTACGGTCGTTGTAGCGACGGGCAGAAGCAACGCTAATTCAACGAGACTATACTATATACCTAAGAAAAATGTGTGTGCCTATCTGTTTGTACCATCTTCACAGCAAGCTGAGCAAGATCGACGCAACTAGAAAAATTCTAGATCAGCTCTAGCTTCCCTAACAAATGCCTCAAAAATCTAGATCAGGATTGTCATCTGGATTAAGCTCCACACATGGGTCATTTTCATTTGCATTATTAGCTCTAGTTCCTGCTGATTTCATGGGTGATTCATTGGTGTTGGTATTGTTGGATGTGGGATGGCGGATGTTGCTTAAAAAAAGATTTAATTGCAGGGTTTCTTTTCATCTTGGATTTCTTTCTATCCTGTTAACAAATAACTGAAACAAAATTGACTAAACTAATAGTACACCGTGCTAGAAAAAAAAAAGATGTTATAACGAATTAGAAATTACCTGTCTAGCCGGTTGTGGAGATGGAGCACAATAACAAGGCTGCCGGTTGTGGAGACGTAGCAGAACAGAAGGTTGGAGGCGGCGAGCGTCAAGCCCCGCCGCGCAAGTCTGGATCGTCCCTTCAGAGGCCTGTCGAACCGTCGAGGGGAAAGACCTGAGGCTGGGGCGGCGCACGGAAGGAGGCACGCACCAACGAGGGTTTTCTGGCGCCTGTGCGGTTTTTTTTCTCTCTTTGATAGATCGATTGATTCCTTTGGAATCGCAACGTGGGTGTGGCTTCGTGCGCTTCTAGAGAGCTGGTTGGGCTGAGAGCATGAGAAACGTGGGCTGAGCTGTTTATGCCATGGCTGGATATTCATGCCTGGGGCTGGGCCTCTGTACATCTAAAAATTTGAAAATTTTATACTGGATCTAATAGCACCAATTGGGCCACGCCTGGGGCTATAGCCCCAGTTGCCATAGGCCCAAATCCGCCCCTGTCTGGCCTGAAATGTCCGTGGACAACGGCGACATGTCCATCCTGGCCGCCGCCGCCGTCATGGAGGTACTCGAGAGCCTTGGCGGCCTCGAGGGCCACGGCGATCCGAGCTTCCCACAGGACCTTGTTGCCGGGATCGGCAGCGTCGCTGCTGCCGTGGTGGATCATGTCGTCCAATGTGTGTTCGCTTATACACGAGGAGCCTCTGTCCGTGCTCCACGCAGCAACCCACAAGCTCTTCTATGTTAGGGTGTCGAAGGTCGGCGACGGTCCGAACATTCTCCAAAAACTCGTCAGCCGCCATTTTCGTAGCCGTGTCGCAAAGCTTCAGCACCGCAAACTAGAAGAAATGTGATCATGGGAAGATGATGTCAATAACACCACAAAGTTTCCAACAGGAAAAAGAGATAGTACCCTACTACTATAAAGAAACTGAATATGGCACAATTAGGAATGAAAGTTCTACATACAGTTCAATCTACCTTGCATTCTATCCTGTGGATGCTGGTCAATAAACTGGCAGCGAGAATGCTGAATCTGGCAGCCTTTGCCGGAGACACCTTGTTAGCGTGCCTCCGAAGAGCACCACCGTGCGTAGTGTCATGTGGAGTAATTGCAGGAATTACAGTAATGTGAGGATGTGCAGCTGGAGAAGGAGACGACGTCACCGGAGTCGGAGAGGAACCAGAGATCGGAATGGTGAAATGGTTGCCGTTTTTTCTGCAGAAAATTCAGGCAAGAATATTGATTTGTTAGGCAGCCAGTAGTTAGCCAAGCTCTTTTGGTTCTTGAATCTCGATAAGAGAGGATGGAGTTCTTACAGAAAATTTGGGATGTTGAACATCTTCTCTGGGATAGATCATGTGAACCGATTGTTCTCCACACTAGATGACCCGGTTGCGCCAATGGCGCAAGAAGCCAGTTAGAAGCGATGTTTGTAGTGAGTATGTGGAAGATGTAGCTGGAAATATAATGCAATATGGATTGTAATACACAGATAGTAGAATGACTTAGATTGGTGTACAGAAATACATATATAGTCAGCCTCACAACTTATTAAGGCATCTTCTTAGTAAGATTGTGATCTTCAGAGGGTGTCAACGTACGAATAAGGATAGTGTCAATGTTGGATAATGCTTGCGTGGTACACTTCCATAAGCACTTGAAGGCCTCTAAAAGGTGATGGTTCCACTGTTAAACCATCTAGAGCAGTCCATATAGTTCTAATCTCCGAAATATCTTTGCATTCATTGATCCATATGGCACAGTTGTAGAACCAAATATCAAGGGAATCATCAATATGGTAGTTGTTATTCTCTAGAATGGAATAAGGTCTGAGGGTGTCTTCTATTATAGCTGGGTTGTAGAACTCGGTTGGTAGTTCTGTTGCGCCCCTAGCGCAAAAGGCAAGAGCAAACCAATCATTCAAAACATGTAAGTAAGAGGGTTTAGAGATTGGTAATATAATCCTTTAAGCAAGAAATAGATACTTCATACATAGCACTATATATTAGTACATTGCATGGTGGCATGATAGCCCAAAACAAAGTTATGAGGCCAATTCATGATAGCTTATCTACATTGGTTTTAGAAAGCAAGCTATATAGGCAGACATACATCATATAGATAGCCCTTGTCTTTTAGCCTGTGGTTGATTTTTTTTATCTTATGATGGTGGGCAAGACCAAGACATGCAGTCGTTGACATTAGGCAAAGTCATCGTTGCATGTTACATCAGTACTGAAAATGACATAATTTCCTAAGAAGCTCTATGGTAGGTGTGTTCGGTGGGCTGTCATTGGCGAAAGAACAAATGTCTTTCATATCATTGAATTCATCGTCTAAACCCAACAATATACTTGTTTATTTTCTTTAGAATGTCTTCTGATTGTAAAGTTGTACCGTCAAGGTACTCTGCGACATATCTTACTTGCGAGAAAGTATGGTCCATATCATTGTCTTATTTTTAGTTAAACTAATTGCAATGAAGTATTGAAGTATTTTGTTGTAAGAGGCTTCCATGTATTTAGATCTTCGGTTGCAAGCCGATCTTCAGCTTCTTCTAGTTCTCAGTAGACATGTGAATACTGATTCTTTTGCAAGTTCATTCTTTAGTTGGTACTCAGATGGATAGAACCCAACGGTTGCCTCCCGGCCAACCGTTCTTGCCTTGTGTGTTCATCATTGATCGACCAACTGATTATAGAGAAGCAAAAGTCTATGAAATCTCCATTGTCAGCAATTAGTTTCCTTTCTTTTCTCGATGCAGGAGGAAATGAAAGGACAAAACCGATAAACCAGAAACAGATTACAGTGACCAAATTACTAATCTTGAAACCAACAGGGAAGAACCTTTGGGGTGATGGATTTTCCATATCACATTGATTCAGCTACAAAATCTATTAACCTAAGATAAACATACGTTAGTGGCAGCATAACCTCTAAACTAAATAAGAACTTGACTATGAACAAAGTAGAAATGGTGATAATGTCCCAAAAGTTCAATCTGATGCACTCAAATGGGTGAGCATGTGGAGAAAATAGGCCTGGCCATATTACTGTCATATAGGCACGCCTCATAGAACTAAGGGCATCTCCAACGTGGACCCTCAAACCGCCCGCATACGTTTGGACCGCGCGGTCCGGACGTGGTCTACCGTCCAACGCGGTCTTGTATCGGTCCATTGAGCGGTCGAGACCACGTTTCCCCTGTAAAACGTAACCAAACGTGGGGGGTTTTGCGGGATTCCCGACACGAGACACGTCTGACTCTTACACCCATGGCCCACCCAAACGGAAGGCGGAGCCCGCGTTTTTGTAGATGCTCGCCCTGTTTCCACGACAAAATCCTCACTCTCTTTCGCTGCTCTCCACCCAATTCCCTCCTTTTTCTCCCACTTTCTTCTTCCATCCCACCGCCGACGCATGGAACAGGACGAGAGCATGTAAGAGTTGGAAGTGGCGGAGGTGCAGGAGGATCCCAGCATCACCCTCGCTTGGAAGATCATCTTGACGACGCGTCAAAATCGTCGCGTCAAAGCGAAGGCTACAAAGGAGGAGAAGCTCAAGCGGAAAGCCGACAGAGGGCATGTTGATGGCATCCGTGACAGTGGGCGTGCTTATCGCAGACATGGTGGAGGTCGCGGAGCTCCGATGGTGTCGCCTGCCATTCAGATGTCGCCATGGCCGCAGCATTACAATGTGACGACACCTTGAGCAATGAACGTGGTGGCTCAGATTACCGGTCCAACAGGGCAGAATTTCTTGCGTGGACTGCCGAACTAATATTCTTTCGTGAACGGGCATGTAAAAACTTTAAGCATACTTGCCTCTTTTTGGTTGTGATCCGGCGGGCGCTATGGATTGGACTTTTAATTTAGTTTGAAATTGCCCTTTACCGGGGACATATACATGATAGTATTGGATGGCCACTTCTGGCATTAGTGTCTGTGGATTGGTTCCTGTCCACGGACGGATGACGGAGCAAATTTGCGGAAGATGCCATAACATACAAACCAACAAGTGGCATGACATGGGCAAACACCTGTCCTCTTGGAACCCCACCACTTAATAACACATTTTTATTTTGTTCATTTTACGATAAAGAATTGCTTTCCCTTGCTTCAAGCTGCCATTATTCCACTGAACTGAGCTCCATGAGAGAGGATTCCACAAGGTGAGGTCCGCTGTGAGGGGGCGTGGTCGTGGCCAGCGACATGAGGGAGCAGCCGCGGCCAGCGTTGCCTGAGTCCAACGCGCCCAAGCCCCGACCAAGGCCGTTCCCCTCCTAGACTGACCAGATCCCTGGGAGAAGGTGGGGAACTGTAAGGCATACGGCCGACTGGGTGAAGCGCCGCTTCGCCGCAGGAGGTGGCCGCCGTTTCCGCTAAGGTAACTTTCTTCAGCTTGTTGTTACTATGCTAAATTGCTAATAGCCAAGTTTGTGGGGTAGTCTTGATACTTTGATGAGTGATTCAACACTGGAGTACTAATTAGTAGCACTAATTAGCGGCTGGGACTGCTCCAATCATCAAGCTGGTTATATTGTACAAAATACTTTGAGTGATCGCTTAGATGCTGAAGAGTATTTTCCAATTAAATCACGGATGCTATTTAGTTGATATATTCCTGGATCTCCTCTAGTCGCAGGGTCAGGCATATTCTATCCATTCTGACATTCACTTCCTTAGAATTGTTGATAAGTACTGTATGTATCATGGCTAGCAGCCATCGTTGGCCTACTTGGAGAACAAATAATCCTTTTAACATAAGGGCATCACACGATTAGTTACAAAATCCGAATACAAATAAACTATGCTAGGTCTGCAGTTTTTTCATGCATCACCTGATTAGTTCACTGCACTTTTTGTGCAGGAGCAACCTGAAGCCAAAAGAACACAAAACTGTACAAACTAAAATAAATACATGTCCACATGCCTAATAACTTTGAAAGCCTGAGTCTTACTACAACAGTTCAAACAGTCAATAGTAAGAAAGGAAGTAAAAAAATGTATCAGTTGGCATTTCCTCCAGATGGTGAATTGCCTGAAAAAGAGAGTAATAGGTATAATGATGGTGTTACTTGTGCAAGCACCAAAACTTCACCAAGAAAATAAAATATATTAGGGGCATTGTACCTTTATTTTTCCTATAATCCTTGCCCTTGCGTCTAGATGATATGGAGGTGGTGCAAGCTAGCCATCATCTTCAGATTAGTCCATCCAAAAAGCACACCAAAAGTAACAGTTGGATTGATTGTATTATCCCTGAAATGCGATCATCACAAATTCAGTTGGCGCTTAATACTAAATAGAAGTGCATGGCTTGCTTATCACACTTAGGGCTCATAGGCCTTATCTAATCACTCTCCAAAGCAAACCATTTATCTATTCGAAATAGGCAAGAGGTAGGCAAAAATGCTATATACCAAAGTGCACATGTCAATCTAAACTGAAGTACTACTCACAAGAAACCGAGTATGATAACATGTCGTTGCTCGCTCTAATGATATACAAATTGTTGGAAAGGAGGGGATTTATTTTATTTATACAGCTTGGTTTAGTGATTTAGTACAAATAAGTACATGTCCAAACCTGACAGGCATGACAACCTCAAATCCATGGGGGCAGTTTGGTTAGATCAGTATGAGGAGAAATGAAGAATATACAAACTGTAATATTTGTTAGATTTGGAAATATTTTACTGAGACTTATTGGTGCATGGCACATAGGTACGTGCAGTTAAAACTTCTGCCCAGCTTGAAGAAAGGGGGTATGACCGTGGATGTTGCGGAACATACAAACTACGAGAGCTAAGACCTCCTGGACCGATCAAAGGAGGACTTGACCACTGCAGAACATACAAACTGCAATAGTTAAGACCTCTGCCTAGCCAAAAGAAAGGGAGGACTTGACTACAGAGGCTGCAGAATTAGTGCATCTAGTACATATATGATTCACTCTACACTGTAGGAGACCAACTTTTCTGAGAGAAATTCCCCAATTCTTGCCTCATCCATATTCCACCGGGAAGCTCTATTTCTGAGTGACGCGCATACTATTTATACTTGGCAGCTAGGCATGCTAATACGGCCAACGCAGACAACAACCTAACATGTACGTTTGTCCGTTAATATATATCTTTGCAGAGGAAAAATACAAAAGAACAACCATACACTATATGTAGAATAGCACTTCAGTATAACTATCTAAAATAGTACATCAACATAAATTATCTATCCTCATCAGTATGCAGTATACCACCTGACATAGCTGGAAAGAGATCATATGAATCCTAATCAATTACCTGGAAGTGACCAGAACAAGAGTTTCCGGAGTAGCCACTATTCTATGTGATTCCAGCTTTAGCTGCGATGACTGAATTTTTTAACACTGGGTGTAGCGACCCGACCCGAGAACGGTCAAGTCTCTGTGTAGCTGTACCATCCCAAGATCATGCTGGCACACACAGTGCATTGATGCAAAGATTCAAAGTTCAATTACACCTGAATTTATTACACGATTCTCATATCGAGTCTTTACTACAAGATAATAAATTCGGCCGAAGGCCAACTCATGAGAAATAAACTAAATAAAGCTGCGGAAGCATAGACAAATAGCGAGTCCATCCGACTCCATAGGGCAATCGCCAAGCGTGGATCGTAGCCTCACTCCTGATCGGAAAACTCCTCTGCAACATAAGACGTTGCAGCCGTGTAGGTCAGCATTTTGAATATGCCGGCAAGTCAAAGAGAGAACAACAATAAAAAAATTACTAACACTATATGCAATTTGGCTGTGGGGCTCTAAGTTTCATTATTTTGCGAAAACGCCAGTTTTTCCCTACAACAAGGACTAGTTTGCAAATACTACAAAATCTTGGTAGTTATTGAGATGGTTCCGCCAACCAATGTCTCATTTCCAATTATTAAATAACCCCCTCAATTAATTTATTAATTTAGGTGTTGAGATTTCCGAAATACTCCAAGTTCCAGAGGCTCAAATTGTCTGTAACCGTGGACACGACTAACCGATTAGGTCTTCACTCTGCAGAGGTTTATGACTTTACCGCAAGAATCGTTCCTCCTTTAAGTCTTCGCACTTCACGGTGTTTGAAGACGGACGAACGAAACAGGGTCTTCCGAAGAGTTCCTCCGGGCCACCGCGGTACCCATCCATCCTACCGCTTTTCTACATCTCGTAGCACCGTCCGCCGAGTCACACCTAGGGTCGACTGCAAGCGAGCCCATAATGGCTTGCGGCTGCACATGTAAGCTTCCGATCAATGAGGTATCCATCCATCTCTTCGTGATGGGTGAAGCTTTCCGCAAGATGTCATGGCACTTCTCCATGCATCCTGCCACCGCTGGTTTTCTCCAGGTGCCCACAACCGTCCTCCACCCAAGAGTGAATTTTGAAGTCCATCTTGAGCTTGAAGTCATGGGGTTGTCATCTTCTTGACTCTCGCATCTCCCTTATGAATCACTCAACCAACCCCGCCTACGAGCATAGCAAAAATAAACTACTTCGTCCCGGGCCATGGTAACAAGGGGAATTGGTTTCACCCTACCTCATGATACTACTCAAGAACATAACTTAAAATTCTCCTACTGCATGCATAGTGGGGAGGTATAATTCTAATGCAATAAAATCATAGGTATTGTAAAAGAAAACATGGTCAAATAACTTGCCTTGCTGACGGTCTTCGAAAGTTAGGGACTCGTGATAGCAGGCTTCGCACTCCGGAAATTCTACCGAAGCAAACAACAATCATATAAGCATAAAACATACAATCACTTAACATAACAGCATGCTAACCTAAAACACACAAAACAATCGAACCAAAAACCAAAGAAAACTCGAAGAAATCCAAGCCAACAACTAACAAGAAAATAAAATAAACTTTTTATTTTCTGTAAATAAAAGTTCATGTTCTAAAACTACAGAAACTAATCTAAAGTAAACTATAACATAGGTAAAATAAAATTATTTACTAAATAGAACAATAGGAAAACAGTAGCTAGTTAAATAAATAAGAAACACATGATTTTGACTAAAACTATTTTTTTTATTAAATCTAAAATACCCAAATAAATTCCTACGGTTAGGCAAGGTTAAAACAAAGTAGTGATAAAAGAATCACTAAAATAAAATAATCCTAACTCATTTTATAGCAGAAATACTAATCTGTCTAAAACTAAAATAAAACAATTTCTAATAATTTAAACATGACTAAACATATTTTCTACAGAAACTACAACAAATTTGCAAACTAACAAAAAAGAATCAACTAAAAATATTAAGTAACCTAAAAGATATGGATTTTACAAAACTGGAACTATTCTGTTAAAACAGAAACGAAAAAATAACTAAAAAGAAAACTAGTGCTAATGGGCCTATCTAACGCCAAAGCGTTTTATAACTAACGACGCTCGGAAAATAAACCGATCGGCCGGTCTAACTAACCACTAACTAAACTAGAAAAAAACGTAGCTAAACCAGACTTTTAAAATAAAACCTACCCTTCACTAGATCTAATCTAGGCCCTAGATTCTAGATCGATGATGGTGGTGGGCGTCTGCGACGACTTTATCATGGTGGCGACGACGGCGACAGACGACGGCGTTTCGGGGCGACGACGGCGTGGCTCGGTGGTCGGGAAGGCGGCGGAGGCCTCCGGCGGTCTGGCGGAGTGAGGGAGGTCGGCGGTGGAGTCGGTGGAGCTCGGGGTCTGGAGGCGGGCGGGCAGAACAATGGCGCGACGGCGGCGTCGGGTTCCGACGAGGAATCATGGCGAGGTAGAGGGGTTAGGCGAGGGAAAGTGGGGAACGGGTCGAGGGCGGGTATTTATAGGGTTGCGCCGACTTGGAGGAGGGCGAATCGGGAGGGATCCCGCGATCTCCGGATTCCGGCTGGCGATGCGACGCTGGCGTGGGAGAGGAAGAAGAAGGGTGGGGTGGTAGGCGTCGTGAGAGAGAGGAGGGGGTTCGCCGGGCGACCGAGGGGAGGGTTCGGCGTGGCGGCTCGGGCGGGTGGGCTCTTGCTGGTGGGTCGCTTGCCGAGCCTGCCCATTGGTGGGCTGCCTCACCGGGTGGGCATTGGCTGGTGGGGGGTTTTTTTTTTTTTTTTTTTGAATAAGGAGAGAGAGAGAATATATTAAATATATATATATATATTTATATAGGACATATATATCAAAATTATCAGGGGAATATTCCCTACAATTTGAACATTTTTCCAGGGGCAAAACTCAAACTAAAAAAACATTTTCTAGAAATCCCAATTAAAATCAAATTTGAATTCAAACTTTTTGGCAAAGTTTTTCATATGACATTTTTGGAGTGTCATGTTTACTCCTCTCATACTTTTTCTGAAGTATTTGTCAGGCATTGTTTTGAAATAAATTTCAACTGCCACTTTGAATCCAATATCCAACAAACTCAAAATCTTCTGAAATACTTCAAATGTCACTCAATTTCAAACAATATGCATAAATGCTTAGCTATAATTGTAAAACATTCCAAATGGGAAATTTGGGATGTTACAAACCTACCCACCTTAAGATGAATCTCGCCCTCGAGATTCGGGTTGGCTAGCAAATAGGTGCGGTGGTCTCGGCGGAGGTCTTCTTCTCGCTCCGTGTGGCTTCCTCCTCGGAGTGATGACTCCACAAAGACCTTGCAAAACTTGATGATCTTGTTGCGGGTGACTGTTCGCAGTCTCGAGAATTCGGATGGGTTTCTCCTCATAAGTCGATCACCGTCGAGCTGTATGGCCTCTAGGGCACCGTGTCATCAACGGAATATCGACCATGTCGGCATGGCATTTCTTCACCGAGAAACATGGAAGACATCATGAACTCCGGACAATCCTTCCGCAATTCCAACTTGTAAGCAACTTCTCCACGATGTTCGAGGATTTTGTAGGGCCAATGAACCGGGTGCTAACTTTCCTTTAACACCGAACCTCTTGATTCCACGAAGTGGGGACACACGAAGATATGCCGGTCTCCCGCCGTAAGTTACTTCCTTGCGCCATCGTCGGCATAACTCTTCCGCCCGATCGAGCTACCTTGAGTCTATCTCGAATCATCTTGACTTTCTCTTTGGAATCTCTCGATAAGATCGGGACCGAAAAGTTTTGGTCTCCAACGCCATCCCACAAAGAATGGTGTTCGCACCTCCTTCCGTATAGAGCTTCGAAGGGGCCATCTTCGATCGGTCTCGATAATCTGTTATTGTACGAGAACTCCGCGATGGCAAATTATCATCCCAGCTAGACCCATAGTCTAGCGCACAAGCTCTCAACATGTCCTCCGGGATCTGGTTGACTCTCTCGTCTCTGTCCATCTGCTCGGATGAAAAGTCAGATGAACTCCAGCCTCGCACTCCAAAGTTTCATGCAACCGATTCCAAAACTTTGAGGTAAATTGTGTTCCTCTATCCGACACGATACTCCTCGGAACTCCATGCGGACATATGATCCTCGGTCATGTATATCTTGGCTAACTTAGCGCTGGTATAAGTAGTCTTCACGGAATGAAATGAGCTACCTTGGTCAATCGATCAACCACTACCCAGATGGAATCATAACTGAACGGGTCTGGGTAATCCGTGATAAAATCCATTCCAAGTTTTTCCCATTTCCACTCGGGAATCGGCAAAGGTTGAAGTAACCTGCTGGCTTCGATGTTCCGCCTTTACTCGTTGGCAAACATCGACATCGCTACGTACTCGGCAATATCCTTCTTCATACCCGTCCACCAGAAACTTTCCTTCAAATCCAGATACATCTTGGTGTTACCGGGGTGAATCGAGTACGGTGAATCGTGAGCCTCCTGAGTTCGGGATCATTGGGCACATAAATACGATCCTCGTACCATATAGCTCCGTATTCATCCTTACGAAACCCTTTAGCTTTTCCTTCATTCATCCTTTTCTTTATCTCATCAATTTCCTTGTCCGACTTTTGGGCTTCACGAATTCTTTCGGCCAAAGTGGACTGAACTTCCAGAGTTGCAACATATCCTCTGGAACTATCTCCATCGAAGATCTCTCGAGGTCATCGACTAACTCTGGGTAATCCTCCGCTATAAGAGTATTCACATAACTCTTACGGCTCAAAGCATCTGCTACAACATTAGCCTTTCCGGGTGGTAATGCAATCTCATGTCATAGTCCTTGATTAACTCTAGCCATCTCCTCCGCCGAGGTTCAACTCTTCTGCGTGAAAATATACTTCAAGCTCTTATGATCTGTGTAAACATCACAACGGTTTCCGATAAGAAAATGTCTCTGTGTCTTGAGTGCATGCACTATCGCCGCTAACTCCAAATCATGTGTGGCATAATTCATCTCGTGTGGTCGAGCTGTGCGGAGGTATAAGCTACAACTTTTCCTTCCTGCATGAGTACTCCTCCGAGTCCCCGACGAGAAGCGCCACAATATACCGTAATCCTTGTGTATGTCCGCAAAATCAGCATTGGGCTGTAACCAAACGCTTTCTTCAATTCACGAAACCGGCTTCACAATCCTTGGTCCAAATGTACTTGGCGCCCTTCTTCAACAGCTCACCATGGGCTTGGCAATCTTCGAGAAATTCTCAATAAACCTCGATAATATCCTGCGAGTCCGAGAAAACTGCGGATCTCCTTGACCGAGGTGGGTGATCGCCAATCGGTGACCGATACAACCTTGGTGGGGTCAATCGCTATTCCTTCTCTGAAATAACATGTCCGAGGAATCCGACTTCCTTCACCAAAATTCACATTTATGAACTTGGCATACAAGCGATGTTCTCGGAGTTTCTCCGAACTAGACGCAAATGTTCCTTATGCTCTTCCTCGCCTGGAGAAAATCAAGATATCATCGATGAACACCACGACAAACTTGTCCAGATATTCCATAAATACCTTGTTCATCAAATTCATGAAGTATGCGGGGCATTAGTCAATCCGAATGACATGACGGTATACTCATATAAACCATACCTGGTGGTGAATGCTGTTTTAGGTATATCCTTCTCACGGATCTTCAACTGATGATACCCTGATCGAAGATCGATCTTGGAGAATACCTTGGCTCCAACTAGCTGATCAAATAGGTCATTAATCATCGGTAGAGGGTACTTGTTCTTGATGGTCACGTCGTTAACGAACGATAATCCACAACCATTCTCAGGGTTCCATCCTTCTTCTCTACCAAAAGAACTGGGGCTCCCCAAGGTGACGAGCTTGGCCGAATATATCCCTTCTCCAAGAGTTCATTAATTTGATTCTTAATCTCTTCCAAGTCGTTCGGGGGCATCTGATAGGGTCTCTTGGATATTGGGGCTATGCCGGGCAATAACTCAATCAGAAATTCAATGTCTCTGTCCGGTGGCATTCCTGGTAATTCCTCCGGGAACACATCGGGAAAATCTTGTACTATTGGCACTTCCTCCTAAACAACTCCCGTGAGGGAATTCACCTGATTCTTCATCGGGATACGTCTGGATACATACTTGATCCTCTTCTGCTCCGGAGTGGTGAGCATAATCGTCTTCTGGGCGATCTATGTTTCCTTCAAACTTTGTCAACCAATCCATGCCTAGGATTACATCCAAGGTCTGGGTTTCCAATACTATGAGGTCTGTGGGAAATTTATGGTTTCCGATGTTAAGGGTTGCATGACAGCCTAAGCCTGCCATCATTTCTCCTCCCACGGAGCCGACGTGAAGAGGGCTTCTAAGGGTTCTAGTGGGCAACCCGTACTTTCCACAACTACCCTTGATATAAATGAATGTGTTGCACCGTAATCAAAGAGTACCAATCTGGATGTGAAATTTAATAAAACTTACCAACCACGATTATCGGCTGATCATAGACGCCCTCCACGTCAATGTGGTTCACCCGAGCACGAGGAAAAGGGTTGGGCTTCTTTCTTTGAGCTTCCATTGCCGTTTCCATTCCTCCGCTTGGCCTCCGGGCAGTCGGTGGCATAGTGCCCTATTTTCCGGCACTTGAAGCAGTGATGTGACTCAGATCCTTCGAGCCGGGCGGGACGATGCTGGTTACCATTGCCGTTTCCATCACTGCCTTGTTGTCCTGGTTGCGGTTGTTCCCATCTCCTCCATGGTTATGTCCTCCATGATTATGTCCTCCATGGTGTGATGGGTATGCCCTCCAGTATGGGGCATAACGGGCTTCGCTGAGCTCGAGTTGTACTTTCCCCGCCATACTTCCGCTATGGCTATCAATTTGTCTTGCTTGCCTTCGAGTATGGTGGCCTTGTCTACCAGCTCCGGTAGTTGTTGAAGATAGCCACCATTAGCTGCATTCCCAGCTCGTCATTGAGTCCTCGAGAAACTTTTTCCGCTTTGCGGCATCGTGGCCACATCATCCGGGGCATAGCGAGCTAACTTGTGAACTCATCCACGCATCGCCCCACAAGCAGTTCCCCGACGTAAGTTGTGGAACTCACGCTTCTTCAAACTCATGGCTCCGGTGATACATGAGCGGTGCGGAAAGCTTCTTGGAACCGATCCCACGTGATGGTGGCGATGGGATAAGTGGCGGTGTAGTTCTCCCACCAAGAGGCTGCAGGTCCATCAAGTTGATGTGCGGCAAAGTGCACCTTCTCGCATCTGTGCATGCAGCGAGTGGCTAACTCCTTCCGACCTTGCGGAGCCAATCATCGGCCACAATCGGCAAGGTCGCTAGAGAACACTGGCGGATTCAGCCTTAGGAAGCGGGTCAAGTTGTCAGCAGGGGTGGTGGCGGTGGATTGTTGTTGTTGTTGTTCGTTCGGATGAGCATCTCGCATGAGGGCATTCTCTGCTGGATCACCGGGTGAGCTCCGCGGAAAGTTGAGACCGGGTCACGTCTCGGAGGCATCTGGTGTTTTGGAGTGGATGAGAAAATTAGAATAGAACAAGGGTCTAATGAGAAAATATCACTACCCAAATGAATGCACAATCATAATCACACCAATCATTTATTCAATCAACTCAAACATGGTTCAATCTCGGATTACAAATTTTCACAACTAATCGAAAATAACGGCCTAACTGATCGACGGAAATAAAATAACATGGCGGTCGACTAAATGTCTTCATCAATTATCCTTGCGTCCTCTGGTGCGGCGTCCTCCGATGTGGCGTCCTGCCTGCACGGCGCCTCCTCTTCTTGGCTTTCTTGGTGGAGCTCTCTTCATAATCCTGGTCATTGCTCACGAGAGGTCCGTCATCTCCACTCGGAAAAAGGTCTTCTCCCAAGTCCATCTTCTCCTCTAATGCGGCAACGTCCATCTTCAGCTTGTCGACTCTCTCCATGAAATCCTTAATTTCTTCTTCATGGTCAAGGAAGTCTGCGTGTGCTTTCTCCTCCAGTTCCAGTTCACGGAACAACAGCCTCCTGTGTACCTTCGAGTTACGGCGAGTCTGGATTTCCCGATTCAAGTCTTGGACATATGAGAGAATGGAGTCGTCCTCTACGGTACGGATGATATCTCCATTCCTAGCTCTGCGAGAAATCATGGCGAGGTCTGATGGGTCGAGCTCGGCCTTGTACTCTTCCCTGAGATGTCCAAGTGCACGATAAATCGCCATGTCTCTTCCGAGGATCCAATTGAAATCGGTAAACTCAAAGTCAATGGGCTCAATGTCCTCCGAAGGTCCTCCACGAATGTACACCTCAATCTCAGAAGGGTATCCGTCGGAAGTGCATTGGTAGGCTTCCGGTGATTGAGGGCGAGCAATCTTCACTTCTTCATGATCTGAACCACTTCTTGCCGAGAGGCATCGTCTCATCTGGTGGCAAAACTCCAGTAGCAGAACTGGGGTGAACTCGCCGCCATCTAAAATGTTGAAAATCGGAGAGAAGTCGAAATAAACAGGGAGAATTACGGAATGATAAGGACATAAAATAAATAGTCTCTTCCTATGGCTTTCCGATCCTAGGGGTTACGTCCTACGGCCATCGGCGTGTGCTCGATACCATCTCTCAGAAGCGACCCGACCCAAGAACGGTCAAGTCTCTGTGTAGCTGTACCATCCCAAGATCATGTTGGCACACACAATACATTGATGCAAAGATTCAAAGTTCAATCACACCTGAATTTATTACACGATTCTCATATCGAGTCTTTATTACAAGATAATAAATTCGGCCGAAGGCCAACTCATGAGAAATAAACTAAATAAAGCTGCGGAAGCGTAGACAAATAGCGAGTCCATCCGACTCCATAGGGCAATTGCCAAGCGTGGATCGTAGCCTCACTCCCGATCGGAAAACCTCTCGCAACATAAGACGTTGCAGTAGTGTAGGTCAACATTTTGAATATGCCGCAAGTCAAAGAGAGAACAACAATAAAAAATTACTAACACTATATGCAATTTGGTGTGGGGCTCTAAGTTTCATTATTTTGCGAAAAAGCCAGTTTTTCCCTACAACAAGGACTAGTTTGCAAATACTACAAAATGTTGTTAGTTATTGAGATGGTTCCGCCAACCAATGTCTCATTCCCAATTATTAAATAACCCCCTCAATTAATTTATTAATTTAGGTGTTGAGATTCGAAATACTCCAAGTTCCAGAGGCTCAAATTGTCTGTGAATCGTGGACACGGCTAACCGATTAGGTCTTCACTCTCTGAGGTTTTATGACTTTACCCGCAAGAATCGTTCCTCCTTTAAGTCTTCGCACTTCACGGTGTTTGAAGACGGACGAACGTAAACAGGTCTTAGAAGAGTTCCTCAGGGCCACCGCGGTACCCATCCAATCCTACCATTCTTCTACATCTCGTAGCACCGTCCGGCCAGAGACACACCTAGGGTCGACCAAGCGAGAGCCCATAATGGCTTGCGGCTGCATGGTAAGCTTCGGTCAATGAGGTATCCATCCGTCTCTTCGTGGACTGGGTGAAGCTTTCGCAAGATGTCATGGCACTTCTCCATGCATCCGGCCACCGCTAGTTTTCTCCAGGGTGCCCGTCAACCGTCCTCCACCCAGTAGTGAATTTTGAAGTCCATCTTGAGCTTGAAGTCATGGGGTTGTCATCTTCTTGACTCTCCCATCTCCCTTATGAATCACTAAACCAACCCCGTCTACGAGCATAGCAAAAATAAACTACTTCGTCCCGGGCCATGGTAACAAGGGGAATTGGTTTCACCCTACCTCATGATACTACTCAAGAACATAACTTAAAATTCTCCTACTGCATGCATGGTGGGGAGGTATAATTCTAATGCAATAAAATCATAGGTATTGTAAAAGAAAACATGGTCAAATAACTTGCCTTGCTGACGGTCTTCGAAAGTTAGGGACTCGTGATAGCAGGCTTCGCACTCCGAAAATTCTACCGAAGCAAACAACAATCATATAAGCATAAAACATACAATCACTTAACATAACAGCATGCTAACCTAAAACACACAAAACAATCGAACCAAAACCAAAGAAAACTCAAGAAATCCAAGCCAACAACTAACAAGAAAATAAAATAAACCTTTTATTTTCTGTAAATAAAAGTTCATGTTCTAAAACTACAGAAACTAATCTAAAGTAAACTATAACATAGGTAAAATAAAATTATTTACTAAATAGAACAATAGGAAAACAGTAGCTAGTTAAATAAATAAGAAACACATGATTTTGACTAAAACTATTTTTTTATTAAATCTAAAATACCCAAATAAATTTCTACGGTTAGGCAAGGTTAAAACAAAGTAGTGACAAAAGAATCACTAAAATAAAATAATCCTAACTCATTTTATAGCAGAAATACTAATCTGTCTAGAACTAAAATAAAACAATTTCTAATAATTTAAACATGAATAAACATATTTTCTACAGAAACTACAACAAATTTGCAAACTAACAAAAAAAGAACAACTAAAAATATTAAGTAACCTAAAAGATATGGATTTTACAAAACTGGAACTATTCTATTAAAAATAGAAACGAAAAAAATAACTAAAAAGAAAACTAGTGCTAATGGGCCTATCTAACGCTCAGGCGTTTTATAACTAACGCACGCCCGGGAAAATAAACTGATCGGCCGGTCTAACTAACCACTAACTAAACCAGAAAAAAAAACCGTAGCTAAACCGGACTTTTTAAAATAAAACCTACCCCTTCACTAGATCTAATCTAGGCCCTAGATTCTAGATCTGACGGTGGTGGCGTCTCCGACGACTTTCATGCAGTGGCGGCAACGACGACGACGGACGGATGCTCGGGCGACGACGTGCAGTGGCTCGGTGGTCGGGGAAGACGGCGGAGGCGTCCGTGAGTCTGCGGAGTGAGGGAGGTCGGTGGTGGAGTCGGTGGAGCTCGGGGTCGAGGCAAGGCGAGGCAGAACAACAATGCAATGGCGTCGGGTTCCGGCGAGGAATTGCGGCGAGTAGAGGGTTAGGCGAGGGAAAGTGGGGAACAGGTCGAGGCGGGTATTTATAGGGTGCGGCCGACTTGGAGGAGGCGAATCGGGAGGGATCCGCGATCTCCGGATTCCATGGGCGTGATCTGGCGTGGAGAGGAAGAAGAAGGTGGGGTCGGCGTCGAGAGAGAGAGAGAGGGGTTGATCGGGCGACCGGGTGGAGGGTTTCGGGCATGGCGGCTCGGGGGCGGGTGGGCTGCGCTGGTGGCTGCTTTGAGCCTGCCCATTGGTGGGCTGCCTCGGCTGGGCTGGGCTGGTTAGCTTTGGTGGCGCTGGGGTTTTTTTTTTGAATAAGGGAGAGGAGAGAGAATATATTAAATATATATATTTTTATATAGGACATATATATATCAAAATTATCAGGGGAATATTCCCTACAATTTGAACATTTTTCCAGGGGCAAAACTCAAACTTAAAAAAAACATTTTCTAGAAATCCCAATTAAAATCAAATTTGAATTCAAGCTATAATTGTAAAACATTCCAAATGGGAAATTTGGGATGTTACACTGGGCTAGGGGCTTCATGCTTCAAGCTGAAGTCAGTAGGATTTTCCGTCGAAACAACCAGAACATTGTCCTCTCGGCTGATCTTGGCTACACCTCGGATAGGTCAAACCATGGAAGTAGAATCAACAATCAACAAAGCCTTGTATGACCAGACTACGATCTTAGACGACGCCACAAGTATGATCTGTTTCGTCCCCAAGAAGAAACAACATATGATTTGTCTTTCAGTTTCTAAAATAAATAGAATGGTTAATAAACCGACACCCTACCAATCAATAATTTTATCTCTAGAAGTCCTTTCATCAGTTCAGGGCAATAACTCTATAGAGTAAAGCACATCAAAAGGCAGTCCAGATGCAAATAGCAAATCCCCAGTTCAGCTCTACTCAAAGATAAATATGATGATACAGATTGTAAGCTAGCTGGCACATGTACACAAAGAACCAGCATGACAAAATGCTAGGAAACTCGAGATAAATCTTAGCTAAGATTGAAGAAAGAAAATAGGATGAGCTCACCTTTGATCTGCAGTAGCACATTTAGGAACAACTAATTTCTTCCTAAATCATGCAAGTACCCAGGACAAAAAAGAATCTTTCAGTCCGTTGCTGAGCAACCCTTCTGAAGCTCCTACAAATAGAAAATTTGAATTCAAGAGGCAAAATGACATCAATAACTATCAAATATTGCCATATTGGCATAGCTTGCTATATGAAGTTATAGAGATGAACCGACCTGGTCATGTTGGTGTGACCGTGGATGTTGCGGAACATACAAACTGCGAGAGCTAAGACCTCCTGGATCGATCAAAGGAGGACTTGACCACTGCAGAACATACAAACTGCAATAGTTAAGACCTCTGCCTAGCCAAAAGAAAGGGAGGACTTGACTACAGAGGCTGCAGAATTAGTGCATCTAGTACATATATGATTCACTCTACACTGTAGGAGATCAATTTTTCTGAGAGAAATTCCCCAATTCTTGCCTCATCCATATTCCACCGGGAAGCTCTATTTCTGAGTGACGCACATACTATTTATACTTGGCAGCTAGGCATGCTAATACGGCCAACGCAGACAACAACCTAACATGTACGTTTGTCCGTTAATATATATCTTTGCAGAGGAAAAATACAAAAGAACAACCATACACTATATGTAGAATAGCACTTCAGTATAACTATCTAAAATAGTACATCAACATAAATTATCTATCCTCATCAGTATGCAGTATACCACCTGACATAGCTGGAAAGAGATCATATGAATCCTAATCAATTACCTGGAAGTGACCAGAACAAGAGTTTCCGGAGTAGCCACTGTTCTATGTGATTCCAGCTTTAGCTGCGATGACTGAATTTTTTAACACTGGGCTAGGGGCTTCATGCTTCAAGCTGAAGTCAGTAGGATTTTCCGTCGAAACAACCAAAGAGACTGGTTTTTCAGGACCCGGGTGCCTAGACTCCCTTCTATCCCACCATTCATGCATAGCGGTTGCCACGGAGATCTGTGCCATGCGCTGCAGTATTGCTTTGTTTTACAGGTCTACTTAAACAGTAACAATGGGAGCTGGGAATCACACGACACCCTATATTATCGGCAGATTCCACAGCACCTGTCACGTCCTGGTCGTCGCCCATCGCCACATGCAGGTCTGATGCTTTGCCTTTCCAGATGCGTAAGTCTACAGTACCACACGAACATGAACAACTTTCTCTGTTAAAAACTGCTCTCTCCTGAGCTTTCTCTATGTTAAAACTGCTCCCTCTCTCCTCAGCTTTCTCTCTGTTAAAAACTGCTCTCTCTCTCTCCTCACTTCTCTTTTTACTCACCCATCTCTCCTCTCTCTCACACATTCCCATCGAAGAGATAGAAACAACAAACAAGGCGTTTCCCCATCTCTCCCTCTTCTGTCCTTTCTCCTTTTTCTCCCTTCACATGTGACTTGTACAGTGACAGTCTGCCACTCATGTCGGGATAGGTCACAGGCCTAGTACCTACTGCCACCGATATTAGCTCTGTAGCTCTGTCAAATGCCAGGATAAGCATGTTGTCTCTGTTAATTGTCTGCGACACCACACACCAGAGCACGAATCTCAGCGGGCCTCAACAGATAGGATAAGAGGGTGTCGGGACTCCCGGGACCTATCACACCTTTTCGAACAACCAAAACATTGTCCTCTCGGCTGATCTTGGCTACACCTCGGATAGGTCAAACCATGGAAGTAGAATCAACAATCAATAAAGCCTTGTATGACCAGACTACGATCTTAGACGACGCCACAAGTATGATCTGTTTCGTCCCCAAGAAGAAACAACATATGATTTGTCTTTCAGTTTCTAAAATAAATAGAATGGTTAATAAACCGACACCCTACCAATCAATAATTTTATCTCTAGAAGTCCTTTCATCAGTTCAGGGCAATAACTCTATAGAGTAAAGCACATCAAAAGGCAGTCCAGATGCAAATAGCAAATCCCCAGTTCAGCTCTACTCAAAGACAAATATGATGATACAGATTGTAAGCTAGCTGGCACATGTACACAAAGAACCAACATGACAAAATGCTAGGAAACTCGAGATAAATCTTAGCTAGGATTGAAGAAAGAAAATAGGATGAGCTCACCTTTGATCTGCAGTAGCACATTTAGGAACAACTAATTTCTTCCTAAATCATGCAAGTACCCAGGACAAAAAAGAATCTTTCAGTCCGTTGCTGAGCAACCCTTCTGAAGCTCCTACAAATAGAAAATTTGAATTCAAGAGGCAAAATGACATCAATAACTATCAAATATTGCCATATTGGCATAGCTTGCTATATGAAGTTATAGAGATGAACCGACCTGGTCATGTTGGTGTACAGTCGCGTAGCCTACACATGACAAGACAAGTTTTGTGGATAAACTCCCTATTGCAAAATTCTAGTGCAAGAAAATAAACCATAATATCAAAACTAAAATGCTGGAACAAAGCTGGTTGTGTGATAAAGAGGATTCACCTTGTTCTTCATCAAACTCTTCCACAGGATTTTTTTTCTCTTCTCTTCCGTCTCAGATCTGGAAAACCATTGAGAAACTGAAAACCTCATTTCAATATTCTAGTGCAAGAAAATAGATGGTTCAAAGAAGTTGAATACAAACAGGGATAGAAAAAGACCATAAAATCAAACTAAAATGAATGAACAAACGTGGATGTGTGATAAAGATGATTCACCTTGTTCTTCATCAAACTCTTCCAAAAGATTATTTACTTCTCTTCTTTTATGTCTCAGATCTGAAAACTTGTCGGTAGTGATGGCCGGCGACAGTCCTCCAGTGTGATCCTAGAGCTCCGGCTTTGCTGCTCCCGCTCACATCGCCATCCTGCTATGCTCCCCCATGCCCATCATGAAGACCATACCCCCCTGCTCTCCCATGGCGGCAACCTGCGCCGGATTCAGAACAACACCCATCAGCAGAGGACAAAGAACATGGGGGCATCGTCCTGCGGGAAGAGAGAGAGGAGAGGAGGCAGAGACCATGCCTTGGGGAGGAGGTGAGGAGCGAGGGAGGGGAGGAGGCGCGGTGGTGGTGGAGAGATTGGAGGAGGGGACGCGCGGCTCGAGGACGAAGGGATTGGTGGCTTGAGGATGCCAGGGATTGGTGCTAGGGTTTTCACCACGCGCATCACGATCGACCACGCACTTCTCAGTTCGCCCACGCAGCCACAATTGAAACCCGCCCTCCGCCACTTGGGCCCCACAGGCTAATAAGCCCACCCGTCATCCAGTCCCAGGCACGTGTGCAAAAGGAACGAGCGGTCCACCAGTTGACACAGAGGTAAAAACGTGCACAGTAATTCCATCGGACGGAGAGAAATCGCTCACGAATGCAGACGCCCAGGAAGACGGATAGCACAGCAACGTTTATATGTTCGATATCTAAATGTACTCAACAGCAGACCAAAATAAAAATAGAATGAAGGTGTAAGTGTACCAAATCCAAGAAATAATTAGGCTGCACTATATCTTTGCAGCTTGACGTACTCCCTTCTTTTCAGTTTATAAGGCTTATCTCAATTTTTTCATTTTGCCGATTTATAGGGCTCATCTACATCGTTTTTCGAGATTCCAAGGAGCATTAAATCTTTGCATGCAAGAATTAAAAAGGAACTCACCAATGCATGTAATGCTACTACTCATCTAGTGGTCAAGCATGCATGCATTGCAATTAATTCCAATTAATGCATCAATTTAGTTTGGATAGTTTTGTAAAGTACGAGATACTACATTCCTCTACTCACCATATGCCTTGGTTGATGAGATTTCAGATTTGAGCCCTATAAACCGAAAAGGAGGGAGTATATTGCCTAGACCAAGAACTTCGTTTAATTCTAGTTAATTGAAATGTGTACTGGATTCTATTGATCCTAGTTAATTAATTGCTCATTTTAGTGAAGCACAAACGATGCATGCGCATCAGCCCATCAAAAATAGAAAAGCAATGTACTCCCTCCGTCCGAAAAAAGTTGTCTCCATGACCATTTTACAAAAACACCCTCAGCTAATTCCCGACATAGCCCGCACTCCTCGTCTTCTCCGGTCGACACTCCGCCGCTCCGACGAAGCGCATGGACGCCGGAGATCCCCTGCAGCGCTAATCCCTGCTCTCCTGCGTCCTCCTCCGCTGCCTGCTGCTGCCTCCTCCGCCGCCCCTTACGCCTCGCGCCCCCAGCCTCCTTGCTCGCCTCCCGAATCTTCCTCTTTCACCCAAAATATTGTTTCTTCTTCCTCCCGCCGCGTCTCCGCTTGCGCCACCCCTCCTCCTAGCGTTGATGGAAGAAGCATGGCGGCCCTCGGCCCGACGGCTCTGACGCGCCTTCCCACCTCGCCCAGCCCCGTGGCGTGGGGCGCGGCGACGGCCATGCGGCGGGAGACAGTGGCCAAGGAATCGTCCGTCAAGCGGTGAGCGAATCGTGTCCAGCTGCGCCAACTCGAGCGGCTGGCCGTGGCCGTCGACGCTAACGCCGTCATCTCGGCGGCGCGCGCTCGCCTCCATGCGGGCCGGCTGGTCACGGTGCTCGAGGAGGTGTGTGCGCGCCAAGAGCGCCGGAGGCTCGCCTCCTGCCCACCCCGCCGAGACCGTCCAGCTAACCCCTGAGTTCGTCAAGAGAGGTCGACTGTTTACTTAATCCAACCTAGCACCTCGTACTGCTACTTTCATCTGCTGAATAGAGCTTAAACCCTGCACTTTCATGGGTTTCCATTCTCTGCTCTCTATTACTGCTTGATGCTCTTTGCATTGCTGTGTTCAGTAGGGCCAGCTTGAACCGTGTGCACCAGGAAGAAGACCAGCCCAAAGTTGATGAAGGGAGACAGCCAACAGGATGCCCTGCAAATCAATTTCGAGCAAGGTGTGTGTAGATTCAGAAATGTTTAGACTGAGTGTTCACCGAATTAGTAAATCTTGTCTTTCCTAAAAACTGAATTTGTATATTCTGTCTTTGCTGAATGCCAGCTTCCAGAGTTTAAATGTTCAGTCTTGTCTTCCCTAAAAACTGAATTAGTAAATCTTGTCTTTCCTAAAAACTGATCATGTCTTCAAACAAGGTGCATATGCCAGTGTTGTGTTAACACTTAACACTGAATGTTCACCGAATTTGCAAATCTTGTCTTCGAACAAGGTGCATATGCCAGTGTAAACCGAACAGCAAACTGGATTACTCTGAATATTCAGAAAATATCATGTTAGAAAAGATTGTGAATTACTCTGAATATTTACATGGAACAACAAACTGATTTTTTTGACCATTTGACCTGGTGTAAACCGTAGGCAAAGCTGTTTGGATCCTCAAATACAGGAGTAATAAAAAGAGCATGTACCATCTGCAGCATCTCAAGAAATTCAAAGAAATCCAGAATACGGTACAGCATCTCAAGACATATGCCCATCTTTTGTTTTGGTCAGATGACCAGATTGTGCCAAACTGTGCCCAACCACAAAGACAAAAGGCACTAGCACCACATAGTTGCATTGACCAAATAGACTTGTTTCATGAGTGCTTAATATGCATTGATCAAATATACTGTAATTGCAGAAATTTTAGGAATATTGCTTGTCCAATCTGTGTGTAGAAATTTTAGGACTACGTGAATTAAAGGCTTTCAACTAAGAAGATGATTATTTGGACTACATACTCCTATCATATGGAGCTACATACTCCTATCATATGGAGCCAAAGTGCTCTTTTATTTAAATTTTATATGGAGCCAAATTTTATTTAAGTTTGGTGACAAAATAGTTCTGCAGTTCTTACTTGAGTCCTGCCAAATTATGTATTATAGTGTTGCCTAGAGCTACTGCCTGAGCTTAAAAGCCTATTCAGGAAAACCTTTTATATGAAACCAATCTTCTTCCCTTCAAAAAGTCTGTTCCTTACAAATTATTAAAACATGCTTCAGTGACGTCTGAGAGATTAAAAGTCTCCTTGTTCATTTTGTCAACTAGAGGAACATGACGGCCATTCCTTACAGAAACATGGTAACTTCAACAGAAGAAGCATCAATCAACTCTTGTACTGCTCTGCCCCCTGCTTGCTTTTTAGGCTTTCCAGTGACATGATATTTTCATTCAGAGGAGGTTGCACTGCTCTGCTCTCTGCTTGCTTTTTAGGCTTTCAAATAATTCCAAATTAATTCAAATAAATCTAGCTAATTCAAACAATCCCAAATTAATTCAAATAAATCTAGCTAATTCAAATAATTCTAGCTAATTCAAATAATTCTAGCTAATTCAAATTAATTAAAAGTACTCCTTGGTCATTTGAGCACGTACTCCTAGTGTGGTGATTAGTTGCCACTTCTATGTGCACTAAGAAAAGAAGCCTGAACATGGCATGCATGCTTTCTTGTGGTGTTAACATCCCAGCACTGATCAACACAGCTTGTCCTCACAAGCACATAGAAAATGACAGGTTCTGAACATCAAGTTAACTGAACACAGCTTGTCCTCACAAGCACTTTTATTTGTTTTATGAAACTTCTTGTAATATGCATATTACATCATTTGAATTCAGTGTCAAAACATGGCAAAATTCAGTTGTCAAAACACCTCAAACATGGCCAAATTCATATCAGTCCAAAATTTTCATGTTTCAGAGAAGTTTACAATTTTGGTGGCCTCTTGATACAAGTTTTTTTATCAAGAACTGTCAATTTTACATCCATTTAACTCCATTGATGCTGGAACAGGAGGAGCAGCAGCAGCACAAGGAGCAACTCCTTACAGTACAATTTTGGAGTACTCTTGGTGTAAATCAACTTCACTAATTTTCAGGTACAGTACTCTGATGGAACTGCAAAGATTTCACAAAGAACAGCAAATATTTCACAAAGTACGGTGCTTACATAAGTGTGCTGATAATGCAATTCACACTGTAACTGAAACTGCAATTGACATAGGTTCAGATCAATCAGCCATAATCAGTCCATTTTTCAGGAAGTACCTGCAGCCAACAGCAGTAGCAGAGGCAGTCGCCGACAGCAGCAGCAGATGCAGTCACCAACAGCAGCAACAGGTCCGCGCGGACTCGATCGGGCGGGATGCAGCTGCAGCAGTAGGTGGCGGGCGACGGCAGCGGCAGGTGGCGGACAGACGGCAGCGGCAGCAACAGGATCCCGCCACCGGGAAGACCGCGAGGCCCCGCCCGCCAAGTCGAGGAGAGGGAGCGGCGGCTGGGGTTGCCGCGAGCACGAGGAACCTGCGCGCGGCGAGGAGAGCGACGAGGAGGAGGCGCCCGTCGAGGAGGAGGTCACCTTGGAGGAGCAGCTGCAGTCGGGTCGGGCTCCTCGGAGGAGCAGCCGCGATCGGGTCGGGCTCCTCGATGACGCAGCGGCGCCCGGCGCTGGAGGCGATGCTGCTGCCCCGCCGCTGGCCGTGCTCGAGCCCTCGATCCCTCCTCAAGCCCTCGATCTCCTCCTCCTCCGGACGCGGTTGTGTCTTTGCTCTGCCCTCGACGCGGCCGTCCTCCTCGGCGATCTCGTGGCCGACGGCGGCGGCGAAGTCCATGGGGCAGGTCAGCGGGCGGGGAGAGAGCGCCAGGGCCTCGCTGGCGGGGGCCGGACGGTGGATGGATCGGGCGAAGGAGGAAGGAGGAAGAAGCTGAGGGGGGCTGATTTGCAACGGTTTAAAACGTAGAGGGGGGTTTTCGCAAAATTAGAGTTGAACTAAGGCGCGGACAACTTTTCTCGGACGGAGGGAGTACATACTAACCTGGCTGCTTGTACTCCTCCCCTGAAGTTTCAACATAGTAGTATAGCACAGTACTTCCTTAATTTCTCTTGTTCTTCACTAACTGCAGCAAGCTGGCTTGCAGAGAGAAAAGTAAAACACACACTAAAATCTTATTTTGCAATATCCGACCAATACTAATGTCTGCCTCCATACTACTGTCTTGCTCTAGCTGCAGAGAGAAACGTTCAAAGTGAGACCAAATTAAACCATTGCCTCCAGTAAGTAGTATATGGGGTTGACATTTGACGTTATCCATGTAATCTAACAATTAATCATGCAGGAAAACACCTAAAACTGGGACTATAACCCAAACCAACAGTGGCAAAATATCTTAAACTGCCATGAATCTCATCATGCGGCCGGGCCTCCAGTAAAGCAACAAAAAAACATAGGGGATCCCTTAATCCATGACAAAGGAATCCGACCGCTTGACCAACTAATGCATCCAATTTTTTTACCTAAATTCGAGCAGAAAACACGCCAAAAAAATACTGGAGCCGCACATAGTCAGGAAGGAAAGAAAGAGCTAAGGCTCAGCAACCAGAAACATTGCAAGCTCTCGACACAGCAGTGGCAAGCCGACCGAAGCCTAGACGAATGGAACGAACGATGGCTACAACGGACCTGCAACGAAATCCAACGTGAGACCCCTGACCAAACCAAAAGCAACAGAGAAAATCGAGCTAATTTTTTTTAAATAATACACTTCTTTTATGAATTTCCAGAAATATTACGCTGGATATAAATTTTTCAAAAATAATACACCGTCGGCCCGCTGCTGGCTGACTGGGCCTAGTCAGCCCACAGCAGGCTGACTGGGCCCAATCAGCCAACAGCAGGCCGATTAGTAGCCTTTCGGCCTAGGGGCGCTGGCAGGGGGACTAATCGGCTTGCCGTAAGCCGATAGGTGCATGGACCATGCATTCATACGTGGGTTGCGTACTGCGCTGATGCATGTGTACGCCCCTACTCGTATGGTTCAGCCCCACGCCCATAGTCCCCGCAGCAGGCGACGAGGGACCTGGATGCGGCACGGCGTATGGTGCATGCGGCGACGGGGATCAAAGACGGGTGCCTGAGCGCGGCTACCCGTGCGTGGCCTGATGTCGTTGTTGACTAGGCCCCGATCGCTCCTCATGACTACTTTTCGTCGGCCGACCGAATGCGTACACATACACTGGCTAAGTACTACGACCTGCGGATTGCTTTCCGACAAGACGTGCAAATACACACCTTGATCGATTCTTCTAAAAGACAATACACACGTATGTAACAAGCTAGCTACCGAAGCCTGCTGTATTACTTATGCAATTAGCCTCAGTTCCATAATACATACGGTTTAGAGTGACACTCTTTCTACTAGACAGCTAGCTAGCGTGGCTTGTGAGGCTAGCTAGCTGGCAATACCGATTCCATAATACTTGCAGGCTTCGGTAGCTAGCTTGTTATGTACGTGCGTGTTGTCTCCTGGAAGAATCGATCAAGCTGTCGTCGCCTGCTGCGGGGTATTATGGGCGTGGGGCTGAACCATACGAGCAGCGGCGTGCACATGCACCAGCGCAGTACTCAACCCACGTACGATTGCATGGCCATGCACAGATCGGCTTACGGCAAGCCGATTAGTCCCCATGCCAGCGGCCAAGAGGCCTGTCAGCCACCCCTAGGCCGATAGACTACTAATCGGCCTGCTGTTGGCTGATTAGGCCCAGTCGGCCTGCTGTGGGGCTGACTAGGCCCCCGACGGTGTATTATTTTTGAAAAATTTATATCCAACATAATATTTCTAAAAATTTATGAAAAAAGTGTATTATTTAAAAAAAATTAATTGACCATGGCAATCGAACAAGCACCTGAACCAGGAGCGACACACACCCTCGCCCTTTACTGGCGTCCCACGCTCCATCAGCCGCGATATTAGGCAGCTACTCGGACCTGGCTGCAGCTCCTCCGTGACATGTGGCGACGTCCAGCGAGGAGAGACACGTCACGGGAGGAGATCGACGGCACGGGAAGAGGAGGGGCTCATCTCTCCCACCATCAATCCTCTTCTCCGCTGCCGCCAAATTCCGGTGCGGGGAATGGGATGGGGCTCGTCGGAGGTCAGGAAAAGAACCCAGGGGCGGCGGCTCCTGCGCGAGATGGGGAGAGCGGGGAGAGGCGGCGGCTCCTCCGAGATGGAGAGATGGGGAGAGCGGGGAGAGGCGGCGTCTGCGAGGGGAACGAGTGGAAAGTGGGGGAGGAGCCAGACATGGGGCTCGAGGAGAGCGGGGATTGGTTGTAGGTTTCACAGCTAGCGCACGTGAAATCCACCCCACGTTCCCACTTCCCATCGACCCTGCTGTGGTAAAACTTTCACGTACACAAACTCGAAAGGAAACCATCTAGTTCTCTCGACTGTACAGCTAATGAGCCCTGCCCGTCATCGACTCTTGAAGCAGCTGCGATTGTAAAAAGGAATTAACGGCTGACCCAGCGCCAGCAGTCAAAACTAAGCGACAGTAACACAATCGTGCGATGGAGGAAGCTTGGCGCACGCGGTAGCTCCAGAACGGCGGGTAGCGTAGCGTCATTGATATGTTCAATTCCTGTAAACGTTCACAGAATCAAGATTCAGGAATGGGCATGCGAGAAATGCAGTCAGACCTTTGTTTCATGGAGATGTTTTTTCCCTGTCAACAACACGCAGGATTTGCACGTTATCTCGTCAAGGAGTAGTGTGACCATCATTTCACAGTATGAGCTAAGGAGGTATCTGCGTAAATTGGTAAAGCAATTACAGGTCTTTCAGTGTCCCGGTTAGTCTGTTGTTCTGCACATGCCTGCAGCACATTGCAAATTCAGAAAAATAAAGCATTTAACCACAAACAACCAGGAAGAGAGTATCATTGCATAGTACTATTAGGAAGCATAATACTCAGCTACCCACAGTGCCGAAAGGGATTTGAGCGTTGCCATTGACTCCGGCAGCTCACCGCTGAGGTTGTTTGATGACAGGTCCCTGCATGAACACAATCCAGCAACAATGTCAATAAATAAACTGAGGTGGTAGTGGACAGAAAGTAAAAGTAGAACTGAAATATGATGTAAATTCACAAACAATCTTGTAATAGCAGTGAGCTTTCCGAGTGCCTCGCTCAGCTTCCTTCTAGACCCATGCCTTTGAGTACTCTGTCAGGTTCAACAAAAGCTTTTCCGTGAATTGGATAATGCATGAAGCTCGGCATGGTACCAGAGATTCTGAAAGAACCGCTAACATTTCAGTTATGTTGGGGCCGAGGCACTGCACCCCTTGCCACGCCTCCTCGCAAGGGTCTCCTCCAGAAGCAGCCCAGCCACGGAGGTCCGGCGAGCCCAGTGACGCGTACAGCTCGTTCACAGCATCAACTGCACCAGCAAAATAAGAGGTAAAAAGGACTTAGCATACATGCATTGCACTGCAAGACTCAGAAAATCAGGTTCTTCTCACCGTCTTGCTGGTTGGTGTTGGAAGGGGCGAAGAACGGCATGGGGAACGGGAACACCAGCGAATGCGAATGCTCGAGCAAGCAGAAGGCGAGCCACAGGAGCATCCACATCTGCACTCTTCCTTGCATTGGCTTCATGGATGGATCTTGATTCAAGGTGCAACAGTGGCGGCAACGACAGGCAAGAAGATGATAATTAGCAGCCAGAGCCAGGCAAGCATATATACATAAAAGAGTGGCTGTGTGATGGATTTTCTTAAGCACCAGCATGCAGTATAGTATTATATTATGAGTTTCTGGTCACCTACCTGTTGACTCACTCGGTGGTTGGCAACTTGTGTCAATGGGTCACTCCTTTTCTTGCGTTTCTTGAGACATGCTCTGCAAGTTATCCCTTGCAAACGAAATCAGACAAGCATGATTGGGAGAAGTTCTAGTGCTGCCCAGCCTTATAGAAAATTGTTGTCAATCAAAAAACATGCCCAATTGGATAAGAGGTGGAGTATTTGCAGTCAATAAACATGACAGCAACCATTAAAAGGATGTCCTGCGTAAACACTAAAACAATGGGCATATGTGTGAGATCAACAAGGAAAAGTAGGGTGTCTCGCTTACAAGATGAGGATAACTGAATGTTATAGGATCAAGCCAGAAGCATGTTTTTCTTCTTTGCAGAAGCCTCAAAAATCAAAATGCAACTTGAACCCAACAAACACTAACTCAGACACTGAAAACAGCATGGGCAACAATAACCTGTAACAAATCATCAGATGCTTAAAAGCAAGATGATGCATGAGCATACTGAGCAGAGCACGATGTGGCTGCAAACATGGCCAGGTTAAGGACTGAACAAGGATAAACAGACAATGTCATGCTTCCAGTACAAAAGTACAGTACAACACTCATTACAGATAGAGTTCAACAAATTCAGCTTGTTTACAACATGTCTTTGCTTAAAAAAGCCTAATAATACATGATGGCTAATTCTTAATGAATAACACCAAGGCTTGAGTGCTATATCCAGTGAGCATATTTCTCAGCACCATCATGCCCATCCTCCATTTCATCAAAGGCATCAGATACATGGCCCAAATACAAGAACCCCAAAAGCAAAGCGAGTTGATCCCTGCAGATATATTCAACTAAAACTCATAACACGCAAGTCATCTAAATGCAACAGAAATATGCTTCCATAGTTTCACAGTAATGTCTTTCATGCGAAATTGAAAAAAAACAGTACAGTTTCAAACTAAATGTACATAAGCTGCTCGTTCATGCTTTCATATGTTCCATAGCCATCATATATTCTTATTTCAGTTAGGAAGCAGTATACAACAATAGTAGCAGGAACTTAAGATGTGAATGGTAAATTAAAGCCATTCCAAAAATGTGAATGGCCCTCAAATATTAACCGATGAGCATAAAGCCTTTCCTGCTATGGAATGAATTTGTTTTCTTTGACTCGCAGGTTGCATGACAACTATCGAACAGGACAGAAATAAATCACGACCACCTTTAATGGCTAGATATGTTCTCAAAATAGCATGAAACAATAACTCTCAGCATGCACAATTAGGACAGCAAAGCACGCCAAAAATTAAAAAGAGATGGTTAACGCGGGAAGTTCCCTCCCTTAACTATATGTTGTTTTTCTCTAATAGAAATCAACGAGGGAGCTCGTCGTTTCAAAACAAAAACTGTGTGTGAGCTCATTAGGCAGAAGTGAGGCACTCTGCGGAGGCCACGCCTCGAGCACGGATGGGTGAGCTCATTGGCATGTGCTCTAACCAATCGGCCACTGCTCTGTTCTTAAAAACTAGACCAACAGAGATTAGCCCCTGTGGCATTTTAATTAAGAAGAAACAACCCAGTCCCACCTTGCGGAGCCCAAGGCTCGAACGCGGGTGGCGGGCTGGACACGCAGCCGGACGCACGCCACTAGCCAACTGGCCAACACACAGTTCCCAAAGCACACCGAATATAAACAAAATAAACTTACCACTTCATCATATACTCGGTTTTGACAACGACCGGGGGAAGCCAAAGTAGCAGTGAACATCTTCTTTATGGAAGAATTGCCTCCTCCTCCTACGAACCTTAGTAAGTTCAGAAGTCTTGACATCCAATGCAAAATAATCTACATTCCAGTCAGTCGTCAACAAGCTCATAGGGTCGCCTTCAACAATGTCCTGCTGATCTTCTGTAGTGGCTCCAAGGAAAAAGAATCCCTCAGCTGCACCCACAGTGAAATAGTCATACTTGCCGGGCAACTGTATAATATTCTCCAGCTGCCATTCCTTGGAAGACTGGCCATTATTTTGCGGGCCAATAACTCATGTGCGACGTTTTTGAGGTGAATTGGCAGGGGTGCGACGTAGTTTGAGCGAATGGTTGTGGTGCGACACATTTGAGCAGGTAAATAGCCCACACACGACATGGCTGTTAAACTCAACTGATGCCCTCGTTACCTGTTGGGGGCTGGACCCACCACTTATCCACGCAAGCGCGGGACCAACCACTTGTCTATTCGCGGGACCCACCTCCTCGCATCTAGAAGAGACGAGTGCCCGTGCCCGTCCGCCCGCCGCCGCCCATTCATCCCCTTTCCCCAATCTTTCTCTTCTCCGGCGACCTAGCGCAAATGTTCACCTCCTCCGCCAAGACTCAAAATGGCAACAAGATGGACCAGTCTGCTCACAAGGTGCCTGACCGCTGACGCCTGACCCTCTTAAACGGTTGGTCACTAAGAGGGATGACAATGGCAATCTTGGGCGGGAATTTGTGAAATGCTTGAGCAAACCAATGACAGGAAGGGATGGCAAGGTTAGATCTTAGTTCTTAGCCCATTTTTCGCTGTCTTTTGCTCTGATTTCTTCATATTTTGTTTTTTCTCCTCGAATTTGGGATTTAGGGTTCATGTTGTTCTTTTCAGATCTTGAAGAAATGTTACCATTTTGAGTGGATTGATGAATATGTTGATAGGATTCAGTTTGAGGGCTACGTTGATTCGAGCGTGGCCGCAACCTGGGAGCTCAATTTGGGCGGGATGCCGCCGATTGCTGTGGAGAATACGGGGAGCTCGGGCGGAGGGGCGGGCAGAGTCGTGCCGATGGCGATGTATGCGCGCAATGCTGAACTGCATGCGGAGTCCGAACTGACCGAGGAACTGAAGAAGATCAAGAAACATCTAATGCAGATGATCGATTTGCAGAAGCAAGCAAATATCATGGCAGGGGGGTTCTATTGTTGTATCATTGCTCTGTTTTGTTTTATTTGTTGTTCGTCCATCATTAAAATGGGCATTTAGGCCTGTCGGGGTAGAGGATGTCATCATGCGCCATGCCAAGTTATGTATCTGAATTGAAGCAGCAATTTGGAACACAAATTATTCAGTGTTCATGCTCTGTTTCCTCTGTTTTTGTTCTTCAGTTATAAGAGTACACACCCAAATTCAGTTTCTAGTAAAATACAAAATTGGGCTGCTGAATAGATGTTGGGCCGTGACTAGCCCATCCGCGTAGGGGCACCAGCCCGCCCACATCTCACTTCGGCAAATAAAATGGGGCCCAATAAAATGTTACTTGTTTCAATTTTGGCCTTTTTCTTGCACTAAATTTTGTGATGGATCATTTTTTGCCCAAAACTAATGCATGTCTACGGTTCCATGAACTAAATGAGTTGCATGCTTGCATGAAGTGCCCGAAGTAAATTAGTTTGCATTTCCTCCCATGTCCATAGTGGGTTTGCATGGGGCACCTAGTTGCATGTCCATGGTTTGGCCAATATTTTGAAGATGGTGTGTGTGGTGAGGCGCCTGTGTGGTGATTGGGGTCTAGAAATCCGGCCCGTGGCAACCCATAGCAACACACGAATAATAAGCAAAAACAACCCATAGCAGTCCACAAAAATAGCACTAAACACACAATATATATAGTAGCATAACGATTATATAGAAGCATAAAGATTCCAACCCATAGTTCCACGATAGCCTTACAACTCCATGATAGCCTTACAACTTAAAGTACTAATAAAACTTAATAATAGTAGCTTAACGATTACAACTTAAAAAACTAATACGATAGATCTCGCTAGATAGATAGGGGGCACCAAACGGGTTCTTCAGGTTCTTCTTCTCCTCCTCCTCCGGGCCACCTCGCTCCTCCCCGGCGCCGCCTTCACTCCTCCCCCATTGTTGATGGGGTACGGAGCGATGTGCATAACGCCGTTGTTGGGGAAGATGCCGTTGAAGTCGGTGTAGATATTGTAGGTTGTGAAAGCTATGAACTCACAACCAACCCAATACGCCGCCCGAGGAGATGGAAAGCATCGAAAGGATTAGTGAACGTGCGAGGAGCCCAACCACAATGCCGTTGTGGTTGACCTCCTCAAGATGGTACATCCGAGGAGAGCAGCGGGGAGGTGGCGGAAGCCGCCCCAAGGAAGAACTCCGTTAACTCCTTGCGCCCTCCACCTCGAGATCACCCAAACCCTAAGGATTCTCTCTACATACACTCCGTCCGGGTAGAGCCTTTCCGCACGGTTTGGGGAAGCGGTAGGTGGGGCGGTGTACTGCATGGTGGCGGGGTGGCTCGAGGGCTCGATCGGGTTTCTTGGAGAAGAAGGAAGAAGGAGGGCAGAGGAGGCGGATGGGGTGTGGATGAGGAGGAGAGGAAGACGATAGTGCCCGGCTTAAATAGCCCAAGTGCGACGTGGTTTCACCCGTAGAATTAATGGGCGGCGGCGTTTGGTGGGGCGTGGCGCCCATGAAAGTGTGTACACGAGGGGTGGCGGCGTTTGGTGGGAGCATGGGAAACGGGTTGCGATCCTTCTGTGCCACTGATCGCGGGTCAAGGGGGACGGGCTCACGCACACGTCTGTGCTGTCGTGGGTCAAGGGACACGCCTGCCCGGGTTCTTTGCGTGTGCCGCCCGTGCATTCATGCCCTAGCCCATTCTTGCTAGTGCCGCTAGAGGGCAACGCTCGGTCGATGGGGGCCCGTCGATGGGAGTCGTGACAAGTGACAATAATGGACGCCTTCATTTGCCCATCTTGTAACGGGCAGCACGCCGCTTGAACTGCATCGATGCCCCGATACCCCATGCCGATTGCATCCTCAAAGAGGAGCACGCCATGTACAAAGACGCCATGCAGCGTTGGCTTTTGGTTGTCTTCATCGGGCTGCTGCATTGTGGTCGGGTGCATGCTTTGATGCGACGATGCATTGCTTCTAATGGTAGGCATGCGACAGCCATCGTGTCGATAGGGGTGGCGGAGCAGGGCTACGCCGAGGGCATGCATGCAACGGGCCCGCATGCAACGCACGGCGCAGTTCTGCGGCTGGGCATGCATGCTTTGCGGTAGGCTCGAGCACACATGCAATGATGGAAAGGGCACTGCGTAGGCTTGGTCCATGCACCGCGTCAACTCTTGCCGTTGGATTCAAATGAACGGTCCTGATGCCCCAACGAGAGAGGCGGATCCAAACCCACCGATTCAACCAATCAGCGCGCCTCATGCGGATCGATGCACACTGTAGCTAACCCTAGCGCCTGATCTCAACCTCTCACGCACAACGATCGACGACCCAGTAGTGTGCGGGGTTTTGAGGGGTTTTGGGAGGGGTTTTGAGGGGTTTTGAGGGGTTTTGGCTGATTAGGGTTGAGCATAACTAATTCAAAAAAAAATCAAAAACATATATAACTTGCGCACATAGTCTTATTATGTCGTGTAGTAACGAGAAAAAAATATAAATATGGTTTACATACATTTTTACAAAAATTCCTTCACAAAATTGTCACTCCTCTAACAATGTAGTATGGAGTTCAAGGATGAGAGTAGTGGGCACCCGAGAGAGTAGGTGGGGTTTTGAAAATGAAAAGTGTGTAAACCTCACCAAAACTTCATTTTGGATTGACTAAGAAATATCTTAACTTACTTTTCTCATTTTCATGTTTTAAACTTGTTTTTTATATAATTTTCTATTAAACCTTGTTTTCTCAAAAAAAAAATTTAATTCAATAAATAGTGAGACTTTAGATGTACACTATATAGGTAGAATAGATGTGTAGAAAAATTATTTGGCTGGTTTAGACAAGGTGCCAAAAAAACTTGCTTAAATATGAGGCCGTTTACCCTATCTTTGGAGGTCATTTGAGACACACTTTTCATGACTATGAGTTCAACTTACCAAAAGGGCTCGGAATGATCAGCAAGCAAACATAATTTCGGTTGAGGTAGTTTAGATAGCATTAAAACATCAATACCCCATCCCTAATTCAAATTTGAGCCCAAATTTGAATTTAAATTTGAATTTTATTTGGCTGGTAGGTACCAACAAACAAGTTCGAATAGAAATACGGGGATACATAGTGACTACCAGTACGCATCAAGTTACAAATATTATTACATGCCCCAAATTTTCAAACTGTTCTCTGTTCTACCTCTTCCTACCACGTCGCGTGACCTTCTTCGCCTTAGCATTTCTTGTTTTTGGTTCTACTACACACACAAGTTCACTGATCATCTTGGTTTTCTTCACTGGTCTTTTCAACACCTCGCCAACACCCTCATGATCAGTGTCTTCCGTCTCAATGTTGACAGCAGTTTCAGTTTCTTCGGTGTGTATCTCAACATGGGTTTCTTCAGTCTGAACCTCGACACGCTCAGGTTCAGTTTCAACCTCGAGAGCAGTTTCTTCGGTGTGTACCTCAACATGGGTTTCTTCAGTCTGAACCTCGACACGCTCAGGTTCAGTTTCAACCTCGAGAGCAGTTTCTTCAGTTTGAATGTTGACTGCAGCAGGATTTTCTTCAGTCTTCTCAAGCTCAGGCACACTTCTCCTCTTTCTACCGCCACTTACTCTTGCTTTTTTTGTTGGCCAACATTGTTCAACAACAAGGGGTTGACTTGCTCGCTTCCTCCTGGCCATTGGGAAAATGTTATACATATAGTAATTAAAAAAGCACCAAATCAAAACACAGACAAATAAACAAGAACATACTTTGGCTTATCAGAGTGTAACGGCATTTGACAGATCCCTCTGTGCCCAAGTTCTGGCACAACTTGCATCTATTTTTGTTACCTTTTGGGCCCTTTTGGCTTTCCATCTTTCTTTCCTTCTTACTACTCCCACCTTTCTCAAACCATGCCTTGAATCTACTCTGTTTAGGCCTGCCAGCCTTTCTTTTCGTCAAGGGAGGATACATGGAAAATTCAATGTCCACTTCAGGCCACTGAGACTGATCTGTAAGTGCTGGAATTGGAGTAGCATATGCAGCTTTGAATCTTGCTACCGAATAATATTCGTGCAAATATGGGTGCATGTTTATCTTGGTTGGGATGCTAAGAGAATGGCATGCTCACATGGTTTACCAAAGTTGCCACTCGAGGCAAGTGCAATCATGCAATTCAGTGTTAACAACATGTCTCCTTCCAGTTTTGTTATCTCTAACTTCAGCACCCCAAGGTGAAGATTTTTCAACAAACAAATGTGAAAGATTTCTGCTCCTATTGACCACCTGTTGTACCCTTCTTTGGAAGCTTATCACCTTGCGCACAATCACCTATCCTTCTTCTCAATTCCCATAACCGCATGAGCATGATCCTGATTTGGTCAACCATGTCATGCACAGCAAATCTTTTAACTCCTTCACCTTGTTGTTGAAACTCTCGCCAAATTGTTGTTGATGTGGTCACACTTGATGGCAATGTTGAATGCTGACCTGCACCATAACAAAGAATGGTAGGTGTTCAGCCATGGACCAAACTCATCACATGCTGCCATTATCTTATCAAGATGATATTTGTGTGTCTGTCTAGTGTAAGATCTTGCTGCTGGCCACATGCGCCCAAATTCTTCTCCTCTAATTTTTTGATCAAATTCATCCACAAATGACCAAGCACTCCTCCGCTCAGCATGTGGGAAAACATTTTCACTGAATTTTCAAGCCCCTTACATGCATCTGTGTATAGCCAAAGGTGACACTGGCCCTAGGCACCTTTTCAACTGGATCATGAACCATGTCCATGAAGCCTCTTTCGATGAAACAAGCCAACATCAATAGGAAACATCCAGTTGTGTCCATCTAGAGCATTGCATGCTGCCAACTGACCATTCCACTTGCTGTCAAAAATGATGAGTCTATGCTCAAATATGGACGGCACCCGCTTTGAACCCATCGATGCAAGGCTTCAAAGCCATAAAAACTTGGAGAACTTGACTTCACCGAGGGTGATACCTCTGTATCTATCTCCACAACACTGCCAGTGACCTCTTTTCCACCTCTGCTTTGAAGTTGTAAAGCATCCTAAATGTATTTGCCCAATCACCATATAAATTTTTCATTGCCCTTTGTTTTGCCTTCCACACCGTGGTATATTTCAGTTTAATGGGGTACATCTTTTCCAAGTCTACTTTGAGTTTCTTGGCAGTAGTGTTTGGTGTTTTGGCTAAAATTGGGGTGATCTTTTCGCAACCCAAAGTTGTGATGTCATGGTTGATACTGTCTGTGAACTTGTAATACAAGTATGTTGATTGGGGATTTGGTTAACCCCGACAAGATTTCCATCAGGTTGCGATCTAGCAGATATGTACCACTTGCAAGGCTTCACACTACCATCAAATCCTCTGCACCTCGCATAGAACTTCTTTCTATCAGTCCGAACAGTCTTGGCATCAAATTCATGTTTCTTGCATAAGTCTTGAAACACATCCTAAACTCCTTCATGCTTGGGAACAACTTGCCTACTTCAATGACAGGGTTTTCTTTGTCATACACATGCACCAGCTCATCATCATGTGCATCATCTACTTCATCCGCAGCTTGTTCCATCAACTGTCCATCTACTTCTTCATCGGCATTAGCAGCAAACTAGATTCTCCCTTCTCGCTTATCTCTCGCATCAACTGGGATGCCAAAAGTTTGGCCATCTCAATGTCGAACATTGGTGCAATGACCAAATCAGTAGGCTCATCTAATTCAACTACATTCCAATCAACAGTTGTTGCAGTTTCAGTTTCAGTTCCACCACATGTCCCTCTTCGCTATTATTGTAAGTTCAGTACACATGGGAATCAATGGCCTCTGTGTAGCCCAATCATCGTCTACCATCTGTTCAGCCAATTGTGATGGCACATATCCAACCTTCGAAAAAATGTTCAGATCAACGAGCTCAGCAAAAAAAATTAGCCGTTTGCTTGTCCAGCCGTTTTGCCGATCGATTTCTTCAACAATCTGTTCACCATCTTCTATTCTAACATACTCTCCTTTCCAATCATCAAACCGCAACAGTGATACTTCTTGCTCTGGACCCCAAACAATTTTCTCCCCAATTTTTTCCACCCATTTCTTCACTGCCGTCTCTCCCATGTTCTGTAGAACTTGTGGATCAATCTCTATAAACTCAACCTCCCATTTAACAATTGTGTCTCTCTCAATGTTTTGTATGCTACCATCAACTAATTTTTCCTTTGATGGAAAGAAATTGACTGTCAATTCGAAGGTCCGAGCGGCAGCATCCCCTCTATCAGTGGCGGACAGTGTGAGATCGTGAGAAAGAGCAGACGAGGCCGCCCCCTAATTGCATGCAAAATTGGATCGGAGAGAGGCGCATTACCTATTCGAAGTTGAATCTGGCGGCTCCATCTCAGTATGCCCACGGGCTCCCCTCACAACCTATCGATTCCGCAAGCGAAAACAGAGGAAACGAACTGAGATCTACGGGCCCGAGAGAGGAACGGGAAGGCGACTAGGGTTTGAATTCACTCACCATTTTCTGAGGACGAAGGCTCCGCCACCGTTGAGAACGAGGGCTCCGCCGCCGCCACCGAGAACGCAAGATCCACCGCCACCGGAGAAGAAGGGGGGCAGAGTGGCGGGCCCGGCACGGTCGGGCGGCAGGGCACGGTCAGCTGTTTTGAGGAACAATTAAGTTGGACCCACATGTCCTAACATAAACGGGCGGGCTTGGTTGACGACCAATTTAACCACATTTAACAGCCATGTCGTGCATGGGCTATTTACCTGCTCAAATGTGTCGCACCACAGCCATTCGCTCGAACTACGTCGCACTCTTGCCAATTCACCTCAAAAACGTCGCACAGGAGCTATTGACCCTTATTTTGCCGAGTGGTATGATAGAGATAAAAAGAGCCATTTGGAGTGTAATCACCAACGAGAGAAAACATCTCAAGGGCTCCTTCTCTACCCACAACAATGCGAGGCAGACTTCTACTCTGGCCAGGCCGCATCGGGATGCCACATAGATGTCGATAATGTCCTCGTGCTGGCCAGCGGACATCCGAGGTTCATATGGTAGCTCTGACGATCATCGACAAAGTGCAAAACTCCATTTTCCTTGTGTCCAACACAAGCAGCTTGTCGTTAAAAGTCGAAGTCGAGTAGTAGGAGCGCAAGACGCAGTCAAAACAGGACACACCACGGTATTCGCAACCTCTGAAGTTTTGCCAAATCTGTGGCTGGCTGCCCAAAGAGGTCCGGTGATAGTTGCGGCTATGCACCATTCTCCTGTGAAGGAAGAGAATAGAAATGCAACCAGATTGGTTGTATAGTTAGCCAAGCATATCACCTTGAACAGTGTCTCATCCTCATCCTCGGCAATGTGCATGAGTAAGGAATTGGTTCGTGACAGGCCTTTCTCATGGAGTGCGAGTTCTCCGAACAGTGGAAGCAGCGTAGCAACGTAAACAATGGATCGCAGACGGCAAGGTGTCTTAAGGCCTCCCAAAATTGCCCGTCTTCGAGAAGGACACGGCCATCCCGGCGTCGACGGACTCCCACGTGCCCTCGCCGTGCTTGGGGACGGCGAGTACGTGAAATCGGCAGCGTCGGCGAGGGCACGCGGCGAAGCGGGCGGAGGGTGGGGCGCTGGCGGGAGGAAGCCGCCGTCATCCACGAACCCCGGAGCGGCGGCGGGTGGCGCTTGCGGTAGCTGCGGAGGAAGGAGCGCTTCGGTGATGATGCGGCGGAAGGAGGCGCGGGCGGTGCAGGCGCGCGCGAGCTCCGCCGGGGTCGGCAGGCGGAGGAAAATCTCCTCCAGGAGCTCGTCGCGGAGGTCTGTGAGCACCGGCTGAGTTCGGCGTTCGGCGACTGGCGCCGCCGTCGAGGCCATGGCAAGCAGCCAATCGGCCGCCGCCGTGGACGGAGTAGTGGGCGCTGCGCTGCGAGCGTGGTTAGGGTTTTCGTCGGGGATAGCAGGGCCGCCGCAGTTTTTGAGGGAGTCTGCTGGAACGAGGTGAGAGTGGGGAATGAAACGGCGGATCTAGGAAAGAAAAAGAACCAATCGAATTTTTTAGGGTCTATCCGGGTGGGAGGGCGTGTGCCTCGTTTGGTTCAACATTTTAGGAGTGTTTTTTCCCCTAAAAAAGGAGTATCTTTTTCCCAAAAATAAGACCGAAGGAAATTTACCATGTGAGGAGAAAAATTCCGGAGCGTGCTCTTGTTTTCGTTCTATCTATCGACGTCGTGGCGATTTCAAGTGGAACTTGTAAGGAGGGGCGAGTGCGGGATGGAAGCACGATAGCCGGGGTAGGAGACTTCAGGTTGAACGACCTCTCGGCGATCTTCTCCGCTTCCTTCCGCCGGGAGTCCACCCCTGGGAGCAGGCGATTTTGAAGGCGCTCAACGTGTGTCAGGTGCTTTCATTTCCATTCTTTGCCTTTGATTTTGTGGGTCGTCATTTCGGTGGCCGGGAGTCCCCCCTCCCCGACATCCAATCCTCAAAGAGCATATCTCCAACCGCATTAAATTCTCTTGAACCTTGTTCAGTACAACTATCATAAGTGGAAGGCTTTCTTCCTCATGAACCTCATCCGGTATGGTGTCACCCACTCCATTGAGCATCCATCCCCACCGACATCGACGACCAGTACCGCAAGATCGATGCTCACATTGCCCTCTGGATCTATGCCACACTCGCGGATACTCTCATCGACGACGTGTTTGGTGCCACCAGCTCCCATGCCCTCTGGACGTGGATCACGAACTACTTCCTCGCTAATCAAGCGACCAAGTACATGATACTTAACTAGCAATATCGCAACCTCAACGAGGGTGATATCCCAATCATTGAGTACACTCGCAGCATGAAGCTTCTCAACGCCGATCTTGCCGACATCGACCACCCCGTCATCGAGGTGGTCCTTACTACGCAGTTCCTCCATAGCCTCGACAAGCGCCTTAACACCATATGTGTTGTCTTGGGGGGATCATTCCTCTGCTATCATTTGAAATGGTGCTCTCGTTGGTCAATCTCGCCAGGAGAACCTGGCGCAGCGCGCTACCGAGGTGAGCGCAACGGTCCTAGCCATCACCGGCAGTGATGCCTCGTCTAGTTGCTCCTCTGATGGTCCTACCCCCACCAGCTCTGGTGGTTCCGACCATCGACATGGTGATAGCGCGGACCAACATGGCAACGACCAGGGACACGACCAACAGCATGGATGTGACGCCAACACTCACCGGCGATGGCGGTGACCGCGAGTACATACGTGGTGGCCTGGGTGGCTGCGGCAACTCCCTTCCTCCACCGTCATACAACCCGTACATGGGGTCTTTGCTCCCTATGGCATGGGCATCCCCTCCCCGCGTCCTAGTTAGGTTCTGCCCAATTCCGCGGGCGTTCTCGGACCACGACCAGGCTCCCATGTGCAAGCCTGCCCCATGCAATTCTCGTCCCCCTCATCGGCCCAGTAGCAGTAGCCCTCGTGGGATCATATCGCCATGTTGCACTCCGCGTATCCCAAGGCTTCCCCCAACAATGGATCCATGGCAAATGAGTGGTACCTCGACAACGGCACCACGTCCCACATCTCGCCATGCTGCACTCCGCGTATGGCTCCCAAGGCTTCCCCAACAACGGATCCATGGCAAATGAATGGTACCTCGACGGTGGCACCACGTCCCACGTGACCAGCAATTATGGTAACCTCACCCCCTCTGATTCTTCTTCAAAGACATGGCCATCCGAGATCTCAAGCCCTTTATTCTTGAGCTAGATATATTTCCTTACCCCATGTAATACAATTTCCTGTTCACCAGGTAATGCTTGTCAGCTCGGCCTCCAACCCCATCTTCCCTTTTCCTCTTCTAGTAGTCATATGTTTGCTCCTTTTGATTTAATACATTGTGGTCTATGGACTTCCCATGTCATAAGTTTTTCTGGTTATCGGTGCTATCTTATTATGCTTGATGATTACTCTCATTTTTCATGGTCCTTTCCCTTACGCAACAAATTGGATACCTCCACTACCCTTCAACGTTTTTTCTTCTTCATTAAAACTCAATTTAATGTTTTCACTAAAAATCATGCAATGTGATAACGACAACTAGTTCATCAACTTTACCTTGCTCTTTTTTTTCTCTGTACACAACATCGCTTACCTTTTTCATGCCCATATACTTCCCCAAAATGGCAAAGTATCTAATTCGTACCAGTAATGATGTCATCCGTACTCTCCTCCTCCAAGCCAACCTCACTCCTCCCTTTTGGGTGGAAGCCCTTCACACCGATACATGCCTTCTAAATCGCCGCCCCTCTCACGCCGTTCATGGTAACACACTCTACTTCCTTCTACACAGCCTTCATCGAACTTATGATCACCTCAAAGTATTTGGTTGCCTTTGCACTCCAAATCTATACGCCACAACTGACCACAAACTTTCACCTCGCTCCACCCGCTGCATTTTCTTTGGTATGCACTCAAACACAAAGGCTACCGCTGCTATGATCTCACATCTCGACGTGTAATCGTTTCAAGTCACTTAGTTTTTGATGAAAATTCCTTTCCCTGCACGCTACACACACCCAACCCACAAACTCCCACGTTCACACAAAATCCAGCGTTCTACATGCAACCACACCTGATCCTCCTAGATCCTAACACCGCAGCCACCTCGTACGAGCCTCCACCTACAGCCCCCGTATGGATCCCTTCCTATCCCGCCGCGATAGCCAAACGGTAGCCCGACCGCATGCGCCACGCTTCCCACGCCCATTGAATCGCTCCCCACCACCTTATCATCCTCGTTCAACGCACCCTTCCCGTCTGATCGAGGCCTCTCCTTGGATCATGCGACTGCTAATTCAGTCGCCATCCCCATGGGATCCTCCTCAAACTCTGGGCCTATCCCACCTGGCCAAACTGCCACCCAATCAACCTCACATACTTCACCCTATCTATCTCCCGGCACGCTTTCTCCTAATCTTCCTAAACATGCCATGCCAATTCAACCTCCCATCAATTCCCATAAAATGAGCACACGTGCCAAAAACCGGATATTGCATGCCCTGCCGACTGTTCTTGCCGATTCTACCATCACCACCATCTCTCCTATTCCTCATACCTACCGCGGCCCTCAAAGACCCCGACTGGCTTCAAGCTATTTGTGATGAATTTAATGTTTTAATAAAGATTTTGACGTGGTATTTGGTTCCCAAACCTGCATATGTCAACATGCTAACCGACAAGTGTATTTTTTTCCCATAAATTTCATCCTAGCAGCTCCTTAGCACATTACAAGGCATGATGGGCCGTTCGAGGGTTCACTCAATAGGAAGGTGTGGATATGGAGAAACGGCCAGTCCAATGGTTAAGCTGGAAATAATCCGTTTGTTTTGAGCATTGCCACGTCCAGCTCGTGGCCGATCCATCGACTAGATGTTAAAAACGCTTTTCTTCACGACGGCCTTGAGGAAACAATGTATTGTGCGCAACCGGCTGGTTCTATTGACCCCTCACATCTAGATCATGTATGCCTCCTCCGTAAGTCTCTCTATGGCTTGATGCAGACACCTCACACATGGTTTCAACGATTTCACTCGTTTCCTTTTTTGCTTGGCTTTCTTGCATCAAAAGCGATTCTTCTCTTTTCACCTTACACCATGGCTCTTTTGTTGCATACTTGTTAGTTTATGTGGATGACATAATTCTAACATCTAACACACCCCAAACACTCCACTCCATCATTAACTCCCTTAAAGCCAACTCTCAGCATAAATGTGATTCCGAACTTCTGTTTTATTTTTATGCCAACAACAGTACACCCTCAAGGTACTTGATCGTGCCCACATGCTCAACTGCAATCTAGTCTCCACCCCCATCGCCACCATCTCTAGACTCTCTGCCATGATGGTCTCCCCTTGCAAAATCCTATCCACTATCACGACCTCATTGGCGCCCTATAGTACCTCAGCTTGACTTGCGCCGACATGCAATTGATCAAGAGAGTTCTACGTTATTTGAAGGGCACTTCTCACTTTGTGCTGCAATTTTGTAAGTCTTCCTCTCATGACCTCATTGCATACACGGATGCTGATTGGGCCGGTTGCCTCGATACACGCAAGTCGACTTTCCAAGTATTATGTTTTCATTGGGAAAAAAATTGGTTAGTTGGTCTTCGAAGTAACAACCCGCTGCTTCAAGATCAAGTGCCGAAGCAGAATAAAGAGGTGTTGCTAAATGCGTGGCCGCGTCATGTTAGCTTCGCCACCTTCTTCATGAGCTGCGCCGGCCACCTACCAAGGCTATTGTGGTGTATCGTGACAACATCGGTGCCTCCTACCTCGCCTTCAACCCGATTGAACATCAACGAACGAGGCATGTCGAGATTGATCTACAGTTTGTTCTTAATCATGTGGCTCTCTACGAAGCTCGAGTTCTCCATGTTCCCTCTAGCTCCCAATTTGCAGATTATTTACCAAAGGACTACCATCACATGTATTTCATGAGTTATTTCGTGCCAGTCTGAACATCCTACCACATGGAGTTCTGACAGGGGGTGGTGTTAACATGTCTTGTACTTTCCTATTACATAGGCGTGCACGTTGGCACGATAGTCCTGATCTTTAGGATCGCTCAGGGCTTCTGCCTAACTTCTCGGGCATTTTGGTTTCTCCACAGGAGTCTCATATCTGTAACTTGTTGTATCACAATTCACTAAGGAAGGAAATCAACTCTCTGATACGTCTCCAACGTATCCATAAATTTTTATTGTTCCATGCTATATTATATTCTATTTTGGATGTTTAATGGGCTTTATTATACACTTTTATATTATTTTTGGGACTAACCTATTAACCAGAGACCCAGCCCAGAATTGCTTTTTTTGCCTATTTCAGAATTTCGCAGAAAAAGAATATAAAACGGAGTCCAAACGGAATGAAACCTTTGGGAACGTGATTTTTGGAACGAACGTGATTCAGAGGACTTGGACCCTATGTCAAGACATCAACCAGGAGGGCACGAGTTAGGGGGGCGCGCCTACCCCCCCCCCTAGGCGCGCCCTCCACACTCGTGGGCCCCATGTTGCTCCACCATGTACTTCTTCCTCCTATACATACCTACGTACCCCCAAACTACCAGATACGGAGCCAAAAACCTAATTCCACCGCCGCAACCTTCTGTACCCGTGAGATCCCATCTTGGGACCTTTTAGGAGCTCACGGGGGGGCATCGATCACGGAGGGCTTCTACATCAACACCATAGCCTCTCCGACGATGTGTGAGTAGTTTACCTCAGACCTTCGGGTCCATAGTTATTACCTAGATGGCTTCTTCTCTCTTTTTGGATCTCAATACAATGTTCTCCCCCTCTCTCGTGGAGATCTATTCGATGTAATCTTCTTTTGCGGTGTGTTTGTTGAGATCGATGAATTGTGGGTTTATGATCAAGTTTATCTATGAACAATATTTGAATCTTCTCTGAATTCTTTTATGTATGATTGGTTATCTTTGCAAGTCTCTTTGAATTATCAGTTTGGTTTGGCCTACTAGATTGATCTTTCTTGCAATGGGAGAAGTGCTTAGCTTTGGGTTCAATCTTGCGGTGTCCTTTCCCAAGGATGAGGGGCAGCAAGGCACGTATTGTATTGTTGCCATCGAGGATAACAAGATGGGGGTTATATAATATTGCATGAGTTTATCCCTCTACATCTTGTCATCTTACTTAAGGCGTTACTCTGTTCTTATGAACTTAATACTCTAGATGCATGCTGGATAGTGGTCGATGTGTGGAGTAATAGTAGTAGATGCAGGCAGGAGTCGGTCTACTTGTCTCGGACGTGATGCCTATATACATGATCATACCTAGATATTCTCATAACTATGCTCAATTATATCAATTGCTCAACAGTAATTTGTTCACCCACCGTAATACTTATGCTCTCGAGAGAAGCCACTAGTGAAACCTATGCCCCCCGGGTCTATTTTCCATCATATTAATCTCGCGTCAACAAGCTATTTCTGGCGCCGTCTTTATTTTGCTTTCTTTACTTTGTATCTTTATCATAAAAATACCAAAAATATTATCTTATCATATCTATCAGTTCTCACTCTCTTAAGTGACCGTGTAGGGATTGACAACCCCTTATCGTGTTGGTTGCGAGGATTTATTTGTTTGTGTAGGTGCGAGGGACTCGTGCGCGGTCTCCTACTGGATTGATACCTTGGTTCTCAAAAACTGAGGGAAATACTTACGCTGCTTTACTGCATCACCCTTTCCTCTTCAAGGGAAAACCAACGTAGTGCTCAAGAGGTAGCAAGAAGGATTTCTGGCATCGTTGCCAGGGATTCTACGCAAAAGTCAACATACCAAGTACCCATCACAAACCCTTGTCTCCCGCATTACATTATTTGCCATTTGCCTCTCATTTTCCTCTCCCTCACTTCACCCTTGTCGTTTTATTCGCCCTTTCTTTTCCTTTCGCCTCGCTTCTTGTTTGCTCGTGTGTTGGATTTCTTGCTTGTCACGATGGCTCAAGATAATACTAAATTGTGTGACTTTACCAATACCAAAACAATAATTTCCTTAGCACTCTGATTGCTCCTCTTACCGATATTGAATCTTGTGAAATCAATACTGCTTTATTGAATCTTGTCATGAAAGATCAATTCGCCGGCCTTCCTAGTGAAGATGCCGCTACCCATCTAAATAGCTTCGTTGATTTGTGTGATATGCAAAATAAGAAAGATGTTGACAATGATATTGCTAAATTGAAGCTATTTCCTTTTTTGCTTAGAGATTGTGCTAAAGCTTGGTTTTTGTCTTTGCCTAAAAATACTACTTATTCTTGGAATAAGTGCAAAGATGCTTTTATCTCTAAGTATTTTCCTCCCGCGAAGATCATCTCTCTTAGAAACGATATTATGAATTTTAAGCAACTTGATCATGAACATGTTGCACAAGCTTGGGAGAGGATGAAATTAATGATACGTAATTGCCCTACACATGGTTTGAATTTGTGGATGATTATACAAAAAAATTATGCCGGGTTGAATTTTGCTTCTAGAAATCTTTTAGATTCGGCCGCGGGAGGCACTTTTATGGAAATCACTTTAGGAGAAGCTAATAAACTCCTAGATAATATTATGGTTAATTATTCTCAATGGCACACCGAAAGATCCACTAATAAAAAAGTGCATGCGATAGAAGAAATTAATGTTTTGAGTGGAAAGATGGATGAACTTATGAAATTATTTACTAATAAAAGTGTTTCTTCTGATCCTAATGATATGCCTTTGTCTACTTTGATTGAGAATAATAATGAATCTATGGATGTGAATTTTGTTGGTAGGAATAATTTTGGTAACAACGCATATAGAGGAAACTTTAATCCTAGGCCGTATCCTAGTAATTCCTCTAATAATTATGGTAATTCCTACAACAATTCTTATGGAAATTTTAATAAGATACCTTCTGAATTTGAGACTAGTGTTAAAGAATTTATGAATTCGCAAAAGAATTTCAATGCTTTGCTTGAAGAAAAGTTGCCTAAGATTGATGAATTGGCTAGGAACGTTGATAGAATTTCTCTTGATGTTGATTCTTTGAAACTTAGATCTATTCCTCCTAAGCATGATACCAATGAGTCTCTCAAAGCCATGAGAATTTCCATTGATGAGTGCAAAGAAAGAACCGCTAGGATGCGTGCTAAGAAAGATTGCTTTGTGAAAGCGTGTTCTTCTAATTTTTATGAAAACAAAGATGAAGATCTAAAAGTTATTTATGTGTCTCCTATTAAATCTTTGTTTTGCAATATGAATCTTGATAGTGATGAGACTGAATATGATCCACCTTTACCTAGAAGGTGTTCCAAAAATTTGGAGTTTTAAGACCTTGATGCTAAAATTGATAAAAGTAGGATTGAAGAGATCAAAACTCTAGATATTAATGAACCCACTATTTTGGATTTCAAGGAATTTAATTATGATAATTGCTCTTTGATAGATTGTATTTCCTTGTTGCAATCCGTGCTAAATTCTCCACATGCCTATAGCCAAAATAAAGCCTTTACCAAACATATCGTTGATGCCTTGATGCAATCTTATGAAGAAAAACTTGAGTTGGAAGTTTCTATCCCTAGAAAACTTTATGATGAGTGGGAACCTACTACTAAAATTAAAATTAAAGATCATGAATGCTATGCTTTGTGTGATTTGGGTGCTAGTGTTTCCACGATTCCAAAGACTTTGTGCGATTTGCTAGGTTTCCGTAAATTTGATGCTTGTTCTTTAAACTTGCACCTTGTGGATTCCACCATTAAGAAACCTATGGGAAGAATTAATGATGTTCTTATTGTTGCAAATAGGAACTATTTGCCCGTAGATTTTATTGTTCTTGATACAGATTGCAATCTTTCATGTCCCATTATTCTTGGTAGACCTTTCCTTAGAACGATTGGTGCAATTATTGATATGAAGGAAGGGAATATTAGATTCCAATTTCCGTTAAGGAAAGGCATGGAACACTTCCCTAGAAATAAAATTAAACTACCATATGAATCTATTATGAGAGCCATTTATGTATTGCCTACCAAAGATGGCAATTCCTAGATCTATCCTTGGTATTATGCCTATCTAGGGGCGTTAAACGGTAGCGCTTGTTGGGAGGCAACCCAATTTTATTTTTAGTTTTTTTTACCTTTTTCTTCTATTTAGGAATAAATATTTGATCTAGCCTCTGGTTAGATGTGTTTTTATGTTTTAATTAGTGTTTGTGCCAAGTTTAACCTATAGGATCTTCTTGGATGATAGTTATTTGATCTTGCTGAAAATTCCAGAAACTTTCTGTTCACAAAAATAATTGTTAAAAATCACCAGAACGTGATAAAATATTGATTCCAATTGCTTCTGATCAATAAACAAATTTTCTAGGCCTTCCTATTTTGGTAGATTTTTTGGAGTTCCATAAGTTTGCGTTAGTTACATATTAGTACAGACTGTTCTGTTTTTGACAGATTCTGTTTTTCGTGTGTTGTTTGCTTATTTTGATGAATCTATGGATAGTAAAATAGTTTATAAACCATAGAGAAATTGGAATACAGTAGTTTTAACACCAATATAAATAAAGAATGAGTTCACTACAGTAACTTGAAGTGGTCTTTTGTTTTTTTCGCTAACGGAGCTCACGAGATTTTCTGCTGAGTTTTGTGTTGTGAAGTTTTCAAGTTTTGGGTGAAAGATTTGATGGATTATGGAACAAGGAGTGGCAAGAGCCTAAGATTGGGGATGTCCATGTAACCCCAAGATAATATAAGGACACCTAAAAGCCAAAGCTCGGGGATGCCCCGGAAGGCATCCCCTCTTTCGTCTACTTCCATCGGTAACTTTCCTTGGAGCTATATTTTTATTCACCACATGATATGTGTTTTTCTTGGAGCGTCTTGTATTATTTGAGTATTTATTTGTTACTTTACCACAATCATCCTTGCTGTACACACCTTTTGAGAGAGTCACACTTGATTCGGTATTTGTTAGAATACTCTATGTGCTTCACTTATATCTTTTGAGCTATATAGTTTTGCTCTAGTCACTACCAAAAAAAAATACACTTCCGTGATGATACGTGTTTGTCACAGTAGGTCGTGTTTTTTGTCATGCATGTACATCCATGACGATTTTATGGAAGAATGAAGATAGTCATACCTGTGCTGTCGTAGAAGTGTTCCGTGACATTACCAAAATTATCATCACGGAAGTGTCCACTTCCATGACGATAAATCGCGCGTCACAGAAGTGCTTTTGTCAAGGGTGACCGACACGTGGCATCCACCGTAACGGAATGCCGTTAAGCTATCGGGTCGGGTTTTGGATCCGATAACCCGTTAACAGCCCTGACCAATAGGGATTTTCCACGTGTAAAATTATCATTGGCTGGAGGAAACACGTGTCTGCTCATCGTTGGGACAGATGTCATCCACTCATTGGACGTAAGCCGCCTATGATACGTCGACACGTGGCACGGCCCAACAGAGGCCCATTCATGTGAAAAGGCCGGCCCGTTTTACTTGGTCAAAAGGTGGCGGGCCGGCCCATGGAAAGCCTGTTAACGGCCTATTCGCATATAGCCCATTTACAGCCCGCTAACCCAAGGCCCGTTACGCCCTATCCGAATTAGGCCCAGTAGCGTCATCTGGGCCATCCAATATGATTCCAGCCCATTTTCACTTCGGCGCATGTATGGCCCATGACGCCTCTTCGCCCATATGAGGCCCTATGTAACTCTTGGCCTATTAACGACCCGTGGTGGCGGCCCGTAATGAACAGTGTATCACTTTACACCCATTAACGGCCCGTGGTGAAACTGTCCCGTAATGAACAGTGTATCACTTTATACCCATTAACAGCCCGTTATTCCGTTGGGCCGTTTCCAGCCCATGTTATCTTTCGGCCTTCTCAGAGCCCATTTATTCTTGGGCTCATTTCCAGCATTCGTTTACTTACAGCCCGTTACTGTCATTTTCTGGTTGTGGGCCAAATTCAGCCCGTGGTTACAGTCTGCCCGTTTGTGGTCCGTTAATACGTTGGGCCGTTTTCATAGCGTCATCAAATACAGCCTATTAATGATGGCCCATTATGGTCGGCCCATGAATGGATGATTCCAACTCTAGCCCGTTTACAGCCATAATGCGGTCTGTTTGGCCCATGTTTGGCCAATCGATCATACGACCCGTATAAGGCCCATTGATGATACGGCCCGCAGAAAGCCCATTGTTTCTATGGCCCGTAGAAGGCCCATTGTTTCTACGGCCCGTATAAGGCCCACTATTTCTACGGCCAGTAGGAGGCCCAGTGTCACTACAGTAAATATTAGCCCATGGTTATTGTGGCCTAGTTTTAAAAAATAGGTTATTGCAGCCACTAGCAAACCGCGGAAAAAGAACTGCAATGACTACAAGCAAACAAATAAACAAGACAACAAGGAAATAAATAAGCAAGCAACTAATGCTAGGCTATCACGGCTATTACACATATTACATCCACTGGGCATCAAAGTTCGCCACCAGTGCAAATATAGGGAACAAAGCAGCATATCATATACACTGGCTGTCAAAGTTGGTGACGAGCGCAAATAAACGCGCAGACAAAACAAATCCGAATCTGAAACCACTTGAAGATCTCAAGAAACAATATCATGGGTACCCATAATGCTGGCAAGATGCTTAGCAAGCTTATTAACTTTCTCTTGTTTGGCGCTTAAATCCTCCAGTAATATTGTTGTTGCACCAAAAATATGCATCTGAATTCTGCAGGACTTCCTCGGTCCTTGACTTCTGTCGCAGACACATCGATCGATGTCTTTCAACTTCAAGAAGGTGAACTGATTCAGCAGCGAGTTCAAGAGCTTGTGCCAGCAGTGAGTGGCGAAGACTCGAACACTACATCAAGACAGGACTTTTGGGTTCCCTCACCGTCGTCAAGATAGTTTTTATCAGCTTTCTTGGAGACCAACAGGGATGTCTCACTATCTTGAACCTTATCTGCATTACTTCCTTTACCATTGGATAACGCGGTACTATTCTCCAATATTTTATCCGCATTCTAAAAGAGAAACAAGCAGACACATCACACGTTTACCATGTTGTATATGAAACTCATTTTGGTAAATGAGTTCAGTAGTAAAGTCGATAGGATAACAACATGAAACAAACATATATCTATGTACCATGGTCACTTTATGGTCTATATCATTCTAGTTTTTGTTGCCAAATCAAGATAGAGACACAGTTCAAATAATATTTGTTCAAGACAAAGCAGAATAGACAGAATATAAGTGTATAGAGCAATAACAACACTTGTAATGTGCATGACATGAGAACATAACTGTTTATTCAATTGAAACTGAAATCAACATAGAGCAGGTTACAACAGCAAACCAGTTAAGGAAACAAGTTTAAAACATACCTGTTGCGCCATTGGAGTTTCAATTCCATCCTTCAAATTTGAAAATAGTTGGTATGAGTAAATATAGTAATGCAACAACAAAGGAGTATGAACCATAGCTACATAACCTGACCTGAGAACGAATCTTCTTCTCCTTTAAGCGTTGAGTTGGGATTCGGAGTGGTGGTCCTCGTGCTTTGGGCACTGCAGTTCCCTTACTAACTGCTCGTGTTTGGGTGCTCTGTGGTGGAGACGGTGCTATGTCAACTGGAACTAGGTTACTATCTGCCGGGGTTGGGGTTAGAAGGGGTGTAGCTGGTTCTCTTTCCAATTGGGTAGGGGTACAATCTACGAGAGTCTCGGTTATGTGTGGTGGATCTGGTCCTTGGGCAAGTACAACCGTGGTTCTATCTGCATCAACTGGTAGCACTATCTTTTCTGAAGACCGTGTTGTTACTCCCTTAGATACTGCCATCACGCTCTCCAATTCAAATGGCTGATAAACAAGAAAAGTAATTGAAAGTATAGACATTGTATGATAGACAGGTGCAATGGATAGTGGGGAATAAAAGAGGGCATGAAATAATTCATATTTATGTTGTCTAACCAAACAGGATAGGATGACACAATTTCACATATATGATGGCTAACTAAACAGGATAGCATGGCACAATTTCACATTTTGATGGCTAATTAAAAAGATGGAAAGACATAGTTCAAAATATGAGACTATGTAAACAGGATGACATGACATAACTATATAATGTGTTTATTAAATAGGTTGGCATGCCATAATTCACATACATTCACGGATAGAATGCCATAATTCAAAATATGATGACTGTAAACACTAAACAAGATGAGATGATATAACTATATGATGTCTTTATTAAATGGGTTGCCATGCCATAATTCAGATAGATGATGTGTATGTACTATGTAAACATGATGGCATGATATAATTCAAATATATGATTTATATAGTAAGCAAGTAAGCAGATGGCAATCCATATATGATGTAAAAACTAAGCAATGCAAGATACCATGCATGACATGGGTAATATAACCCTGCCAAGTTTGAGAATAGACCTCAGGGGGGAAATAGGACTGGTCATCAGTCTCCGAATCCTCCTCTGAGGAGCTCTCTGTAACCAGAAGATGTCTGCTTCAGCAGGTAGCATTGTCTGCTCTGAATACCTTGTTTTCACTCTAGATACTTCCATCACCGCTTTAAATGGCTGATGCACATGACGAGTAGTTGAATATACAAACGTTGTCGACAAATGAACACGTAATACAAAAAAAAATGATAGCATGATATAATTCACATACATGATGATTGGCTAAACAGTATGGCATTGCATAATTCACATATATAATGCCTTTGCAACAAGATAGCATTGTATAATTCACATATATAATGTCTTGCAACAAGATGGCAATGCATAATTCACATATATGGTAATTAGACACTGAACAGGTGGCATTCACACAAAGCATGTCTAAACTAATCAAATGACATAGAAATGCGAGACACCATACGCACGATATGAGCAACATAACCCTGCCAAGTTAGAGCATACACCTCGGGGGGGGGGGATAGGACTAGTCATCTGTCTCTGAATCCTCCTCTGAGGAGCTATCCGTAACCAGCGAGATATGCGCTTCGTCAGATAGCATAGTCTGCTCTGAAGACCTTGTTTTCACTCCAGAATTTGCTATCACCGTGTCAAATGGCTGATGCACACGAAGAGCAGTTGAATGTACTAACATTGTTGACAAATGTAATATGTAACGCAAAAAAAGGATGGCCTGATATAATTTATATATAAGATGGTGGCTAAGCGGGATGGCATTGCAAAATTCACATATATGATGCCTGGCTAAACAAGATGGCGTTGCATAATTCACATAAACGATGAATAAACTAAACAGATGGCATTCACACAAAGGATGTCTAAACTAAGCAGATGACATATTCGATGTATAAAGTAAGCAATGCAAGACACCATATGCATGATATAACCAACATCAGCATGCCAATTTAGAGCGAAGACCTCAGGGGGTAAATAGGAGTTGTCTTCTCCTTCTGAATCCCCTCAGAACAGATATCTTCCTCTCGATTACAATCCGAAATGCGTGGAGGGGGGCTGCCTTTGCGCCTACCATGGAGCGACGTCTGCATGAAATTTTATTGCCATGCAAGGCTCGTCTCTTTTGCTCTACATGTTCAGTTCCATTGTTTACAATAACTGTCATGCATAGGAATAAAACATAGTGAGATTATGTAAGTAATGCATGCAGAAATCCAGAGTGATGGTAGCAACCTGTGGATAGACCCAAAACCAATAATAGCAGGAAGATAATGGCTTCAGTTAAAAAATTACAGATAATGGCTTCTTTACTGTTTGTTTCCCACCCAACATGAAACTCATAGTAGACACTGGAGATTAACCAGATAGTAGATAGATACTATTGATAGCGGCCCCAATATGTACCGCACAACCATTTAAAAACTCAAGTTTGACCATTAGTTTGGAGCTGACTCAGAGTCTAATCGGTGAACAGGACGATAAAGTAGCATGTAATATTAAGCGATGCATAACGAAGCAGACACGAAGAGTGAGACCTCTCTTGCGGACCCGTGTAGTCCTCGAGGTCATCTGCTCGGTTGATGATGGTAATGCAGTTTTCATGGCTGCCACAAGGGAAGAAGATCTCGAGGCGGCGAAAGACAGTCTGGAGGCGGATCCTGCTGTGCTGGACCCTTCATCGTTGGAGCAGGTGACACTGGGTGGACGACGGCAAGCAGCGAGGAGGGACAAACCACGCAAGGTTTTCTTTGACAACTATCTGTAAGAGAAGTAATTCTGTAAGTGCTCGTTTGAATTGGAGGATTCCAACAATGCAGGATAGGAAATAGACAGAATAGGATAGGAATGCGTGCAAAACAGAGAATTTAAAACACAGAATTTACGCCAACTGGGTGTTTGATTCACAACAATTGGAAGATCACAGGATGCAAAGAAGCATGGTGAGATTAAGTTTAACCACAAGAAAATGTATGGTTATAATGCTATTATGCTACTATCTCTTAGTCTTCTGCTTCATGAATAGGAATTTGAAAAGGAGGACACGTGAAAATTAAAATTCCTATGGTTTTTCTTTCAAGGAGACACTAAAGGAACAAATCCGTGTGCTCAGTGGACAATATATATAACATGTAGAGTAAAAAAGAGATGCAACAAGTGTACAACCTCTTTGGCGAAGCCATGTCGATCTCAACGTGATTGGGTTGGCCGGTGAGGATGCTCTGGCCGACTTTGCTGTCGGAGGAGGGGAATAAGATTTTAGGCGTCTGGAGATGGAGCTCAAGGTACTGCTCCGCTGTGATGAAGGGTTTCGTTGTTGGAGCAGCTCCGGTGAGTTGTACGACGCCGAGGCTGAAGCAGGTCAAGAGAGACAACGAACAACGTTAACCTGAGTGGAATTCTAATAGAATCTCCAATACATGACGTAAAATACATAACCACAAAGTGCTAGATGTAAAATACATCAGCCGCTCATCTCTGAACTTAAGCTGTTGAAACTGAACTTAAGCGTCAAACTGAACTTAAGCGTCAAACTGAACTTAAGCGTCAAACTGAATTTTGCTCTCGAAACTGAATTTTGTTGTCAAACTGAACGCACTAGCAAGGTGAGGCTACGTCGGTCGACTGACTTTTTCATCTCTAGTCATCGATTTTGCCGCCGTTGGATACGAAATCAAGGGCTGCGGTTCATCTTCAACCTCCACCCCTAAGCCGCCACCACCACCGCCAAACAGCAGCCACGCCGCCCATGCCGCGGCGGTGCGCCGCCCAGCCCGCCCCAAAACACTCCCCACCGCCGGTCCGTCGCCGCCCGGCCATCCTCTAGCCCCCCGTGCGAGCTTTTCTCTGGCGATCCCCACGCCACCGCCCCGCCAACACCCTGCCACCATCGGCGACCACCGCTCCCATCCTGAACCCTAAGATAGATAGTGGGGTACCTCTCCGGCGAGCCCCCCTCCCTGTTGCGGCTGGTCCTTCCTTCACCCCGGCGAGCCCCCCACCCCTTGAAAATCGACTGACCCAAAAGTCGATTCAGTCGACTGAAGTGTAGCTAAATCGGAGCAGCATCGCAAGCAAGAGCAAGAGCGAGAGCAGCAACGCGAGCGAGAGCTAAAGCAGCAGCAGCTCCTACTGATGTGGACGTCGCCGCTGAGGGAGCGACGCCGTGGAGGAAGTGGCCAGCGACGCCGCCGTGGATGGAGCCGCGCCGTGTCGGCTCGGGACCGAGCACCGGAAACACCGTGAGATCGAATCAAGAAGAAAATGCGGCGATTAGTGTACAACTCTTTGATGGCGCCGATTAGGCCACATCTTCATTAGAGGAAACGATGATGATGATGCTCTTCCGGTGGTGCAAGTGAAGACGGCGGTGTGGGAATGGAGGTGGCGTGAAAGACGAGGGGAACATCGGGGCAGCTTCTTGGAGGTGGAGGACAGGGTGGCTGAACCGGCGGGACGATGAGATCGACGATGAAGGGACAATGAGATCGACAATGAATCCTCATCCGGTACAGTGGATGAGGGACGTCGAGGTGTTGCTGTGGACGACATCGTCGGGGAAGAGGCTCCGGCTGGGTGGCGGACGGAGCAGGGTGTGGGGTTTCGTCGCGGGTTTCCGCGGCCTCGGTGTATGAATGGGTGGGCGGATGGGATGGCAGTGGGGAACCATGGCTTAGAGACGCGCTTGTCCGAAATGTGGGGTAAGTTACGAAAGTACCCCCACCGATTTGAGGCGGTTCTTATGGTTCAGGGGTACCACGGGCATTTCGCGTGTCGGGATTTCATAGGAGGTGGGAGTTTTTGCGCGCGTTGTAATTTCGGAATAGCAAGGCGCTGGTTGAGATGGAGGGAGTTGTCGGAGCACAACGAGACAAAGATATATCTTAAATATTTCGGGCTAACAAGGCGCGGGTTGAAATTTCCGGACAAGCCTAACATGTACTGTACCAAATCAATGCGCACTACATATGTCATTCAAAACTTTGAAGTCATGTTATGTTCAATTAAAATATTCCGCTACGTGTATAATGCATGCAACCTACTACTCAAATGAACATTTTAGTGCATTCCAAACGTATATACTACCGCTTCAATATGAACTAAATTTGAATTCGTTTCTCTATTTGAATAAGATCTACAGTAATGATTGTTGTGAAGTCAAAGCATTTGAATTCGTTTCTCTATTTTAATAAGATCTACAATCATCATTATTGTCAAGTTAAACCATCGTTTGTGTATTACCTTCACAGCACACCACATGATTAGTCTCGAGTTACATATGAACTATGTGTACTATATGAACTCGAACTAGATTTTTTGAATCCACTTTATTTCGATTTCAAATCACATTACATTTCTAGCTCTAGCTAGATCTTCATAATCTAAACCATGTCTCATATGTATAATGTGTTTATCACATTATGTATGGTGCCCCGCCCCCTAAGCCTACAAGTATTTAGATGTGAGTTGCAAACACCACACATTACCACAAATTCAAATAAAATGTGAGAATGTTCGATATATATTATTGTTTAGATTGTTCGATATTTAGTTGTAAGCTGCAAACGCCACACATTATCACAAATTCAAATAAAATGTGAGATTGTTTGATGTATAGTATGGTTTAGATTGTTCGGCATTTAGTTGTGAGTTGCAAACGCCATGCATTATCACATTATGGTATAACATGTGCACATCACGTGTATCACCGCTATATTCATGCATGCAATGTTTAAAACACTATGATCTCCTGTTCAAATATATGAATCCGCTTTCATATCAAATTATGATCTTTGTTAGTCTCTTACACCCACACAATCCTCTAACCTTTGTAGCTACCACTAACTTTCTCTCGTGCATGCACACGCCCTCCTCGCCCTCCCCCTCCCTCGGCATTCTATCCACCGGGCACATTCATTTTTTTCTTTAGGTCGTTCTCCTAGAGTCTCCACAAGTCCTTTCCGACACACACCGATCGATAAACCTCTCCAGCGATGCCTGCCTACAACATACACACACACACACCTTCAATCTCCTCCTTTATGTGTCCTTGTCTCGTGTCTCTCATATGGTCAGACACACGTGTAAACTCTCGCCCCTCTTTTCATTGATGTCACAACCGCACACTCCTCCCCCTATCTAGCTAGTAGTTGGGCCTCTCGCACCACCTTCTAGCTCCATTCTCTCTGTCTATCCGTCTCGTGGGCCTTATTTGTCTCTAAAAAATGGACGTACACCGACCGGTCTCTCGCTATACATATAGCTAGCTAGGTCCTTATAACTCTTTTTTACCCACACGTCGATCGATCTACCTCATTAGTTGTGTCTCTCCCTTCCTCCGACAAACAACAATTGATCTACCGATCTAGTTAGGTTTGCTTACCAAACACATGGTTCCCCTTCGTCATCCATGGATGCGTCCCGACAGATCTATCACGCATGTGCACACAGTAAACACATCCCCACTCTTATTGATAACATTGCAGTTCCACCTCGCTTGTCTAGTAGGCCTCTCCCACCATCTCCGAGAAGCAACTCCATCACCCATCCAGCACTCTACCCCTCTCCCTCCCTCTCCCTCCCTCTCTCTCCTCTCTCTCTCTGTCCCATCATATTTCCCGTCCTTCAGTTATGTATGGATGTCGACCAATCTCCCTCAAGACATAGCTGGGTCTCTCCTTCTCAACACATATACGAGTCGTTCTACCTCTATAGTTAGGCCTCTCCCTTCCCTCCCCCCAACCCCTCCCCCTCCACACACCGATACATCGAGCGCTCTAGTCATGTCTCCCTGCCACACACAAACTTGACATGTGCCCTCTAATGTTCTGGTAGGCCAGTCGCCCTATATCTTTGACTTGCACACACACACACAATTTCGATGGCTCTCTTCATCGATCTCGCACCCACCCACTTGATCCTCTCTTCGACTCTATTGATAGCTATGACCCCTCCCTCTCTTCTCGTGGATTGCCCGACCCTCTATGTATGATATGGATAGGCCTCCATTTCACACACATTGCATGCAAAATTTTGCCTGAGATGTCATCTACAAATATTCCCACAAATAATTCACGAAATCAACCCCCACCCCACCCCCACCCCCACCCCAAAACAAAAAACACTCACGAACGCGGTTTGTATCTCTCACACACACCCACGTAGGTGGGGGACGTGCAGGAAGAGAAGAGGTGCATGCACGACGCACGTACTCCCGTCTCTTTCCCAACCACACCAGCGCGGGCACACGATGGAGCTCAATTCTGTATGAAAAAGGCAGCCCACGTGGTAATTTGGCACGTGTACTGGTTGTCCACTTGGTGGAGGGAGGATCGTCTACCACGTGTGAACAAACAAATTGCAACTTGACGTGTTATGTTAAAAAAAGAGGCAAACCATGTGGGGCCTACTGAGGGAGTCCTGGATTAGGGGGTATCTGGACTGCCGGACTGTGTACTACGTCCGGACTATTGAAGCGTGAAGATACAAGACTCAAGACTTCGGCCCATGTCCGGATGGGACTTTCCTTGGCGTGGAAGGCAAGCTTGGCGATCCGGATATTATATTTCCTTCCTTGTAACCGACTCCATGTAAACCCTATCCCTCTCCAGTGTCTATATAAACCGGAGAGGTTGGTCCTTAGAAGGCCGATCACAATTACAATCATACCATCATAGGCTAGCTCTTAGGGTTTAGCCTCTATGATCTCGTGGTAGATCTACTCTTGTACTACCCATATCATCAATATTAATCAAGCAGGAAGTAGGGTTTTACCTCCATCGAGAGGGCCCGAACCTGGGTAAACATCTGTGTCCCTTGCTTCCTGTTACCATCAGCCTTGACGCACAGATCGGGACCCCCTACCCGAGATCCGCCGGTTTTGACACCGACATTGGTGCTTTCATTGAGAGTTCCTCTGTGTCGTCGCCGTCAGGCTCGATGGCTCGTCTCATTGTCAAGGACGACATTACCTTGGAGGGGGCTCTGGCTGTAGGCCAGACGCTCCGGCTCGGCGGCTTTACCATGGCCGTCCCCTCGGCGGTGGCGCCGACGATGACTTCTTGGGTCATCAATCATAACCTTCGCATCAGTTCGGAACTTGCCGAACAGATGTATCCAATGGAGCTCTCCTCCCTTAACGAACTCTTGGATCACATCGCCGCTCTGGGAGTCGCTACAGACTACGACCGGATTGGGCTTAAACCCGACCAAAGGGACATCAGGTCCCCGCCGTCCACCCATGAGATAGCGATAGTGGAGGAACCACACGCAGATTGCCCCTCAACTCTAAGGACAAGTTGTGTTCGGATCACCGAACCCCTTGAGCCAAAGACCTGTTCAAAGGAAAACTCGACCCAGGTCCCGGACTTAGAATCGGGCATTGGGCCGAAGAAATTGGCACTTCGGATTCTGAGCTGTTTAGCTCGGGACCGCCCACGCCCTTGGGCGTTAGATCGGATCAAAATCCGGACTCTAAATTGGACCTAAACTGTCTCTCCCACATCATGCAAGAGCCCCAGGAAACCGTACATCGCTACTGGGCCAGATTCCTCCTTGCGCTTAACAAGGTCAGGGACTGCCGCGACGAGAACATGGTCTCACTTTTCTGCAAAAACTGCATGGACGAAGGACTCCTCAATGCTATAAGTCATGACATAGTACGCAACCAGCGGACTTGGCAACCATAGTACGAAGTACTGTGTGATGGAGAGCGCTTGAAGACCCAAACAGAATTTTGGGATAGTACTCGCTATCACCAAAACCTTTGTCTGAACTAAACGGACGGACTCGTAAGTCGTCCACCCAACCCCAAGAAACCAAAGCCCACTCTGTATGGAGATCCAGATGGAAAAATGGCTCGACGGGCCATGTAAGCTCCATAGTACTCGGATACGGCACCTACTCATAGCCTTAAGGCATGTTGGATACTCGCAGGTGGCAAAAGTGGCGAGGATCTTCTTATGGGCCATAAAGCGAGCAACATCCCGCCAAATAACACAATACGGCATCGACAGTCTTTGAGACTTTCGCCTCGAACAATAGGCGCAAGCGAGCTCGTCGAAGCTCCGCTAAAATTTACCATGTGGCAAAAATAAACCCTTGGAATGACACTGCTATAACTTTTAATGCCAGTGACGAACCTCGATCCCGGACTGTCCGAGCACCAGCCGCTCTGGTTGTTAGCCCAATCGTGGACGGATTTCAGCTCACCAAAGTGCTCAAGCGGATTAAATCTGATCTATGAAGAAACACTCAGCAAGATGGAGATTGATAAAAGCCGCATTGAACAAAGCGGCACGACCTTCAGGGGAATTATCCCTACGGGAGCGCGCAAAAGGGAAAATCACACTCGATGTGGTATTCGCACCCGGAGAATTATAGGTCCGAGGAAATCACATTCCGGTGGCTCCTTTTAGCAGCGGATACCACGCCTTCTAGGGCGGGACGCGTTTACAAGCTTTCAAGCTGTACCCCATTATGGGTACATGAAGCTTAAAATGCCCGGACCCAATGGAATCATCACTCTAGCTAGTGACCTGGACGTTGCGCTTCGCGCCGAAAATAAAACCGCAGCTCTAGCCTTGGAAGCATTATCTGAAGCCCTTGCAGCCGAAGAGTTAACAACACTGCGGCCACAGTGGACAGGGACGACGTGATACTAGAAAAACGACCCAAGTCCACCTCATTCAAACCTGCAGACGAGATAGTCAAATTCTAGGTCCACCCAACGGACCCCACGAAGACAGGTTCAATTAGGACACATCTGAGCCCCGCGATCGATGCCGCACTACGAGATTTCTTACGCGAGAATTGGGACATTTTCGCCTGGCACCCATCGGACATGCTAGGCATCCCACACAGACTGGCCGAACACAACCTCAATATTCTAAAAGGATATAAACCAGTCAAGCAGACCCTAAGGCGATTCTCAGAGCCCAAACGACAGGCAATGGGGGAAGAGTTAGCCAAGCTACTAGAGGCCGGATTTATCAGAGATATCAAACATCCGGATTGGCTGGCGAATTTGGTGATGGTACCAAAGAAGGAAAAATCATGGCGCCTATGCGTCGACTTCAAAGACCTCAACAAGGCTTGCCCCAAGGATCCCTTTCCCCTCCCTTGCATCGATCAAATCATCGATGCCACAGCTGGACACGACTCGCTGTGTTTCCTCGACGATACTCGGATACCATCAAATAAAGATGGCAGAGTCCACCAAGCTGCAACAGCTTTCATAACGCCCATATGGCCCTTTCTCGCTTCAACACTATGCCTTCGGGCTCAAGAACGCCGGTGCAACCTACCAACGCATGATTCAAACATGCCTGGAAAAGCAAATCGGCAAAACAGTGGAGGCATACGTGGACGACGTGGTCATAAAAACAAGACACATCGAAACCCTAATAGATGACTTGAGGCTTACATTCGACAATCTCTGGACATACTACATCAAGCTGAATCCGGAAAAATGTGTTTTTGGCGTCCCCTCGGGGAAGCTACTCGGCTTCATCGTTTCCAACAGAGGAATTGAAGCGAATCCGCAAAGATCCGAAGCTCATCACAGTTGGCCATACCAATGCACCTCAAGCACATCCAAAAACTAGCCGGATGCGTGGCCACTCTCAGCCGCTTTATCTCCAGGTTAGGATAAAAGGCACTACCGCTTTACCGCCTTCTTCGATGCACCGAACACTTCGTATGGACGAATGCAGCCGCGGCCGGACTGGATGAAATGAAGACCTTATTGGCTAGTAATCCAGTACTAACAGTGCCGAATATCGATGAACCTATGCTGTTGTACATAGCTGCAACGCATCAAGTCGTAAGCGCAGTGCTCGTCGTTGAACGAGAGGCTGACGGATACAAATACCCGCTCAAAAATCTGGTCTACTACGTGTCCACGGTCCTAACCCCATGCAAATGCCGATACCCACACTATCAAAAAATAACATACGCGGTGTTCATGGCATCCCGGAAGCTACGACACTACTTTCAAGAGTGTTCGATTATGGTGGCCTCCGAAGTACCACTCAATGACATAATAAATAACCGCGATGCTACGGGCTGGATTGCCAAATGGGCCATTGAGCTCCTCCCGTTCGACATAACGTACAAACCACGGCGGGCCATCAAGTCGCAAGTGTTGCTGACTTCGCCGCCGATCGGGGATGGTTTAACTCCCTAAAGAGTACGGCGATACTCAAACTGGATCATGCACTTCGACGGCTCTAAAATGCTGGCCGGATTGGGAGCAGGTGTAGTCCTGACGTCTCCCACCGGAGACACGGTCCAGTACGTCCTCCAAATATTATACACAGACTCCAACAATGCAGCCGAATACGAGGCTCTGTTGCACGGTCTTCGGATGGCAGTCTCTATGGGCATTCAACGCCTAGAAGTGCGTGGGGACTCAAACCTTGCAATATCACAGATAAATAGAGATTTTGATGCCAAGGACCCGAAAATGGCGGCCTACCGTAACACCGACCTCAAAATGTCAGCTCGGTTCGAGGGGCTCGAATTCCACCATGTGGCTCGAGAAAACAATCAAGCGGCGGATGTCCTCGCTCGCATCGGCGCTAAACGTGACCCTGTCCCACCTAATATATTCTTGGAACGGCTGTTCAAGCCATTCGTAGTATGGGAAGGGGAGTCCGGCAATATTAGCATGGATCCGAATACACCCCCAGATTCTGAACCATCAGGCATAGTCGGAGGTTCTACCCCTGAAATAACGTCCTCGGCCCACGAAATCATGGCTGTAATCGCCCCGTGGACCGAGCCCTTCTTAGCCTACCTAAATAGGCAGGAGCTCCCCGAAGACCAAAATGAAGCACGCTGCATTGTCCGGCGTTCTAAAGCTTACAAAGTCTACGAAGGGGAACTCTACAAGAAAAGCGCCACCGAGTACTTCAAAGATGCATCTCCGAAGAGGAAGGGCGGCAGCTCTTGGCTGAAATCCATGCCGGCCTGGTCGGGCACCACGTCGCGGCTCGGGCATTAGTCAGCAAGGCCTTCCGTATAGGTTTCTATTGGCCGACGGCCCGAGCAGACGCACAAGACCTTGTCCAACATTGTGTCGGTTGCCAGCTCTTTGCCAATCAGAGTCATATGCCCCCTACCGCCCTCCAAACAATCCCCATAACTTGGCCCTTTGTGGTTTGGGGGCTGGATATGGTCGAACCTCTTAAAGGGGGAAGCCATAAGAAGAAATACTTATTGGTCATGGTGGAAAAATTCACCAAATGGATAGAAGCTAAACCAGTCAAAACGGCTGAATCCAGACCAGTAATAGACTTCATATCCGGGTTCGTACACCGATACGGTGTCCCCCACAACATCATCACTGATAATGGCTCAAATTTGACAGCCGATGAAGTGAAAACTTGGTGCGCAAAAATGGGCATCAAGCTCGATTACGCTTCCGTCTACCATCCCCAAACAAACGGCCAGGTAGAGTGGGCAAATGGTCTCATTATGAGTGGCATCAAACCCAGACTAGTGCGATCCTTGACAGAGTCGGATACACACTGGGAGGAGGATCTCGACTCCGTACTCTGGGGGCTACGGACCACGCCAAATCGCACCACCGGATATACACCATTTTTTATGGTGTACGGCGCAGAAGCAGTATTACCTTGCGACATAATACATGATTCTCCACGCGTACGCATGTACGAAGAGAAGGAAGCCGAGTTAGATCCGCAGGATAATTTGGATTCCCTGGAGGAGGAGCGTACCGCTTACGTAATGCATCCGATAACAGACTCGAGCCAAACCCATGGAACGCGGCAAGACTACGGAGATTCTACGCCTAGCGCCGAACACAGTGTTCGTCTCCTAACCCCTCCCTTTTAATTATGCCCCATCCCCTTTTCCTTTCTCGACCTTTTTCTCTCTTCACACAAAGTATTCAATACAGGCGGATTTCGGATCCTCCAGCCGCACTAAGTGTGTAAGTTAATACTGGGGCTTCCTATACGGAAGCTAAAAATAATTACTCACATGGCTTTCTGCCCATCACATATGCATTCTTTTTCCATATGTGCCTTTTCTTCACCATTATATGCATCGATATGACTTAAGATGTTGCCAAGCTGGGTTGCCTGGCTCTTGTGTTTATGCCCTACGTTCCCGTTAATTCGGCTAGGGTATAAGGGGAGCACCTCTGCGATTGTTACTCCCGGTTCAGCCGGATGTGTACCTCAGACTGGGTGAAGCTGAAAGCTAGCTTCCTTAAGAGAATATTCGGTCGGTGGACAAAAGATGTGTTCGTTTATTATAACATAAATCCCCAGAAGTCTTGTATCCTGCGCCATCGTTCGCAGTTCGGACATGTGCATCGTCGCATGCGTACCCAGGGAAAGGAACCCCTAACGGAACTATTCTCTCTGGAAGATGTTTCTTACTATCCATGTAATATAACATAACTAGTTGGGTACTTGTCTGTTCAAGCACTTATGACCCCTACGCCTTGTTTCCACGCATACCCCGGTTTTGTATGACTGAGCGGGTATTCGGACACACCCCGGAATATAGGATCCGGGGGCTGAAGCGAAAAGGTCCGCCATGACAAATGATTTTAATCCGGCTAGGGGCTACTTAAGCCCATTAAATTACACAGTCACTTGGACTGATTACATTCCTCTTCTATACCGTCCAACAGGCTATCTAGCTTACAATCCTGTTGAGAATACTTAGCGGCTAACGCTACCTGGTCATACACCAGACTTACAGGAATTTCTTGCCCATCGGGCCCCGCCGGTCCCACTTCGGCCATATGGTTCGGGTCCAGCTTGGTGTAGCGCGTCTTCACCATTGCCCAGGCTTCTCTTGCTCATTACCGGCATGCTGATATCTTCCATAGACGGAAGCGCCGCCGAGCTCCTTGAAGCAGGTCCGCAAGTTCCTCCATGCCATTCGGCAGTAGGCTTGATGGCCACAAAGCCTGAGCAACACCCTGCATCACTTGCCGAGCTTGCTCGTGCCATGTTGCGAAAGGTCTTGCAGTAAATCATTTGCAGATGAGGGCATCTCCTCTTCAGGGCGACCCGTTAACATTCCTGCAAGCAAAATTCTTTCAATATACTTCCTCGTCAAACTATACAACAGTTCGTCTAGGCACTTACCATAAATGCCGCGTCGAAGCCTCTTGTTCTCCTTCACGGAGTCCGCCAGCTGAGCGCGGAGATCTTTTAACTCCATGTCCAGCTGAACTTTGGCATCTTGAAGATCGTTCTTCTCCCGCCTAACTCGCGCAAGAATGCGCTCGCCAGCCTCCAGCTGCTTTTTGAGATGCGATGCGTCCTCTCTTACGCCCTCCAGATTCACCCCGGGATTGTCTGCAGAATTTTCTGTTAGACTCGTCACATCAGCCATTTACTAACTGGTGTATCTTCGTGCAATTGTGACAATTGTTACCAGATGAGGGCTCTTGGGGTTCCTCTAATTTGGCAACTGCGGCCCTTAGTTCAGCCTTGCATCCCTCCAGCTCCCGAGACAATTGCTCGTTCTTCTCTACAAGGACCTGTGCATAAATTGATCCTTAAAATAGTTGTTTCAACCGTTTCAAGTCTCAGGGGATACTGCTACACATGCTTATCAAATTTTCTTACCCGTATATCTTTGGTATACTAGTCCGTCGCTCGGGCAAGCCCGCCTTGAGCAGCTCGGATGTATGCGTCTCCCGAATTGAAGGCATTAAATGCCTCTTCGGAAAAGATGTTGTTCCAAAGTACGGCTCGTAGGCGCCTGTGATTCACGGTGCTCTCTACTTCGGAATTCGTGGCTGAGAGCATATCTGCACTCTCTGTTGGAGAGCTATGCGGTGCTGGCCCCGTGGCCGCCTCCGCCCCCGAAGCCGGTTCTGGAACTCGGCTGGTGGAGGCTTGATTGGTAGGGTTGCCAGATATAGTCCGGTTATTTCTCTTCCTGCTAGACACAAAGGGCGCTGTCATATTTTAAATTCTATAATTACAGAACAGGTCATTGCTTTACCTCTCTAGCGGTGTGTCAACCCGCACCGCCTTCCTCTTGAGCCTGCCCGATCTGGACGCTCGTGGTTGACGAGTCCCTAGGGGCTCGGCCCCTCGCTCCGGCCGCTGCTTCGCAAATAGAACGACACCTCAAAGGTAAATTGTAATACTGGAAGAGTCCTCTTCAAGGATAGGGTTTTTAGTTCGGCTTACACGCCAAGCGGGAGCAGTCCAGGTAGTCAGCCGTAATGGCCACTAGGGCACCATCCCAGCTACGCCGATAGAATACCCTGCTGACAAGCTCCACAAGGATATCCGGATCCACTTTAAGTCCCGGATCTAGAGCCCTTCCAGGTCCTCTTGTTGTGGGGGGCTGAAGATTCCTTCACGGCCCTCCTTAGTTCCTGCCTGTACATTGATGCAAGTAATCTTAGCGTAAGAATGCTAGAGTAAGTAAAGCAGGGAAAATAATGGCAACTTACCCACGCTGGGGGGTTGTACATGGAGAATCCGTCCCACATTTTTATGCGAAGGAATTCCTCCTCTTCCCCTTTGTATAAATCGGACAATATCCTTGCCAGAGCGGCAGCGGAGTCCGGACCCTTACGGCCGCAGCGGGTGGCGTCATCTTCCCCGTTGAAATGCCACATGGGCTTCTCCCGATATTGGAGCGGCTGCACTCCCCGTCTTATGCATATCGCCATAACCTCAACTATCGTCAGTTCAGATTTGGCCAGTAACTTTACCCTGTCCATCAGGAGGAATATTTCCCTTGTGTCCTCTTCTTGAGGGCCCCGGAGGCGCTAGCTTAGGCGTGCCCTCGGCGGGGCGTTGATGAACTTGCGGAGACCTGGCCTGACCGATCCTAAGGGGACGCTGCTTATATAGAACCACTCAAGGCCAGTCTTCCGGTGCCTTCTCAGAGTGCCGGACAGGTATCCGTCTCGGCATGCGCCATACTTCAGCCCCGCCCACTTGACATAGGGACTCCCTAGGTGCGGGGACGAGGCGAACAACTTCCTCCATAATCTTAAGTGTGGTTTGCAGCCTAAAACAGCTCAAGAAGGGCAACATACCCCGCTATGTGCAGAATAGAGGCAGGTAAGATCGTAATCAAGGCCGAGAACTCCAGGAGCCCGCGAAGAAACGGGTGGATAGGGAACCCGACGCCCCTCAGCAAATGAGGGATCAAACATATGCGCCCTCCGGAGATGGGTTAGAGATCCTCAGCTTGGTCTCCTCCGTCATAAGTGGCTATTCCAGCTCTGGACGGGACCATGAACGCCGTGGGAGAAACCCTTGGGTTTGTAACTTTATCAAACGGTTATGAGGAACTGAACACTCTCCCCAATCCCCGACTTGGAACGAGAAGGGCAAAGTAAGAGCTGCGATGGCCGCCATGTTGGAATGGCTTTTCGCGGAGCGCCTGCTGGATAATCGGCTCGGGAGGAGAGTGAGGTTTGGATCCGAGGCCCGCCCCTTCAAATAGACAGCTAGCCCGGAGGATCGAGGGTGGAAATGCAAAATGCCTCGACTCGTGATTCGCCCGACACGTGGAGATGGTCATTCTTGAGGCACCGAAGCCGAGGAGCACAACATTGATTGGAGGCCGGACACTATTCATCATAACAGGCACTTTGGAGTATTCGGAGAAGGAACCTGCCCTGCAATGCCGAAGACAAGACTGCGCGCCGGACTCATCGTCATTGAAGCCTGGTTCAGGGGATACTGAGGGAGTCCTGGATTAGGGGGTATCCGGACTGCCGGACTGTGTACTACGTCCGTTCTATTGAAGCGTGAATATACAAGACTGGAGACTTCGGCCTGTGTCCGGATGGGACTTTCCTTGGCGTGGAAGGCAAGCTTGGCGATCCAGATATTATATTTCCTTCCTTGTAACCGACTCCATGTAAACCCTAGCCCTCTCCGGTGTCTATATAAACCGGAGAGGTTGGTCCTTAGAAGGCCGATCACAATTACAATCATACCATCATAGGCTAGCTCTTAGGGTTTAGCCTCTACGATCTCATGGTAGATCTACTCTTGTACTACCCATATCATCAATATTAATCAAGCAGGAAGTAGGGTTTTACCTCCATCGAGAGGGCCCGAACCTGGGTAAACATCTGTGTCCCTTGCTTCCTGTTACCATCAGCCTTGACGCACAGATCGGGACCCCCTACCCGAGATCCGCCGGTTTTGACACCGACACCTACCTTAGAGGCAAGACTTTTGATGTGTCCCGTCAACTCGCAGAATGAGGAGAAGCTTGCTTAGTACGCTGTATCCCCCGCCCACGGGCGCGGTGGCTCACAAGATGAGGTGAAGCTTGCTCCGCCTTACGCCCGCTCCCTCACCCATGTGCGCGGTGGCTCGCAGGACGAGGAGAAAAATTTACTACTCCCTCCGTTTACTCCTCATCCCTACTACCTTGGTTATAGAGATTATATCATATTGTTTGGAATATATATGTCCTTTAGTAGATTTCAATATGAACTACTAGTACATACTCCAAACACTGATGTATATAGACGTATTTTAGAGTGTAGATTCACTCATTTTGCTCCGTATGTAGCACTCTCCTCGCCTCGACCCTCGCCCACATGGTGGACGCAGCAATTCATTCGGTCTCATATAGCCGAACGATATATACTGCACTACCATTATTGCTCGATTTCCAAGAGGCTAAGAGCCAATCGTAAGGTTAATATTTTGGAGGTGCCAAGCTTAAGGTTATAGGAGAACGAGTAGTAGGTTCCGCGCCATTTATAAATAAAGTTTTTTCTTTAGTGGCACGTACACAATATGATAGGTTCATATGGAGAGAAAAGGAAACCGCTCCACTATATACATAGTCGACGGGCCAGCCTACACGGTTGCTTTTTTGGGGTTGTCTCTTCACACTCTCTCGCACAAAACGACTGGGCCACATCTCTAACATCCCGGCGGATCACGCCCCTTGGGGAAGGGGTGGATGCTTAGTGTAGATGTGGTGGCTGCCTCCGACGGTGAAAACCCACTGCTGGCACGCCCCGATCAGGGGACCCCGCCGTTCTCTCTCACAAAGCCGTGAGGTTGCCTTCGTCCCTTGCTCATCGCCGCGACGTGGGCAGTTGCCGCCTCCCGCCGCCTCCTCAAGGTTGAGCTATGTCCTCGTGTACAACTCCTTTACAGCCGGCTTGCACCATCGCTCCAGCTGACCACATCACTCCCCGTGGATATTTCTACTTCTTTGCCCGCACATACCTCTACCGGCTTCTACGCATCAGTATTTGTGATGAGTTTATGTCTCATCAACTAGTCCCAGTAATCTTATTCTAATCACGCTTCTTCAATTTCTTTGCCACAGGGATGCTCATCTCGATTTTTGTGAAACTGCACAAAATGATCCGATGGTCAAAAGGTTGCAAACTTCATTTATTAGGAAGCTCGAACGTTGCCAGCAAATAGAAGCGTGGTCAGGGTTCACGGTTCAAGGGCTAGGGACTGCATGGATCGTTTTTTTCTTTAGCTGCCTCTGTTCCAAAATAAGTGTCAACTTTAGTAGTAGTACAACTTTGTACTAAAGTTTGCACAAAGTTGAGACACTTATTTTGGAACGGAGGAGTACATATTTGCTATGATCTCATCAATCATTGAGATGCAATAGCATGCATGTTAGTCTCCTTTGTATTTGATGAAATGTTGCAACGGGCAACCTTGGACGCAAGACACATGTAATGAAGCTGGAAGCTTCATATCATTGTACAAATTTATCTCATTGATAAATTACAAAGACGTACTATACTAGTACTTCCTCCGCTCCTAAATATAAGTCTTTGTAGAGATTTCACCATGAACTGCATGCGGATGTATATAGATGCATTTTAAGTGTAGATTCATTCATTTTGTTCCGTATGTAGTTCACCTAGTGGAATCTCTACAAAGACTTATCTACTAGTAATAGCTAACCCCCACTACTAGGAATTCTCTATCCTCTCCTTGAGCCACATCATCAAAATTGATGTAGCCATTAGATGAAGTAAATCAGTCCATAATAGCCGCCCGATCTAGACGCTGAGAGGTCTCAGACTAAGCCACATGCAAGCATGCAGAAATACCGTGGCACATGCATGTGAGTGGGTTTTAAATCACATCAACATGTTCGCATGCAAGCATGCACCAAAGAGTATGCATGTAAGTGAGCTTTTAAGTCCCATTAACATGTCAAAAAGAAAATATAATCCCATTATGCAAGAGGAGTTGGCTGATCTTTTTTCCTTACGTGGGATGATCTAAATGATGATGGGAGTTTATTTAGTTTGGCTACCACATTTGTCATGCGGTTATAGAGTTTTTTTGGTTCTATGAAATCGATAATTTTGCGCAGAGAGATATACCGCTGTTCCACGGCAACGCGCGGGGACTCATCTAGTAATATTTAGGAACGGAGGGAGTACTATGTAAAGAGTTAGGTGTCGCACGATGATAGTGTGAGGTGGGCCATGCAATCACTGAGCGTGCGTGTTTTCACTGCTCTTGCACTCCTCCGCTATAAGAATGGAGAAAATTGTAATCTAGTAGTAGTAGTAGTAGTACCTCCTTTCGCCGAAAGCATGGGACATCCAGCAGTCCTACCACCTCAGTAATAAAGACCAATGAGCCGTCAAATCACATAGACCCAGCAGTAAGTTGGACGGACGAAGCAACCATCACTCTTGCGCTAGTGAGAGGTTGCGTCCGCTCTACCCGGGCATGAATGCAACACCGATTCTTTGGAGCGGCACTGGCTGTTTGGGGCGGGAAGCGCGCGCGGGTGATGGAGGGGCTTTGGGTGGGCCAGGCTGGTCAGGAGCGGGCGTGGCAGCTGTTCGCATGTCCCTACCGGACACGCCCGGAAACGAGAGGATGCACCAACTCTCGCGGCTAAAATAGTACACTACACACCATCTCTCTGTAGGAGTAGGTCGATCTGTCGCACTCTCTAACACACACATGCTGTTAAACACACTCACGCACACGCACGCACCTTGGTCCCGTTGCACCTTCTAACGTGACTTATTACACCTAGACGGAGGGAGTAGTAAGTATATTGAGATACGCTGGCACACCGACTTAAGTCGAATACAAGTGCCCAAAATTTGTGTGCATGTTATAATAAGGATACACTTAAAATAGTATGTGAGCGAACAGAGGATCAATTGACAGTGTTACCGAGCAAAGAGCGTAGATGTGTGAGGTAAGATACACACTGGCGCTTTTAATTTTTCTTATTAATTTGTTTGTTTCACCCTCGGACTGGTGGGACCCAACATTACTACGTGGAGAGAGGTAAGGTGACTAAGGCTGCATTATTTCTGCACCACTGTGGATAGTCTTACCACCAAAGCCACATGACACGATTATGATAGAAATCCCAATGACTCCCACACACACAAAAAAAACACGACATGCTTGTCACACGAATGCAGGAATATATAAAAGGTTATTTTCCTCTCGTTGAACATAACGGGAGGGTTGTGTAGCTGGTTAGCCTATTCGCTTATCAAACTTGAGGTCTCGGGTTCGATAACTACACTTGAGCATAATTTTTGCCAGGAGGATTCTTTGACTGGTCAAAATGTTTTCTAGGGTTTGCACGCTTCACACTCTCTCTCCAGTATATATATATACATACACGCTGGAGCCTCAACGCTTGTAGTTGCTCTCTTCACACTCTCTCGCCCTCTCCCGCTGGAGCCTCAACGCTTGTAGTTGCTCTCTTCACACTCTCTCGCCCTCTCCAGATCTAAACAAGACTTTGTTGGCCTCTCTCTCTCCCCTCACTACTGCTCAAAGAGCCGACATGATCTGTCCGCCGGGAAGGGAAGGAGGCTTAACGCTGTTGCTGTCGGCGAGGGAGGGAATCCACTACCGGCGCAGTTGTTCACTTTCCACCCAGCGGCGGCACGGGAGGGCCTCCGACCCCTTCTTCTTCGCCGCCGTCCCGTCGCCCGCCAAACCACGCCCCAAGAACCTTAAGGTATAATTTACTTACTCCACATGCATTGCTCTAGCTGCATGTATACCATGAATCCAGGACGTGGTTCAAAGAGGAAGGGAGTGGGGGAAAGTAGTGGGAAAAGTTGTACTCCCTCTGTCGGTGTCAAAACCGGCGGATCTCGGGTAGGGGGTCCCGAACTGTGCGTCTAGGCGGATGGTAACAGGAGACAAGGGACACGATGTTTACCCAGGTTCGGGCCCTCTTGATGGAGGTAAAAACCCACGCCCCGCTTGATTGATATTGATATTGTGGATGTTTACAAGAGTGGATCTACCACGAGATCAAGGAGGCTAAACCCTAGAAGCTAGCCTATGGTATGATTGTAAGGGTTGTTGTGATTGTCGCCCTATGGACTAAAGCCATCCGGTTTATATAGACACCGGAGAGGGCTAGGGTTACATAGAGTCGGTTACAATGGTAGGAGATCTACATATCCGATCGCCAAGCTTGCCTTCCACGCCAAGGAAAGTCCCATCCGGACACGGGTGAAGTCTTCAATCTTGTATCTTCATAGTCTTGGAGTCCGTCGATGATGATAGTCCGCAAATGATAGTTCGCTGATGATGGTAGTCCGCTATCCGGACACCCCTAATCTAGACTCCTCAAGAGCCCTTGAACCAGGCTTCAATGACGATAAGTCCGCGTGTATATTGCTTGGCATTGCAAGGCGGGTTCCTCCTCCAAATGATAGAAGATTGTGAACACCAGATAGTGTCCGCTCGCAAAATAAATTCCACATTCCACCGAGAGAGAATAATAATATATACACAAGTTCCAATCTGCCGACGTTTTCCGTGGCATGACGTCACACCACTACCAAGCCATTACTCAATTATTTTTTACTTTACCACCTCGGCGATTTAGCGAAGCGGTTTCCTGGCACGCCTTGTCGAGCAGAGATCGTGTTTCCCCTTAATCCGGATTCTCATCAATACGGGCGGGTAACCCCACGCGCCATTGATGGTGACGCTTGGGAGATAAGCGAGTTTTACCAGGCTGGTGGGGACGCGTAAGACTTCGCCGCCCATATAAGGGATAAGGATTCACCTTCTCACCCACGCCTTCTTCCTCCTTTGCTTATCCATCTCACAAGACTCGAGCCCAAATACCAAGTTCGCAAGATCTCGTCTCAACCTTCTCCGACCATGTCCGGAGTGGGAGGTAAATGGTTGGCCTCCACCGCTAAGGAGGAGCAATCGCCAAACTGCGCGGGCCGGATACCTCTCCGGCGACATCACAGACCGGCTGCCCGACGAGGGGCAGCTCATCCCCACCCCTGTGCCCCATGGGAGGGTTGTCTTTCTTTCCCACTTCCTCCGTGGATGGGCTTTCCACTTCACCCCTTTGTCCGGGGCTCATGTTCTACTACTGCCTGGATTTCCATGATCGGCGCCAACTTCATCCTCAACATCTCGGCGTTTATCGTCTTGTGCGAGGCCTTCCCTCTGATCCAGCCCCACTTCGCTTGTGGCTCAAGACCTTCAATGTCAAGTCAAGGTAGTGAAGGGCATCTGCCGGAGGCGGAGGCGCCATGTTGGGCAAGATGCCCAACGCCTTTGGTTCAAGGGGCCATCGTGGAATCCGCCAAGGGGTGGCAATCGGGTGGTTCTATATCACCGAGCCCGATGACCCTAAATGGGCGGCGGCCCCGAAGTTTAGATCTGGTATCCCCACGCAGCTCACCTCCGGAAAGAGAAGGGCTTGTGGGGTAGTTTGAAGGAGCCGACGGACTTCAAACCTGTATCAAGAAGCTGGTGAAGAAGCTCAGGCTGGTTAACGTGGTCCAAGTCATGCTCGTCCGCCGGATTCTCCCATGCCAAGAGCGGGCATTCAATCTATGGGAGTTCGATCCGGAACAGCACCAGGCGCTGAACAAGCTCTTCGACACAATGTACGAAGGCGCCTGGAAGGTGATATTCAAGGGCGCCGAAGCCCCCGCATCCGCGACTGAAGATCGCGGATTTCACTCGCAGCGCCAGGCTGACGAGGTAAGTGATTCTACCCCTTTGCGGGACACTCATTTTCCATAGTTTGACTCTATGCGGGTTTTAATTTCCCCTTTTCCTTTGACAGGACTGGATGAAGAAGGCGGAGCAGATTACCGCCGGCCCTATGCCGTAAAATCCATTAGACGCCGTCTAGCGAGGTTGCTGGTTCCGCACCGCACGTGGTGTCGGAGAAGAAGGCCAAGAAGGAGGCCACGGTGCTCGAAATAGTGCCCGCCAGGTGTCCGACGACTCGGGCGGACTCTCTCCGAAAATGAGGAGGAGGAGAGGACTCTCCCGGAGGAGGAGAGAGGAAGAGGAAGGCTTCCCCAACAGGGGGAGGCCGAGGGTCCAAGAGGGAAGGACTATTCCTCGACAGCTCGCCAACATCAATGTTGGCGAGGAAGAATGGCCTTCAAGGGCCAGCCTCCGCGAGATCGTAAGTATCCGGATTCTGAATGATTTATAATTTCTTATTCTCGCCACATAGTGTCATTCTAATGCCGCATACGCTCGTAGTCCGCCGGTGATGATCTCCCGCTTCTTCGAAGGGTCGTTGGCTCCGCCGGATGTAGACTCCATCCCGACCGCCCACCCTCGCCACCGAGGACGCCGAGGTGGGAACCCAAGAAGGGACCCGTCGGGGAGGCTCGAGGCGCCACAAGGCATCCTCCGGACTTTGCGCCGACTCCAAAACAGAACCCGCAGTGGTTCCGGAGTCCGGCAGCGCCCTTCGATTGAAGGGCAAGACCGTGGACGCCGGCGGCTTCCGCCCAACCGAGGCGCCGGGCATTTGTTGGAGGCGCTGCAGAGCGCCCATCGAGAAGAACACCGCACTATTATGAGTGCGGTGATTCGAAAAGTGCAGCTCGCCAAAGGCGGGCTGACCAAGCCCGCAATAGCCTTCTATCGTGCTTTGAGGTAAGAAGTTAAAATATGCAATGTAATACCGCATAGACAGTAGCCCTCGATGCTCGGTTCGTGTTGGAAAGAAAAGCCGGACTGAGGATCTTAAAAAGATATACGCAGGGTTGCTAAAAGATTATGTCAATATGGGTTGCAGGCTGCGCTGCTGACTCGCCAGACCGATCATGGAGGTCGGTGCGTTGAAGCAGAGCTCGAGCGGTCCGGCAAGAGCTCGGCCACGCCAGAAGCAGCTCCAAGACAAAGAAGGTGAGTAACACCACTTTGAATTTGTACCTTACAGTAAAAGGATTTAGGTTGCGACAAAAATAACAAGGATAACATGGGTACTGCAGGGCCACGAACGAGGTGGCGATCTCAAGGAGGCCGTGTCCGCGTCGAACGCAATGCGCCACGGAACGGGCAGAGCGAGAAAAGCAGGAGGCGCGGGTGGCGGTGGTTCAGCAAGAGCTCTGTGCTCTCATGGAAAAGCATGAGAGTTTGGAGCGTGACTCAAAGACTCGAGAGTCCGAGCTTGCCTCGCCTCGAAGTGCCAAACCGCCAAGGCCGAGGCCCATAAGTCCCTTCAGGAGGTTGAGTTGATGAGGAAGATAGCGGCGGTAAGGCATTTTTCATGCAAAGCAAGCATGTGAATGTAAATTACGTGTTACTTACCCGAATTCGAGAGCTCTGTATGCGTTTGCAGATCTGCCTCGCAGGTGTCTCGATGCCGCCAGATTCTACCGAGCCGAGGAGGGAGCTCAACGGAGAAGGTCTTCGGTCTCAAGATGTCGAGGCCGCCATCCAGTGTTTTCTAGCGACCAGTCAAGCAGCTGGTCGAGCTTCACAAGGTGGCCGAGCAGGCCATGAAGGGCCTCATAGTCCGCTGTGGCCTAGAGAGGCCATGCCGGGAGCTACTTCAGCCTCGTCGACGGCTAGTGGATGCGTGCCCTCGGGTGGAGGTTATCAAGCGCCCGCCTGTATTGAAGGTGCTCGCGGGCCCTTGCCCGCAAAAGGTGCATTGGGGCAAGCTGGATGCGAGAAGCTAATCATCGACGCGCCACCAGCGGGCAAGGAGCATCGACGCCCAAATTTACTATAAGGCTGTCCTCAAGGGTGCCCGCAAGATTGCGGATGAGTGCCCTGTGGATGTAATTTTGAGTGAATTCGCAATGTGTTATCCTCGTGCGCTGAAAACCTTGTTCATATGCGCTAAGCAACGCTTGTTTAATTTAAAATATTTCCTTCAGGCGGCCGCTTATTAAATCTGAGAGATGGCAAGTCGTCGGCTTCAGCCCCCATGCCACGAAAGTGCCGGGTGTTCGGATAAACTTGAGCACTCTTGTTCCCATTTTTGGGTCCATCTAGGAGGCGCCAACACAAAGAACAAGGCAACCGGACTTATAGTGCTTGAACACTCTCACTTAGCCATAGAATTCTATAATTTTAAATTTGGCGAAGCCCCTAGTATTCGAAGACCGAATTGGGGCGCTATCCACGCCTTCATCGGACATAATCCGAACTTCGCTCAAGCGGCGAGGTCTTTAAGGACCCGAAGGACCTCTCGAACAGTGACCAGTCTCTCGCCTTATCATGCCGGTCAGTTTTAGCTTTCCATCGAGGCGTTAACCCGGCTCAACCGGGGCGCAATCGCAGTGGTTCTCCCAGTGCTACCTTAGCCGATAGAACGGAACGTAAGGTGCCGAACATGGGAGCCGGGCAAACCCAACTATTGACCCAAGGCATGATTCGGAGCTGATTCATATAATGCTATAAGTTCGGGGTGCCGCACTTGTGAAAGTGTGCGGACTTTATCACACCATAAAGCGGAGGACATAAGCCCCTGGTGTGTTTGGCCATAGCCAGATGCGCGGGTGCAACATGTCGTAAATGAACATATATATATATATATAAAGTAATGCAATTATAGGCAAAAAGTGCTGCATTTTATTCGAGAAGATATGCTATCAGTGCGGAATGATACAAATAGTGCGGAAAGCAAGGGATTGGACGAATTAAAGGCGTCTCCCTCCAGGGGTAGGCCGCGAAATGTTGTATTTTAACAAATTTAATGCTCGTGATGGAGACCACCTGAGTGTTCGTCGCGGCCTTTGTCCTTCCCTGGCTGTTGCATCATGAGTTCGGCAGGTTCGCCGCCGGACTAAGTTCTGTATAAAAAAGAGAAAAATAAAACAAAAAAGAGCGACACACTTGGGAGCCCTTGGTGTGGTCGAACCGCACTCTAGGTCTGTTGTGGTTGTGCCCTTCCCCCTATGCCCATGGTATCTCCAGGGTGTAATTATGTACGCGGAGAGTTTGTCTTGCAATTTTGCGAGGGCTGGGGTTGGGGCCGCATTACGCTGCGTGTACGTAACGTGCTGTGGTCTTGGTTGATGTTGCTCCGGGCGCGTTTGATCGTGTCCGGTCGTTTAACGGCCGGACTCGAGGATTGCCTTAAAAGGCTGCTTTGTACTTCTGCCGCGAGAGCCGCTGTATGTTCCTCCGTTCGAGGGAGCGCCCGTGTTTCCATTGACCGTGATGACTCCACGAGGACCTGGCATCTTGAGCTTAAGATATGCATAATGCGGCACGCGCTGAATTTTGCAAACGCGTTCGTCCGAAAGCAGAGCGTGATAGCCGCCATGAACGGGACTATGTCGAAGATTAACTCCTTGTTTCGAAATTATCCGGGATCCAAGACCACTTCCAGCAGTAATCGAGCTCGCATAATTGGCCTCGACACCTGGTATGACGCCTTTGAAGGTCGCTCGTTGTAGGTTTAATCCTTGAAGGGTCTATGCCCATCTTGCGACCGATCCCGATAAAGCAGGTTCAAGCACGCCGCCATCCATCAGACTCTCGTGAGGTGAAATCCATCAATGATTGGGTCTAAAACCAATGCGCGAATCCGCCATGGAGGATATTGGTCGGATGCTCTCTTCGATCGAAAGTGATCGGGCAAGAGGACCATGGGTTGAATTTTGGGGCGATCGCTACATCGCAGATACGCCCCTTAGTGCATGCTTCAGCTCCCTCTTGGGAATATGCGCTATGATATCATGTTTACCATCCCAACTTGAGGAGGGAATCCTTTTGTCCTCTGTTGTTCGGGCGGCCGGGTCTCTTCCTCGCCATCGCTGTGTAGCCCTTTTCACTGTTTTGGCGATTAATTTGCCTGCCGCTTGAATAGCCAACAATCTCTGCTGGTATGGTTAGCTGGCTTTTCGGGGTTCCATGTATTTGACAGAGCGGTCGAGTATTCGGTCCAAATTGGACGGGCCGGAGTGGTTCTTTTGAATGGCTTCTTCCGCTGACCGGTTTGAGCCTCGAATCCGCGTTGACTGCCAGATCTCATTGTTGTCGCTGTTAATGCGGCGCTTGTTTTGTTTCGACGCAACCTGCCATTGCGGTCCTTGGTATCCGGACTGCCAGCGCTTTTCTTTGAGGTTGTTATCGCGAAGCGAGCCAGCTATCCTCTCCCGCATGTAAGCGGGTCATGAGGGATGTGAGGGCTGCCATGGATTTCGCTTCTCCGCCCTAGGTGCCGGGCCAGCTACTCGTCATGATGTTATGTTTGAAGGCAGCGAGTGCCTCTCGCATCCGGACAATCGATGATTTGATTTTTCTTTGTTAAGAACCATGTCCGAATTGCTCGCCAATTCGTCTCGCTGCTGGATTATGTGGCTTAGGTCATCTGCGTCCGGTGGTCGCACATACGTGTCTCTGGAAGTTGTCGAGGAATGCGGCTTCCGTGTCTTCCCAAAGATCCAATTGACTCTGCGGGCAGGCTGTTAAGCCAATGCCGAGCTGGTCCTTTAAGCTTGAGCAGGAGATATTTGATGGCGTGAAGATTGCCGCCATGGGCCATGTGTATATGGAGGAGATAATCTCAATCCAGCACCGCTGGGTCTGTTGTGCCATCGTAGGATTCGATATTAACGGGTTTGAACCCTTCAGGATTTGATGATCCATTACTTCGCGGTGAAGCATAGTGGGTGTCTTGGCGCCTCAGATTGAGCAATATCGCGACGTAGCTCGAGAGAGCGTTATCGCTGTGTTCGCCCGACCGGAGTAGTTGTATCTGGTGCGACGGTATTCGCCGTGGGTCGTGGGCGCCCACGTGATCCATAGATAGATCTGGATTGTCTTGCCTTGTCCTCCAATATATCCCGCAAGTCCGCGCTGCTCCCCGTGGCTTCCTCGCTTTTAGAGCGATGCCGGGTACGGTTTTGGTGGAGGGCTTGCATGCCTCTCTATCGCGCCACGAGGTGGTCGGTCTGTCAGACAGCGCTGGTGATGCTGCCTCCTCTAATCGGGGAGCAACCTGCGCTTTGGGTAACTTTTGAGGGCGCTCGAGTTCATACTCTTGCCGCGAGGACCTCGGTCCATCCGTCGGCCAAGAGGTCTTGATCAGCTTGAAGCTGTTGTTGCTTTTTCTTTAGGCTATTTGCCGTGGCCATTAGCCTGCGCCTCAAACGCTCTTGTTCGACGGGATCCTCGTGCACGACGACCTGCCGTCGCCGAGGCTTGCCTCGTCTCCGGAGGGAGGTAAGTAATTGTCATCCTCGACCTCTTCATCCGCCGCCTCTCCCGAGGGCTTGCTTCCGCCTCCCGTGCTGGATCGTCTTTGGAGGGAGTTGTCTTCGCACTTTCTCGGGGTGTTATTATCTCCTGTGCGGAATCTCCATTCTTGCCGTGGCGGATTTAGAGCGGCGCCACCGACGCCGGGCGCTTGGGCTGTTCTTTAAGGAATCGCCTCCACCGCTTCTTCGCCGTCCCCATCTTTTGGGGTGTCCACCATGTATATGTCGATGACGAGGTGGTCTTCTAGTGTCCTGTAGGCCTTTGGTTCTTGGTAGTCTCCGCATCGCCGCCCATACCGCCGATGTCTTCGGAGTCGAGTCGAGTATGTCGGTTAGATCGTCGACGGTGGCTACGAAGTGGGTGGTGGGTGGGATCTGAATTTCTTCGTCATCCGCGCCCCAACCGTCCTGGCCGTAGTTCGGCTAGGGCTCTCCGGATAGCAAGAGATGCTTCAATGAATTTATGATATCGCCGAAGGGCGAGTGATGAAAGATGTCCGCAGCGGTGAATTCCATGATCGGCGCCCAATCGGATTCGATGGCGGGCGCAGGAGGTGCGGAGTCCGCACCTCGAGTCATGGGCTTTACGGGACAAGGTAAGTGTTCGGCCCCATCGCCGTAGGAATTGCGGCCCCCGAGGCGGTGTCCAACCATCCGTCCTCGATTCGAGCGATCGGTTCCGGACTATGAGTCGGAGCGGATCCGGGTGCGGCCTCCAAGGTGCTGTCCGGCGGCAGAGTTAGGTCATGCCCATCGTGACAGCGCGGCACGCTCGGCCGTGGCTCAGATCCATCGAAGATCAAGTCCCCGCAGATGTCGGCCGTGAATTTTAGGCTTCCAAACCTGACCTGATGGCCAGGGGCGTAGCTTTCGATCTGCTCCAGACGGCCAAGGGAGTTGGCCCGCAGTGCGAAGCCGCCGAATACGAAGATCTGTCCGGGGAGAAAGGTGTCACCCAGGACTGCGTCGTTGTTGATTGAAGAGGCCATCAAGCCTATCGGTGACGACACAGAGGAACTCTCAATGAAAGCACCAATGTCGGTGTCAAACCGCGGATCTCGGTAGGGGGTCCCGAATCTGTGCGCCTAGGCGGATGGTAACAAGAGACAAGGGACACGATGTTTACCTGTGTTCGGGCCCTCTTGATGGAGGTAAAACCCACGTCCCGCTTGATTGATATTGATATTGTGGATGTTTACAAGAGTGGATCTACCATGAGATCAAGGAGGCTAAACCCTAGAAGCTAGCCTATGGTATGATTGTAAGGGTTGTTGTGATTGTCGTCCCCACGGACTAAAGCCATCCGTTTATATAGACACCGGAGAGGGCTAGGGTTACATAGAGTCGGTTACAATGGTAGGAGATCTACATATCCGTATCGCCAAGCTTGCCTTCCACGCCAAGGAAAGTCCCATCCGGACACGGGGTGAAGTCTTCAATCTTGTATCTTCATAGTCTTGGAGTCCGGTCGATGATGATAGTCCGGCAAATGATAGTTCGGCTGATGATGGTAGTCCGGCTATCCGGACACCCCCTAATCCAGGACTCCCTCACCCTCCGTTCCTAAATATAAGTCTTTGTAGAGATTTTACTAGGACTACATACGGAGCAAAATAAATGAATCTACACTCTAAAATGCATCTATGTACATCCATATGTGGTTCATAGTGGAATCTTTACAAAGACTTATATTTTGGAACGGAGGAAGTATATAGCATGAATCTAGGACGTGGTTCAAAGAGGAAATGAAGGGGGAAAGTTGTATAGCATGAATCTAGGACGTGGTTCAAAGAGGAAAGGAATGTGGGAAAGTTGTGGGGAAAGTTGTATCGAATAAATCTAGGACGTGGTTCAAAGAGGAAAGGAAGGGGCGAAAGTACTAGTTCAAAAAGGAAAGGAAGGGACAAGGCTGTAGAGTTTGAGGAGGACTAGATTTGCTGCGCTCACATAGGGAAAGGTGTCTAAAGATAACAAAACTGGGACCAACACAAATATGCTCCTTGGTTGTTTGTTCTTTGTTGCAACAGACTGTGCATGACCACAGTACATCGGTAGATGCACATGGTGCTGGTGCGTCCACTGTCCCGTGCAACTCATTAGCTGTTGTTAATCTAAGGCCCTGTTTGGTTAAAACTCCCTAGTCCCTACCCGCTTGGTTCCGTGGACTAAACATGGACTAGAGGTTATGAAATGACATGCTAAAAGACCATGTTACCCCTAGTAATGAACTAATAGAAACAAGGTGCGATGCGTGGCAGGGGGCAATGTTGAAAGTCCCAAAAGACTCCCTCGGGGTCTTCTTTCTTTAGTCCCAAATGCCCACTTTTAGTCCCTAAAAGTCCCTCCTGTTTGGTTTAGATGGACTGACACGGAGTTTTTTAGTCCCTACACCAAAATGTCCTCGTAAACAAACACCCTCTAATAATGCATTTGGAAAATTGATGCAATGCCACGCTTAAAAGCAAATTACATGTTTAATGAATTTTATTGTTAATATAATCTCTATGTTAATATTAATCAATGCCCCGCTTGAGAAATGCTTACATCTTGCTTTCTTTCCCATTTAGATAAGGTAGATGCTTCTTTTTGTTGGCTTCGTGTCATCCACCGTTATTGACCACTAATTGTTTCCTTTGCACCTCTGTAAACAGGGTTATCTATTTTCAATTGTTGCCATTGTGACCTTTTGTTGCACCGCACAAAACACTTTTGTTTTAAGAGTGTTTTGTGCAGTTCAACCAAAATGTCACACCGACAACGTTGTTTGATTGCTTGATCTTAGTGGAACTGCACAAGAGGAGATCTTACTTCCTATCCGTTAAGGCTTAATTTGGTTCAGATCTTCTTCTTGTGAGTTGTTTGAATTCGCATCATGAGAGGTCAGATTAGCCTTCTTTCACATGATTCTGCAGTGTGCTTTCATATGTTGTGCTACTTGTACGATAATGTTGCTTGATTTTAGTGAACTGCACAAATGGAGACAAGACTTCCAATCAGATGTGCACCGTAATATCCCATTGAGGTAAGATAAGGATATTTCACAACTGCTGGCCTGTATTTTGCCACTTTCATCAGAAAATTAAGTTTAGTACTATACTTGTGCTCCCTAATTGACATGCCAAATCTTACATTAAAGGCGAAGCTTGTCTGTTATTGAACCAAGTGATGAAGGGGAAGAACAAGCGGAAGAAAAACAAAAATCAACTCCCGCTGCTATAATGAAGCACTGGAACTGTGATGACACAAGTAATGATATAGTTTTGCATCTTAATTTATTGCTATGGCTGGAACGGTTTTGCCACTGACTTGATGCCATACGTAATTATCTCTACTTGTGCAAACAAGGATCTTCTTTGAAGATACCATATATTTTAGTGGAACTGCACAAGAAGATGTTGGAAACATTAAACTAATCGAGGATTATATAGTAAGCATGGCCACCCCCGTAGATAGCAACAGATGGTTCCGGAGAAGTGCTTTATCTGTATGCTCTACACAATCAGCCTCCTGACAAAGTTGGTACTCGCCCACTGATTTCATCCATATGATTGTGCTTTGTCATCTCTATTGGTGTTGTGCTACTGTTTAGATACTGTCATGAAAAAGTGGTATTGTCCTTGAGAAGTGCTTCATCTGTGCTGTTTTAAATATTTCCTTTCCTTTTTTTGGAGCAAACATGGATGCTAGCATTTAGTAGTCCTCTTGTCTTTGCACAACAGGATCATCTTCCTCTGAAGAAGAATATGGAGTACGTGAAGTGACTAGTTCCGATTATGCGGGATGAAGAAGCCCTGTCTATCTTCTCATCAAGGAGCAGTTGAAGGATGGTTACATTACTCCCCACAAGACCAAACTAACTTTAGCTCGAAGGACCGATAAATCTCCATTTTTTGCTATGATGCGTGAGTACA